>CM059206.1:33859714-34459714 GCA_030347435.1 Clarias fuscus
AAACGGGGAAATACAACTAATATTTGTGTCCGGGTCGGGAACTGAAGGTTACCCTAATTTCACACTAGCGAGCAAAAAAAAAAAAAGTGACAGATGAGCTGCTTATGTACTTTGTTCGGTTCCGCATTCGAGCTGCAATAAGTACAGATTTATCGTTTGATTTATAACAATGAAATAAGATTATATACAAGCTTATTAAAAAGAAAATAGGAAGGAAGTAAAGAAGAACCAGAGATTGCTAGTGTTACTAGCGATGAGTAACTTTATCTGCTAAATGAAGACAGGAGCAAGCTTAGCTTTAACAAGTTTCAAACGTATCAGTATGTTTTAAATAAAAGTTAAAGATCGTGATTAGTAGTGAATCATTATGTACTTGTATTTCAATACTACAACAAGGAGGGAAAAATAAATAAATCAATAAAAAACTCCTGCCAATGCTAATCTTGTTACATACGCAGCATGCACTGCTAACAGAATAAGTCTATACAATCTGGGTGTAAGGTGATGTCCATTTCCTGAAACTTGTCCTGTGATAAAAGACAGATGGCCCACGCACCAGCCACACACACACACACACACCTTTCTAATGTCTTCCCCAGACAAAATGCTTCGCCATCCCAGGAGTTACTTCTATTCTGTTCTTTAACATCGTTTAATCCGGCAGCCACTGACACACACACACACACACACACACACACACACACACACCCTACATGCAACGCAAATCCCTGGAACAATTAACACGGACCTGAATCATGCTTCTAATTCCTCGGCTTCTCGATCAGTTGGTTAGTATGTCGCGTCTGCGCCGAACAAGAAATGTAACGCGCTTAGTGCCAGAAGTGAACGCAGAAACACAAGCACAAGTTCCAGTGTGTTCTTTTAACAACCAGTAAACGTCTCTTTATTATAGGAAATAAACACTGGGCTTACAGGGTGGATACTCTAGGCTTCCAAACACCCTATAAAAGTATTTCACACATGCTGACGCATCAAATTATTTTCTGCTGTATTTCCCCTGTAGTTACGTTTACTTAATGATACAGCTCATGTTAATGTACAAGTTTTTCATGAGTTACAGTAAACCTCAAAAACCTGATAATAATGGGCAAGCAAGATAAGATGTAAGATCTTGATGCACCCACCATGATGCACGATATACTGATACTTCAGTTTAGTTTTGCACAGAGAAGCAAAGAATTTACTGAATTCTTGTGGTCAACAGATTTAAAATTTAAAATATTCTAGTCTGTTCGAATGTACTTAAGCTTTATAAATCATCAATGATCTGAGGTATTAGAGATGCATCTAAAATCTGGTATTGTCTTAACTGCAGCATGTGACTGAAATTTCAAATGATTTAGCAATCAAGTACACATTCAACAAAATGACATTAGATCGGAGTCCAGAGCCAATGAAATGCAGAGGGGTTTACAATAAAGAACAGAATATGATGATAATGCTTCTTCTCCATTCTATTTTCATCTATTATACTGTACATGATGGATTGGTGAATCCCAAATGAAATTCCAGAAACTGTACCGTAATGAAGCTCGGTCCTATTCTAGTCAATTCAATTGTGTCCTGTTGTACTGCCACTATGGCCATTGCAGCTGGACCGGGAATGGACGGGTGGACGGAGTTTTGACTTGGCGTGACCTTGGGTCAAAATTCAAAATGGTGTTAATGTGTGTGAACTGAACTTTGTGAGCTAGCGCTTGTGAAGTGGTCGACTTTCTTAGGAACTGCTGCGTCTGTGGTTACTGCCATTGGGCTTAATGAGGAACATGAACTGAGCCTCCAATAATGAAAGTAAACTTCATGTTGACTTAAACACCTCGGGCCTCCTAACAGAGTATGACTGCAGATCAATGAGGAGGGGTTGCCTGTTGAATCAGGTTCCTCTCAAGGTTCTTCCGATTGCCACCCATTGCCCCTGGCTTGCTCATCAGGGACGAACTAATAATTATAATTTATACGTATTTACTTACAAATTTTTCAAACTTATTTTCTGATTCTGAAAAGCTGCTCTGTGGCAGTGATCGCTGTTTAAAGCGCTATATAAATAAAAGTCACTCCAAAAGACATAAAGATTCAGAATAAATGAAAAGGTTTGAAGTGAGAGGACAGTCGGTCAATTAAAATAAAACAAAATGTTTAAGTACCTGATGTTTGGATTCTCCATACCACGAGAGCCATTTGGACTGTTGGAAAGACAAAGAGAGAGAGAGAGAGAGAGAGTCACTGGCAGTATAGTACAGTACGTGTCCACAGAAGTACTGAGGGCGTGAGCGTGAGTGTCTCACTTGAGCACTAGGTGCAGGTTGGCTGAGAGACGTGGGTCTGTGAACTGCGTGGTCCTGTTGTTGTGGTCCACGAAGTACACTCGGCCAGTTGCTGTGTTTCGAATCTCCCATCCTGATGGGAGTGGCCCAAGCTCCTCACAGTTCACATTGCTGAGATCCCTACACATACACACAGTGGTAGCATGCGTCAGAAATGACTAGCCTTTCCTTCAGCAGGGGTATGGTCTCCGTTAGTCATGAAGCGCGATTCAACACTGAATACGAGACTGCAACTGACGAGAGATAAGAGACTGCCTAGGTAAAGATTTACATTTTGATAGCTGATCTGGTGATGCTCTGTTCAACCCAGGCTCAGGGTTCCTCCTGATTTCAGTGTAAACTCAAATTGAATTAAAAGCAGGAGATCTTTCAGCACGTTTAACAAGTTTCTCTTTGTTTCTCTTCTGCAGTGACTGATTTATCTTTTGATAATTTACAACTATACACACACACACACACACTCCAGTGTGCGTGTCCTCTTTTGTAAGATCTAACTGGGTGACACATTTGACTGACTGCAGTTATAGACATAAAAACAGTTATAGCTCAGATGTTGCTACTACCAAGACGGAGAGTGGACATGAACTTCACTAGAGTCATACAAAAGTCACTTATGATTATGAATGTGACCCGTCATGACATGGCAAACCTGATCTGACCAAAAAAAACTGGACTGGAGCGATGTGGATTGTAATATGAACGTAGCATTTTAGGATTCTGAACGGCTTGTAATTCGATTCTGAGGAAGTTCATTCATGCTAAAGAGTCACTGGCTGCTAAAAATGTAAAAAAAATAAAAAAATAAAAAAAAATTTTGAATGGAGGGTTTTTAAAAACGTTGCTCATACTGTAGGCTCCTGATTTGACGCAGTAGAAAAAGCATATAAATCTGAGGCCGAGAAAGAAAGAGGTACCCTTTGGTCCTAGGTCTAAGGGTGGGGAAAAATTGCATTTTTTTCACTCCCCTGTCAATCACACTGAAACTAGCAAATGGGCATCTCTGGCACAATGGCATGTATGTTAAAGGGTGTGGATAATGCTTTCCTCGGAGTGTGTTAAATAAGCATTTGTGGTGTGTGACTGTAGTGTTACCTGGGCACACGTGGGTCATGCCACGTGCTCACCCCAGTCTGTGTGTGGAGGAAGTAGACCTGGCCCTGTTGCGTGGTTCTCTGCTCTGCACAGGAGGGGAAAAAATACATTGCTTATTAAGGTGAATACTCTAATATTTTGTTTTGATTACGGTGCACAGTGTAGTGGCAAATTCACGTGAAAATGTATCCTCATGCTGCCAGAACCAGTACGCTCTTTCAAAATCAATGGGAGAACCTGATCGTTCAGTACATTAAGGTAGTCAGCTAACATCATTTTTCACAACATGGTCCAGTCTAGACCTGAGCAACTGAAGCAACCCCACACCATAACACTGCCTCCAGAGACTTGTACAGTGGCCACTATGCATATGCATGATGGCTGCATTGGTTGATCTGCTTCTATTAACGTTTTCAAATCCTGTAAATATATCGTGTCCAAAAAGCTTGAAAATGTGCACTCATGCACAGAAGTGCAGGAAGCCGATCAGATCAGAAAAGATATCAGGCCTGTCAATTGATGTGACATAATGGCAGTATTACCACTACAGCAGCACCTCTGAGACCTCTATTGGCATGTTCTAGTTTAGTATTTGTTTTGTGGGCGTTGCTTTACTTGCTCATCATTGTACCCCCACTAACACACATTATAATAAACCTATGTGCAAATATCTCAAGAGAGTTCATTTTGTGTATCTACAGTACAAAAGTACCAGCATCTTGAAATGATAAACATTACATACAGAAAAATAAAGCACTATGTAATGTGTGCCGTGTAACACCATGGAGCTGGACTAGTTTCTAGACCTCGGCACACACTGAAGAACCTGCGCTGTGAACACAGATGGAAGTAATAAAGGAACCGTCTGCTGCCTTATAAGGGTACAGACGTCTGTCGGTGCTCTATATGTACGAGACGCTATTTCCCTGGCATGCACGTGCATGAAACAGACTTGTGTCACATAGCCTGATGGATGAGATGAATACAGGCAGTGAATTGTTACTAGGAGACATCATCTGTAAATCAATCCTCTGTCAAAAGAAACAGCTGCAGTTTGTTCCATTAGACGTTAATCACTAGTGACATACAGTCCTGTGCAAAACGCTTGAGCCACCCAGCATTTCTTCATATTAAATGAAATGATGTAGGTTAAATTAAATAAACGGGAACAAATGTTTTACTGAGACAGGCTGCAAAGTAACCAAAAGACACAATTTAAAAATGGGTTGTTTATGCAATAACGTCAGCAGCAGCCTCATTTCCCCTCTTGTCTGTCTCACCACTCAGCATTCAGCATCACCAGTATACTAAGCACCAGCCTGATCATCTGCACCTGTTTCTCACTGGTTACATGTTTTTTATGCTTGAATGATTCATAGGTCACTGTGTGGTTTAACAAATAAAAGCATTTCTTTGAAACTGGTCATTTACAGGGGCTGGACTGAAACCGAGAGACCCAAAAACCTGCCAGAAATTAGAGCCAAAAAAAGTCCTTCAGGAGGCCTGGAGAACTATTTCTCAAGAGTACATTAAAATACAAGGAAGTCTGGCTCTTTGGAAGCAAAATATGAAGAAATGAGAGGTGGCTCAAGACTTTTGCACAGTACTGTATTTATAAGGGGAAGAAAAAAAAAGAAAAAAAAAAAAAAGACAAAATGGCAAAAAACATCCCCACCATCGTCTCTCGGGAAACCCAGCATGCACCGTCTGTAATAAAATATTATACCCAGATTGGCTCTGATGTGTTATAATATAATAACTTCCCATCACAATATTAACTTTGACGTTCTTCTAATATGTTTACAGAAATATCTCATCCTGTCTCTTAAAAGGACGAAGCAACACCATTGAGCTACAGTACTAAATTTACACATACTTTAATGAATTAACATTGATTTGAATTCCACTGAAGAAATTTAATTGTTAATAAAATATGTTAGAAAATAAGCAAAAAATGTAAATATGCAGTAGATTTAAACACTTTTTACTGGCAAGGTTTTAAAATGTGCACCAACCATATCCTTCAGGGAGATCAGCAGGTGTGTGTAAGTGGGTTCTGCTCATGTAGTTTCTGTGTCTCTGTGAGCGGACGTGTCTCTCCTGAGCTCTGGAGTTGGTGTGTGTGACACCTGAGGCGGCATTAGAATTTAGGATGGGTGTGTTCTCGTCCAACAGACAGCTGAGGGGCCGGCCGGGGCTCGCGTACTCCGAGGCGGGCCTGCGGGACGAGAAAACGCAGACGGGGGACATTTGTAGGTTTAAGAACCGTGTCTCCAGTCCTGTGTCTGCATCTGGTATGTGACCTGCTTAAATCTGTGTATGTGCGCTCAAATGTTTCAAATATGATTTAATCATAGGGCATTAACTTTATCCCAATTCTATATACAAGAGCTTTGTCCAAAAATACATAAAGGGCAAGAAAAACTTCCTGGTATCCATTAGAAAACAACAGACGTTAGTCTCTCCTTCAGTTTATCTTCTCTGCTTGTGATTGTTCTTGGTCCTGTTCATGCTTTCGTCCCGTCCCTGCTATTTCTGTTCTGTGATGTGAAGACTTACCCCTACCAGCTTCGCTCGCTATAGATGCGCCCTTAGTCTATTTTTTCCCGCAGAAAGCAGTGACCCACCATTCAGGTAGTGCTTTCTGATGCTTTTTGTAGGATCTCCTTGTGAAATTTGTTAACCATAAGTCATGGCACCTGGAGCTTATGCATGGCACTGATTTCGTGCATCATTCATGATTCTCAAGGTCGACATCATATTAATATGGCAATCATCTTCATTTGTAAATAATCCACATTCACATTTAAATCAATACATCGTTAATATTAGAGACATGGGTACTACTCTGTAATCTGACGTCTGGATCCAGGACGTTTGAGGAATTTAGTTCCCTTTACCGGCATTCCCTGCACAGGAAGCAGGGAGTAGGGAGGACTGTTTATGTACGTCTATGTGATAAAGAAATCCATTTCTTCTTGACTGACCATGATTCCTGTCCCCTCCCCAAAAACGTGACTTTAGCTCGAGGATGTGCTCACACACATGCTTCCTGTCTTCACAATTAGCAGGCAGTCTCAGGTGCAGCTTTTATGTGAAAGCCAAAGCTTCATAGCCTGATCAGTAATTACAGATGTGTTGCATTTGGGCCTTGCTTTAAAAGTTAGATTTAGGAAACAATTTAAAGATAATTAAGGAAGATGTTTAGTCAACTACATTTTGGCAACCCTGATACTTGGCTACTATTGTGCATCTAAAATAATCCACTCATAATTCCTTAGCCCACTAGCTATATTTAAGATCATTTAAGGTTTTACGTATCTATGCCAGGTATCTAGGTATCTCAGCCAATTCTTCTATGCAACCACATAATGATAAAAAATAAAAAAAAGCCATGGGAGTATGGCAGTACGTGCTCTGCGGCCCTGTCTAGTATATAACCTGCATTCCTGTGACCTCGTTTTGTGTGAGTGTTTCTCAGAATGTGTGTGTGAGAGTTTCTGTCTTCTTCTTGCGTTCCCAGACTGACCACAACCGCAGTGTCATTATCTCCCTGCTGTCTGACTGAATTCAGCAGCCGTGAACTGTAGCTGCGGGTCCACTGATGTGGAGTGAAAACTCTCTCTACACACTCGTTTGCAAATTCCCTGACAACTGATCGAAGGTCCGTTACATTCAATGGATAAAATATAAATCATTAATTTTTTTACATGACACTTAAGCTAATATTAAAACTATAATCACTGGGAAATTATTGTGATTTTAAGAACAAGCCCACTTTGCGAACATGCAGTTATAGCACCAGTCTAACATCTGATTAGCTAATGTGTGCATAGATTGGGTCTCATTTCATGTAGCTAAATTTTTTTTTTTTTTTTACCTAATATAAGTCAATAATATAATTGCACAACACAAACTTTAACATGTGGAAGTGTGAATTGTTTGGTTTTGCGGGCTTGTTGGCATAGCAACCGTAGAGGAAATTACCCATGTCTTTCTCAGTATGAACAAAGTGTATGTGTGTGTGTGTGCACGCGCGTGTGAACATCTTCGTATGTGCCAGACAGATAGACAGGAATAAAAAGAAGTGTGTGTGCATGCATGCTAGGTAAGAAAGTAGAGCAAGTAGACACGCATGCTCTCCTGACCTGGTTGGTCTTTCCCACTGTGTTGTTCGTGTGATGTGATTGAGATATTGAATCCTGCCTGTTGCAGTTCTTCTCTCCTCCCAGCTACAAACAAAAACACAAACAGGTAAAATACAACATTACAATAAAGGAATAGAATGGTCTGCATGCCTGTGTAACAAAAATATTAGCTTTTTTCATTGCACAAATAACATATGGGTTTTTTTCTCCTTGTGCATCAGTGCGTTTTCTTGATTTACCCATCCGGTAAGTCGTTGTCAAACAGACGGCTGCAGTCCACCAAGGGGCCTCCCGTTCCTATCCTGTCTGTTGACTGCAAGCTTACTACACACACACACACACACACACACACACACAACATAATCACACAACACAGTCCTTCCACTATGTATGGAAAAACGCATGCATGTACACATCGCTATCTGTTAGTCCCAGTACAGGAGGTGTGGCCTCTGTGGCCATCATTCCCAATAAATGAAGTGTGGCCACTAGGCCTTCAGTCCCAATGAAGGAACAATAAAGGAAACGTGGTCAGTCAGCCAGCAGGTCCACCACTCGTCCATGTTGGTTGTGAACACGCCCCTGCTTCAAGCTGGTAGCGCACATGTTGAGAGCTATTACTTGCAACTTAAGGAGGCACATCCACTGCCATATAAGGCACATTAATTAATTAAGATATGAAACGCTAATTTCTAGTTGTCTAATTTGAGCAAATATACAGTATAAATTTTACCACTGTCAAGATTTTTGAACAGAGTCATGCCTTTATACTGGTAAAGATCAGTCAATGTATACACTTTTAAATTTTTGTTTAAAGGAAAGGAAAGAAAAATGATCAGTGTCAGTGAAGTGACTGGCTAAGCTTATCAAGCAACTTTGATGAGGTCGTAAAGTAAATAGGAGATTGTTATGAAATTTAACTAGGGACAGCAGTTATTATTTATGCACCGACTTCACCCACATTGATGTGCTGTTTAGAAGACAATAATGAGCTAGCTTAGAAATCAAAATGACCAAAGACACGCAAAGAACTCCCCACTCCCCAGATATCTGTTTAACCTGATCCAAAACAGTCAGGCAGCTCATTAATCACACCCTTTTATTTAATCAGTTACTGAAGATAATTTGAGAAGATGTAAAAAAAATTGTGGCTTGTTGTCCATACACCAACTACGGAATGGGAGAGGTTTCAATTTGTACTGCGCCCAGCCACTAGAGGGAGATGAATTTTGGCTTTACTTTAAAATCCAACTCAGGAGGAGATGTGGCCTCTGTGCCTGTCAGTTCCAATAAAGGAGGCGTGGCATCTGTGGCTCTCAGTCTTGATAAAGAAAGTGGGCCTCTGTGCCGGTCATTTTCAATAAAGGAGGCGTGGCATCTAGGCCTGTCAGTCTCAAGAAAAGAGGTATGGCCTCTGTTCCTATCAGCCTCAGTGAAGGGGGTGTGGCTTCCTACATCTCAGAACGAACATCTGAAACTTTTTTCCATTATGTTGAACGTATTAAGAATCTTCAGACAGGACACAGACACCCTTAATTAGTATGTGTGTATGCATTGTGTTTGAGTGTCTGAATGCATGTGGACGGGTTCTACCCACCTACTATCTGGCCTCTGATGGTGTCATTATTGTTCGGGCCGAGCTTGTTCAGGTCCAACTTCTGGTCTGTCAAATCAAAAGTGTAAATTGAAATCACCACCACATTAATCAAATAATCCAAGTCATAATAAAAACACCAGTTTTTACACCAGTGATGATTCATCACCCTGATATAGCCTGAGCTCTACTCTACAAAGCGAATGAGTGACAAGTACATTTTGTGCAGACTTCCAGCTGAACCAGGCAGCTGATGTCACACCGTTGTTATAAATCAAAGGAACCAAGAGAGGGTTAAGGATGTGCGAAATGCATCAGACGCACAACATTGGGTTAGGGTTAGGTTTTTCCTTCCAAATGAAACGGACGAAAGTTCCTAGAAAACAGTGCCGCTCTGCATTCTGTTCTGTGTGTGTGTACGTAAGTGGGTGTGCTGGTGGAGTTGGTGTGCCGGTGCTAAGAGGATCTGCGGTGAGACACACTTCCTGACTGAGACTCAGCCTGTGACTCAAAAACACCACAAGATGCTGTTGGCAAATTTACACACCACAAATTCACACACACTCCATAACAATCTTCTCTAACAAAAGCCATCTGATCCTGATAGCTTGTACAAGTGCACTGAAAACGCATAGTTTAAAAAAGAAAAGTCAAGTATGAGATAAATGTATTTTTACATATGCATATTTACATATATGCAATTTCCATGAATATGGCTCATTAACAA
This sequence comes from Clarias fuscus, assembly GCA_030347435.1. NCBI lineage: Eukaryota > Metazoa > Chordata > Actinopteri > Siluriformes > Clariidae > Clarias > Clarias fuscus. Next base: position 33,869,621 of record CM059206.1, read on the forward strand.
GCAAAAAAATCTAAATTTCTAATCATGGGGTGTTAGTTTAGAAGCATATCAGCATGTCTGTGTAACATGACTAAAAAAAACTGAATTGGCTGTAATGTGCGTTTTTGTGTAGCAGCATATTTTGACACATTTTTTCTTCTTGGAACTGAAATGTTGATCCGTTTCTGCACGCATCTCAATCCTGGGAAACATTCTAGCATTTTAAAGTCTCATACCTCTCTAAAAAAAAAAAAAAGAAAAAGAAAAGAAAAAAATATTTAATTATGCATTGTTCAGGCACATAAGCATCACATACATTTTGAAAGCTGATCAGTCTAATCAATTTCCAAACAGTTATGTCCATTATGTTACCGTGTGAAAATGATACTTAGCCAGCAAGGTTTCAAGACATGTTTAAACAGACTGATTGCTTTTACCACCACGTGTGTTAAACCGGCTCCTAAACCAACATAGTCTATGCATAAAGTAAATGCAACATTTCCACATTGTTTTGATGCGATATAATTATGATTAAGGTACACGTCAGACTGAAATTCCCCATTTTATTTGATTTTTTTACTGTCTACCAGATTTCTTCAATTGGGACATTCAGAGGGCTTACATCTAATGAATGTGTATGTAAATAAAGCAAACATCAGACACCAAACATACATTTGTGTTAATGTGAACATTTGCTCTCTCCTTAGCATGCCCCTTTAATATTGGGCTAGCATATACTGTAAATCAAACTATCTGGCATTTAGTAATATGATACTCACAACTGAATTTATGTAGTACCTAGACTTGTTTGTGCATGTGTGGTAAAGCTCAGCTGGGGCCGCTGGGGAGTGCGCGGTTGGGGCAGATGTCTTCAGGTACCCCACCCTATTCGCGCGCGCACACACACACACCTCCCTAAGGAGAGCATTAAGTCTGGCTGTCCCGACTCCTCCTCCTCTCTCTCTCCCTCTTTTTCCTTGCCAGTCAGGCTGGCACCACTACCCCAAGAGACCCAATAGGGAGGTGTGTGTTTATGCCCATATGAGAATTTACCAGTCTGAATAGAAATGTCCCTGGACATACGTCGTGATGAGCAACGTCTTTTATACAACATATAAATACAAGACGTTTAAAAATTCAATTGTTTAAAGCAAAGTTTGACCAAACAGTGCAATACACAACAGTACAGTAACAAGTCTGCTGTTTTCGATTAACAAGTAACCTGTACCCACACTAAATTTGCTTACAAATCTTGCCAATGCTTATGCTTGGCACCCATATTTATAAGTTGCCTAGCAATAGTGTTCTCATGAGCTCTCGATGTGTTTGACAAATACCAGCAGAAGTAGAATGTCATGTTGTTCATGTTATGAGGTACATTTACGAAAACTCAACAGCCTGGATGTTCTAGGAGCCAAAATTGCTATTAACTGTAGCATTCAGGAAATGTTTTGCTAAATTAAAATTGCTAGCTGATGCCTTACAGCCAGTGTCTTTGAGGCGGTTGATGACATTGGAGAGGAGACGCACACAGCCCAGAAAGCCTGCTCCCTGCTTCTTATGAATCTTCTTATGATTCCAGACGCTGATGGTGATCGAGTCCAGCTTCCCAATATAACTGTTGAAAGAGACACAAGAGGAATCAATGGTGCAATTTGGTAACAAATGGTAAAACCTGGGATTACATACTAGCATTTAACTTGGTCCAGACAAATGTCATTGAAAACACTTTTTAGATGATACCTTTCAATGTGACGGTGTTCGAATTGACTAACATTCTGCTTATTGGAAAAGACTACAGTGCGTTGGAATAACTAGAAAAGAACATGTGCGAAGCAGACATCATTGTTCTGTTAGCCTTGTGCCTCCAAAACAAAACTAAAGTAGGTCTTGGCTCATTCAATACAAAATCTGATCTTCTTGAAGTTGTTGCTGAGTTTTTATCGCTGAGTCATTACTACCTGTCGCTATGAGTAAGAATCTCTAAGCTTGGTGATTTCCCATTAATTACCATGGAAAAGAACAGTAAATATAAAAAAGACTTGTATTTACAATTAAAAAACCACAAATGCTATATTTAAATCTCAGTTATCTTTTGTGATGACTAATAGTTGTTTTGAGCATTTTACTGCAAAGCTTAACTAAATAACGTTGTGCCTATGATTAACTCAAATCTCAGAGATCCAAACATCTAATCATAATCATAATCATACTTACAATCTGAGTAACAGTTCCCTTACCTCAGTAACTGGACTCTTTAATTAATAAATTACTACCGACCTGCAACCTTACATTAACTCTACCCTTCCGCGCTCGCCCTATCATCCGGAGATCGCTAGTTCGAATCCCGGGTGGTGCTGTAACCTCTCGCAGCCGGAGGTCTAGAGAGAGCTGATTGGCCGAGCTCTCTCAGAGGGGAGGGATGAGAGGTACATAGTGCTCCCACATTAATCACGGCTCTACAGCCAGTCAGGGGCGTCTGTGAGCTCGCGCAACGGAGGGAGCGGATAGCGCTGTCCTCCGAGTGTGTTACGCCCAACGGTGCGCGAGCGAGCAGTTCGAAAAGATGCGGTCGGCTGGCGTCACGTGGTTCGGAGGAAACACGTGATAGTCTTCGGCCCTCCCGGCTGAGTGGTAGTAGTAGCTTTAATGTGGGAGCCCCCTAGTGACGGGGAGGAATTGGACACGACTAAATTAGGGAGAAAATCGGGGAGTTACAGCACCACCCGGGAATCGAACTCGCGATCTCCAGATGATAGGGCGAGCGCTTTACCACTGCGCCACTCGGACGCCCACCTCAGTAACTTTAAACTTTACCTCGATAAATGTATCCCTCACCTTAATATGTCCTTTACCTCAGTAATTTCTTAAACTTTAAGACACTTTCATAACGTGCACCACAAATGTTGTCAAATGCTAAAATCGTCACGTCATGGGGAGAAAATGCAGTCACTTTCTTTGTCTGAAATAAAACATTCAAACGTACTATACAGACACTCACACTCACACAAACACATGTACATTCTCTTCAGCTTTGTAAAGACGTGCACGTAATATTGAGGTTCTTTTAAACTCTCAGAATAAATTGAACACACAAGACACATGTGTGAACCTAACTGCTTCCCATGGGCTTTATATGCGTTTCAATGCTTTTCACCCTGGTTTAAAGAGCAGCTCGAGGCTGATATTACCTGACCATTCAGCCTGAAAAGACATAAGACGCCTGAGACAAAACACACAGATTGGACTATGTGGTGTAGACTGCCTTTTCTCTCTCGGGTACTGCACACACCTGTTCTCGGTGCAAGGGTGTGGGGCTGTGGGGGATTGTGGTGTCTTACTGCAGCCAATAGGGGATTAGGATGGGATGGGATGCCCTAAGCTCCATTAACTATCTGAGTCATGGATTCACAGACACAGACAACCAGGACACAAGAAACATGCCTAACAATAATACAAACTGATAATGCTGTGTTTATGCATTCAGATTGTATTATGTTAGCGTGCTGTTATAATGTAGAACATTTCATGAGTTAGCATTCATGGTTTTGTTCTGTAGCTTTTGTAGTTTTGTACAATGCTATATTTGTGGCTTCTTTTTGTAGCATATGATGCCATGATCATCTATACAACATTTAGCACACCATGCTTACTTCATAATAAACTATACAATTATAAAATAAACTGTATTTATGTCATATTGTTCATGCTGTAGTGCGATGATTGATTTATGTTAAAGTTAGACATGTTGTATTGTGTTGTGTTCATGCTGTAACACCCAGAACATACATTTGCTTCTTTGTTTTCTTCATTCTAACTGTTGTGATAAGTCTGTGTAAAAAATAAAAAAATAAAAAAAAAAAAACAATCTAGAAAACTCAATATGTTCTCAATAGAGAGTTCGAGAGAAAAAGCCAGCACATAGTTTCTCTGGTTGGAATGAACTTTGCTGCCAGCAGGGCCTTTGGGTCCTCCCAGGAATTCCCTAAAAACACGGCTGAATATGAAATTCAAGAGTGTTCAGAAGACACGCTCGATAAACATGGGCTCAGAACAGCAACAGCTGCTGAAACGTTCACTGTTCGATTCCGCATTACGGCTTGATTTTCTGCTATATACGTCTTCATAAAGGAATGTTTCTTAACCGCAAATATATGAATTGCCAACACATTAGCAGGGCTGATCAAGGAAACATTTCCTGAAATAAAAAAGTACTCACGCGACAGTGAAATGATAATGAACTGCATTTTGGCGGCTTTGCGACTCCCATTTAAATCAAGTATTGTTAGTTGTCACGTGACAATAGGTAAGGCATAAGCACATAGAAAACCTGCTGTAATAAAGCGCCGACACTGGAGACTCCTTCCACAAATGCCATTTCCCCTGTTACATAATGTGGAGTGATACAGGTCCCCATAAAAACAATACCATATGACATTAATAAAAACCTGTGCAAACTACTGTCAGACCTATTGTAATGGAAAATTAATCAACACTTCTTGATCAATTAGAATTAAGAATTCAACAGCACTGTGGTATAATCAGTTATACATAATACTGTGGCACAGCAGCTACACAGATCTAGCTGATTTGTCCTCTCCACATCTCAGCCTCCTTTTAGCACGGGACAGTAAAGGGACCTGATGCACTTGTAGCAGTGCCACATAGATGACCATGACGGGTACTCCACCACCAAGAAATAACTGCCTAGGAATGAACCCATGATAGACACTTTCCAATGTATATTGGGTCTTATAGCACATTCACAGCAACAAATGGAATAGGCTCAATGCTATTTGTTGCATCTACATATAGGGTCGCTGGATGTGATAAAATATTTAACGAGTATAGTTCCAGCTAACCCTCATTCTAAACATCAATATTTCTGCATTTCGGCGAGAAGGAAGACAGCAGATATGTATGATATGTGGCTGACTTACAGGTCATAATGCTGGTTCCACTTTGGGTCCAGTGTATTCCTGACTGTGTCTGTCGAGTGGCACTGACCTGAACCATCCACCACAACTTTAGCAAAGGGGTCTGGCAGTCCTAATGGGATAAAACAAAGAAAAAACATGAACACAAAATTGTCGAGTATATTCACATTTTACAGTTGCATGCCGGGCGAGGAAGACCGTCTGCAACAAGTTTGGGGACAGAAGGTCTTTGTCAATCTTCTTGGTGTGTCTTCCAGATGATGCCAGGGTCAGGGTCAGCATTTGTGTGTGTGTACTTGTGGTTGTTTGTGATTAAGCTGTGGACGGTTGTGTTATCTGCATATTAATATTCATACTCTTGTGAAACACCAATATGGAGACTAAGAAAGAATGAGGTGTCTTATATTTAGCAAAGGATCCATTTATGGCAGAATCCATTCATGTCACTGAGGATCATAGTTTAGGATTAAGAGTATCTGCACACAACACTGGACCTTTATCTTGCAGCTTACGGGACACACTGCCTGCATCACTTTCTACTTTAAGAGTCATTTCTTTCTATACCAAGATTTTTTTTTAAAAATCAAACATTTAATGATGGCAGTACACAATTCAAACATAAATTGCTTTCAGTTGTTACTTAAGAAGGTTAACAAACAGCAGATGCGTCAATTTAATCAGCAGCTACTTTGCTTGCAGTTCTCCAAGAGTACTGTCATTGTGGTAAACCTTCTGCCAGACATCATTTCTTTTTTTCTTTATCTTCACAAGCAGGCAGATTAGAATGACAGATTACAGAACCCAGATGCTGCTATGAAAACTCTTTGTTCATGAGCTATCAAGAGGACGTTATCATTTACTTATGGAACTATAATTTGTGACCAGACAACAACACGTTCAGCTAGGCATCTGCTAGTTGTTATCTGTACAACATTGAACGTTCTGCCTCTCACTGAGAGTCAGGATTTCGCCACGTGCAATCGCATAAGGTCATGTGCATTCGCTGCTGGCTATATTAACCTGTAGGTCAAAAGTTCTAACCAACGGTGCAAACTTTGCATCACATATGGTATGGTGCAGTCACTTAAACTGTTAAAGTAGTTAAAAGTTCTACTTAAATTGTAACAGCACAAAAAAAAAAAAAAACGTTTGAATGTTTACAGCTCAAACATTTGAGATGACTTTCTAATTCCATGGTCGCTCCTGATTTTTATTTCTTTCAACATTGTAAAGCAATGCTGACGGCATTGAAAATAAACAACAATCTCATTTGGGATATATCTACTAGTCATGATTAAAACCTTCATAACGGCTCTAATCCGAGGTGTTTGTTAATTTGTGATTTTTGAGGCTGGTAACTCTAAATGAACGTCTTCTCTGCAGCAGAGGTAAGTTTTGGTCTTGCTTTCCTGGGAAGGTCTTCACGAGAGCCAGTTTCATCATGGTGCTTGATGGGTTTTGCAAATGCACTTGACAATACTGTTCTTACAAGAACTATTACAGAACAACTGACCTCAGCGTCTTAAAATAACCACTGACTCTTGTTGTTACATGATTACCTAATTTCATACGCGTTATTTCATGGTTTTGACATCCCCAGTACTGGTGTAGAATGTAGAAAAATAAAGCACTAAACAAAAACAAAGAAATTTGCATATGATCCCAAACTTTTGAGCGGCAGGGTAGAACAGGAGTATTAAGACCATGTCTTTAGATTTTGCTAATTTCAAGCTCGAGTTTGCTTTAGTGTAATAGAGAAATAAAACATTTCTGGGTGGTATGATATGGTCTTGTAAGAAGGGGATTTACTCTTACCATTCTGAAATGGAACATGTTTCAATTAATAAGTATTTTCTCCAATATGGAGAGACGGGTTACCTTAACATCCTGATGACTCTTCGGCAGCCGATAAAAAGTAGGGAAATGTTGGTAATACATGGTTACAAAGGTGTCAGGAAGTCCAAAGTATTACACTGTCCAGTTTGGATATCCACACTGTACAGATTCTTGGTGATTCATAAGTAAAGACTCCCTCACTAAGAAACAGTAATGAGCAGATCTTTTACATGTATGTTTAACTGTGGTTTTTCTCAGACTATGATACTACAGTAGAGGCATGCGTATAGGGTAGACTTGTTCAGACACATTTACGTGTATGCCATGTTGGTATTTCCTGTTATGGTGGTATTTATACAAATGTCCATGTGAAACAGAAAGGACAATGAAAAAGGCGAGTATATACTGTACACTCAACGGCCACTTCATTAGGTACACCTGTCAAATGCTTGTTAATGCAAATCTCTAAATCAGCCAAATCATATGGTAGCTAGTCAACGCATTTATGAGGTTAGACGTGGTCAAGGTCATTCAAATCAAGCATCAGAATGGAGGAGAAATGTGATTTAAATGGCTCTGATCGTGGCATGGTTGTTGGTGTCAGACTGGGTGGTCTGAATATTTCCGAAACTGCTGATCTCCTGGGATTTTTTGCACAAACATCTCTAGGGTTTACAAAGAATGGGCTGAAAAAGAGAAAATATTCAGTGTCTGCAGTTCTCTGGAAGAAAATGTCTTGATGTGAGAGGATGGGGGAGAATGGCCAGACTGGATCAAGCTGATAGAAAGGCAACGGTCACTAAAATAACATCTTGTTACAACTAAGGTATGCTGAAGAGTATCTCTGAATGCAGTACACATTAAACCTTAAAGCAGATGGACAGCAGCTGAAGATTTCACCCCTTGCCACTCCGGTCATCTAAGCACAGAAACCTGGACAATATTGGACAATAGAAGATTGGAAAAATATTGTCTGTTCTGATTATTCTCATTATTTGGATGGTAGAGTGCAAACAAGATGAAAACATGGATCAATCCTGCCTTGTGTCGATTGTTTAAGCTGGTTATGGTGGTGTAATGATGTGTGGGATATTTTCTTGGCACACATTAGGGCTCCTTAGTACCAAGTGAGCATCACTACCTGAGTAATGTTTCTGACCATGTCCATCCTTTTATGACCACAGGATAAATCACCAAGCTAAAATCATCTCAAACTGTTTTCTTGGACATGACGTGTTCATTATACTCAAATGGCCTCCACAGTCGCCAGATCTCAATGCAACAGAGAACCTCTGGGATGAGTTGTAACATGAGCTTTGCATCATGAATGTGCAGCCACCAAATCTGCAGAAACTGCATGATGCCATCATGTCAATATGGACCAAAATCTCTAAAGGAATGATTCCAGCTCCTTGATCAACCAATGACATGAAGAATTAAGGCGGTTATGAAGACTAGTAAGATGTACTTAATGAAGTGCCTATTGAGTGTAGATCAAATTTCCAACACGCTCCACTACATACTGAATTATGTAGTGATTGTATAAAAGAATACCAAATGTTCCTGTTACACAAAATGTAGACATTCACACAAAACATCAATCACCAGTCAAAACAAACATGCTTTACTTAGTTTTGCCCTCAAGCTGTCAAGGCTTATGTAGTTAACAAAATGTCTCAGACTGTGGCCAGTTCTTTAGTAATGTCACTTAGACTTGTGATACACATCTTTAAACAAGAACAACGTACAGGTGGCCTCCAAGTGGCGCAGTGGTTAAAGCGCTCGCCCTATCATCCGGAGATCGCTAGTTCGAATCCCGGGTGGTGCTGTAACCTCTCGCAGCCGGAGGTCTAGAGAGAGCTGATTGGCCGAGCTCTCTCAGAGGGGAGGGATGAGAGGTACTTAGTGCTCCCACATTAATCACGGCTCTACAGCCAGTCAGGGGCGTCTCTGAGCTCGCGCTGTCCTCCGAGTGTGTTACGCCGCCCCCAACGGTGCGCGAGCGAGCAGTTCGAAAAGATGCGGTCGGCTGGCGTCACGTGGTTCGGAGGAAACACGTGATAGTCTTCGGCCCTCCCGGCTGAGTGGTAGTAGTAGCCTTAATGTGGGAGCCCCCTAGTGACGGGGAGGAATTGGACACGACTAAATTAGGGAGAAAATCGGGGAAAAATCCAAAAAAAAAAAAAAAAAAAAAAAAAGAACAACGTACAGTACATGTGTGGTAGCTGTAATTTTAATTTTCCCATAGTTCACTGTTTTTCAGATCATGCATTTTTATACCTCAGATCTCTAGTCTAATCCTCCTCCTAATGTGCCATTTCATTGTCTATGTACTGCAAGTTAGCTATTGCTGAACCATGCCCTGCCAGAGACCTGCAAAGCTGAGCAACTAACCAGAGTAGGGTATCTTCTTATATGAGGTCACAATAGGGGACGAATCAAGCTCGTTTAAGCCCCAGACAATACAATACAAAAATGGATTTGTTACATGGACACTGGAAAGCCATTTGAATGTGAATTTTACATAATAGGTTCTCTTTAATTACACAGCACTGTTGAATCATCAAATCTGATTGGTTAGAAGACGTTTTCGGGGTGGCGTAGTGGTAAAAGTGCTCGCCCCATCATCCGGAGATCGCTAGTTCGAATCCCGGGTGGTGCTGTAACCTCTCGCAGCCGGAGGTCTAGAGAGAGCTGATTGGCCGAGCTCTCTCAGAGGGGAGGGATGAGAGGTACATAGTGCTCCCACATTAATCACGGCTCTACAGCCAGTCAGGGGCGTCGGTGAGCTCGCGCAACGGAGGGAGCGGATAGCGCTGTCCTCCGAGTGTGTTACGCCCAACGGTGCGCGAGCGAGCAGTTCGAAAAGATGCGGTCGGCTGGCGTCACGTGGTTCGGAGGAAACACGTGAGTCTTCGGCCTAGTAGTAGTAGTAGCCTTAATGTGGGAGCCCCCTAGTGACGGGGAGGAATTGGACACGACTAAATTAGGGAGAAAATCGGGGAAAAATCCAAAAAAAAAAAAGACGTTTTCAAAGTAGATATATTGTAAATTATATCAGAAACTAACTTGTTTCTTTGTACTTAAATGTTATTAGAGGCAATAACAAGTATGCCGTGTCGTTCTTATTTATAAACCCTTTAAATATTGGGAAATTGTTGTGGTGTAAAGAGGAATAAAACATGTCAGAAGTCGAAGATTATCTTCAGGGTGGCATCAGAAACTCCTTCCCAAGTATTTACTATTTTTCTATAAAAGCACATTGCATCACTTTTTCTTTTTACTGTAAAATCTGCTACAAGAAAAATTTACTACTTAAGTGACAGCAGAATATGTAAACTGGTTACTTACTGAAAAAGTCCTTCTTTGACAAGTTCTTCGCACAGAGAACTGAAATAAAGAGAGAAAAAAGCGCCAACATGAGTTACTGCAGTATCGGCGTCGACAATAATGACACCAAAAATAAAAAAAACGGCATATTAACATTTCTAGAACTCTAGTAAAAAAAAAAAAATATAGGAGGTCAAAACACCACAAAACCATATCCATGCAAGTCACACAGGTTGTGTTCAAGCAGCGGGTATATACAGTAATGGGTGTTTGAAACCAGCTAGGGTACGTTATTTGGACCTATTACAGAGAACTGAGGGATTTTGTAAGTGTCCTGGATACACTCCATTATGCTTTGGACATGAATACAAAAAGGCACATGAAAACACTTAGCGCAAATGTTCTCCAGCTGGTTTTATATTTTTTTCTTTCCTCCTTTTTTAAAATTTTTTTTTTACTCCATGTACTACAGGTTTTGTGTCATGAATCCCTGTTTGTTTGCACACCAACATTCATATGGTTCAAGTTGGGGCCACACTGATGCTGAACCACAGAGCTTAAACTGAGTAATTACTTGGGCTAATGATTTACCTTGCTACCATAGCTTAGTTAAGTCCGTGTTATGGAAAACAGGGGAAAACTCAAGGAAAGTTAATATTTGTTAAATTACCAAGAAGATATTCTGTATAAGTAAACCCGGACTGTAATTATTTTTAGCACAGGTGGGAAACGTTCCATGAATTTGGCAACCAGAAAAAAAAAAAAAAAAAAAACTTGAAAATGAAAATCTATATGAACAAAGTACCGTTTTAAATTCTTTCCAACTCAATTGAAACTTTAGACATTTCATTCAAGAGAATGAAATGTTCATATTACAAACACAATTACCAAATTGCCACTCAATGAGAAACTCGAATCTCTCCCTGTTGGGAATGGTGTGCTAAAAGTTTTCTCAGGGAACCAACTGAAGGTTTTCTAAAAATTCCTGTTGACTGGACAACCGTATCGCCCTGAATTTCGCAAGTGACCTCACGGAACTTTTGGCCGGGTCTCCGGAGAGCAGCGGAACGAAAAAAAATTGTGTTTTCAGGTTATGAGAACCTTTTTCGTACCCATGACGAATCAGTTTGACACAAAAGACACAGCACACACAGGGGCTTGAAAGACTTTACTACTTTGGTAAAAATTCTGTTGATCGAAAATAATTTACTTTGGAACGGCTGCCATCCTCCACTCAGTTTTTGAAATGCACAAGAAATATCACATGCCACAACGTTAAGGTCACCTCTCTCAAATAATCCGAGAACCAAAGCTCTAGCACCTACCCTTCCTCTGCTATTGACTTTAAAGTTTGCTACATTGTCTGTGCCTGTGAGTTTTGCATGCAGGGGGGGGTGATGCTGCAGCAAGTGGTTCAAGCCACGCTCCCTAGACTCCTGATATCACAGGCAGTATACAAACTCATAGCTTTAGGATTGCATGGGCTAGAAACTAGCCGCTTTCAATATTTTGCCCAGAAAAAAAGTTGCACGCCATTCCACCCCTACTTCACAAATTCTCCAGGAATTGTATCATCTAGTCTCCTGTTAATCTTGCTGGAATTCTTGCTGAGATGATGCCTTTAAGATCTCTTTATAAGCAAATGTTTTGCTGAAAGCCACCAATATTGTAAGTCCATCACTAACATAGCTGCTGGGAAAATCATAAATGCACTAAGCAGATAAATCATAAATTCACTAACTGAATTATGCAAACTAATGCAAGTTATTTATACAATAATGCAGCAAAGGTAATATATTTACTTATATTTACTTAATACAAGTCACTCATAAGCATGAGGTTGAAGCAACAGTGTAGTGGAAAACATGGTAAAATTATCCTTCTGCAGAAGTGACCTCTTGACCTCTTTCAGAATGTGAATGAAGCGTCGAGTGCTAAAACCTCAACGCCGCTGCTCAGTGGAGACACCAGCTTGTCCAGCTTATGCCACACCCCTCGTACTACCATATCCATTACATGGCTGCTCTAACATAACGCTGATACTGCACACCTAAGAACGGTGATAAGCGAAGATCCCACCAATGCCTCTCAAAGGCCAAAGGGGAAAAACAACACTCACGCAGGTTTCAACTGCCATTATGACCCAGTGACCCAGAATTGCCATGAGGTAAGAGAGACGAAAGCCAACACCACTGGAAGAGTCTCATATGGAGTGGAACAGCACTAACATGGTGAGAAATTCCAGAGGCTGGGAGGCTGCTGATTGCTGCAGTTGCTCCTTTTCATCAAGAATGTGTGATGTACGACCCTGAGGGAGTCTGAAATTTAATCCTTAGCTGTAAATGCAAAACATTTTAGGCTTCTAAATTGAGGCAAATTGCCAAAGGAGGTCATCATTATATGGTGAGTAACAAGTGCTCTTGGTATTACTGAAATGTTAATAGTGACATTTAAAAAAAAAAGATTTTGCCTTGGTATGTTCTTAAAGTCAATTGCTGTTCAAAACAAATATGTTCTTTTCAAATTGCTTGAGCAAAATCTAAAAATATAATAATAAATACTGAGAAAAGCCAGTTACAATTAATGAGGCCCTCATTAAACTTCTCAAACCACCAGCTTTGCCCTTACATAGACACTCAACATGTTCGTGTGTGTTGTTTTTTGGTAGGTACGACTGAAATGTCTAGAATTGGTGGGAAGTGATGGGACATGTATAATGAAAAACACAATGAGAATCACAGAATCTTTAACAGATATTGACTATTAAAGTATTGTTCATGCTGTATACCGATTAGCCATGACAAAGACCTCCTGTCCTAATAAATGTCCCCTTTTGCTGTTAAACAGCTATGACCCGGCAAGGCATAGGGTAGTCCTCTGATGGTGTGCTGTTGTATCTGGCACCAGGTCCCTGAAACTTTTCCTGTTTCTTTTTTTTTCCAGTGTGCAAGGATATATCATACTTCTGTAAGAGACCACTGCTTTTAGACATCATCGGGGTGGTACATGGCCTGCAAAGTAACATCCGCCAGGAACCAAGATTCCTCAACAAAACACTACTCAGAGAACACCTAATCAATAAACCTTGCGCATCCTGACCCTGTCACCTGTTCACTACTTATCCTTTCTTGAACCACTTTTGGTAGATACCCACTACCTGATATAAGGAACAACCCATAAGACCTGCGGTTATATCGATCCTCTGACCCAGTCATAAAACTGTCACAATTTGGCCCTTGTCAAAGTTGCGCAGATCCTTATTGTCCTCTTTTTCCAGCTTCCAAAAATGTTTGTTCACTTTCTCCCTAATACATGGCATTTTGGAAGGTGCCTTATAACCAGATAATCCAAAAAATGAGGGTTCATGTTTAGATGCTTGATCTCACATAGGGATGCATTTAAGTGTGAAAACAAATCATGTAACAATCTTTTTGAGGGAAACAACAACAACACACAGTCCATTAGTATGGTGCTGCGCCTCCACAAGCCACCAGATCAGTTTCAAGGAACATTTGTTCAGATTCCATATCATCCTAGAACTGCACTGGAGTTGCACAAAGATATTACTTTTTTTTTTTTTTTTTTTTTTTGCTAGAAGTGAACAGCACTGTCAAACACATTTGTCCAACATGGGTCGGGTTATGATCTGATGCTTTCTCTCCAACAATATTTTTATTGATTTTAAACAGGGATATAACAGGGTAAACATGCAACGTTCCAATACACATTTTATAGCCCCCTTATAAAATCCTAAACCACCCACCCCACCCCTTCCTGCCTCCAAGCCAGCTATACATGTATGGGAAAGGTTAGACGCCAGGCATATTTAAAAAAGGAGAAAAATGGAAAAAAAATAATAAATGAGCTGGAAGTTTTGGTTCTGCGTGCAAAAAAGATTAAATAAATAAATATTAAATAGGAAAGGAATCAAACTATAAATGTATATGAAAAAAGCGAAGGAAGGGCCCCCACACCTGTTGAAATTTCAAGTCTGAATGGCGAATTGAGTAGTGAATCTTCTCCAGGGATAAACAGGACATAATATCTCTGAGCCACTGAGCGTGAGTGGGTGAGGTGGCGTCCTTCCACTTGAATAAAAGAGAACGTCTGGCCAGGAGTGTCGCAAAAGACAACAAACGCTGTTTAGCTGGAGTTAGACGCTTATCTTCCTCTCCAGTGATACCAAAAAGAGCAATCAGAGGGTCTGGTTCAAGATTGCATTTCAATATGTACGACAAGGTTTTAAAGACGTCCCTCCAGAATTTTTCCAAATTCGGGCATGTCCAGTACATATGAATAAGAGACGCCTCTCCGCTTTTACATTTATCACAACAAGGATCGACGTCTGGGTAGAAACGGGAAAGCTTGAGTTTGGAGAAATGAGCCCTGTGTACAACCTTAAACTGTAATAAAGAGTGCTGGGCGCATAAAGAGGTTGAGTTGACAAGCTTGAGAATTGAATTCCAAGTGTCGTCTGACAGTGTCAAATTTAGATCTTTCTCCCAAGCAGTTTTGATTTTACTCAAAGAGGTGTGACTCAAACCCATCAGTCCACCATAAATAGTGGATACTAGGCCTTTACGCAGTGGGGACAAACAGAGGAGATTATCTATAATATTTGCATCAGGAGCTTCAGGGAAATTTGGTATTGATGAGCTAATGAAGTGTCTTACTTGCAGATATCTGAAAAAATTAGAATTAGGTAAGTTAAACCTCTCAGAAAGCTGTTCGAATGACGCAAACCTATGATCAACAAACAGATCTTTGCAAAACTTAATGCCCTTACTGTACCATTCCTGAAACACTGAATCATGTAAAGAAGGTTGGAAGAGATGGTTAGAGACGATAGGACTGGAGAGAGAAAAGCCCAGAAGACCGCTGTGCTTTCTGAACTGAGCCCATATTCTCAAGGTATGCCTAATAACTGAATTATTGATTGATTTAATTGAGGGGATGGGGAGTGCAGATCCAAGGAGTGCAGAGACAGAGAGGTCTTTGACAGAGTTTAGTTCCATTTCCACCCAGACAGGGCGATTAGGTTGATTATGAAAATATGCCCAAAAGATGGCACATCGAATGTTTGCTGCCCAGTAGTAAAAACGAAAATTAGGTAAAGCCATGCCACCGTCTCTTTTAAATCTTTGAAGGAGGGACTTGTTCAATCGAGGATGTTTACTTTTCCAAATGTAAGATGATATAATTGAATCTAAAGCAACAAAGTAAGATTTGGGAATAAAAACGGGTACAGACTGAAACAGATATAAAAATTTTGGAAGAATACTCATTTTAATGGCATTAATGCGGCCCACCAGAGACATGGACAGTGGTGTCCATTGCCCCAAGTCCTTTTTTGTTTGGTTCAACAACCTAAAAAAATTTTCTTTAAAAAGGTGTTTATGTTTCCTTGTAATTGTAATACCAAGATAGGTAAACTGATTTTTCACTATCTTGAAAGGGAGGTGTAGCATTCCTGGTGTTAGTGCTGTATTATTTAGCAGAAAAAGTTCACTTTTGTGCAAATTCAATTTATATCCCGAAAAATAGCTAAATTCACTTAGCAATGACAGCAAAGGTGGCAGGGAAGAAATTGGATTTGATATAAAAAGTAAAAGATCATCTGCATAAAGGGACACTTTATGTTCCTTTCCCTGCCTCCAAATCCCAGATATCTCCCTACAACTACGGAATGCGATTGCCAGTGGCTCGATGGCAAGGTTAAAGAGTAATGGGCTAAGAGGACACCCCTGACGAGTTCCCCGCCGAAGGCTGAATGGTTGAGATTGCTGAGCATTTGTCCGAACTGAGGCAATCGGGCTTAAATACAATAATTTAACCCAAGTGATAAAACTTGGCCCAAAGTTAAATTTATCTAAAGCCCTAAATAAATACTCCCATTCCACACGGTCAAAAGCCTTTTCAGCATCCAGAGAAAGGACACACTCGGGGATCCCCTCTGATGGTGTGTACAAGATGTCCATAAGGCGCCGAATGTTGAAGTAAGAGTGACGATTTTTGATAAAACCGGTCTGGTCCTCAGATATAATTGAGGGTAGAACATTCTCTAATCTGCGAGCTAGGACTTTAGCAAGGATTTTAACATCCACATTAAGAAGAGAGATTGGTCTATATGAAGAGCACTCTGTTGGGTCTTTATCTTTCTTTGCTATAAGGGTGATACAAGCCTCATTAAATGAAGCAGGCAGCTTACCTTGCTTAAAAGATTCAGATAGAACTAAAGCTAGTTGTGGTGCAAGGTATGAGGAGAATGATTTAAAAAACTCTGCAGGGAACCCGTCAGGACCCGGGGACTTACCAGATTGCAATGATGACATAGCTGAAACTATTTCCTCTTGTGATATGGGCTCTTCCAATCTTAATCTAGACTCAGGGGACAGTGTTGGAATATCTAGTTGAGACAGGAATTTCTCAACTGAACTATGGTCCTTTGGGAACTCAGAAGTATATAATCGAGAGTAAAAATTTCTGAATGCATCATTGATATTAGAATGATCGGTAGTAATGGTACCATCCTCCATCCGAATTTTTGTAATGTATTGCTGTGCTCTAAATCCTCTTAACTGATTGGCTAAAAGTTTTCCAGATTTGTCACCGTGAATGTAAAATTGGCTCCGACTCTTTAATAACTGACCTTCAATTACGTGTGTTGAAATAAGTTCAAACTTAGTTTGCAATTCTACCCGTTTTTCATACAGATCCGGGTTTTTAAGCAGGGCATACTGCTGATCTATTTCTTTAATTTGGTTGGACAGATCTTTTCGTTCTTTAAATGCCTTCCTTTTCATGTTTGCAGTGTATGAAATTATCTGTCCCCTGAGGTAGGCTTTCAGAGCATCCCAAACAGTTAAACGTGACACTTCAGGTGTTTCATTTGTGTTTAAGAAAAAAACTATCTGGTCTTCCATAAATTTAATGAAGTCATCATCTATCAGTAATGATGAATTAAAGCGCCAATGTTTTCTAATTTGAGGGAGATCAGGGAGTTGTATAGACATAACAACTGGAGCATGATCCGATATCACAATGCTCTGATAAGAACAAGAATTAACCATTGGGATAAGTTGATTGTCTACAAAGAAATAATCAATTCTGGAGAAAGTGTGATGAACATGTGAAAAAAAGGAGTATTCTTTCTTTTTTGGATTGAGGAAGCGCCATATGTCAGAGATACCAAAGCTGCTGAGATAAGACTGAAGTAGCGTGGCAGATTTACTCAGTGGTGTAGGATTGGGTGATGACCTGTCAAGTGATGGATCCAAACAGCAGTTAAAATCTCCCCCTAATATGAGAGAGTATGAGCCCAGATCTGGTAAAGCAGAAAAGAAATGTTCAAAGAAGGAAACATCATCATAATTAGGGGCATATAAATTAGCCAACACTACATTAGTATTAAATAATTTCCCTGAAACAATGATATAGCGACCATGTATATCAGTAACAACATTATGGTGCTCAAAAGAAATGTTTGGATTAATAAGAATTGAGACGCCCCTAGCTTTGGCCTGAAAGGTTGAGTGGTAATGCTGCCCTCCCCAACGCGACATTAGGCGAGAATTATCAGAACCGCGAATGTGAGTTTCTTGTAAGAAGGCAATTTCAGTGTTAAGTTGTTTAAGGTGTGAGAGCACCTTCCTTCTCTTGACCGGATGGTTTAAACCCTTAACATTCCAGCTCACAAAATTTAAAGAACTATTCATTCTCCTTGACAGAAGATGTGGGTATGTAAACATAACTAATACTGAAATGCCTAGCGTCAGCCTTAAAACAAAAGTGTAAAACACAGAGCAACATACACAGTATACACAGAACTAACATAGTACTGGCTTTGGAGATCCCGCACCCCTCCCCCACGCACCCCTCCCCCCCGCACCCCACTGCCCCCGAACACAACAAGATAGCTGCTAAAAAACAAAGCAGCAAGCTCTTCCATCCTTCCATAGTTTCACCCGACAAATCTTCCTGCCGCTAACCACCCCATCTTCAGCTCCGACGTAATTTACATAAACTAAGAATTAAATATATAAATAAAACATTTCTACACTCCAATACTGAAATCTCTTAATGAGAGAAAAACACAAAACAACCCCCCCACGTTACATTGTAACTCTAGAAAACAAATATATAAATCACACGTCATTAAAAATAGAAAAAATAATAACAAAATAATAATGATAACCACCACACCAGGTTTTAACACAGTACTCTTACCAGGAAAAACGTAAACATGACTGGATTTTAAGTTTTTTTTTTTTTTTTTAAGGATACTTTCCTGAGAACTGTAGTTATATATTGAAATGGAATTTTAAATCTAGTGTACTACGGAGTTTTCGGCAAGCTGTCTATATATTTTTGCGCCTCTTCTACCGAGGGTAGCCACTTCTTCTGTCCGGTAGAGAGAGTGACCCGGAGCCGCGCTGGATACATGAGAGAAGGCCGGAGTCCACGCTGGTATAACTCCGTCATGACGTCTCTATACTCGGCTCGCTGGCTTAAAACTTCGGGAGCGTAGTCTTCCACGATGCGAACCTGCTGACCGCGGTACTCCAGCTTGCCTCTCCGCCGTGCCTCCCGAATCAGAAGCTCTTTGACCTGGTACCGGTGCACACGGAGAATGACGGGCCGAGGTCTCTGTCCTGAAGCGGGTTTGGATGCAGGTACGCGGTGGGCTCGGTCAATCTCAGGCGGGGATGGCAGCGTTTCGCTACCAAACACCTCGCACAGAAATTTTGAGAAAAACTCGGTAGGGAGTCCACCTTCCGTAGCTTCTGGAAGACCCAGGACACGCAGATTTTGTCTCCTGCTCCGGCCCTCTAGGTCTACGACTTTGGCCGTTAACTTCGAGTTATTTTCCCGAAGACCGGAGCAGATATTCTCCAGCTCGCTCACACGCTGGCTCAGGTCGTCCGTAGCGAGCTCTAAGGAAGGCAAGCGCTGACCATGGTCCTCTACTTGGGCCTGAATTTTGTCTAGTTTACTTTCCAGTAAACTAAACGAGGATTTAAAGTCAGCCGCTAGCGCTTCACGGTGTTTATCTAACAGCGCAGAAATAGACTCGACTGTTAGAACGGCCGCAGTGTCATTTTTTTTCCCTGTTTTAACACTCCTGGTAGCCATTATAAGTGGAAAATAAATGATCGTGGGGTAAGGTACAAAGTTATTGTTTCCTAAAGATTTTATTTAACATTTAGAAACGAAAAAGGGAGTGAAGAAATTCGAAATTATCGGAGCAGCTCTCTAACACGTCTACTCCATGTGGCTGCTAACCGGAAGTCCTGATCTGATGCTTTCTAAGCCATCAAACCATTCCATAAGCCCCTGTGCATTGTGGATAAGGGTCAGTGTCATTCTGGTAAAAACAGTTCAATCAGAATAGAAATATTTTATCATAGATGGAAAACAATTCTTGATTCCCTCTAACCCAAGCTGACCCAAGCCACGCTAGCATGTGTCTGAATATAGGCTTTAAATGATGCTATATGGCATTAATAGCCAGAATTACGTGTGTGTGTTAACCAAATTGCAGGAAAGCCACAAATCAAGCCAACTACTGGCAGCTTGTTACAGTCAATCCAAGTAAAGTGGGGAATCAGAACTGCTGGTTCCTCCTTGCCCTGAGGCCTACAGTGGAGCGGCACCAAGAGGCCTAATGCAACCTACACCACTAGACCCATTATATGATGGAGCTATGCCAAAAGTTATAATGCCAAGATGTACCGCTGAGGTCATGAAATTGGGATGGAGGGGCCCATGATTGACCTGCACAAGCCCTGAGGCCTACAATCAAGCTGTATTAGGCAGCCCAAATCAGAACTGGACCAGTGAACCCATGAAAGACCAAAAGACCAATATAAGGCTCCATAGGCCCCATGTTGGAGCTCCACAAAGAAACATAATGAGGAGATAGTTTATGAAACATACAACAGAGCTGCAACATGAGGCCCAACGTGAAGCTGAACCACTAAATGAAATGACAGATCCATGCAAGCCTGGATGCCCCTTGTAATGGAGCTTTGGCAAGAGGTATACAAAGAGGTGAGCTATGGAGCCCATGATCAAGCAATGGCATTTTAACCACTTGAAATCCTAGATCATACAAAAAAAAATCCTCAAGTGGCCTGAATTCCTGGCAGCAGAGACATTGGTGGGAACCCAGTGCCTACTTCCAACACTGGCCTTGGGGTTTGCGGCTAACTTGAGGCCAAACAAACGCATCCAGCAGCCTTTAACTGTGAAGGAGGCTGAAAATAGATGCCACACATAGGCTGCATTTGACAGGAAGAAAAACAGCAGATGCCAAAAAAAGAGGCAGAAATGATACTGGTAGCAGAGGCAAAGTTGTGCCCATAAATCCAGGCGTCCAGAACAGCAACTTAAAATTACAGAGTCATTACACAGGCAATGAAAAATTATTACACTATAAGCAATCAGCGTGCAGGAAGCCAAATGAAACTACAAAACCCCATAATCACTATATCAAGGAAAACAATGTTTGTTTTGGGAAAAGGTAAAATTACAAAGACCATAACTGGAGAAAACAGGACAAACGCCTCATGATGAAACTATACTAGCTTTAGAATGGTTTTGGCCAGAACCATAAATAATGAGTTTAGAGAAAGTTTGGGTTTGTATGCAAATGAGATGGAGAAAGATCAAGATGATACACTGGAGGAACAACACACTGGTTGGACTTTACCATCAACAACTTCTTACACATCTTTCTTGGTGAAAAACAGAAGTAATAAATGTATTTGGTGTTTGGTTAAAAAAAAAAAAAAGAAAAAAAATGCATGTCACATAACCAAAGTAAGCAGGTCACATGTGAACTTTTCAGCAAACAGCAGACTTCATTTAAGAAGCGAACTGTAAATGTTCACACAAGTTACAGCTAAATTGCCCCAGGCAAGGAGCAGACCCTGTTGGAGCACACCAGGTGAATAATGAATGGATGGATGAACTTCTTACCTCTCTCCCACACTGCTGTTTCATTCAACCAAGAATGCTTGAAATGTATACTCAGAATATGCGTTGCATGATGAATGACAGAAAGCCTCAGTCAACATGCCTTTTTAAGAACTTTACTCGAAAACTAGTCACTGTGATAAGGACGTTTGCACAGATACCTTTGTGTCATTTATACTCAGGATAAAGCTTTTCTGTGGAACATATGGTGCTCTTGTGTCGAGAGTTAATCAGAAACATTCTGGATAAAATGTCTTTTTAAAATAAAACAACATAATCCTCGTCCAATTGCTGTTGTATTAAAGGAATAAAAATCGATTTTGACATGGTAATTATACATCTGCTTTGTGTCTTTCTGTCACATACTGTTCCTCAAGCATCACAACATGCCTTGTTTTATTTCTAACACATAGTCGGCCTGCCATACATCCAAGGCAGAATCTAACTGATCAAAAATACAGTTAAACCTTGGATTGCGAGCGTAATTTGTTCTGGAAGTGTTCTTGAAATTCAAAATGCTGTTATAGCAAAGCGAATTTCCCTATAAGAAATAATGGAAGCTCAGATGATTCATTCCACAATCCAAATGAAGGACTCATACAAAATATAAAGTAAAAATTAAACTTTATCTTTGAAAACAATCGTGGCTGGTGTAAGGGAGACAAGAGAGAGAAGGGGGAGGGAGGAGGTTATTGTGTTGAACAACTTTTATAGACACACACACACACACACACACACACACACACAGTAATAGGATCATGGCTCTCTGTTGACTCACTGGAATCTTTTTCTTTTTGTGCAACTTTAACAAGGAACATCTAATGACACTTGCTTTTGCCTCCCTTTGAGGATTTCCCGCACTGCACACACGCCCGAGAGAGAGGGAGAGAAGACCCATTGGCTCAGTTGTGATCACGTGACATTCAGTAGACAAAGTGTATGCTAGTGATGGGTCGTCCATGAACAATTCGTTCTTTTTGAATAAGTCTTTAACGTGACTTCAACGAGTAGTCTCGGAGAGTGATTCATTCATTTTCTACTGGGCGCGCATGCGCAAAGCATCGCAAAACCTCCGTAGGTTATGTACAGAAAACAGAAATGAGTAGTTACCTTTGAGTCTTTTGCTCCAAATCATTCGTTCTTTTGTCACTCCATTAGATGCTATGCAGTGCAGTACACAGGAAACATAATTGAATGGTTCTTCTCAATGAATCTTCTAATCGTAGTTGGTTGTTCTTTTGTCACGTGACTCCCATAGATTGCAGTGCAATAGATTCAAAAGAACGAACGACTCAGACTAGAAGATACGAGAGGTGAGCTTCTCATTCTGTTTATCATAATGTCCTTAGCTGCATTGTACCATTTACATTACTGGAACTATAGCCAAAATTGGTGTATGTAGACATGATGGGTGTCTGTTTATTGAAAATGCAACATTTTATTTTATTTCTGATCAAAAGAACGAAATGAACTAAAGGACTCAAAAAGAGATTCAAAGAACTGAGTCACTAAAATGATTCAAACGTCCCATCACTAGTGTAACGTACTACTCGTATTGCAAGATCTCGCTCATTTATCAAGTTAAAATCTATTAAAATTTCTCTCATCTTACGGCTGACCTGAAGTAAAATACCACCATGCTGACACTTGTGTAGCCTGAAAAAACATGCTAGGACTGTAAGCTAAAAACAATGGCTTTCCAAGAAACAAAAAAGGAGAAACATTTACAATTGTCAAAACACAAAGTCTTTTGACAGCAGCTCAAAGGTGTCAAAGTCCAGGATGTAAACACAGACAGGAGTTAGAAGAAGGTTACATCGTCAGAGCTGAAACTGGCTAAGAGTTTCTTTACAGTGGAATGTTCAGTTTACGTGAGCGCAAACACCACCTGACACAGCTGATCTCTTCAAGCTTTAAGCTTTAAGCTTGAAGGTATTGCAGGTATCGCTAATTGAGTTTAACATGATGTTAAACTCCTAATATTTAACATCAGCTGGCACGTTATATAATTTCTAGCAGGTATTACCTCCATATTTCTTTAAAATTATAATAGGCAGGCCATACAAGTCTACGTCTAGCTAACTAGCAAACCTTTCATTGGCAGCTGGGGCTTCTGATACTATTGAATTTCAACTGCAACTACCAACTAAACTAGTTGCCTTAAACCATGCCTTAAATGTACCAGTATAAAGTGCCGAGGAAATGCCTTCATACACTTTACACGTTTTTTCACACACATTTTAAAATTGATTCAAATTCCTCCCCACTCCCATACTATTCCACATTCAATTCTCCACAACAACAAAGTAAAAAAGTGTGTCGTTTTCAACATTGTTCGGTCATAAAAATAAAATAAAGAATAAATAAATAAATAAATCTATCATTTACGATATGTTTTCAGAGAATAAAGGTGGGAGATCATGTTTATTAAGTAGATTTCAATGGCACACTCATAAGCACGTACATGTAAAACATGTACAGCGTCATCTGTTGAATGTTGAGATTTAAGGTCTATTTTTTTATGATACAAGGGCATTTTCCATTTAAATTTCAAATTAGCACATCTCTCCCCATGGTCCGATGGCGATAAAACAAAGCCTATATGTTACCTCGGCCAAATTGTTAGTAGTTTTTAATGTGAAGCGTGCACAAACAGACAAACAAAAATTCCCAAAACCATCTTGATGCATTCTATTACTCATTTTATGTCACCGCAAATTATTTTTTTGCAAATATCTTCAAATGTACAGACATGCCAAGTTTATAGTTTTAATATATGTAAATAATAAATTATCTGTTGGCATACAAAACAGGGTTGTGTCACAGATAAGGGAATGGATACCAAAAAAAAATGTCTGCACCAAGTGTCAAAGAGCATGACAGCCTCCATCATTCTCATATGCCAGAGATTTGGAACAACCAACAGTATTCCCAGACCCAGCCAGCTACTGTAGCCAGTAACTGGGGACAAACTGCCTCAGTCAGAAAGGGTACCAAGAACCAAAGGATCACTATAAATGAGATCCTCAGCGCCCAAGGAGATGGGAGAGCCGTACAGAGGGAAAGCCATGACTGCAGCACTCCACCTATCAGACCTACAGTGGTACAGTGGCCAGATCCATGCAACATTCCCAAATAGCGGTGTGGCTTAAATCCATTCCTCATTAAAAGGACAGACAACAACCCCCAAGGGAGTTTATCAAAAAGCCCCTGAATGGCTCTGAGACAATGAGAAGTAAAATCCTCTGTCCTGATTGAACTGTTAAGAATCAGGCAGTTATACTTGCATCACCTTATTAAAACCTACACAGTCAAACAGGGTGCTGGCAGCATCATGCTATGGGGATGTTTTGGTTTTGAAGCATACCACCAAGAAAGCACAGCTGAGGCTTCAGAACAACTCTGGCCCAGCTGAGTCCAGACTTGAACCCAATAGAGCATCTCTGTAGAGCCCATCCAACCCAATTGAGCTTGAACGATTCTGGAGGAAGCTTCCAAAAAAAAAAAAAAATTAATAAAAAAAAACGTCTGCCAAGCTTGTAGCATCATTCCGAAGCAGGCTTGAGGATGCCATTGCTGCCAAAGGTGCCAAGAGATGGGTCTGAATACTGTAAATAGAATTAGAAAATTTCAGTCTTTATTTTTTTTTTATACATTAACAACAAGAAAATGTGAAAAAGGCTAACAGAACGGTGATGGACAAAATGTATCAATCTTTAAAAAAAAAAAAATATATATATATATATATATATATATATATATATATATATATATATATATATAAAAAAATTTTTTAAAAAACACAAAGACAACAGCTGAGATAGTAAAATGTAATGCTCCTCCCTACACTTGGGTGTCAGTTTATACCAGGACAAAAACGTTCCTCATACTTCTACCTCATATGCCCAGTCTGTTACCAAAAGTACGTTACCGGTCAGTAACATCACGCATAAAAGCTTCAGTTGTATTCAAGCTACATTTTTAAAATGTCACCATGACTTATCGGTATCTATGGATACCGATGTGAATGCTCATGCTAAAAATCAGACTGAAGAAGCCTAAGCCCAAGTAATTCTTAAAAATCTGTGTCATGCAAGATCATTTCTGAGATTAAAACTTGAATAAACCAAGGTGTTACACAAGATGCCAAGTAACCTGATGCCTTTTAATTCCGCAATGGGTTTCGGCTTGTGTGGAACGAGGCCCCTTGGCAAGAACGGGAAGAGATTAAGTGAAATCTGAAGTGCATTAGGGATTTTTAATGCCGGATCATTTGTAGTCGTCAAGAGCAGAGGTTGTGGTGCTTAATAATATTAAATTCATATCGTCTCCGTACAGCTTTACATAAATAAATGATGGCCTTAAAACAAAAAAGTATGAAGTTTCAAATAGGGATACATCGATACTGAGACAGGTATCAGATATCGGTCCGACTATACTCGTTTACTTGTACTTATAAAACTGCCTAAATGCCATAATAATAATAATAATAATAATAATAATAATATGCAACATACAGTAAGCTTCGTATATGCTGCTGCGCTGATAAACAGACGACACCAATCTTCCCAGAGATCAGTGAATATTTCACAATTAATAATAGCAATTAAAGCAATCTCCAGCATATTCTTACAAGACGAGATTAAACACAGCAGCAACCATCACTGGGGCAAACGCGAGGAAAAGCATGAGCCTAGTCACTGAAGTCTTTGTATGACTTCTTTAGGGTTTATAAATAAGGGTTCAGGATGTAGCTGTGTGATTAGGATTGACTTTGCACCCGACATGTGGCGCCTTTGGGCCAGATATAATAAAATATAATAACATTTGGACCTACACCATTCCAAAGCCTGATCTACTGAAGATCTTAGTTAACTTGTCGCACTTTTGAATTTCATTAGTGAAGTTTTAGATTTGGCTTGGTGAGGGAGGCAGCACGGTGGCGTAGTGGTTGGCACTGTGTCCTCCGGGCTCCAGGGTTGAGGGTTCGATGCCCGCCTCGGTTCTGTGTGTGTGGGATTTACATGTTTTTCCCTTGCGTGGTGGGTTTCCTCCCACAGTCCAAAGTCATGCAGATTAGGTTAACTGGAGTTCCCGAATTGCCCCGAGTGTGTGTGCCCTGCAAAGGATTAGCACCCATTTTAAGTCCGTGTCTAAAGCCACACACACACACAGGATCAGCATCGTGTTTCCGGGTAGTAACAGCTGGAAATGAGCCTTTCACGTCTCTGGCTGTTCTCCCTGTTTAGACTCCAGGAGTGCCTCATTCACAGCATTGTTCTGTTCTTCGTCCACACACACACACACACACACCACTGTCTTTCGTGCCTAGAAAACTAGAGTCACACAACACTCCGTCTCACACACATGGAGTCAGGAGGCCGTCATCGTCTGACGCCGTCTCTTATCAGCGCTGGACTTCCTGTTACTGACCATTACGTGCTTTCCTTCCACTCTGCTCACACACGCTATATACCAGACAAAAATTTTTTTCACATGCTAATGATGTCATTCAATCAGGACCAGTGGGGCTCTTTGTCCCTCTGGGGTTGGACACACCCAGCAAACTCACAATATACAGTATACATACTGATCTGATGTTTAACATGTGTGTTATGACCTATGGGGTTTGACCAGTGTGTGTTTATGAATCTGTGTTTGCTTCTGTTCGGTGACTTGATTTGCCTTTGCTGGTCCTGTGTGTAGTGAGGAATGCAAGTTAGACAGTAACGTAAAGCAAAAAAGAAGAAAAAAAAAGTAGAGACAGAAAGACCAAGCTTGCTGATACAAGACATCTTACGGCTTTCTGCTATCTGTCTGGTCTGATGGATAACATCTCCTTAAGATAGCACCTTGTCCTTAGGGACGGAACATCACACAGTTCCTGAGAACTGCAACATTCCCAAACAGCAGTGTGGCTTAAAGCACCATCTCATCTGCTGGGAACACGAGCAGCCTGAAATTTCAATCACAGCCCATACGGAGACGATGAATCATCCCCCCATCTGGCCTGGGATCAGTTGGAGGAATGCAGGAAGACGGGAACGTCGAGAGATGGAGGACAGGAACAAGGGAAAGGAGGAAGAGGGTGGGGGAGGGCTTGGGTCTTGGGAAATGGGTAAGCGGGAAAACGAGTGGCTGAAATAGAGAAGGATTTAAAAAAAGGAGAGGTGGACGAAAAGAAAGGGGATGAGAGAGAACGAAGGGGCGACTGAGAGAGTGAATGGTTTAGAAGTAGTAGAGAAGGGGAAAAAAAAATAAAAATAGATGGAGACAGATGGTCCGTCACTGTAACGTCCGATTCATAAACAAATGAGACGAGTGCAGGTGTGCAGGACCAACATCATGTATAGGACCCTCCTATTTAACTTTTACGGCCGAGTTCGTATGAGGTTTTTTTTTTTTTTTTTACACCTCAAAGTTTTACATATATTCCTATAGGAATTTGCCGCAAGGCAGGTGGAACGTTACCACTTTTACAAAGCAGTGCCATCTGTGTCCTTTTCATGGCGGCATTTGCTAATACCTGTATGACTGAGCATGCTCTAATAAGCACCCGAATATTGTGCGCTGTCTCAAGCCTTCAAGCCATGAATCCTTACTTTAATCTGAATTAATACTAATACTAATCTAGATATCAGATGGTAACGGTATAATGTCATGCGGGTGTACAAATCTACCATTTGAGTCTAATGTACCATACTAAAACAGCACTAACACCTGGACAGATGTGTCGCAGCCATGGAATTTCCGGTCAGCTTCCTGTCTTGGAAGTGGTTACGTTTCAGATGTAAATAGGCGACATGATGGCGAGACAATCAAGACATCAACCAACACTCAACGACTGTCCCGAACTTGCACTAAACTCCAAAGAGGTCTGAAGACGTCTCGATGTTTGTTGTTGTTTTTCGGCTCTGTGAACTGATGACTCAGTTTTAAACAGAGACGCGGAAATTCCCCCACCATGTGAGAACACGATGCGATCGACAGGTCATAGATGTAAATAAACCATGAAACAAGATAGTGTCTGTAATTGCTTACAGTACATCGGTTATTATCAGCCTCACTTCATCAGACTCGCTTTATTTTTTCTCCCACTTGAAAGGAATGAAAAAAAATAAAAAATCCAGCATGTCACGTTGCAAGGAAACCAGCAGAGCACGAAGCTTTCGAACTGAATATCCTTTTTATGCTTCATTTACATTTTGCTGCATTACTAACGTAAAAGGTATTATATAACCATTCACATTTTGTCCTTTAGTACAGATTTAGCAAGAAGACACTTAAGACTTAAAGTCAAGATTTCATTAGTCTTTCAGAATTTAATTACTTCCCCAACAGTTCCACCAGTGTGTTTTTCAATAGACAAGTTCTAAAAATTTTTTTTTTACTAATTACTCTGATACATTCGATTTAGAAATTAGATTGTTAGATCAAACTGTTGGGTTGTTTCTTGTTTTTTTGGA
This sequence comes from Clarias fuscus, assembly GCA_030347435.1. NCBI lineage: Eukaryota > Metazoa > Chordata > Actinopteri > Siluriformes > Clariidae > Clarias > Clarias fuscus. The sequence continues at coordinate 33,898,146 of CM059206.1, forward strand.
TCCCTATTCTCCCTCATGTCTAATTCCTCCCCGTCACTAGGGGGCTCAACATTAAGGCTACTATTACCGCTCAGTCGGGAGGGCCGAAGATCATCAAATGTTTCCTCCGAACCACAGGATATCACTGACCGCATCTTTTCGAACCGCTCGCTCACGGCCCGGAGTAACACACTCCGAGGACAGCGCTGTCCAATCCTTCCTCCTGCTTGAGCTCACAGACGCCCCTGATTGGCTGTAGAGCCATGATTAATGTGGGAGCACTAAGTACCTCTCATCCCTCCCCTCTGAGAGAGCTCGGCCAATCAGCTCTCTCTAGACCTCCGGCTGCGAGAGGTTACAGCGTTACCCGGGATGTGAACTCGCGATCTCCGGGGGTCGTTGCTTGTTAAGAGTTATTCCTAATCAAATAGGTTCCATTTGTCCAAACAGTCTTAATACTGGAAGAAAATAGCATTTCTCCTGGACCAATGTGCAAATAAACAAGACACACCAACAGTATTGGATGGAGTAAATGGCCTGGCTGTAGTAGAGATGAATACATCTTTACAAAGAAGTGGATAACAGTAGATTAATTAAAGCTCGTTACTGTGTTTAAATGTCCAATTCAGCATCCACTCATGTCATTTAATGTTAAACTTAAATACATATGCCGGTTTAACATTTGCTTTAACACAATGTGAAAAACACTAAAAACATTTGCGTTTTAACGAAGGCTGTATGTTTGTGAATGATGATCCCAGCCGAGGTGGCTCAGAGCCCATTGCAGTAGATGCTGTGAACAAATCAGTGAGTGGATCCATGAAAATCAACGAATAACTGGTCACCAACTTGAGGAAGAGATGCATCGGTCTGTAAGAACTGTACGCACATCCATTTATGACGTTCTGCACATTACAGGAACTCGGCTGAGAGTTATCGCCACATCTCCGGACCTTTCCACATGGAGTTCCTGGGAATTCTGCATTTCAGACATGAAGCAGGAAGTCCAATCATGGCTCCTGCATACTGAGAAAACTTTCTATAGTAATAGTATTCAAATGCTGAGATCAGCACAGTGTTTAGTGTAGTAGAGCAATCCTCTTATATGGTATAGAGATCCTTTATTCTGCACAAAAGTCCCAGTTTGACATTTAGAAATAAGGATTGCAGAAGAAAGAAAAAAAGGAAGTCACTAGTCACTCAGGACCTCCAAGTTAACCTTTGAGTTACTATTGCAACCAGACCCGACTCACGGGATATCGTTACTAGAGTCGTACGCGACAGGTCTGCTGCCTGTTAAGGACAACCTCGGACCGACTTCACCCTCCACATCTACAAAACTCTACAGAATACGTCACCGGGTTTGGTTACTCATTGAAATAAACAAACATTCTTGTAAAGCTCTAGTATAGCTTCACATTCTTCCTCCTGGTAATAGTGATCTTGTTATATTTGTAGTAACTTATTCACAGCGAACACTTTAAAATAATTGCTGTTATTTAACAGAGAGAAAACAGCTGATATGGGAAGTTTCCTTTAAGGAGGTTTTCTGGAAGGAGTCTCCAGTGTCAGTGCTATAACAGTCAGGACGTTCTCCACCATGGGAAAGTCTTCAGGGCAAAGTCTAGCTGGCTGTTATTGGAAAACAGTAACTCCGATTCACAGGACACCACCCCGTTGATCATGATTTTCCCACAACAGTCCACCCCATGGTGTTTTCTTCCATACTTAAATCACAGCACATCATATCTAACCTGTGGTCGGAAGGTCTCTCTTATTCTCTCTCCGTCACCCACGCTGTCCCCTCTTTCTCTTGCCACAACTCTCTCAACCCGAGATGATTTCCCCCGCAGTCTGAGAAGCTCAGGAAGCTCAGATTACCACGACACATTAGACCGACTAACCTCCCGCCGAGAGCGATCAGGTAACATCCAAACACACGCACGGAAAGAGCGCCTGCGAGACGGCCCGTTCGGGCAGGAACGGACAGACAGTACCGTGTCCTCTTGAATTCCTCCGAGTCATCACTCCTCAAGTCCTGCTCTAAATGGTCAGCTGTAATAGGTTTAAGAGGTTTGAAAGGTTTTTCGGCACGTCAGCGAGACTATAAGGCTCTTATTCAGCACTTCGGGACGAGTCTTAAAGGCTGAGCTCAGAGCTGGATGTCGGAATGAACATTGTCTGAAAATTTATTTACACCTTGGCGTGGTGAACACCTAAATCCATGGATCTGCATGAAACAGGAAACGTTCAAAACACACCCAAATTGTGTGAACGAACTGGGAGTTGAACAATCACTGCTTTGCGAATCACTGTCGAAAATCTTTGGACGACATGGTTTGGTGAAAACTAACTAACTAAATAAATGAATAACACATGTACACCATGTACTTGATCAGCTAGTGCTTAGTGTGTGTAATTTACGTCTGTAGTTTTGCACCGAGGTGGGTAGCAGCTATTGCCACTCCTGTGTCCCCGGGTCAATCCTGAGCTCAGGTTACGCACTGTGCAGGTTATGTTAGGCATGATCTCCCCATGTGGGCTTCCTCCAGCTTCTCAAGTTCCCTTCCACTTGAGACACACCAGTAGGTGGACCAAATTGCCCCTAGATAGTAAAAATAGTCTGAATCCTTGTGCGACACCTTTCTAATGGACTAGTTAACCGGTACAGGGTGTTTTTCTCCGAGATCTGTTCTGATGCAGTTTGGACACTGTGCAATTGTCGTAGTACAGTACGGTAACTTGGGAGCTAAGATGGGCCAGTAAGGCAAAAAATGAAACGGAGGGCCTCCGAGTGGCGCAGTGGTTAAATCGCTCGCCCTATCATCCGGAGATCGCTAGTTCGAATCCCGGGTGGTGCTGTAACCTCTCGCAGCCGGAGGTCTAGAGAGAGCTGATTGGCCGAGCTCTCTCAGAGGGGAGGGATGAGAGGTACATAGTGCTCCCACATTAATCACGGCTCTACAGCCAGTCAGGGGCGTCTGTGAGCTAGCGCTGTCCTCCGAGTGTGTTACGCCGCCCCCAACGGTGCGCGAGCAGTTCGAAAAGATGCGGTCGGCTGTCGGCTGGCATCACGTAGTTCGGAGGAAACATGTGATAGTCTTCACGGCCCTCCCGGCTGAGTGGCAGTAGTAGCCTTAATGTGGGAGCCCCCTAGTGACGGGGAGGAATTGGACACGACTAAATTAGGGAGAAAATTGGGGAAGAAAAAAAAAATGAAACGGAGAGGTAACATTACAACATTAAGAGATGCGCGACATGAGATACACTGGCCAAAAAAAAAAAAAAAAAAAATCACCACCTGGATTTAACTAAGCAAATACTTAAGATCCTTCCACTGAATTATTAATGCAGTGATTAATATGGTTCAGCTGGCAACAAGTTATTTAACCCTAACTGATACTCATATAATGATCATCATGTCAGAGGACATTTCCTGTGGTCGTGGGTAAGACATTACTCTGTTTCAGAGAGTCAAATAATTGCCCTGCATCAAGTAAGGTAACAGCAATAAGGAGATGAAACTACTTCAATTTGGTTAAGAAGTGTAAAACTCATTATTAAAACCTGGAAGGATTTTAGTGAACCATCATCGTTGAGGGGAAAAATGTGGTTGGATCCTAAATGAGCACGACGTGATTGGATCCTGAATGCTTAGCGAAATCAAACCGAAAAAGCAAAGGGAAAGTAAGAGCATTTCCACACACACAATGCAAAGAGAACCTTATGGATTAGGACTTAAGAGCTGTTTAGCCTTAATAAAAAACCACTTATTAGTGTGGCCAACAGGAATTGCTAGGCAGCACAAAGAGTGGACTGGAGAGCATTGGAAAAAGGTCATGTGGTCTGACGAGAACAGATTTACCATGCTCCACTTTAATGAATACTTCCAGTTAGGAAGAGAGGTGGATGAAGTGATGTACCCTTGATGCCTAATGACTACTGTACGAGCCGAGTCAGTGTTATGATTTGGGGTTGCTCCTGTCTAGTCAGGTCTAGATTCAGCATCATCATATGCCCCCCCCCCCCCCAATAAAGCTTAACCCTGTAAGAAATTGAATGGACTATTAATGTGTTCAGATGTTGTAAGGATGGATGTTAACTGGCATAAATGCTAAAAATAAAAGGTAAAATTTTGTCGTTTCAAGCTTGCATTTGAAAGACATTTTTGGGTCATGCATTCAATGTTCTCAATGTCATTTTCCCACAGTCACTGTAAAAGTCATTTCCTGCTGGGTCTATACATGTACATCTTTGTTAACAACTTGAACCTGCTTTACGTTGTTGTGCTGTGAGCAACACTCAGATTACATTTGGTACAAATTCTGATCCAGTTCATTTTTCTTCTCCAAATCCAATCCAATATTTTTGCTTTTATTAGTCTGAAACTGTACCCATGTATTAGATCGGTGCCATTCCTTATCTCGTAACCGACTACATTTAAGGTAAGAAGACAATTCTATATTTTTTCCCACCAAACTACTCTCTCACTCTAAAATCAGAGCCTTTGATCTAAAGGGATTCCATAATTTGGGTTAGTCTGCCCTGTTTGGAGTATCGTCTGCTAATGTCCTGGTCCCACATACCACAACACACCGTCTTATGGAGTCAGATCGGTTTTGGTGGCACAAGGGGAACCCACACCGTATTGGGCATAATGTTTTAAGATGACTGATCAGTGCATACAGTATATTTATTAATTCCGAACGTGTGGCATGTAAAAGGCTTAGTCTGTCTTTATGTTTTTACGCCTGCAGCCTCGCCACACATCAAGTATTAACATGAAATATAAACGTCTTCGTATTCATTGTTAAAATGAACAGTAATAATATTCGAGTCAACCCAAACTAATCACCCAGGGTTCAACCCGAAACTTGCTTTGTTGTTAATTATTACAAATTAGAGCGCTGTAATAATTACAATCCCTAGAATAACTTCAGTCATCACTTCTTCGGCTAAGCACACAAAAGTTATAGAACATGAGCGTGTCGAGTGAATGCGGGCGAAACCCAGGCGGTGTTCGTTAAAACATGCCCGCATGCAAACCTGTGTAAATCCTAAGCAGGACTCGTGTCAGCACTTTATAAGCGAAGGTTGCATCGTTCCAAACCGTTCCCTGTCACACATGATAGTCTTTCAATAGAAGTCTTTTATCACTTCATAGTTCATACCTAAGCACAGGTGCATGCAGAAAAAAAAATGGGGAGTGTGTTTTGAAAAGCTCAGATGAGGCTGATCAGTCAGACTTTAGCTGATTGTTTGGAATGAAAAAAAAGAAGAAAAAAAAATGAGGAACATATGTTTATGTGCATGTAAAAATCATTACTATTGCTGGAAATTAAATTATCATCATAATTAAACAGATGGAATTGAAAAGATCTGATTTATTATATATAGTAGTAGTAAGAGGAAGCATGCTGCTTTTTTTCTCTGCAGTAGGGAAAGCGTCTAAACATCTAAGAGTCTAAAGCAGCACATCTGGAAACTTTCTACTTTCATTTATATTAAAATTGATATTAATATGACATTTAAAGTCAGTGTTCATTTGTTCATTCATTCATCCGTTCAGGTGATCGAGTGAACGCTTTTCTGTTTCACCACTTCAACACAATCACATGATCATCTCTAGGACTGTCCGAGACAAAATTCACATATAACTTCTACCTCTACCTCAAAAAACAAACAAACAAACGAACAAAAAAAAACATCTGGTTTCGGTCATGCCCCTTCATATTCATACACATCCTGTATTTGGAGCAGATACACCCATTGATGTTTTAAAGCCCTAGCTCCTAGATTACCTCACTGCAGTTCCCAGACTACTCAAGTGGCCATGCAACAGCACAAACGCCTCTTTTGTTTGATCTGAAAACTAAACCTAGATTTCATCCCAATGACCATGTACGGTACATGTGTGTGAACATAGCGAGTGCTTCTCTGTCCAGCTAATAAGCATTTATTTATTTAGCTCTAGAAAAAAAAAGAAAAAAATTTGTAGGAATGGTAGATATGGGATGGGAACACACTCGGGATGGGACACGAGTGTACCACAGGGCATGTATTAAAAACCCCAGACAGAAAGGGTTTATTATTTAACATATATTCTGTTCCAGTGTAAGGTCAAGAAAGTATCTAAAGACAATCTCAATACTCCTCACTTCCTGCTTGCCTGGCTAAAGCTTTGGACCGACGCTAGCGAAATCCACTCAGAAAGAAGGACTGCAAGTGGGAAACCTTGGAAGTTGCTAGCAGAAGTAAGAGTAACTGCTCCAGGGATCGACTCGGATAATATGTGATAATCTATGTGTATATGGCGCCTTGTGATGGATTATTGTCCCATTCCGAGGTGCATTCCGATCACTGGGACAGGCTCCGGACCAACCGCCACCAGCATAACACACTTACACACTTTTGGATCATCTCAGCTGTAATGTTCAGACCATTTAAAACACACTCAGTGTTGCTTTTAGTACAGTTTTTTTTTTTAATAAGGTGATACAGTTTGTGTGGGTGGTTGAGTGCTTTTAATAACTTGTTACCAAAAAAAAAAAAAAAAAAAAACCAGCCAGAAAACAATGTGTACGGTGTGAAAACTTGATATGTTTTTTTTTTCCATATTGTTCATCCCTAGAGACAGCCGACTCTGCGATATGAAAGAAATATCTCAACATACAAACCACGAACACACACATTTGCAGATAAAAAAGCACAAGCTCACACAACAGAATGCAGTCTGTGTGCAGACGTGATTTTGCAGAAGTTGTGTAAAAGGTCAACCGCACAGCAGTGTGGCAATGGGCACTGCACGACGAGCTGAATTTCAGTGTCTGCTCTAGGTTTCTATGAAGCATCCGTGCGTCTGTGTGCGTCTGTGTGTGTGTGTGTGTGGTGTTCTGCTGGTTTCCAGTGGAAGTGGTGAGACAGGAAGCATGATACGTGATCTGATGTCTGTGAGGAGACGAGATGCAGCCTCGCTGCCGTCTGAGACGCTTCCGGTGCCGATGATAGGGATAAAGGTCGAAGGTAAAAAAGGGGGCAAACCACGAACCAACTGTGCGGGTTTTTCTGCATGCTCAGGTGCAGTGCAAAAGCAAAACAGAGTGCTACAACATCAACATCAAGTGTGCAGTCAAAACACTGGGATTTAATACGTCGTCCTCGTTATGCACAACCACAAGCCATTTCGTCAGCTTTGATAAAACTGAACAAGTATTTTATTGTGACGGTTTGGATCACAACAATAATTCTGAAATTCTTTAATTAATGTTAGTGTGTAGTGTCCAAACATTTTTCAACCAAAAAAAAAAAAAAAAAAGACAGAAGCTTTAAATGTTAAATTAATACTCACTCATATTGGCATAGAAATACCCAAATTCACCCCAAAATATCATGTGCAACTTTGGTTAAATTTTTTTGTCTAATTTTTGAGATACCAGAAAAATAATAGAATTAATAACATAATAATAATAATAATAATAATAATAATTATTATTATTATTATTATTATTATTATTAATAATAATAATAATAATAATAAAACAATATTTGTTTTTATCAACAAATAAATAAACAATTTGTATGCATTTTAGATACATTATTTATTAATTCTTTAAAAATAAATAAATAATGTATCTAAAATACATACAAATTGTTTATTTATTTATTTATTTATTAATTATAAATAAACCACCATTAAACCACATTATTAAATAACGTGAGACGCAGAAACCAGGAACGGGTTTTACAACACCCACGTGCAGATAAAAAAAAAAAAAAAAAGCTTAAGGCTTATTTTGGTCATGAAAAGAAACGCCTTTTTGTTTAGGGTGCCTGTACAAAAGTCACTTATTAATCCCGGGTAGAAGAAAGATGAATGATGAGAACAGAAGACACACACACACACACAAAAATGCAGCCGGCATGCAAATCATGCGAGTCAGCACTTAGGAACTCAAAGGTGTGTTATCGCTTTAGTAGTTAGCATATCCCGAGTCCATTTCCCAAAAAGTCAGCAAAAGGATTCGCTGCATGTTCGTGTCGAACTGCTGTTCTGTACTGCAATGGAGCAACAGCGATGATGTCATCAAAAAATGCACTAGCCAAACACACACAGTCATGGAGAGACTGAACTACACACTCGCTAAAGAATCATTTATTCCAAAGAGGACTTGCTTTCCATCACCATTTCTACCGTCTTTATCCAACATTTACACCTCGGTCGCGCAGAATTTTATTTTTTCTTTCTAATACTTACGGAAATGTCTTTGAAGGGCCTAGACGGCAGAGGAACTAGCATTTCAGAAGCTTTAAGACTTTTCTCTTAACTTGCCAACTGTAAGAGAAATCAATTTCTTTTTAACAGAACCCCTTTAATGTTTTTTGCAGAGATAGGCGAGAGTGCATCAGCGTCAACGTAATAAGGGTCACTGCTGAACATCTACTCTTTGCTTTTTGTTTATTTCCACCTTCTGCATTATGATTGGCTACACGAATTCTATTGGTTAGAAACCTAGAGCATAACGCCCACAGTCAATTATGCTCCCTTGGCTTTTTTTTCACATTTACATTTCACTCCAAATTTTTGGACAACCCTAGTCGCAGTAAAACATTTGAATGGTGAAAAGGCGGCCGTACGTCTGTGAATGACTATCCTGGCTGAGGTTTCTCAGAGCCCACTGCAGTCGTTCCCATGAACACTTTCGGTTTTCTGATTCTTGAAAATTGATGAATAACTTGTCAGAAACTTGCGGAAGAGACACATCTGTCTGTGGGAACTGTACACACAATCGTGTATAAACACCACCTCAGGAACTTGGCTGGGAAATATCGCCACGTGCCCCAAAAAGTCCTGACATCTTTGGGCCATTTAAGGAGTTCCTGGAAGGCCAGCGTGAAGCAGGCAGTCCGATCATACTGAGAAAACTTTCTACCTTGATGGTATCCAAGCACAATTGAAACGCTGGGATGAGTGCATTAGTGTAGAAGGGGATTATATAGAGAAATAAAGGGAGTCCCAATCAAAAGAACCAGTTTGACTTAAATGTCCCTTGCAGATACCGTTTAGATATCTAGGATGTCTCCATTGATTGATTACATTTAAGTTAAATTGTGTGAGAAAACACTTCTATTTCTCCTTTTTTGGTAGTACTCCATTTTATATGCTAGTTTATGTAATAGTCTAATATTACTCGGCATGGATTTTGTCATTTTATTCACTAACACTATTTAGCTTCTTTCCAACTGAAAAAGAATTTTAATTTTCTGCCAATAGAATAGGGCAGTGGTGGCTCAGAGGGCTAAGGCACTGAGTTACTGATCGGAAGATCGGCGGTTCGATTCCCAGGTTGCCATTGTTGGGCCCTTGAGCAAGGCCCTTAACCCTAACTGCTCCAGGGGCGCTGTACCACGGCTGACCCTGCGCTCTGACCCCAGTTACGCTGGGATATGCGAAGAAGGAATTTCACTGTGCTGTAATGTATATGTGACAAAATAAAGGCTTTACTTTACTTTAAAAACAAATGATATAATAAACTGTTTCAAATTTGCAAAGAACATTTAGAAAAGAGCCTTAACAATTAGACATTCATCATTTATTTCAACTGCTAGATATTTTTCAATTTAAAAACGTATTATATTATAAATATAAAATATAGAGAGACTTAATATTCGTTATATTTGGCAGGTGCAAGTCCAGGGCTTTACACTTCTGTCGAGTGAAAAATTATTTGTTTAATATCTTGCAACCCCACTATGTGCGATATAAGGCATCCAAAAAAAAAAAAAAAAAAAAAAAAAAATTTTAAAAGCCGTACAGGAAGATGAAGAGAGAGGAATGACACATGGGCTGAATGAGAGTCCAAGACCTTGTGTGTGTGTGTGTGTGTGTGTGTGTGTACATACATTACCACACACCAAGCTCTCAGTCCTGCCATGGATTAATCATTGCATTAGACATTGTCTGGAGTAACTTGCGAATATGGAAATGAGTACAAGACCTCTGGCAGCTAGTGGAACTAAGCAGGGCTTTCTCAGGCAAATAGCCTCCTCTTTCACTGAGGAAATGAATTTGCCTAGTGACAGTGAGGAAACATGATGAAACAACACGTTTCGGGAATCAGGTCCTTTCTGAGAACACAGAACTAGTGGTGTGATTTTCTACTTCCTTTAACCGTACAGGTGGAAGAGGATCATGTGAAGGAAATCTGCAGCTAGCTGAAAGTTTTACATTTCATGTCTACGATTACAGTCGGACCTCAGACGCCTGAAACAGCTGGCTACATAAAGTGATGATGGAGCGAAACTTCGACGATTAGTCAAATGATCAATTTAAATGTTGAAAAATACAATGAGCTCAAATTCATAGAAAATCATACAGTAGATGTTTTTGTATCTTTTATATAATTTTCAAAACACTCAAACGTTTGGTCACTTTCTAACACCGTGGTCATTGTAAAGCAATGCGGAAGGCGTCCAAAATATGCAATAATCTCCTTTATACAGTTGATATCGAGATGTGATTATGAGAATGATAACTCAAAAGTCTTGCTTTCATGGGAAGGTTTCATCATGGTGCTTGATGGGTTTTGCAAACACACTTAACAATACTGTTCTTGCAAAAGCTATTCCAGAACAGCTGAGCTCCACGTCTTAAAATAACAACGGACTGTTGTTGTTACATAATTACCTAATTCTATACGCGTTATTTCATAGTTTCGAAATCCACAGTCTGGTTGTAGGATGTGGAAAGTAAAAATCACTAAACAAAAACACAGACATTTGCAAGTGATCGCAAACTTTTGAGCGGTAGTGTATACCTTGATATGAGATCATTTTATTCTGAATGTACGTGAAACAATTTAGGTCATATTAGTTACTGGAGGAAAAACAACTCTACAGCAGCTGCTTACTTGTTCTGCATTTAAATATAATAAACAAAAAAGTTCAACTAAAGCGACTTGTTGCTGCATTTGTTGGAATGTCAACATCTTTAAAAAAATTAATAGTGTGGTGGAATTCAGCGTGTATTTTTTGGGGAAAAAAATTAATAAAAAGTTTTTTTTAAATAACATTGTCATCAGTCTGCTCCAGCACAGACTGAAATGTCGAGAGCAGGAATGGAATCTCTAATATCGCCAAACATCTAACATTGGAAAAGGTGAGAGATATTTTTGACTTTTAGGGTGCTTGAATGGAAGTTGAAGTAAAGCGTGCCAGCTCTACCGACAAGCCCTGATCAGTACACACACACACACACACACACACACACACACACACACACACACACACACACACTATTGATACTTCGCATAGAGAGTCTTTTCAGCAACACAGTTTGACAGAAGGTTACTGATCCTAGAGGAAGCAGGACGAGCCCCACAAATATTCACACACTGATACTCGCACACTAATACTCAAACACACTCACATAGCTTTAGATCGGAACAGACAATTGTCTGTATGGAAGAGTGCAAAATTATGATGATGATCAGAAAGGTTTTTGACAGGCAGAGGGCATTTCCTGTTATAGTGGTCTACATTGAAAATTACGTTTCCCCATATCCACAACCTCATGACAGTGATAGATGAATGTGATATTTTCTAGATGTTTAGTTAGACATACGGAAAGTTATCTTACAATAAAGTTATCATTTACAGATGTTAAAATGACGAACAGTAAGACATGTGGAGAGATAATCAAACAGACGCATGATCATGGCCACATAAACAGGTAGGTAATGAAACATAAAATATATTTATATTATGGATGATAGACAGACAGACCAAAATAGATAAGATGGCTGGCTAGATAATCACCCACATAGACAGACACATGGTCTGGACAGACGGACAGAAAGCAGCATATATAAATGGCTGGCCAGGGACCCGACCAGGCAATCAGACAGACCAACAGACGTATAGAGGGATATTTAAATGGCTAGACAGCTAAACAGGTGTTTAGATAGATAGACAGATAGATAGACAAACAGACAATCAGATAAATATAGACGTAAACAGGTGGCTGGCCAGACAAACAGACAGACATACAGACAGACAGCTGGCAAGACAGATTGATAGACAGCTGTCCAGATGACATACAAACAGATAAACAGATACAGAGGAAAAAACATTTAAAGCTATATGGAACTTTAGAAGACAGATATATAGACAGATAGTGATGGAAAGATAACACGAAATATCAGTCAGCAGCAACAGCTTCCTAGAACACTTCCTGTTACAGTGTGCGCTAATTAGCTGTAGCGGTTACTTATATTAATAACCAATCAAGCACAGCAATACATTTAGCCTAATGAATCATCATGCCCAGGCAAATAAAAACATTTTAAAAGAAGGAAAACACAAAAGGGTGACCTCTGTTCTGCTTTGAGACATTCTCAAATCTTTACTGTTTAGTCATTTCTAGTCAATGTGTCATAATACAAAAATGGCAGTTGGTGGCGTTTGGCTGAATGTGATGGAAAAAAGCGTAATCCTTGACCTGTAGTTTCCTCTCTCATTACAGAAGCCTCTAGGACCCCAGTCTGGCAGCAGACTGATTCAGAAAGACAAACACGTACACATTTATAGTTAATGATTCATTAGTGTTTGTGTTGGGAGATCGACCTGTTCCAAAGGAAGCAGACGGAGAAGGGTGAAAAGAAGACCTCACAGCTGCTGTGCTGTTTTATGATGTTATCTCTCACCTCTCATTAACTCGGTTGCAATGGAGCAGAATATAATTCGTCACTGATAGGCAAATATTATGCATTCCACAAATTGAATAATCAGACATGAAAGATAAATGTTAATGCCTCTAGTGGACACTTGATGCCAAGTGACCAGACACTTTTAAGTTTTAAATCCCTGTACAGACTCAGACTAACTGTTGGCCTTTTACACAAAGCTCTTAACTGATTGGACTGGATCCTTATAAAGCCTCTGCCAAAAAGCTAAGCAAATTACAGCAAACCAAAAGGAAAAGAGATGAAAGCATGTTACCAGCATGTTTTCTGGGATTCATGTTGAAACCGGAGGACTCAGAAACCCCACACAGACATGAGAAGAACCTGTGCAGAAACTCCAAACGGACAGGCGCACAAGCTTGGTATACTGAATCTGGAATCCTGGAGAGCTATGAGAGGACAGCACTGCCCACTGCCCCAGTCTTATCTTATCATTTTATTGCTAAACACTTGAATTTTTAACATTTAGAAATTGAGAAGCTGCCAGAAATATGAATCTAAACATTCTAGCTGTTAGACAAGGCCTGGCAAGACCACACAAATATTCCTTTAAAGATTTAGTCCCACTTTGTTATCATAATAACCAGCACTCATTTGGGAAGGTTTTCTACGAGGTACAGAAGTGGGCGGAAACCACTTTTGTCTCATTGCGCGTTGCAGCTCCCGAGATTACATACCCAGCAGTTTGAAATGATACTCCTGACTGGCTTTAGATTACAATGTAGGAACTGGTTAAACTAAATTAAGGAGGAAAAATGAATTAGTGAAGTCATGTGCAAAAGCTTGGGCAGCAGTCAGCATTCAAATTCATCACAAAGGTGTCCGGGGGGGGGGGGGGGGGGGGTGGGGGGGGGGGGGGGGTTGGTTGAGGTCAGGTCTCTGTGCCAGCCATTTTAGTTCTTCCACTCCAATACCTCTCATCATGGGCCGCGCTTTGTAAACAGGGGCACTGTCCTACTAGAATGTGTTTGGGTCTTTTAGTTCCAGTGAAGAAATGTCTTTATGCTATAGCATACTAACTTACCTGGGGAGCTACAGTCACAAATACTGTACTTATGTAAAAGTAGAGATGCCCCAGGTAAAATATTACTCAAGTAAAAGTCCTGAATTTACATTTCTACTTGAGAGAAAGAAAAAAAAAGAAAGTACTTACTTTTAAATTTGCCAAAGTATCAAATGTACTGAGATCAGCGTAGCCTTTAATTCATAGTCAAATTCTCTCTCTCGCTTTCCCTCTACTGTAAACGTACTGGCTGAAACCATTTCTGCTTCTGCTTTCAAACACTTGCTACATGATTGAGCGTTCACAGAGGGAACGCAACTCATGCAGATATGCTCAATAGTCAGCAGGTGGCGATATTACCCCTTCAAATGCTACACACCTCTATCGTCAAGTAACGCAACTTCATGTTCAAATGTAGCAAGTAGAACATACAGGTATTTGTTATAGTTTGTTGTCGCAGATTAAACGTAAAAAGCATCCACTAACAAAACTATGCGCATAAAGGACAGATCAATGAAAATTGTACTTAAGAATAATAAAGTACATTCCGTATCCATCCAGGTCACCGGACCCGAATCTGAATGCATTAGAAGACCCTTGGGATGTGATAGAACAAGAGATATACAGCATGAAAGTGCACCAGAAAAACTCTCCATTTCCTTTGTATGTTGCAATCGTGCCCACATGGACCAAAGAAATGTTTCCAAACTTTTGTGCATTACTGTTGTTCCTATTCTATCCACTTAAGCCGATTCTGTTAGTTTAAGCCAACATTGCTAAGAAATGACTGGCCACAATGACCCAAGAATTCACGCCCATGGTCCCTGCTCTAGAGGAAGTTACACTGACAATGACCCCCAACCTCAAACACATTTGGAAATGCCAATCAGCCTACACCTCATGTGGGGGGAAAGTGAGATGCCTGGGGGAAACCCAACCAAGCACAGGGAGAACTCCAGGCAAACTGAATGAATACAAGATTCAAACTGAAGGTAGGAGGTGTCAGTCCGGCAACCGCCATAATTCTTAATATTCAAGGGATTTAGTCTACATAAGTTTTAAGTCATGTCTACATAATGGTCAGACCAGTAATAAAGCAGTGGGGAGGATTTTAGGGTGGCAGGATTCATTTCAGGGTGGCAGAAGCCACCCCAAAAGTGCCACTCTTGTGACCCCGCCCCTAGATACCACGCAGCACACCATAACAACTAAACTGAGAGCAGTGATGTAATGCCTACCTCCTTCTAAGGATGAACACGAGAGACCAAAAAAAAAAAAAAAAAGTTTATTTAGCAGTTGAAAGAAAAGGAAGCACAATTTTCTGATGACGTAATGATTTAGGGAACTTTGCTTTAGGGAAAGTTGCTTTTAAAAACATGAGAAAGTTTTATTTATGGAAGCTTAATCAGCAACTATATCAAGATGGAAGGATGTTCAGTGCTGAAAGTTTTATAAATGAACTACACTTGTGTAAGCATAAACAATCCTGTAAATGACAGGCAAAACGCGTGAAGTATTTGCCGGACTTACCTGTGAGCCGCAGTTTCACTGGACCATTTCTCCTGCTTCCTTGATTAGACATTCCCTTTATATTCCAGCTTGACGTTTATATCAAACTTATTTTCTGCCCAGTTATTTACCCGACTACAGGAAAACCAAAAACCTTTCCTAAAAGCTCGTTGGAAGACGCAGCATTACTGTCTCCGGCTGGCTTTTTAACACATAAGCACATCAACAATCACATCTAACTTTCCAGCAATTTTCCCGCAAAATCCACGTTTCACATCATAGCATGCAAAAAGAAAAAAAGAAGAAGAAAAAAAAACATACGACCAGTCCGTAAACCCTAAATCTGGTGGAAGTGTTATTTAATCCCGCTCAATGGGAAATAACCGCTCTTCTTGGACAAACCAGTTTTATTTTCGCTCGGAGTCAAAGTTGTGGGCAGACAAAAAAAAAAATCTATTTAACCCGGGGCAGGGTTCCAAATAGACGCGTAGGGCACTAGGTGCAAAGACGGACGCTCTTATTGCGTTACCTAAGACAGTGCACGCGTGTAGGAAGTACTGAGACATTTAGGCTACGCCCCGTTTCTGGCTACAAAATGAGCAACAGCGACATCGCATGGACAAGGCAAGAAAATACAGCTACAGCTACAGCTAGTTATTAAATGCAATCAGGAGTCAATTTAAACAAACAACCGTTGATATAATGGATTAACATTGTGGCTTTGCACCTCCAGGGTCTGTGTGCATGCGGTTTGCATGTTTTCCATGTGCTTGGCGGGTTTCCTCCAGGTATTCTGGTTTCCTCCCACAGTCCAAAAACATGCAGATTGTGCTAATTGGCATTCCCAAATTGCCCATAATGTGTGAATGAGCATGTGTGTGTGCCCTGCAATGGATCAGCATCCCATCCAGGGTGTACCCTGCTTTCTGCTCTCTAGGCCCTCTGTGACCCTGTATACAGAATATAAGGGAGAATGGTGGTTTAGTGGTGAGTAGCATTGTCCACCTCCAGGGTCTTTATGCATGGAGTTTGTGTGCTCTGCCTGTGCTTGACAGATTTTCCCCGTGTACTCAGATTTTCTTCCAGCAAACCAAAATCAAGACCAAAGACATGACAGTGGGCAGTGGTGGCTCAGAGGGCTAAGGCACCGAGTTACTGATCGGAAGATCGGCGGTTCGATTTCCAGGTTGCCATTGTTGGGCCCTTGAGCGAGGCCCTTAACCCTAACTGCTCCAGGGGTGCTGTTCCATGGCTGACCCCAGTTACGCTGGGATATGCGAAGAAGGAATTTCACTGTGCTCTAATGTATATGTGACAAAAATAAAGGCTTTTTTTTACAAGATTAGGCTAAGTGTGTGAATGAGTGTGTGGATGAATTGGCACCCCTTTCAGGCTCGTGCCCTATAGGCTCAAGGCCCTCACAATGAGTGTGAGTGATTTAAAGTTTGATGTAAACATCAACCTGAACTGTAAAGTGAACGTGTATTCAAGGAACCAGGAGAAATACAGTAGTCCAGGGAAACTGGGGCTCACGGGTAAGTACGTCAAATTTTTACAATTTTACGCTTTATATCCATCATTTATACTTATAATACTTATTTTATTTGGTAATATGTTGGCTCAGCGTTTAACACTATTTCTTGCACCTTCAGTGTTTGGAGATTGGTGTGTAGAAATCTATGTTCATGTATTTATTCATCTTCAATCTTTTATTTTTTATTTTTTTCCTTAGCAAAGTCACAGTAGATCCAGACCATATCTGGAAGAAGGTTTTCATATTCAATCAACCTACCCATATGTTTTTGGGTGAGGACCTACTGTGCCACCCCAAAATAAATAATGCTCAAGAAATGATGAGAGCACTCACTCCGGGTATGATGCAGACG
The DNA here is from genome assembly GCA_030347435.1 of Clarias fuscus. Taxonomy (NCBI): domain Eukaryota; kingdom Metazoa; phylum Chordata; class Actinopteri; order Siluriformes; family Clariidae; genus Clarias; species Clarias fuscus. The sequence continues at coordinate 33,915,263 of CM059206.1, forward strand.
CTGCTCGTGCATGTATGCATGATTCAAGTCAAATGTGTTCACTTAATCTTTTTGAGAAGTATATTTATTATTTTCAAGGTAAAGTAACAATAGTAAGAGTTTAAGGCACTTGGGTGTACTAGAAAATACAGTGATGCAGACAAATATATTTACTGTTTTATTTTAAATAAAACAGTAAAATTCTTACCAACTCATAACCCATACATCAGTAAAATACAAAATATCTTACATGTTACAAAATAATTTAGGCTTAGTGTAAAAGTAAAAAGTGTCTTTATATATATATATATATATAGATATTTTAAAAAGTATAAAAAATCCAATCAGTTATAACATTAACACCAGAAAACCATAACACTGATTAGCAATATGCGAGTAAACTGGTGACAAGGCCATTTATTCCTGTGGGGACCAAAGGTCAGCCTGTTTGGTCCAATTCCACAGAAACGGCTGAAAAAAGGTAATGCAGCTATGAAAGAAATGTATCAGAACACTCAGTGCTTTACAGCTTGCTGTGTATATATGGCTTAGCAGGCAAATAGGTCAAGGACGTGATATATATATATCATACACATGCACACTGGCAAAAAATTTAAAACACAATGTAATGCCAGTTCCTCATGCTCCCAGAACCACTCCTACACAATCTGAGTATTTGAGTCCAGGAATAGGATTGTGCCTTCAAGGAAGAAAAACTCCATAGACGTGATAACCTGGTCATTTAATACTTTCAGATCATCAGCTGACATAACGTTGCTGAGCCTAGACCTAACCAAATGAAGTAACCCCAGAAGCTCCAGAGGCTTGTACAGTGTGCCCTATGCATCAGGGGTGCATTACATCATGTTTTCCTTCTTACCCTAATGCACCCATCGCTTTGGAATAGGGTCAATCTGATCTCATCAGACCACATGACCTTTTTCCACTGCTCCAAAGCTCAATCTTTATGCTCCCTAGCAAGGTGCAGCCTTTTGTTCTGATTAGCTTTACTTATGGCCACACAGCTGTCTAGTCCCAATCCTGTGAGCTCTCATCACATTGTTTTTTCCCACAAACTTCAGCAATTATTGGTTCAGCAATATCCTTGCAGGTTTTCATAATGCGTTAAAAGGTTCTTATCCCATTTACAGTCATTTCATATCTTCTTAGTTCATTGCTGGATGCTGCCCAATAATTTTAACTTCTGAAATGGTTACTTTTTTGGCCAGGAAGTGTATATACATGCATCCGTTTATATAGTGGTGTGAAAAAGTGTTTGCCCCTTAATGATTTCTTTTTTGAATGTTTGTCTGTACACATCATGCATTTTTTAAATGAAGGTTTTTTATTATTAATGGAAAACAAAATCCAAAACTACATAGCCCTGTGTGAAAAAGTGTTTGCTGCCTAAACCTAATAAATGGTTGGGCCACCGTTAACAGCAACAACTGCAATCAAGCGTTTTCAATACTTTGCAATGAGTCTGTGGAGAAATTTTGGCCCACTCATCTTTGCAGAATTGTTGTAATTCAGCCACACTGGACGGTTTTCGAGCATGGACCGCCTTTTTAAAGGTCATGCCACAGCATCTCAATTAGATTCAGGTCAGGACTTTGACTAGGCCACTCCAAAGTCTTCATTTTGTTTTTCTTCAGTCATTCAGAAGTAGACTTGCTGGTGTGCTTTGGATCATTGTCCTGCTGCAGAACCCAACTTCGCTTCAGCTTGAGGTGTCAATCAGATGGCCGGACATTCTCCTTCAGGATATTTTGGTACAAAGCAGAATTAATGGTTCCATTTATCAGCAAAACAGCCCCAGACCATCACACTACCACCACCACCATAGTTTACTGTTGGTATGATGTTCTTTTTCTGAAAGGCAGTGCTACTTTTATGCCATGGGACACACACCTTCCAAAAAAGTTCAACTTTTGTCTCGTCAGTGCACAGAGCATTTTCCCAAAAGTCTTGGGGATCATCAAGATGTTTTCTGGCAAAACTGAGACGAGCCTTTATGTTCTTTTTGCTCAGCAGTGGTTTTCGTCTCGGAACTCTGCCATGCAAATTAAGAATTTTTGCCCCCAGTCTGTGGTGTGGCACAGGGTGTGGCTAGAGAAATTGAACTCAGATGTAATAAACCAGAGATATGTTTTAACACTTTTTCACACAGGGCTATGTAGTATTGGATTTTGTTTTCCCATAATAATAAAAACCTTCATTTAAAAACTGCATGATATGTTTACTTGTGTTATCTGAGACTAATATTTTAATTTGTTTGATGATCTGGAACATTAAAGTGTGACAAACATGCAAAATAATAAGAAATCACTTTTTCACACCACTGTACTGTATATATAAAAAGTCATTTAGAATGGAGTAGTGCGTGGTGGAGGAATGATTTAAAAATTAAAAGTGCTTTGGTTATCAGGGATCTGGAAGTTAAAGCCATCAGTGGTTGCCTCGGGAACAATGGATTCATCCTCTTCATCCTGCAAAAAAATATATTATTAATGATCAGTTTTAGGCAGAACTTTTTATTCTTTTTTTAATACTGATGCTCTGCGCTCAAAGACATTGAGTGTTTTGTTACAGACTTACTTCCGCTGAGAAGTATTTGTCTATGAGTTTCAGTGCAGCTTTGTAGACCATTTCATTTTTGTGGGCCTGTAGAGCCTCGATCTTGTCCAGCCCTCCACATTCCTCGATCATCAGACACAGCTTCTCCGTCTCGCCCATCTTATCTGCAGCCTACAGGTCATCAAAGCAGAATTTGTCACTAACAGATGTCCAGATCCGATAACTTAATTCAGTCATTCAACTGCAAGAATTCTTGCCGATTGTACGTTCTAAAGCCGATTAGATGGGATTGACATCAATGAGTCTTGTGCGTAAAGTCACACAAAACTAAGAGCTGGTATGTTTTTTCAGACCTAACTGGATTTGAATAAATACTAGAGTTTTTTTTTTTATGTCCCAGACCTTGATTTAGGAATACCTTTGTTTCTTATCAAGATTGATAAACAAGAGAATAAAATAGCACGGTAACAAAATAACATTCAAAAAGTTCTGATCCAGTGTAGTTAAGTGGCTACAATAGATACCAGAAAGCACCTTCAGACCAGTTTTCTGAAAAATTAAACGTTTCCTCCAGATTCCGATCATGTTTACCATGAAAATGTTCAAGACGGCATCCAGGGCGACTAAGATGGTCTTGCTGTCCTTGACTGACAGGACGTTCATAAGAGGCTTGAGCACTCCACACTGAACCAGATATGAGACCTGCTGCAAGGTCCCCCCGCTGGTGTAGTTGGTGATTGCGTAAGCTGCCTCATTCTGGGTCTTACAGTCTCCCTGTGACATAAGAAACATGTTATTTCATCAATTAAATCAAATCAAGACAGTTCAAGACAGGCTTCTAGTTTGACAAGCTTCATTACCCATCATTTAGTAATAAATTTCAAATGGAACTAATATATAATTAAAACATAAAACTTAACTATAACTATATAAGAAGGTCTTCATGCGAGCCAGTTTCATCATGGTGTTTGATGGGTTTTGCAAATGCACTTGACAATACAGTTCTTGCAAGAACTATTCCAGAAAGGCTGACCTCTGTGTCTGTTGTTGTTTCATAATTACCTAATTCTATATGCGATATTTTATAGTTTTGAAATCCCCACTATTGTTGTAGAACGTATAAAATGAGTCACTAAACAAAAACAAAGAAATTTGCAAGTGATCCCTAACTTTTGAGCGGCGGTGTACAGGTAGTCCCCGACTTACGAGCATTCGAGTCACGGATTTCCGCAGATTCGAAAAAAACAAATTGTACAAGACTTCTTTGTCCGACTTACGGACAAATCTGACTTACACATGTGCTCCTGGAATGGGACTTGTTTGTAAGTAGGGGACAACTTGTGTATACTTTTTGTCATTAATGCCACCAGAGCTATTAGGCTAACAAGTAAAGCAAGCGAGTATCCTCTAGTGAATGTGTCTCACATTCTGCAGGACCTCCATCAGCACAGGCACCAGACCCGCATCAACCACCTCCTGGATCTGCGATTCCTTCCCTGCTGTGATGTTGGACACCGTCCATGTCGCCTCCTTTTGGATGTTTGTGTTTGGGTGGCGCAGCAGAATGGGGAACAGTGCCAGCGCCCCGGAGTTCAGAACCTTCTGAGTCTGCTCGTCTGTTCCTGTCACAATGTTCCCCAGCGCACGCAATGAAGGCGTCTGGTAAAGGAGAGCATTAGCATTATGAAGAGTTCTATGCACGATAAAGATGAACATCATCACATTTAAAATTTTAGATAATTTATGCTAATAAACTGATAATTTGATTGTGTTCATGCTTTTTGCTGTTCAAATGTCAGATTTAAAAGCGGCATTTTTTTGTTTGTTTATCAGCTATGTTTTTATTCTGCATCTGTGTATCACTAATACCACTACAAGTATACAAGTCAATTTTATTTGCACAGCGCTCAACAACAACCTTAACCTCAATCCTTCACATTTTGTAATAGAAAAGTGTCTATACACTTCCGCGATATCAATACAATTTAGACTTTTCCTGCTGTCTCGCATCAATCACTTGCCTCGTTTCCAGGGAACTGTACTAGATCTCGCACATACTGTATCAGTTCCCCCAGGATTTCTACTTGTTCACATTAATTCCAATCTTGTGTTTAATTACATGCGTGAATGAGGCTTGAGTTTCTTACCATGATGTTGATGTCTGAGTGGGCCAGCAGCCGTACAAGATGAGGCACAAGGCCAGCCTGCAGCACCAACTCGATGCGCTCGTTCGGGCCGTCGGTGAGGTAGGACACGGCCCAGCATGTGTCTGCCAACACATGTAAATCGTCGTGATCGAGGAAGCACTGCAGTGCAGGCAGCATCTTCTGCACTGCAGTCACGGGAGGAGGTGGATTTTTATTCCGGCACATATTAGACAGAGTCCATGCCATGTTCCTCAGGTAGCTTGTCTACAACCATAAAGGAAGACAAAGTTCAATAATGACTGGGGGTTTAAAACTCTTATAGGGCAGCGGTCCATGTTTAACAGGCTCGGATGCTCAGCAATTTACAATACTAAAAAAAATATCAAATTTTGACTTTGCTCCAAACCATGAGCCAAACAAACCGAGCTACCACTCACTACACAGTATGGAGCTACATGTACCTGTAGTGACAAAGGTACTTACAGTAAACATAGACAGGTCAGGAACAGACAGCAGTGAGAGCAGCAGCTCGATCGCTCCATGCTCAATGACGCTGTCCCTGAATTTCGGACCATCGCCTTAAAAGGAAAAAAAAAAAAAGTCAGACTCGAACAGAAACCAACCTCTGTGAAATGTTTACACCTACACATTCTCACCAGCGATATTGCCGAGGGCCCAGATAGCTTGCTCGCTGACGTGAGGATGAGGAGAGGAGATGAGGTGGATAAAGGCAGGAATGGCTCCCGCCTTCACCACTGCCCCTGTTTGGTCTGAGGTGCCTGACGCGATGTTGGTGAGAGCCCAGGCAGCTTCAAACTGAATGGGAGGACAGTCCGAGAGCGACAGGAAGCTCACTAGGGTACTGATCAGCCCTGCCTCCACGATCTGGTCGATAGGAGGATATTTTTCTCTGGATAGCAACTTCCTGTTAGGGTAAAACACTGCTGTTTTTAGCCCTGCTTAGTTAAAATGTGTAACATGACGACACTTTTAAATATGCATTAGATGCATAAATAAACAGAGCAGCGTAGAGAAGCAACGAGTTTTGACGACCACGACATAAAGGAACAAAGCTGCCCTATGTGCATCATAGCATGCAACCTTGTGATATTTAAAATCATCTCAGAGAGGAGGAAGTTTCAAATCTATTTATGTGATCTTGCATACAAACCAAAATGATTACATCATGCTTAAACTAAAAACCATGCAAGACCTTAGTGCCTCAAATGAAGTGAGAAATAAGGCCCACTTCCAAATTCAAGATTCTTTATTGTTACTATACTAAGTACAGCAAAATTAGAGCAGTCCTTACAGTGCAACTAAACTTTTAAGAACTGGGGGAAAAAATTATAACTTCAGTCAAGGTGACAGTAATAAATAGTACTAATACATAAATGTGTAAATGAGTTAATGCACAGGTCATAAAAGTCACAAATATGGATATGCATATAATGAGAGGGTATTAAATTGTAACATTGAATTCAATGTCTCTTACCTCGCTGCCTGTGTGGCCTGCAACTGATGATCCAGACACTGACTGTGTACTCCGCTTACGATATCCTCTAGGCTCCACTGATGGTATGTCTGCGGAATGTAAAACAATAATCTAAGTGCTCTTGTATGCATATTATTATTGTCCCAGGTTTCAGCGGTGTGTAAGACTTTGAACTCATTAACACATTGTTCTGAACTCGATGATGTTTTAGTCATTCTGCTTACACTAATCCTACGCTCTTTTTATGTCCTACAGATATTTTCAATTTTTTTAAACAGCTTCCGTTAAGCCAAAGCTGCTTGTGGGATAAAAATCTTTATATCTTAAATATCTTAAATGTGCACCTACTATGTTTTGCTATGTGTTTTGACATTTAATGCAGTAAAAGTTGATTAAATGAACATTAAACAGTACTTGATTAGAAATTGACACAGGTTCTTGACCATCGTTCTCAAAATGTATATTACATGTGTAACAATGTATGTTAAAATGAATAGAAAAAAATAAAATGAAGTCACTATAGCAAATATAATCTGACTTATAAACACTGCAATAATTGAACACAGACAATGCTGATCCTGTGGCCATGGCCATCTTTGACAGACACTAATGTATATTAATGAGTATGCAAATAAACCGGTCACGTGACAAGGTGCAAAAACAAACAAGATGTCGAAATCCAAGCAAGTAAAGATTTTTTCTTGGCAGATTGAGTAAAAAGCTTGAATCTTTTTTTGTGAGTTGGCCACAATTAGGGAGGCTCGGCCTAATTAGCATACTAAGACTAGTACAGGCTGCACAAAACAATTTTCATAGATAGATGAGCAAAACAAAGTCAATAACGGTATCACTCGTCATTTTTATGAATATCCCTATTTACTGTGTAAATCTTATTTACTGTGTAAAATCTAATTGAAAAGACCCATCACTTCTGGTTATGCTTCGCCTTAAAACCATAAACCTTTTTGCAAGGGTTTATGAGAATCATGATTAAGCTTGCTACAGTGGTAGTCAAAAGTATTTTTAATTATTATTAAGTATTATTAATCATTTCTGTATGTGATTTTCATGAAGCAATCACCCAGAAATGGATTGAGCAAGCGACCCCCGAGTACTGCAGATGTCTTATTGACTCTCTACCCAGCTGGGTCCAGCGGATTCCAAAGAAAAAGGCTATATTAATCCATATCATTATCATATTATGATTATATTCAGCAGATATCATAATTAGTATTTTGTAAGACTGTAAATAGAAGCTTCAACGGAAAAAATACTGTACATGGCAATAGTGTTGTATATGTTCTTATATGAAGTGCTTTCTGAGACAGTGAAGATACTAAATAAATACACTTTGACATATAAAAGTTACATTGTTGTTTTAACACGTGCATGACATGCGACATTTACCCAAATATCGCAATATTGAAAGTGTTGCCAATGACACTTTTATGCCACATTTTTTAAAACAAATTCAAGGGATTTTTTTTTTTTTTTGGTGAAAGGTGTTCTTATTTAACTTTATCTTGATTAAAAAGTCTTTGGTACCACTTTTACGTCTCTTCTTTGCAGAATCTGTTCCTCTCTTTTGAACAATAGACATGTTTCTCCCACAAATATCATAACAATCCCTAGTCATGTGACGCCTTGTGGAAATGTTTCTTTTTAAAAAAAAGGGCATATGTTTAAAAAGAAGAAACTTGGTAGAGGTTTAATGCCGAATGCCCTACCATCCACTAGCTGGTGTTTCGGCATTTGGGTGAAAATTTAACCCGTCCTTCTGCTCTAGTCAAGTTGAGACATTTAGATATTTTTTTTGTTTTGTTCTTTACCAGAAATGTTGTGATTGTGTAGAGAATAATTTTGCATTAGAAGAATTTTTTCTATTATTATTTTTCCATATAAAATCTTTCATGTAAAATCAGACACAAATGAGAAAAAGAAACGGAGTGCCTTTGAGTCTGAGGGAGTTTGGACTCAGAAGAGGGGAACATCGCTTTATTTTCAATTTCACTTTTTCTTCTTCTTCTTAGTTGTTTAACGGCAGTTGGAATTCAGTAGAGTGGTTACATTAGCGACAACAGTACGTCTCATTTCCCCTCAACTTCCTGGCGTCTTAAAGCCGAATTTCCAGATCAGCTTTACTTAAAAAGTCTTCTGGTGCATCCTTCCCTGACCCTGTCTTGACTTTCTCTGCCTCTCGAACCGTAGCTCGAGTACTGCTTGCTCCGGTACTTACACACCCTCTTCACACTTACACACACCCTCGTCACACTCACACACACTATTCTCGACACGTTTTTCTCTCAGTACCTCTCAGTATGTAGGTGAAGTTCTGTAGGTTCCATCACCGCCACCTCTTAGTTTCACACAACATTAAACGCTTCCTTTCCTGATCAGTGACTCCTCATTCTTGACCCATTTAAAAGTGACCTTTATTTTTTTTACATTTTTTATTTTTTCCCCGATTCTCTCCCTAATTTAGTCGTGTCCAATTCCTCCCCGCCACTAGGGGGCTCCCACATTAAGGCTACTACTACCACTCAGCCGGGAGGACCGAAGACTATCACGTGTTTCCTCCGAACCACGTGACGCCAGCCGACCGCATCTTTTCGAACTGCTCGCTCGCGCACTGTTGGGGGCGGCGTAACACACTCGGGGGACAGCGCTATCCGCTCCCTCCGTTGCGCGAGCTCACAGACGCCCCTGACTGGCTGTAGAGCCGTGATTAATGTGGGAGCACTAAGTACCTCTCATCCCTCCCCTCTGAGAGAGCTCGGCCAATCAGCTCTCTCTAGACCTCCGGCTGCGAGAGGTTACAGCACCACCCGGGATTCGAACTAGCGATCTCCGGATGATAGGGCGAGCGCTTTAAAGTGACATTGCCTTCTACTCTCCCTATTTCTTGGAGCTGGGCCACCATCTCTAATTATGACGATCAAATGTATATGCAATTATGTCTGTGACATCATCCGGTGCCGTATAATGACGTAGCGCCTGTTTTGACTTTGATAACAGACATGGGTGCATTGCCGGTGTTTTATACCTGTGAGTTGTGATTGGGATCCTGATCCTCTGAATCCGGCAAACAGCTCACATTTCGCTTTTTCAAAATCTGCTCATCCTTCTTCGCTTTTCGGAGCTCCAAACTGACTTCCGTCCTCCTTCTCCTCAACTCCTGAGAGGGAAAAGGAAACTTTAGTTCACACTCAGAATCTAAACAGTGTCGCCAGAAATCGCTAATAAATCATTTCACCTACGTGTGCATCTTTTCCTTTATTTTTGAACTGGTTTAAACGGGAGACGCTGTCGCCGGCACCAGAAGACATTTTCTAATGTACATCAAAATACACAAGAAAGATCATCTTACAAAGATGTTATAAAACTAATGTAACATTATACACCTACAATATCTAGGTCATAATAAACACTCTTAACTTATACTCTTTGTACATTGAGCTACGAGTTAATAAGTCGCTTTTGGTCATCGTAAAAGAACATCCGTCAGATTTCCGGACAAATTTAAGTTTGGTACCATGCGGAATTATTAAAATGTAAATTATCAAGTTCAAAGTCATTAAGATACCTCCAACTCCAACTGTACACTGTTTTTACACTCTTTAAGATGACTGTCCTATCCTTTAGATGGGTGTGCGATTTAAAAAAAATAAATAATAAAATAATAAATTTAGCTGTGCAGCGGCTTTTCACGCAACTGACTGACTTCCTTGTTCTGGATGATTGTGGCGTCGCTAGACAGGCGGGAACACAGAGGATGATGCATAAAGCTGATTGGCCAAGCTGGAATAAGACTAACGCTCATTGGCTGGAACTGACGACAAAAAAAAGGCGTGTTACCGGGGGAACTACGTGTTGTCGCGAGACCTCACACAATTTAATAAATGAAAAGTGACAATCGAAACAACTCTTGCAAGAAATTGTACTTCAAATTTGTAAAAATACAAAAGCTTGCTTGTTGCTCGTTTTGTACAGTAAGATGCCTTTTAAAATCATGACCCGAAAATTTGATATGTCTATTGTTCAAAAGGCTTTGTTTCCTCACTGCGGAGCGTGATGACCCAGTGGCCTAATGGATAAGGCATCAGCCTCCGGAGCTGGGGATTGTGGGTTCGAGTCCCATCTGGGTCGGAATCATCGCATCGTTTTGAGCCTTAAGGAAAAAAGAACGCCTCGCGGCAATTTCACGACTGACTAACCCAAAAAATAAGAAGGTTTAATAACGTCTCAATCTCTCAGACTCAGAGAGCACTATAAACCTAAAGACCATTACACTATGCAATAAATCTTTATTAAGGAGTGCTCACTGTACAGCGTTACCAAAGTTAATAAATTACAAATCAATTCAAAGTGCTTATATAAACAATATATATATTTCAAGCACAAATAGACTTAAATGTAAGCCCAGTGTGGTCTGATGCTGCTGCTGCTGAAAGTACACATGGGTTTAACCAAAAGTCTTTAAAAATTATAATAATGAAAATAATGAATAAATAAGGCATGATAAACAGTAATTAATGCAACAATGTGTGAAAATGCAATGAAGGTCCTTTAGGTTCTATATGTGCAGTATTTCTTTTAGAAAGGAAATCATCTCTAATGATCTAAGTTTTACTGAGCATCCTGGAGAACCACCCACAGATCTTCTTTTCTGTGTAAGTGGTTACGCTTTCTTTTCTGGCATACAAATATTTTTATTTAACTTTTAATTTTGGGGTGGAATACTTTGAAATGTTTGAAATGTTTTTTCCAGATTAAATAATAAAGTCATAATCTTTAAAAATATAGTTGCAAGCAACGATGAGCGGGCCCAAGCACCCTGCGCCATCGCCACCCGGGCGCCACACAACCTGTTTTGATATTTAAACGTGTTAAGACCTACAAAAGCCCATCGCCGCCCGGAGCCCTCCAGGTGCTCACAACTTGCTTACTTCACACAATATGACATAATAGGGCTGACGTCAGCTTGGGCCCTAAATATTTGTCATGTCAACTGTGTGTATGCGTGTCTGTGTGAGAGAGAGAGAGAGATGTGAGTGTGTTAGTGTTAACATTTGTAATGTATGTGTATATGTGTGTGATGTATGAGTGTGTTTGTGCATGTGAGTGAGAGAAGTATTTGTGATGTATGTGTGCGTGTATGTGTATGTATGTGCAAGTGTGTATGAGCTATGCAACAAAATCTCTTGTGAGGGCCCTCACTCTCATGCATCCTAAAGGCAGCAGATTGAGTGAGGGCTTTATTGTTAATCTTACTTTCATGCACTCAATGTCCATACCACTTTATCCTGTATACAGAATAAAGGGAGGCTGAAATCGAACCTGGACCCTTGAGGTGCAAGGCGACAGTGCTAACCACTACATCACCGTACTGTTAACCTTAAAAACTGTTAAACCTTACATTATGTATATTTTTAAAAAATCTACTCATTTTTCTTTGAAAAATCAAAAATAAGAAAAAACATATTCTAAGTTACTAAACATGTTTTTTTTTTGTCTTCAGTATTAATATGCAATGTTGAAAACAATAAAAACAAGGGGGAAAAAACATTGATATACAGTATAGTTATATCCTAAGAATATACCTCCAATTTGTATGTTTTTTGTTTGTTTACTAATTTGTAAATGTTGCAGATTTTATCATACAGTTTATGTATTTATCTGGAAAGTAAAAGTGCTAATATTAATATGCATATTAAAGACTGCTGATAACAAACCCTGGTAATGCAGTGTAGTGTAAAACATGAAACGACTGTGTGTTGCTGCAAACTGGGGTGAATTTCTAAAAAAAAATTACTCAAAAAAATAAAACAAAAATCCATATGGCATGTTAATTATATTGACATAAACATTACATTTTAAGCAGAGCTGTCTTATTCACACCCAGGAACTTTATATTAAGCCTAAATGTAAATTATTACAGGTCTGAGAGCAGTACAAAAAATCTCTCCAGTGTCCAGTAGGGAGCAGTGAGTCAACACGACTAGATCATTTACTTACTCACACACTACAGATTCTTAATAATAAAACAGTAAAATACTTAAAGTCATACTATGTCTTACAATAAATATATTACAATAAAGTTATTAATTTTTTAATCATGGTTAACAATATAAATATGATGCTATCAGTATAACATAATACTGATAGAAGAATAAGAAGAAGACGACGAATCAGAAGAAGAGGTGAAGAAAGATTTTTTTTTAATACAACACAAAACAGGAGGGTAAGAATGAAGAAAGGATCAAGAAAAGATATACAATTACATCAATAAGCATCATCATCATCATCAGTTTAAATACACTTACTCACTCACTCACTCACTCATCGTCTATACCACTTTATCCTATATACAGGGTCACCGAGGGCCTGGAGCCTATCCCACTCAGTGCATGAGGCGGGGTAAACCTTGGACAACGTGCCATAGCAATCTGGGATCACCAATTAACCTAGTCTGCATGTCTTTGGACTGTGGGTGGAAACTGGAGTACCTGGAGGAAACCCACCAAGCACGATGAGAACATGCAAACTCATCCCACACAGATGCAGGAATCGAACCCTCTCCCGACCCTACAGGTAGAAGGCGACAGTGGTAACCACTAGGCCATCATGCCACCTTGTTTAAATTAAAACACAAAAAATAGAAAAGGAGGATTGAAGAAGGAGGACAGTACAAAATGAAATTAAACCACAGTAACAACAACAAGACAACAATAATAATCATTAGATAGATAGAGAGATAGATAGATAGATGTGTAAGAATGTTACATGGCTACAGTAAAGTTGTAAATCACAATAAAAAAATCATGAAGATTTAAAGAACATTTACAAAAATATGATACACTATTGCTATGTACATGTGCATATTTTAACTAACTGTACATTAAGGCGCATGAGTGAGATATTGGTATGTTGGAATATTGGCAAAAAAGGATGACATGTACATTATCATATTAGTGCAATCAGGTGGATAATCTAAAGAAACTGTGTATTATGGTAGTGATATGGACATATGATAACTTTAGTAGTTTTCAGCATCAAACATTGTTAGTGAATACGTGCTGTTTGAGCTCTCTCTCTCTCTCTCTCTCTCGCTCTTTCTCTCTCCCCAAGTTGATAGGGTAAACCCACTCTGGTCAGCTGATTACCCCTCCATCCCGCCCCTTTACTCTAAGACTTCACCCTGAGCATAAAAACCCGGCACCCCTCTCAGCTCCAGCATCTCAATAAGACTTTCTCTCTATAAGGAAGCTCCTCATGCTCATCAATAACATGTCTGGCATTTTGCTTCTGCTCTCTGTGGCTCTCGCCTTCTCTGATGCTGAACAGCATGCTGTTAATGGTAAGACTGGTAAACCTATATTTGATTATTACCTACCTTTTTACATTTTTCAGTTGATTTCAAATGTCCGACATAATCAGTTTGTAGGGAAAGAGAAGCTTGCCTCACTGTATCAACCTGTCTTCCAGAAATGGAAAAGTTGATGGTGAATCTTAAAACACCAACAAAAGTAAATTTGTAAATCTGACCACTTTAAATAGTTACGTTATTAATGGGTTGTGTTAGGGCTGTTTGGGAGCAATTTATAAAAAAAAAATTGATATAAGTGCATGAAGGAATGTGTTCTAAGAGATGTTTAGAAAGTCAATTGGAATGTTTATTAAACAATTGTAGATAAAAGCTTTTTTTGCTTTCTTTTTTTTAAATTGTCCTTAGTTTCTTAAAAGTGTGCAAAATGGAAATATTCAAATTCTTTTTTTATTTTTAGGCATCTAACAGTACACTGAAAGAATGATTAATGTTCCACAAGCTATTTTATTTCCAAGATTCAACTGAATATGATGCAGTCAATAATTTCTTATTATACTTACTATAATAATAATAATAATAATAATAATAATAATAATAATAATAATAATAAAACTTATTAGAAATCACAAATATCACATTTTGGATTTTGCATTTACTCAAAATGTCTGTTGTCCAAGACTTTATTTGTCCCCTTTTTTATTCAGACATACACAGCAATTGTAACTGCATTTTTGTGCCCTCACCCCACTCCCACCTCCACCATCGCCATTTAAATAAGTACTAAATTCATAAAGATTTCATTCATGCTTAGTCAGATTACTAATCATCATTAATCAGAAAAAAATAGTTGGACCCAGTTTCCCCCAGACTGACCCTACACTGCTAAAAATATAACCGTAATAGGTAGATAGGGTACTCAGAATAATCCTCGCTCTCTCTAACATTTAATTATCACCTTCAGGCTGCAATGCTTTAAGGAAATGTAGTATTACATAGCAAAACGATCAGTACAGCAATGTTAATGAGTATTTGCAGTTAGAAAGAAATACTACCTTCTTGGCAACCTTTTTTTTTTTTCAAACTCTATTTGATGCATCTATAAGCATGTGAGATTACCTTGATAGGAATTTTGAAATGTTTCCATTTAGAAAAGAAAATCTGTCTGCTCCAAACTCATTTATTATAAAGGACCTCAAGGATCTTGTTGAATAATTTGATGTAAATTTATTCATCTTTACAAAGTCTTAGACTGAGAGGAGATAAAATTCTTTTTCAGCTTTTATTACTGGAGCAATACACTAAAAATTCAATCTGCAGACTTGCAATTTGGTGGCACTGAATGTTGTGTACCATCCATAAGTTTTCAGATCTGCAGGATGATACTGCTAAGCCATAATTCTATGCAGCACTCAATTTAACAACATGTTGCATATTCAGTGTGATTTCAGCATCAGCTTCTGGCTAGTAACAGAAAATCTACTTGATTTGTGAATATTTCCCTATAAAAGTGCACCATGTCTTAATAAGCAGTGCTTGCTGACTGTGGGTCTATTCACAGAGTTGTTTTCCCTGATCGGAGCACCGCCGGTGCAAAGTGGAACATCTGACTACCCCAGCAACCAAACCAAAACCGGAGCCAAAGATCCCTCTATACCAGCCAATGAGCTGCTGGAGCAAGGCAAGAAATCTTCAGACCCAAAGCTGGCACTGCCCCCGGGAATATGGCCCAAACACACAGACCCACTCTCTCCTCATCCTCGACCAGGCACACACAGCAAGAGCAAGAAGGGCTCGAGGGATGAGCGGCTTCCTGCTGACCATAACAATGAGAAACTGCATAATGACGGGCAGCCTAATAAAGTCGTCCCTGCTACAGGGGTTGGGGGATCGAACCGCACACACGCACAAAAAGCTACACCTGAAAGCCCAGTGCAGTCCAACAACCCCTCATCCAGTGAGTCTGATCTAAATCACAACTCCAGATCACGTACACGCTCACAACAGCCATTGTCTAACACACACAGGGAAAATGGGAACGGCCGGATGGATCCCGAGGAGAACCGACCGGGCAAATCGAGCCTGAACAACAGTCGCCCATACAGCCAGTACAACCGGCGCTCTTCCAGTTTGCTCTACCACTTTGACATCCACAAGAAAGGTGAGAGAGCCTTCTTTATCGGGGTCTCAAATGTTAACGTTCATTGTCTTCACAATTTTTAGCCCCTTGTTTGGTTCTAAAAGTGCACATTGCAAATTAGCTCCACCCCTGCCAAATTTCAGCTGCTCACCTAAGCTTGGGATCTTTCAAAATGAAAAAGAAAAAAAAAAACTTTTGATGACCTCTCTGGTCAAAATATGTTATTATAAGCAACATGTAAATGAATAATTTGAGATTATATTACAAGTAGCAAGCTGATATGGCCCAAAAGCTTTATGTGGATCAGAGCACGTAATCATGGTAAAATGTGCCAGGAATGGGAAATGCTGCCCTACAGTTTTTGAATCCCATCACTGGATGAAAATATGAGTGAATGAGAGCGAGAGAGAGAGAATGAAACTCTGAGGGTTATTCTAATTACTCTCTCCCTCAAGCCGCAAATTGCTGCTTAGCTCGGATACACTGAATGCACTCTTTGTGCTGAAGATCTTGAGCCATAAGATTAGTGGAAGGGGAGGGGGAAGAATCTGAAATATGCCTAAGTGAAATGGGCTACGGCGCGGTGATTAAACTACGGATATCGGAAAGATAGCCCTGCACCGTCCCACGCTGGCTGGAATGCAACGCTTTGGCCGGGATAATGGCACGGCAATGACAGCTTGGGCGTTGGAATGGAGCTGTGTGGTTTTCAAAGTGGCACTCATGGTCACAGTCAGTTGCATTCATTGTGTGGCGTCATTTTAAAATATGCCCCTTAATTACCTGCCACTTTAGAATGATTTCAAATGGCTTTTCGGGATAGAGATAAGTCCAAATCTGGACTCAAAGGCATTCTCAAGTCTTCAATTATGTTGTGATTAAGGGCTCGACCTGCCTTAATCTGACTCTGGGGAAATCAGGAAATAGAAGTGCACTCAAAGTGACTGATTGTCTTGTGGTGTGATGTGCTGTCCTTTTCCTGTCCCTTTTTTTTTTTTTGATCTCATCATCTCGCCGTCTTTCTCATTCAGAGTCAGATTTCAGCCATGATGCAGTGTGTCTGAGTGAATGCAGGAAGGACAAGGACGAGACCGAGCACTTCTGCTACAGTGAATTTGGTGAGGTCAGGCACAATCAAACTGCACACTATAATGAGAACAATATCAGGTTATAAAAGGTTACAGTCTGATTTAGCTCATGATACAATTCATGCCTTCTTTGTTGTTTTCATTCATTCTGTGGGGAAAAACACAGGGATAACTTTCCATGTTTACAATGGGGAAAACTCTTCACCTTTTCTTTAGAAGAATACAAAGCAAAATTACAGGGGAAAAAAATACAGAACTACAAAGAGAAACAAGAGAAATTGAGCATGCCCAGGTTCCCTCAAGCGGTTCATGTTCATGGACGAAAGATTGGCCTTTGAGTTGCGCTGGTTTATTTGTGTATCTCTAAACCAGCTCCTGGAAATCTGCTGATCAGCAAAGTTTAGCTTGACCTCCAAAGCTAACATACCAGATGACATCGTCAGGGTCTTTAGGAGAATCTAAACATGAGGGCTTTACAGTTAAACCACCTTGAAATAATTAATACATTTCCATCAAACGATCACAAATTACAGCTATAAATTTATTTCCATAGGGAACACATTTATTACATTCCCTATAATATAACATGACTTGATGAAATTTCTCATGAATAAACTCGTTGAATTCAAGCACAGTAAGGTGATGAGACTCCTACCTGCATTAAAATATATGAATGGTGCAAACATTTAAAAGAAGCCATTAAGTCTGGGAATGACGATGACAATTCCAGTTGCGTGTGTCTTGAAGCATTCATTCTTATGAACATTCAGCTAGTGGAACAACCTGATCCTTGAAAACTTGTCCCCAAATTGCACAAGAGACGCATCTGTCTGTGGGGACAGTACGCACTATTTTTTCACAAACACCACTTGCACATTACAGGAATCGGCTGGAAGTTATTGCCAGATGCCTGGTATAGTCCTGATCTTGCTTCAAGCCATGTCCACATCTGGGCCATTAAATATTAAAGGAGTTTTAAAGGAGTTTCTGGAAGGCCAGCATTTCAAACACGAAGCTCCAGTGTTCTGAGAAAACTTTCTGCCTTGATGGTATCCAAACACTAGTGAAACATTGGGTTAGTGTAGTAGCATTGGTAGCATATATTAAGTGCGCTAAAACAGTAAGTGCTTGGTATGCAGAATCAGCCATTTTACACATAGGGACTAAGTCCAGTAACGCATGCTTAAAAAATCCTATCAAGATGCATCAATGCTTCACTTCCATAAGCAAACACTTTAATGTTGTTTACCTATCTAAAATCATTGCAAGTAGAACCCACTTAGAAAAATTTGAAATCTTAGACATGGGGCAGCTGGTATCAAACAGAGGTTGCGGCTAACCCTCAAAGATAAGATAAAAAAATAAAAATAAAAAAAAACTACTCCATATAAAAGTTATGTTTTGCATTTTACAGTGACCCAGAGTGGGAAAGGACAAAAAGTACATATCGAGGCCATGTTTTAAAGGGCACCTATTATGCAAAATTAATTTTTTAGTCATTTTTAGACATTCAGATGCGTCTCCAGTGTGAGGAAAAAAGTATTCCCTGCTTTTTGTCCTTTTCCACTTTTGTATCAGTCAAAGCTTGAGCAATTGGATTTCCCCCTAATGTTACCTCATATAAGAAAAGCCCCCTCCCCTTGACTTGTTGCTCAGCTCTGCATTAGCTCATTTACACAGACTTTGAAAGTATGTCTTTTGTTCTAAATTCTGTTAAGGGAATTTTAGGTATGGGACAATGCATTGCATCTGACAGGTATATCAGCTGGACGACCAATTTGGTGGACCTCTGAGACCTTTGTTAACTTCTTAAAGAAATAGTAAAATATAAGACCCTCAATACAGAAAGTATATATATATATATATATATATATATATATATATATATATATATATATATAGTGTGTGTGTGTGTGTGTGTATAGAGAGAGCCTGTGTAAATGATTCATTCATTATCAGTGAATCATCTCATAATAGTTTTCAAGTATGTTCTATTACCTTTTCAGGACATTTTCATTTTCAGCACCTTCTGATATACAGTAGAGAGCACAATTGACAATTGAACACCCACTAGGTTTGATTCGATCTCCATTTGGGGTCATACGTTTTAGGCAACTTTGTTGAAACATCCATGAAACATCATCAGCACTGACTGACTGGTATGGCTGGTGCTCATTTAGTATAAATCAATGCAAAAGTAAACAAAAGTAAAAAGTAAAGAACACATTTCTAAAAGTGCAGTCAATATAATCTTGATGTAGTAGTTTTCATTTCCATTTGGCCCTGGAGTTACAAGAGTACTGCTGCAAGCGAGGATCAGGTTAGCATTTAAAATAAATTTTTTAAACCATGATGCATATTTGCTGATGAGTTTGACCTCATCTAATTAAAACTGGACTTACATCATTCTTCTACTTAGAACTGGAAGCTGTACACAAACTTACGAACACACCACTCTGTGCAGATGCTGTTGCATGTGAAAATGATGATCCATTTATTTTTCCCAGTTGTTTTTCTAATTGCAAATGAGCTAGAACTAAAACCCCACAGTGTGTTGCCTCAAATTTGGGTCAGCTCTTGTTTTTGAATGTGCAGTGGAAAAAACCCACCGGTTTGTCAACACTGAGGCTAACAGTCATGAATATGATGCCTGAGAATTGAAAAATTTGCCTAGTCAGAAGGTCACAGTTGGTATTAGCATTTGGAGATAATGTATCTATTATTAAGGACAAAATATTGTATAATTGTATAATATAACAAAATAATATTCTGTAGGAATGTAGGAGAGGTGTTTAAACTGGGACTTGTGATGAAATTTCTTGCGAATGATGGCTCAATAAAACATTTGAATGGTGCAAAGATTTTTAAACAAAGCTGTACATCCATGAATGACAATCCTATCCAAGGTGGCTTGGAGCCCACTGCAGTCATTCCCACTCTCAAAAACATGGTCTGGTTTGGTCGCCAAAGGTGTCCTGTTTTTGCAGGACAATTAATGATGTTAAACTTGCATGTTACTGGAACTTGGTTGGGAGTTATTACCACTGCATACAAGCGATTTCCTCATGTTTGGGCCATTAAAGGAGTTCCTGGGAGGCCAGTGTTTTAGATGTGAAGCAGACAGTCTGATCATGATTTTGGTATATTGAGAAAACTTTCTATCCTGATGGTATAAAAGCACTAGTGAAACACTGGGATAAGTGCATCAGTGTAGCAGGGGATTATATAGCGAAATAGAGATTGTTTTTAATCTCAGAACTGTGTTCTTTTACTCTGTACATTCTTTTATTCTAAAGTCCCAGTCTGACTTGAAAATCCCTCGTATATTCAAGTTAAACCTTTTTTCTGATGACTCACTGGGTCTTTTTTTCCCAGCCATCAATGGCATTGTTCATGACATTGATCTAATTCGCCGAGGCATCAGGCTGGTTACTCTGCTGGTCAGCAACGATGGCTTCTACAAGATGAGCCGTCTCTACATCACTCCAGACACCTTCTTCTTCAAGGTGAACATCTTAGTCCTGGACACCTACAAGTGTACCAAACCTTGTCCTGACCTCAAACTCGGTGAGTTATCATGGCTGTATGAAGTAAAAAAGTCTGATTTAACATTACTCAATATCATTAATTAATTTGTCATTATTTGCCTCACTACCGTCCTGCTTCCTTATTCTATTAAGACATGAAGACAATCATCATAACATAGACATGTTAAAAAAAAAAAAAAAAAAGGGAGGGCTTGTTAGAGGAGGTCCCTGCTCAGTGCTCACCAGATTCTTTAGTAGGGTTGACATTTCCTTGGACTTCCGTGGATTAAGACCCTCTTAATACTTGTGGCTCCTGGCAAATTTTTTAGCTTCCTGTATTCTACAGCCATGTTTCTGCAACTGGCAGGCTGAAGCCTTGATCTGTGGGCATCTGTGAAGGTTTTCAGTCAACCAGATTATTTGGAAAGCAATAATAAGTCATGTCAGCTGACCTTGTGTTATCTTAAAGACATTTTCTTGGATGAGTGGAAATGTTTTGAGAATTTAAACAGAGATCCAGTGTTTGACTGCTACTGGATCTGAAAGAATTTACAGAGACTTCACGTCTTAGTTTTTATAATCTGGTTGAAATGATAGAAACCAGCTAATAAAAGACAGTTAGGTTGTATCTGTATTTGTTCATTCTGATACACAAAGCAAAGCTTATATATATAGTATTAGTAATAAAATCTAGCTTTAAAAAAAAAAGCTTCATGGCCTTCCACTTCATAAAAAGCTCCTTTTGATTCAAACATAACAGTGTGTTCAATAATAGCCTAGCTGAAAACCCTTGCTAGTCTGACGATTAACTTATTGACCATCTTTGACAGCAAGAAACAGATAGAAACAGTCTATGCTTCACCTGCTACATTGTAGAAACTTTATTTTTTAAGAAGCCAAGACAACAAGTCATCTGTTAGAAACACAACTAGAACAAGTTGGCCCAGCTAGCAAAGAGGGTTTAGCAGCTTAGCTAGACTAGCTAGGGTTTTAACTGCTCACCCCAAACTGGATGTCACACAATATAATCTTTTAAACACCAACTCATTGATCGCAATGTGTATCATACAGTAAGCCCATCTAATCCCATGCCAAAAATCTGTGTGAAAATTATATTGTGCTTGACATTATTTTTCATGCTAGCTTCTTTGACAGATTAGCAGTTTAAGCTAACTTACACTCACCACCAGTGGTTCCAACAATCTCTGTTAATTTTCTTCTAAGCTTTATTGTTCATTGTAATATCTTCATATAGTAATGGAATTGGAAGTACTGTATGTCTTGCTGCAGAAATCATGTCTCCATGTCTGACATGTGCAGAGTGTAAGATGTCCCTTTGCTATTTGTTAGTGTGAATGTACTGTAAGGAGTAATCATAAGACCATACATATTGGTTCATAAACTTATTATAAGCTAAAGTAAGTGTACTTTACTAAATGCTAGCAACAATATCATGTCTTACAGGTAGCAGATACATAGTCATGGGCCATATCTACCACCGAAGGCGCCATCTTCCCCCAAGTCTCCTCACTCTACTCGGAGGCAAACTGAAACCCGGAGACGGGGTTCTGCGCAGCAACAGCTACGTCAAGCGCTACAACAAAAGAAGGCACCAGAAAGCTCAAGAAGCCATGCGTTCAAGGTGCAGGTGAAGGGGAAAACAAATGGCTCGCTCCTGACACCCGCTGCACGGGAGGACTACTTGCGGCCTCATGTAAATATAAAAAGAACAACATCATAATCTTGCAGTATTATCAGAGGAGATAGACGGGAAGACAAAGGCGTCTCTGTCCACCCTGACCAAGCGTCCGAGCGTAATAGATCAATCCACTGCGAGTGGGGATATTTTGCTTGCTGTACAATGCTTGCCTTTCTGCCTGTCCTCTTTCATAGACGACTCCAGGGAAATCCGCTGGATTCCATCCACTGGCGGAGGATCTGATTCATGTCTGAAACATGAACCAGGAACCGGCTAAATATTTCCTCAGAGAAATATTCAGAGAAAAGTAATAAAATTCAAGTTTATGTGTTTATATACCCTATACACCCTGCCCTTTCTGGTATATACGCACATGAACCTTGATGTGTTTTCAGCAGACATTTAAACTCAAACCCGAGGCACGTGCAGAAAGGTCAGAGATATTAAAATTGCAAAGTATATGACCTTATTTAAATTGCACACAGAGCATCCACATGGCGTCAGTGTATTTTAAGCAGTTAGGTTCTGTTATTTTATTTTTTCCATAACTCATGTGATCCTTTTACTAAATCCATAACACACTATGTGACTTTGAACGTGTAATGCACTATAGTGTGCATTATAGTGCAAAAGTGCACGTTTCAAATGTCAAAGCCAATTTTTTTCCCACACTGTATATACTGCAATTTTCTTTACACATTTCAACAGGCCTACAGGTTTCATCTCTACATAGGTTCCAGTGTCCAGGGTCGTGTATGTAGGTTTTTTCATATTTTTCCAAATTGGAAACATGACGTGTCATTATCTCAGATAATGTCTGTTTATTTTCCCATTCAGACTATTTGAACAGCATAGAAGGAAAGCACAAACCAACCATACAGAACTCCTATTTATTAGGTCCATACTTTATATTTCTACTTTAAATTATATCAGAATGCAAGAAATGTGCTGTTATATTCAAAAGGAGGAAGCAAAGAATCAAAGTGTTTGGAATGAGGGGGGAGGGGGGGAGAGAACTAGATTCTTTTTTTTTTTTTTACAAAATCCTTTTCGTAAGACATGATTATTTTCTTTACTTTGGGATACTTTTACTCTGTATTTGAGAAAGACTGCAGAAAGAGAAGGCCAGTGTGTACGCGTTCGTGTTGAGTCCTAATCGGATAGCAATCTGATCCTCTGCGCACCTGGTTACATGAAAGAGGGCGGTTCTGTTTAGGGTCCTGTGAGCAAAAACATGGGCCAGGGCCTCAGGGAACAGACGCTCCAGGAGCTGTAATGAAACGCCACCTATGGCGAATGTTTGCCCGCACACACACACACACACACACACGCATAGGCCTTTGGCTCAAGCTCAAAGGAAGCAGAAAGGGAGAGGCACTGGCAGGAAAGAAGAGGAGCTTTATGGGCATGTTGGGAAAGATTTAAAGAAATGGGCTCCTTCAGACACCATTCCATGAGTCAGGAGTGTATACTGGGTGAAACTGAAGGAAAAACAGGGAACACTTTCATATGCACTGCTGATGCACATTTTGTCATTCTGAAATGTCTTATTAAATAAAATAATATTTTTTTCTACCTGGTTTATTTAATTTTTTTCCTGACATACGTTACAATAGAAATAACATTTCTATTGCACAATATAAAATGTTAAGAAAACCGCCATTATTTACAAGACATGTGAATTTTTAAACTTTTAAAACATACAGTGGTAAATCTTTTATGCTACTTTAAATACTTCAAATATGAAATATAAGTTGTACATTTTACCATTCAAAATATTATCATCTATGAACATGAAAATAACATTTGAGCACAACTAGCTTCACTAGGATTTCACAAGGCATTGTCATATTCTTATTTATTTATGTAACAATGGTCAAAATTGAATAGAGACAACCACAGTGTTATCGCTAATACATCATTCGTTAGCTAGCTAGCCAATGGTTTCTAGTTCCTAAAATCATGCTCTGATAACATGCACTGGTTTGTTTAACCGTTTCACTGTCATTTTTCTTTTATAAAACAGAAGTAGTTTTAAAGTATTATTATTATAGAAGTAGTAGAAAATATTATTATTTCACGGTAAAAAAAAAAAAGTGAATTAACAAAAACTGTGCAATCAAAACCAGCCATTCAAGAGAAGTCAACCATTGAAAAAAGTAACATTTTTCACGCTCGGCGTCCTTCACTGATCGTTCCCAGTGATAAAGAAGCATGTGGAGGGCTCATATCATCTATATAAACACAGTTCATCAACTCCAAACCCAGATCACTATGATAAAACAAGCTCAGAACCATCATAACAGCAATTAAGCTCATTTCAAGCCCGATATGGTCTATTGTAGCCATATCCGTTCCTCTGTTCCCATGCTGAGTCGAGCAGGAAGCCAGGGCCTGGTCCCAAATGGCTCCTTAGGACATGTAATTCACTACATAGGGTGCTGAAGTTATTATCTCATACTCCGTTTGAACTTAATAGCAAAAGGGAGGCATCTTGGGATTCAGCCAGAGACTCCTCGCAGCAGGGAGACATTCCTCATTGAGAGAGGTGGTGCGGGTTTAGAGGAATCATGAGAAACTCTTCCCTCAGACACAGTCTGAGAGTCACTGAAACAGAGACAGAAGTTACCCCAGCCTTCTTGCTGTCTCGTTTTGGCCCATATTGAACTTACCTAAACTGATCAGTGTTCTCTGAAGGGCGTCTCAATATCGAGACATGGACAGATAGTAGACAAAGCAAAAAAAAAAAAAAAGTGTAGTCAAGGACAGTAGTGTGTATTTTAAATTTGAATGAATAAGGACAAAGTCTGTGCAATGATGATCTACAATGTACTAAGAATGAATAAATATTACAGGAATGTATGCTATAGGAAAATAAGCAATAACTTATAAGATGATGAACTTGGGCGATGTCACACAACATGCTAACTTTCTTATAACAGCATCCCAAAGTCTCAAATGCCCACAGAAATTAAAATGTTAAATGCCACAATGTCAAATAAACATCTTTGTTAAGAAAACAATGATTACATGGTTTTCCTCATGAATTAGCAACACAATTTTTAATCTGTTAGCTATTGGATGTAGATAACACAGAGCATATACAACACAAATTACTACAAATGTATGAAATGTATGAAAAAAGTGAAATAAATGGTTTTTAATGATATTCTCGATTTTTTACAAATATGGCAAACAAGATAATTAAAACATTTCATGCATTGAAATTGCTATACAATAATCAATATATACTGTAGTATGAAATACTTTAATCTTCAAACCTTGCTGGATCTGGCAGGGCATTAAGTCAAAAAGTCAGTCTGATTACTTCCTGAAGATTTTACCACAGAAGTTCATAATTCACTTGAGAATTTCGCTTTTTTGGACACCCCGGCTTCAGAAAGTAAAGTAAAAGGAATTATTGTCTGAACAGGAATCACAATTTCTCACCAGTTTATAAATTAAACCGATTTAAATTCAACTGATTTATAAATTAAGTAAGGTTGTGGTATAGTAGAATTAACCATTAGTTTATTGTAACTGCACTTTTATATCCAACTGATATAATGTTTTAAAAAAAAGTTCATCACCTGGGTCTTTTTAACGGATTCTTGGACATTTGATTGTCTTTTTGTATTGTACAAACAATAAACAATTATGCATACTAACAATTTGTTTAAAACATCACATAAGCATGTAATCTGAAACACCTAGGTAAAGATGAAGGAGTTACACTGGGGACAAACAGTTGAAAATCACTTGAAGCAAGGACAACAGTACAGGGGATTTACTGTAGTAATAACTCCCAGTAAAATTCCTGTAATGTGCAAGTGGTGCAGTGGGGGGTGTGATGTCATGCATTTTCCTGCAAAGACAGAAGGTCTTTGGTTAACAAACCAGACTGTTTTGTTTTTTTTCCTGCAAGTGTTTTTTCCTGCACTAAATGTTCTGACGTGGGGCCACAAACGGCTAAACCACATCCGCCGGGATCATCATTCATTTAAAATGTGCTGTTTTGACTTGAACGGCCTTTATATATACTTTAAAAGACCAGGTTCAGGACACGATCAAGACAATATGAGAAGAATTCAATCAAAAAAGCTAGCTAATAATGATAAATCACATGCTCCAAACCATAAGCCAAATTCTATCTAGCTGTTGGTTCTAGTTGATTTTTCAATATAAAAAATCTTATAGAAATAATTATCCACTTAGCCACAATTCTTCATATTTTGCATATTTTTTTCAGTTATTTTGTATAAAGGAACAAAATAGGCAGATCATAAACAGCTAGCAGGTAAAAAAATAAAAAATAAAAAAACACAGACCACAAAATCTTTGATAATTAACTTACTGACCTGTATGTTCCTAATGTTTTTCATGAAATTAACCATTTTAAAAGAAAAAAAAATGTTTGAACATGACACATTACAATAATTAATTGCTTTTTAATTTTTTAATGGTCAGCATCGGCTGTTAAGGCTCACTGGCTATCATATAGCCATTAATTTATAATCTTTTATATCTGAACTCAAATAAATATAGTAAAAAACATGTCATATATGTAAAAAAAAAAAAAAAAAAAAACTAAGCATAAAATGCTGAGATTGTCCTAAGTGTTAACTACAGCTAACAAACTAGCTTAAAGACATAAAAAAGTAGATTTTACCAACAAAAAAATGAAAAACAAGTGTGGTCTAAAGGTGTGGACAATTTAACTTAAACTTAAATGTAGTCAAGGCAAGACATGTTAGATATCTGAATAATATAGAAGGGGCATTCAAGTCAAACTTGGACTTTTGATTGTGCAGTATTTAGTTAATTACAGAACACAGTTATGAAAGTAAAAACTCCCTTTATTTCTCTATATAATCCCCTGCTGTACTAATGCACTCATTGCAGCGTTTCACTAGTGCTTGGATATCATCAGGGTACAAAGATTTTCAGTACGCTGGAGACATGCTCGGACCGCCTGCTTCACGTCTGAAATGCTGGCCTACCAGGGACTCCTGCAACGGATCAAACATGTGGAAATGGCTTGGAGCAAGGGCAGGACTGTACAGGAGATGTGGCATAAATTCCCATTCGAGTTCCTGTAATGTGCAAGTGGTATTCATGAATGATTGCGTGCACAGTTCCCACAGACAGATGCAACCTTTTCTGTAAGTGGGTGACAAGTTATCCGTCAAGCTTTAAGGATCTGACATTCCTTCGCTGCATATTGCCAGCAATGACCGCAGCGGGCCACGAGCCACCTCAGCCATTCACAGTCATACGGCCTGCCTTCTTTAGAACGTTTGCACCATTCAAATGCTTTACTGTGCCTAAGAGTCTCATCACTGTATGGTGCTTGAATTCTTCTGTAAAAATGTATGCCTTAATTTGACTTGAAAGCAAAGCATGGTATTTACATACCCCTTTTAAAGAAAAAAATACACCTTTATTTGTACACAAGATTTTAGTTAAAAGCTAACAGCGAAAGCCTATTGTTTTTAGATTTGTTGATTTTTTTCGTCCACTACTGTATGTGCAAAATGATTGCTAGCTTTACCTGCTAGTTACATTGGCCGTGTAGTGCTACGTTGGAATGATGATAGGGTCAAATGGATTTTCTGTTGCAAGTATTGTCTTGAAACAAATTCCAGCAGAGTGCCTGTGCATGTAGCGTGTGTAGGTTAAACCGCTACATATACGACCATAAGAAGTCACACTCAGGGAGTCACTTTGGTGAAGAAGGATTTGGGAATTAACCTTCTGCAATCCAAAAACTCCTGAACCGTTTCAAGATTGTTAAGGTTCATTCAGCATTTATTTGATTTTAAACCATCTTTCCTTTTTTCTGGTCAAAACAACTTAATTTACAAATGTTATATGCTTTTGTACAACATCTCAATGTAAATTGCTTCACTCAAAAATAACAACATACCTAAAAATAGACCTATAGTAAAAAAAAAAAATAAGATGCATATAAACAAGTATACAGATTCCACCCCCCACCCCACCCCACGGCCCATAGTCTGTAATGCAGAAATTTATAAATGGCCTTATAGCTTTGAGTTGTTTTCCAAGCTTGTCAAGTCCAGGAGTCACATCTTGCCGAATGTGATGAACATGAATATCCACCTAGTGAGAAGGCAAAACCAGCACCACCGCTCTAAACCACTAAATACTGCGTTACTGCGACAGTGATTATTTGACTGGACAAATGTGGTAAAAAGTAGACAGACAGGTTTAAAAGTTTTGTATAAATTATGCAGGTCACTTAGATGAACAGTAGATTTATTATTATTATTTTTTTAATATAATTCTGTGTTCCATTGTACTCCAAACATTAAGAAAATACCTTTTTCCTTTTGGGCAAAAACAGTTGAAATGGATCTCATTCACACTTAAAGTTGTGTGCAATAGTTTTGGTTTCCATTTGCATCATAATTTGGGTGACATATGCTTAACAGTATTACACAGATAAAAGCAGTCTGCCCTGCATAACATCACCTACAAATTAAGCCAACATATGTCATGTACTATAGTTCTCCATGTGCAAAAACAGGTGATTTCCCAAAATAGTTCTAGCATATTTGGCTGTAGAGTTGTGCTAATTAACTGAAACAATTTGTGACAATGATCTTCAGCTTCTGGAGCCATGTCCTGGGTCATTTCCAAACCTACCCACATAGGAAACTGTTGGACAATGCTGAAGAAGGCAGTAGCAAGAAAGTATCTTCTGCACATGATCTCAGTAAAGCAATAAAGTCGCTAAGTATGTGACCCCGGACTTCTTTATGACTCCATGCTTAGCAGGATCTAGATTTTGAAGAATAAAGGATTTCAAACTGAATACAGATTATTGCATAAAATAAATTATTTTGATTGTCCTTATTTTAAAAAATTGAGAATGGTCATTAAAATTTCACTTTTTTCATATAATGTCACTTTTCTCAAAACTGTTGGCCACCATGCAAGTCTTCAGAATGGTTTCGATACCTGCTAAACTGTGGCACTAACAGGCCCTGATAATGCTCACTGGACAGGCAGGGATCCAGACGGTGAATGAAATGGTCTCTAATTCAATATGCCTAACACTTTGATTTAGCAATCTGCCACAGAGATGTCCCCCTCAAAAAAAAAAAATGCAACAATGGTCAGTCCTGTTACAGACCAATCAACTGTTGTACGCTCACCAAGGTTTTAAAAGAGCTGTCGTTACTGAACGGCGCCCTTCTGTACCATCACACGCTCTCCTGCGCTCTGTCCAGTGATCGTATATAGATGAGCGCACCGACAACCAGTGGGTGAAGTGCATTGTAAAAGAAGAGTAGAGATTAAAAAACACTTAATTTGATAATGTTTTCTAATTAGTGATAAATGTATTTTATTTTTAAATTTAAAAATAAAACAACTCAAATTTAACTTCAATACTTAAATTCTTTGTTGGGCCAAAGGCTCCTAAAGATTTATGTTTGTCTGGAGACCTGCTGGGTGTGGCTATAGTAAAATATACTTATAGTAAAACGGTCTCTCATTATATTCAAGAAGGACATGGTGTAGGCTTTTCACTGTTAATTTAGTAGTGGTAGCAGTAGTAATAATAATAAGATTATTTACAACAACAACAACAATAATACCTTAGAATCCAAAATATCTGTTAGTTCTTGGCTGGTTCTTGCTTTTTTTTTTAAATTAAAAATATATGCAAAAATATTCAACTTTTTTTTTTTTTTTTTGAGTTTCTGGACCCTCTCCATACTCCTTGAGAAGAAAGACTGGAATGCATTTTGTACCAGAATTACGGAGTACAATGGAACGCAGCACAATGGCTCATGTTCTGCTTTAGCTCATTGAAAAGAATCAGTGTGGGTAATTTGGTACAGCTCCAGATGATGAAGGTTCATCCTCTGCTAGACAACCCCTTCGTCCTTTACATCCGCTTCTCAAACGCTGTTCTTCCTCCATCATATGTTCTCATTTTATGCTATGAAACACTTCAGTCTGGACTCCCGTCACTGATCTCTCACTTCTCCCGCTTTCCGTAAGAGCAGGATCTCCAGTGCATCATGTCCTTGGTTCCCAAATGCCAAGTAGAAGGAGCTCACCTAGCAAGAACCAACTTCCTGATTACAGTGTTACAAAAGAGCTTATGGGATGTGCAGCTTAGGAAGCTGTAGATTGAAGTCTGTTGTTATGAGACCTACAGAATGCAGAAAGAACAAACAGGCAGATAACATTTTTTTTTTTTTATAAAAACTATTTGAAAAGTTAAGAAATGATGGCAGTTGGTCATTTTCTTGTGTTCTTTTTTTTTTTTAAATAAAAGGTAAGAAAATTTAAAAAAAGATAGCAGCCATACTTGTTTAAGTTTATCTGTTCATTTATAGACATTGATTCATACTGTTGTGACCCACATGAGGATGGTGTTCATCTGTGACATCCACTCCAGCTGAACCAGTCTACAATTCTGTATTGCTCCTTCACAAAAGGATTTAGATGCATAAAAATATCATATATATGACTACAAACTGAGATAAAAGACTAACACAATTATTAATGTAACATTCCCAAAATATCCACATAAAGCCAGTGATATTACAGTTGTATGAGGTAAGCTTGTTTCCTCACCTTTTTTATGAGAAAAAAAAACAACAATTCTGCAAAGATCCTACAAAAAGTAAGTAAATAAAACAGACAAGTATTTTTTTCCAGCGACATGAAACGGTCAACTAACTTGATGAGGTGAATAATTATTTTCAATGTTGAGATATCACAATAGAAAAAGTAGCTTTTCCCCTGACTGAGATGCAAACACAGCTCCTGCTTTAAGTCCATCTTCCGAACAAAAGTTTTGTTCTTCTGTACGAAAATAAGTTCATGCTGTATTATTCTTCGTGCTAAAGAAAAACACAGCGGTGCTCCACGATAGGCTAATTTACACTGAGCCAGGCAGTCTGCTCTGAAGACCTGTCATCATAATCTGTGAATGAAAGAGAGACACACAAAGAAAGAGTGGATGGTGTAAGTGAACACATGCAGCGCACACAAGTGGAGATGATGCCAAACAATGATAGCAACACAGCATGAAGAACGAGCATTCCTACATGCAAGTGATTGCGCAACAAACTGCACTAAATGGGGGGGGGGGGGGGGGGGGGGGAATTAAATGTGTGAATGTATAAAACAAAAGGCCCTTTGCATCAGAGAGTAAAACTGTAAGGGTAGAGTGAATGAAGCAAAGGAAAAATAAGAGGAAAGGGACAGAAAGATGTGGAAAGTAAACTATCCGAAGGAATGAAAGGGAAGTGAGAAAAGGCAAGAAATAAGAAGGAAGCAAGGAAAGGAAGGACAGTGGTGAGAACAAGAACAATATGGCAATGGAGGAAGTGCAGATTAGACGAAAGGATAAGGAAGAGGACTAAAGCAAAGGCAAGGAATGAGAAAGAAAAAAAAAGACATTAAATGATTTGGAACAAAGGAAAGTGAAAGTGAAGGCAGGAACGACATGGAAAGACAAAGCAGATGAGAAGTAAGGAGAAAAAAAGACAGGAAATGATAGAAAAGAGGAAAGGAATAGGAATAGGAAAAAAGTAAAGAGGAAAACAAAGTAAATGACAGGAACGACATGGGAAGTGAAGGAAGGCAGATGAGAAGAAGGGAAATTGAATGGGGGTAAGAAAGTAACAGATAACTACAGCAACTTATAATATGTAAGAGATGACTATAGTAACTTATATACTGTATATATATCCCATTATTCACGGTCACTTACACACACTGACTGTTTTTCTTTTTTCCTATATAGCATCTGCAATACTATGCTAATTTATACAAAGGTACAATTACATTCTGAGCCCCACCCCCTAAACGTCCCTATCTACGGAAGGAAGGTCAGGAAATGAGGGAGTGATGGAGGAAAGAAAGTAAAGAAGTAGGAAGTAATGAGGGAAAGAAATGAAAGTGGATTTCTAGAGAACTATTTTCATTAAAGGGTTATCTGGCATGTCCGTCTGCAAGAACCCTTAATGATGGTCAGTAGGCTAGGAAAAGCATGTGTGTGTGTGTTTGTGTGCGTGCGTTCGTTCGTGCGTGTTCTACCTGCTTGCTTTGAAAGCTTTAAGCTTCTGGACGAAGAATGTCTCGAGCACCTCTGCACACTGATAGAAGGGCGAGTCGCTGGGGTTGTAGTAGCGACAGTTATCGAAGATTCTGGTCATGTCCGCTACGTACTCCGTCAGCTTACTGTAGTGACGCTTCAGCAGGCGCTCCTCCATTGTCGCCAGGTCTGAAAGCAACATGTATTCATCGGTGTTCTGGAGGATATACTGTGACTGATATTAAACTCAAAACTCAGATTTTTGTCAGGAATTACGATAAAAGCGTGAACATTGTATTGATGAAGAAATGCTAGGGGCGGGGCTTAGTCCATTCCCACGTTTTTAAAACGCATATTTGTGACGGTTTGTCCGACGAGCAGCCTCGTCAATGCACAGAAATGAGACAACAGTGAAACTCTGGCCTTGTAAAACTTTTACAGGTCAGCTGGGAGAGTTTTTTTTTGGCTATAAATGAGAAGTCAGAGAAAAATGTGGGAATTTATAAATCTGTTTTTTTTAATGTGAAAAACTACAAGTGGATTTTCTCTTACTTATGCAAAACCGCGGTGCATATGATGGTTGTTTCTTTCAACGGGATCTTTTTGCTCATTGCTTTGCTTTTCGTTCAAGGCGTGACTGTGGGTTTATGCTGCTGTTTTAAGGGAGAGATATTCAGTGAGAAAGAGAGAGCGAGATCGACAACCAACTGAGGGGCAAATCCAAATAAACAGATCACATTCACACCTCACTGCTTTGTACTATTCGCTTCTTTCCTCTCTGGCGGTGTTCATATCTTTCTCCTCTACTCTCTCTTTCTCAAAGCGTCTCGCCGTTTCTTCCCCCACACTTCCTCTTTCTCACTCCCATCAAAGGGAATCTTTAAGGATATCAGGATTAAGGCACAGAGGTCTGGAGTGTTTCTGAAGACGGCACACATGTTGATGGTCTTTCGCGTGTTGCTGAGTCATTAAGCATCTGTTTGTTGGTCGGTTTGCGCTAGGCGAGTTTGCACAGGTCAGTGATCAAGACAGATGGCCTGAGTTTAACTCGTTCAAGATGGAGGCCTTCATCTGTGACTTAAATAAGAGTGATATTTTCCCCAGCTTAAATAATAATAATAATGCTAATGTTTTCAGAGAATGTGCAGCGGATTTAAGCCCACTGTGATGGTTTCCTGCACCCAGAAGCAGCAAAAAATGTAAACGACACATTACTGTAACTTAATCCAAATCTAGTCTGTTCAGCAGTATGTTTGGTGTGTGAACTCTGATTAAGTAGTTTTGCAATACAGTGAATCAGATACAAATGAGAACAAGGGGACAAATGAACCAAAGGATTAAATCATCTAGGTCATACAGTATACTGTAGTACGAGTCCCATATTTGCTAGTGAAATTATCCAGTAGCTCCAGCATGAACAAGAATTCTTCCTTTCACATACATGAATCATCTGCTAACTTCTTACCCATAGGCTCCTTTATTACTCCATAATAATCAGGGGCATCTTCGGGGTCCACCGGCTCCAGGAAGGGCCACGCCATTTTATGAGCCTAGAGACAGATATAGCAAATGAGAACACGCACATGGTCAGTCCAGTGTATTGGAGACAGCTGCTTCAACATTGAAGAAAACGAAACCCTTTTCATTCCTCAGCAGGAGGGCACAGAAGTAAGAATGAAAGAAGGGGGAAAAAAACGAAGATGGGAGGGATGAAGAAAGCGAGAAAGAAAGACAACACCCGTCCCTGGGAAGCCTTCCAAAGTTCAGGTTGATCAGATAAAGTGTGCAAGAGAAGAAAACAGTACCAGATTTGTTTTCTTTGACTATCAGGAAGAAAGAAGTGAGAGATAAAGAGAAGAAAAAAAAGGCAGAGAGTGAGAGAGAGAGAGACGTGGATGTGTAGAAAACCTGTAGTGAGCGGAGGATCCTTCGTAATCCTTCGTAGTCTTTCTCTGTGAGGGGTGTGAGGACGGTCATGGCGTCCTCTGTAGACTGGCACTGAGGGCAGATGTACTCGTCGATGTACGTCGCTTCGCTCTGCAGGATCCCCACGCAGCGGCCGTGGTACCAGTTCTGACAGCGGTCGCAGCCGATGTAAAACCTGACAACAACCAGAACACTTAGGAGACCTTCAGGGGAACCTTTTTTTGTTGTTGTTGTTGTAGTTAATAAAAACCAGATCACAACAATCAGCTTCAGTGATCTCATGAATCGATTAGCACTGAAAGGTAATAACCGCATTCTCTGGCTCATTCTGGAAACGCGATTGAATTTAAGATAAAGCTGCGGTAATTAATATTAAAGGTCACATATTATACTCCTTTTTAAACAAGTTTGCATACAACTTAGAGGTTTCCTTCACAATGTGTTTGTTAATGTTACAGCTGATTGGTTTTCTTTATGTTTCAGTCCTTTTCCAAACACGCTTGATTTAGTGTCTGGGGCTTTTAATGAACTGCTCTTGAACGCCCCTTTGAGGAAGTGCATTTTGCAGACCAATCAGAACGCAAAGCCTGGAAACATCCATATTTGGGACCTTATCAAGGATTTACCACCCGTTTTCACGATTTTCCCCACATGCATTTCTGATTAATAAAACAAGAGAGAAAATAGATACGCAAGTGTTAATGATGGCATCCTCTATGTTTTGCAACATAAAAGCTTAAATGCAATTAAAGAGCTGAAGAAGGCTAACCTTACTAGGTTACTAGCCGCTTACTGCTAACCTAGCTAGGTTATTTCTTAGAAGTTACAAGTTTGCTTGTTTAAACCCTGAACAATACACAAATGGAAAAAGAGTGAACAAGAAGGAATGATTTTTTTCTTCTTCTTTTTAGTTCACAGCCCATATACAAGTCTAAAAATGACAAAAAAAAAATCCCATTAAAAGTAAGAGAGAAAGGATCTTCTACTGACTGTCCTAAGTTTAAATTCTGATGATTGTCAAAGCCATCTGTGGCCAGGAGCCATGGAAGCAACTCAATGGGCGGGAGAGATGACTGTCAATCACAACAACATTGGCCAATCACCGCATCTGTGAGCTTGTGTCTGTGCATTTTTTAGGACTTGCTGGTTTAAGACTAGGGGTCTGGTCATGGGTGCACTACCAATCAACCCCAAAATGGAGAAGTCGTGTTCAATTATCTCCCTGTTCTGTTCCTTGGACTTGGGACTATACAAACAGTTTCAACACAAAACAGGGCTTTCACAGGGCTCCTCCGGGCTTTTCTTACAGATGCACATAATCGCGCACACTTACTGCGCTTCATCATATGGAGTTCTGCAGATGCAGTAAAGTTCCCCTGTGGTTCCCTCCTGCGCCTGTTTACACTCTGCGCATATGTAGTCGTCCATCTTCTTCGCCTCCTTCTCCGTGATGCCCACGCAGTCACCGTGGTACCAGTTCGTGCACAAATCACAGCCTATATAAAACCTACAACAACAGATGGTGAGAGGGGGAGATGACATCATCAGTGCAATTCTTTAGGCATGTAAACAATACTAAACTAGGAAATACAGTCATGAGTAACTTCTTAGGTAAATTAACGTTGATGTTCCTGGGCAAAACTAAAAAAGCTTCAAATGCAAAAAGCATCTTGGCTGATTGACTACATTTGGTGTGAGGGGATTTTTCTTGCTAAACAATTTCTCAGTCTTACTTGGTCTCGTCGTACGGCGTCTTGCAGATGCAGTACAGATTTGTGTCCTTGTTGGTTTCTCTTGAGGTAGTTGTGATCATCTTTTTCTTCTTTGATTTGTCCGCGCTCTCGTCCTCATATTTGCGCTTGTGAGCTGATGGCGACGTCGTGCTCGTGACCTGGGCGGGAGCGGCGGCAGCAGCTTTGGCTCGTTCTCTTTCCTGACAGATTTTCTCCAAATCTCGCCTCAACTCCTCCTGTAGAAACAAAAAATATAGACGTCAATTTAGACTTTAGACGGACAGGCAGTGGATCTTGCTACGGCAAACTCCTATCACTTGCATGCTTACCTGCACCTCCAGTTGCAGCTGTCTGTCCAGCAGCGCTCTCTTCTTCAGGATCTCAGCTTTGAGTTGCTCTTTGTGTTTAAAGAGCAAGGCTGAGAGCTTGACAGCCATCTGCTTGCTGCGTTTTTGCTCAACCGTCTCCTCTCGTTTCCGCTTCCGCGCTGCCTGCCGCTCGTCCTTGTCGATTTTGTCCAGGATGAACTTCATCACCTGGTTACACACGATCATCCTGGAACACCAGTTTTAAATCCGGACTCAATTTTTGGATATATGTGGATGGAGAATGTGTGTTATATAGATTATAAAATTACATTAGGTACCTAATAATCTGCTTCATACCTCACCATATCAAACTAATAAACTGATCTAGCATAAAATGTACCCAAATTTCTTTTATTCGAAAATGTATTTGATTAATATTTGATTATATGGTGTCTGGTGATAGCACAGAGTTTTGGAGATTCCAAAACAAACAGAGCACAAAAAACGATAATAATAATAATAATAATAATAATTCAAGAAAAAAAAAAAGCCTCCTGAATTCTTCAACACTGGGTCTGGGAGAAATTTTATCTAATCTCTGATTAAATTCATGTTTGGAAATTATCATAAAAGGCAACGCGATGCAAACAAAATGCGTAAGCATGCAATTTAGTTGACTTATGTTTGTCCTGAACTTTTAGTACCTTTCAAGTTTATGATCTTAGTTGATTATAAGGCACTCGGATACTCTCCCGAAGCCATTAGTCTAAAGGTTGTCGCTACAAATGCACGCTTTAGTCCTTTGCAAAGACACAGGTCAGATGGCAATGCTGACATGGCCAAAAGTGAAACAAACTCTTAGGAAGAATGCCGTGATTGAAACCAGGCATCAAACGATCAAAGGACGGTCTAAGCAGGTCTGGAAAGCAGAATGAGTTATCATGAGGCGTGCATACCTCGCTAATGTCCACCCACTATTAAACCATGCTACATTTTTTAGCCATTATTACAACTCATGGACTTCTCAGGCAGAGAGCACGTGTGTCCGCTAGCTGGGCGTTGTTGTTATTTCATGTCAGGAATATGTTGGGGGGGGGGGGGGGGGGGGTGAGGGGCGGGGTTGTGACAAATACTCCTCAATTGGCTCTCACAGCTCTCATAACACTGGCCGCATGTGGGAAAAAGAAGGGGGCAGAGATGGAGGGATCACCAGCTGTGGAGGTCAAAGGCCAATCGTAATTCCCAGACTCAACACGACACACAGCATGAAGTGCAGAGAGATGCAGGGACAGATAGATAGAGTCAGAGACTCAAGTTTCAAAAATCTTCCTTCTTGGATTTTTGAGTGAAATTTTGAATATCGATATGAAGAGAGCGCTATCTGCCCTCTTCTACATCCATTAGCTCACAGATACCCACGATTGGCTAGTTTTACTATAATTAACAGTGGCTTGCTCTGGGACCTTGTATACGAGTGTACAACCTTCCAGTCTATAACACCCACTTTAATGTGCTATAAGGAAATAACAGCGGATCTTGGTGCTACTACTGCTGTGAAATATGCTGGCTAATGGTGTAATGGATCAGACTTGATGTGTATGGATCGCACACCACGGTTCACATGTGAACTATGGATTAATGTCAAAGGATTAACATTATGGTGCAAAATAAATTTTTGTTGCTGTTGTATTGCATTATATTTAGGCCCATTCATGAACAAAACACTTATTTTCATGAACACAAGGTAGACTTCTGCTTGCTCAAACTCTCTCTCTCGCCTGCACGCTTTGTGCTCTCCAGGCTTGCCAGATCATGTAGACAAAGCCCCCCTATGCAATACCGAAACCCCGTCTGCTCCCAAAAAACCAGGCACAACACAAACTAGCCCAATTATATAGACAGAGTAGCATTAGTACCATCACTGATAGTTAAAGAGTTAGTAGAAATAATTAAAAGGTTAAAGCTAAAAACAAGCGGATCAGCATCCGTCACATAACTGCTCATAACTACCCTTCTACTCAACATTTTGACAGTTTTCATAGTGTATGTTTCATTTTTGGAGTAAGTCATGCTCTGTTACGCTTTTCTGTGTTTTTGAGGTTTGTGGAATTTTGTAGATAAATTGCTGTCGTTTCTGTATCTACGTGTATAAACGGTAAACTATCGCATTGATTGGCTCTGTTGAGTGACGCATGTAGCCACGCCCACCTCAAGGGAAAAGCGCTTAATTGATTGGCTCTGTTGAGTGACGCATATGGGCACGGCCACCCCGAGGGAAACTCGACTGGACAGACATACACACAGATATTTTCTGAGACGGGTTTCTGGTCCTCCAATGTATGAAAAGTAAAGATATCATTGAAAGCGCAAGTTCTGACCAATGTACAGACAATATCTCTTATTTATATAGAGACTGTTTCAATAAAATTAGCCTAATTCTTTATTAACAAGATAATAGAAATCATACAAATTATTATTTTTCCCAATCATTATTGTTCAAAGAAAGAATGGACTCATATTGGCTTTGAGCATACTGAATGATGTTCTTATTTAAGACAATGGGCAATAGTTTCTTGCTACTACATGTTGTACACATAGTATGTTAAACAAGGAGTAAGTGGAAATTATATTTCTTTCTGTGACCGAAAACCGGATGCAATCTGAACACTAAGCTTTGTGATTCGTGGCACCCCAAGTTTTGGCTATTACACTGTGTTTGCCCAAATACAAACATTGTCTTCTTTTCTCCATTACCAGTCTTAACACAGACTAATGGAGTCATAGACCTTCTCTTGTTTTAACATAAAAAAAAAGAGTTTGTTGTTTTTTGTTTCTTGTTAAGTTTTGATTTATGTTGTCCACATGTGGGTTTCATCTAGTTTTCTTGCACCTCCCATAAACACATTAGTGAACTGACCATGCTAAATTATCCCCAAGTGTAAACGAGTGTGTGAATTGAGTGACATTCCACCTAATTGTGCATTACTATGTATGTGTGTGTGTGTGTGTGTGTGTGTGTGTGTGTGTGTGTGTTTTATACCTGTATTTGTACTCTAGAAGTCACAAGATGCTTTAATAAAAACATACACCAACAGACAGCAGGTCTAGTCCTGTTTGCAGTCTGAGACGTGGGTGAGATTGGGTGCAAACGTGCTCCTAACTGTCCCCGGGGGGGATCATGGTGGTGGGGGATGGGGGTGAAGGCATGCTGGGCCAGAAATGTGGTAAGAATGGAGGAGAATTATACAAAGCTGTGGACAGTCAAGTGCCAAAAGGTATGAAGGGTCAGCATTGGGTCACAGAAAGGTCAACGTATTCTCCAGACCCTTTGTTCCATAGAAAAACATATATATCGAGGTGCTGGATGGCTATTGACATCATTTGAGCCGCACTGACTTGATGGGAATGTGACCAGAGGCCAAAACGGTAATCAGGCTCCAAGCTAAGAATGGAACAGGTACCAATGAAGAGAAAATAGAGAGGTGTCGCGCATTTCCTGAAATGTAATTTTAAAACACGTTTCTTTTTTTCCTTTCAATTTAATCTGATTCACCTTATTTTTTAAAGTACATAAGGAAAATTAACAGAATAACTAACTAACTAACTAACTAACTTAATAAATTAAAACCACTCCAAAACATAAGGATTAATCCATAAGGATATCCACAAACAAATATAATGAAAAACACAGGACACAACGATAAAATTTCCTAGAATAGTCTTCCCAAAATAAACCAGTGCAGTAAAGTTTCTGTTAGTAAGGAGTGTATGGCCTCCTACAGTCTCCAGAATTTGCCTGATTTATGGCTGACATGACATTTTGAAAAATTCAAGCGGAAACCCATGCGGGCCCGGGCACTCCCCATCCATCATGGCCTGAATTGCAGCCCAAACTTCATCTGGTGTAAATGAAGCTTTTAATATGGCACGATCCTCCGTCGCAGCAACAGGTAATGTAATGTAATGTATAAGTAAGCATCAGCTATGAGCTATGAAGCTATGAAGCGATTACCTGAGCTATGAAGTCACTTCATCAGTCATAGAAATTGTTGATAATGAGCGAGGAGGTCACATAGGGTGTTCTTATCCTTTTAAGTGACTGGTCATTATTCTAGCTTTTTAACTGTTAGGCATGTAAGTAATCTGATTTTTTGCCAAATTCAAAACTCAGTTTAGAATAAAGTAATATTTTTTGAATGTGGCAGATATGGCCCATAATGAGGTCTTTACATTTTGTTATGTTTGTAGTGTTCTTATACAGGAAATAAGAACACTACATAAAGTAGCTTCAGCTGTATCCCAGATCATATCTGGGGAAACTGGGGAAAATGTTCTAAAAAGGACATTTGTAAAATGTAAAAAGGACTACTCTGGACATTAATAATAATAATAATAATAATAATAATAATAATAATGAATAATTATAATACCTACTACCAAGAAATTATGTACTGAATCTCCCAACACGTGTCCTAAGGTATGATAATTGCCAGGTTAATATGCAAACGGGCAGGGGCGTGGTCTGATAGGACCATGTGATCTATATGGCAAGACTGAACAGCCTGAAAGAATTATTTAGAAATAAAAAGGTTGAGAGTATGTAGGGAAAATATATATTCAACTTTTGGGGTTAAATCACTGACTGACAGACGTTTGTTTAAGTGCTTACTGCCCAGCATCATGTCAAGAATCACTAGCTGGTTTATTTATTCAAAAAACCCTTTTTTTAATGCAGATTTGATTGATTAGACTTTTTATTTAGGGATCTTGGTCAGAGTAACTACTCGGACGCTAAGCCTGATGATAATTTGTTCTGTAAGCAGGAAAGTCTGCTGCTGACTCCAGAGACAATTACAGCTTCTGGATGGAGGTGTATATTGCGATTCTATTGTGTGGATGAGCACAAGCACAGAAAGAGACCCGTTTCTGTGTGGGGTAAGTAAGGATTTCTGTAGCGTGGTGCTAAACTCGCCTCTGGTTCTCTTCTCGTTCTGCAGGCGTCATGGGCTTCTTCTGTTTCAGCTGCTCAATTGCTGCGTTCTGCTTCATCACCACCTGCGGAACGCACACACAAGTGAACCCTCGTGCTCTCGCCCGGACATAAAGAACACACCAAGACAAAGCAACATACAGACGCATTCAAACCACTGAAACCCATGTCTTTATACACATATCGTAAATCATCTAAATGTACACACATATGAAAAATTACATGTACGTGCATAAATCTCTGCCTACACATACAGTATAGAGCTAGTGGCAAAGCAGCAAAGACCGAAAATAAACACCGACGCATGACCTGGCTCATGTGAGTCACGGCCACTGTTTGGATGAGAAGCACTCAGTGGTCTCTGTGACGCATCTCGACTGTTGGGATTTCCCTCATCTAGAACCTGCATCTGGATGAACCTGCCCTGCCACTTCAGCAGGATGTGTGCTGTTCTTGGGGTCCGCTTTGACCTGAATCGTATGATCTTGCTCTGGTGCATGTGCAACTCGAAAGGCTCTTGGGTGCAGCTTGGCCATGAGGCCCTTTTCTCACACGTGTTGTTTATTTGTTTAACCGGAGACCTGTGGTGCAGTGTGGCCTGCTTACCTGTTTTTGGATAAGGTCGCTCTGGCTAATGGCCTGCTGCTGCTGCTCTCTCTTTGCCTCCTGCTGCTGTTTCTTCTGCTGCTGCTGCTGACGGAGCTGCTGGATCCTCTGGAGTTGCTCTTGGACGCTGGCCGTCTGTAACGTCACTACGTTCTGGACCTGCTGGGACTTTACCCCGGCCTGGCATACTGCCCCAGTCTGCTGCTGGATCTGTACGGGCAAGTGGAGTTTAACCGTCTGATCCGACTGGAGCTGTAACCCCGGCACTGTGACGATCTGTGCCCCCTGCTGGAGTTGCACCTGGGGCCTCACCTGCTGCTGTTTTACAGCTATCTGGTTGACTGTAGTTTTGGCCTGTATAGGGGTGGGGGATTGGATTGGCATTTGGGCTTTATGGGTCATTGGTGGGGTGCGTGGGGCAAAAGCTCCGGCCTGCACCGGTTGTGCAGGGGAGGGAGTGCAGGTCTTGGTGGCAGGCTGAGTTTGACCTGGGGTAAAATAAAAAATAAAACAAAAAAAGAAAGCAAGCATGAGCTCAAAACGTACTGCATAGATGTACATTTTTTCAATTTCCTCTATGTTAAGGGCATGTAGTCGATGCATGTGGGTTGTTTGACAGCAAAGGTCTGGTTACAAACAATAAAAAAAAAAATAGATGAGCTTGTATTGAAAACATTGATGTTGATTTGAGTCAAATAAATATTCTAATTAATCATTAATAATTTCAAAATTAGAAGATACTACGAATACTAGAAGTTCAGAAGATACTACTAATGTTACTAA
This sequence comes from Clarias fuscus, assembly GCA_030347435.1. NCBI lineage: Eukaryota > Metazoa > Chordata > Actinopteri > Siluriformes > Clariidae > Clarias > Clarias fuscus. The sequence goes on from CM059206.1 coordinate 33,957,669, forward strand.
AACAAAGTTATTCAATACTTCAACAAGCAAATTTTTTCTACCACTATTTAGTATGTGCTTAGCAGCAGTCTAAATTCACCTAAAGACTAATTGATGTGGTCCAATACAGCGGAGTTCACACTTTGGTTCAATTCAAATGGATTTATGTTTTCATATGAGAAAGAAGAGATATAAAATCAAATCCTCCAGTACCCGGTGTGGAAGATGACGCAGGAGTGGGTGTGAACAGGAAACGCTGCACCTGGCCGTTAGGTAAGACGGCCTGCATGAGCTGTTGTCCAGCTGCAGGGATCACGGTCAAGCCAGCGGGGATGACCTGCAGCTGACCTCCTGTCTGACCCTGACCCTGCACCATCACCGTTACCCCCTGCAGACAGAGAGACACCGAGATGCAGCAGAGATTTCCATATTCCACTGAGCGAGGGACAGAGATGTTAACAGTATCAAACGCACAAACACACACAGACAGACAACTCCTAACCACAAGCAGGGCAGGTGTAGAATTCCTGCAGCCACACACACGCAATCACTGTACTAACCTGCTGGCTTTCCACTGCTGCTCCCTGCTGCTTCTGAGACAAAAAACAAACCAGAGGAAAATTAGACCGGCAATTAGACCAGATTATAGCCGTTTCAGCTTCCGTCACACACGGGCTACGGAAAAGTTTTAGCAAAAGGCAACAGGTTGGCCACGAATAAAACATATTGTTATTAGATGACATGCTGAGGGCAGTCTGAGTGCACAGCGAAGCGTCCACACCCAGGCGCCGTGGTGGGGAAACACCTGTTGGGGAATGTTTCAAATGCATGTTGGTTGTTTAAAGAGAGTCACTTTTTTTCCTATCTGACCCGGGACATGTGTCACGTCACTTTCTGTTTTCAAACAATGTTCACTTTTGTGCAACTTCTTTAATAAGTGGAACGCAACGCCCTTTCATATTTTACACTCATAAGATGTGCCTGATTTAACTGGACTGATAGTATATTGCATATTGTAGATGTCTGATGTGGGAAGAATCACCATATTAACCATTTGCTGTGCAACATGTGGTGTCTCATTTTTTTCCCCGTCATTTAGCAAATAGAGGAATAAAACAACCCGTCCTAGTTTATAGTCCTGACGCATTTCCCTTTTGGATTAGTCTATGTGGCTTTGTTAGATTGTGGTAGTTTCATTAGGACGTTTCTGCATTTTAGAATTTCAGCTTTCGAACTTTTTCGAGCTTTCCAACTGCAACTAAAACCTAAAAATAAAAAATAAAATAAAAAACATTTTCATGACATTTCTATTTCGCTTGATTGGTGAAATTTAAGTTATACAAACCAATGATTCAATTTGAGTTTTACTTACTTCACCTGAGTAAGAGCTACTTTTTACTTGAGAACAGTTTTAAAGTGGTAACTTAACTTGTACTTCAGTAAAATTTCACTGAACTAACAGTACTTGTACTTTGAGTACAACAGTTGATTACTCTTTCCACCTCTGGTGTCTTACCTGCGTCACCTGACTGAGCTGGGTGAGCTGAGCGAGGGTTAGTTTAACTGGACCCTGGGTAACTCTGGGAGTAGAGGCAGGGCTGCTAGGCTGTCCCCGGATGATCTGGGTCACCGCCTGACCTGGAAGGAAGAAGAGCAGATACACATTGAGATAAACGGACAGACAGACAGCGGAACATAACAATTTTAACTGATGTCAGATCAGACCTTGTTGCACGACTATCGGGGTTCTGAGGATGGTTTTCCCCACAGCGGCTCCTTGCTGTGTTGGCGTCCGTAATACAGTCATCCCCGGCTTTAGCTGTCCTCCAGTCGTAGTTACCTGAAATAATAATAAAAAAATAATTTCCGAAAACTCGTCTACTGCTTTTTAATTACAAGGGATAAAGCGAATATGTTGACATGCAGCCTTAGCAAGTTGCAATCTCAGATGATATGAAGGTTTTATTTTGAATCTCACGGTGTTTATCTGTTGTGTAGCTGTGCCCTGTGTCTTGGCTGTGATGTTGACTGTAGATGTGTTGGGCTGTAGTGTGGTGGTGACAGTTTGCTGGTTGCCCGTGGTACCGGACGGAATGATGCCGACAACCTTCTGCTGTACACCTTAAAAAAAGATTGTTAGGACGCCATTAAAAATGTTGCTCAGGCTTTAATTCTGCAGATAGACTTTATTTTTTTAGCACATTGTATATTGCACTGTTTATAATTGTTTACACCTGTTCATATCATAGATCATATCATATCTATCTTGTGTATCATATGTGCACTGCATGGAAAAAAAAAAAAAAAACAAATATCAGAAAAAATTATCAATCAAGCAAATAAAACAACTCGGTACACTTGAAATTACTGGAACAGGGTTAAGAACCTATTATCAAAAGCTGCAATGATCGTGCTGAACCGTCAACTTTGTAAAAGAAATGAGGGCAAAAAATATATATATATATCATGAATAGAGATCACTTAAACACTTGGGGAAGTTGCAGGGTAAAAAAACTCAACAGTAAAAACCATAGTTGTGTCTAATAGTGAAAGTAAGAGCATTTCCACACGCACACACACACACGCACACACACACACTGATGAGAACTCACAGGATCAGAACTAAAAGCTCTGTAGCCATAAGAAAACCACATTAGTGAGGCTAATCAGAAAAAAGAGGGAGGATAAAGACTGGGCTTTGGCAATGGAAAGAAAGTTTGATGAGTCCAGACTGACCCTGTGCACATGAGCAGGAGCTTTAAGGAATGGAGGTTTGTGGGTGAACGGACATTCTGTGATGCAGCAATACAATAGGACCTACTGTTAAATCAAATCACTCGTGCAGATAAAAAAAAAAAAAAAATCAAATATGGTTATAAACCTTCTCTTATTTGCTTGTTGTCCTTTACCAGAGCTACAGCTCTGCGTTGTGTACTCGCAACATATAAGGAGTTTAGATCCAAAGGAGGACATGCACGTTCAGATTCTTGAATTTTTGTCAAATGTTAAGATGATCCTTGAGATAGAGCCATAATAATCCCGTCAACAAGCTCCAGTGTATCCTTCTTTATCCCAATTCCAAGACCACCCACATACAAAAGAAGCTGCATTAAAGGAATCTCACTGTGACGCAGTGGAGAATCGGTTATCTGTACCCACACTGTTCGCCTCTAAAATCGTGGGCAAGGTGGAAAACACGCCCTGACCCGGTCGTGCACATTCCTGAGGGACTCCTGGGACTCGAACCTGAACCTCGGCCTCCTCTGTCCCCCAAAGCGCTGCTTTAACTGGCCGATTCACTCGGCAGAGCTCTGAAAGTTCTGAACCTACACCATGAGTCAATGGATTACTTGTTCGCCGACTCTCTTTTAACGTGCTTTGATGGTCGCCACGATAAACAGTGCAGGAGCAGGTAAACAGGCGTCTTCAAAGAGTAAACGAGATCTGAGGCAGGGCCGGAAACAACAGAGAAATTTATGAACGATGCTTTAATGCCTCCAGTCCATCTTGTTTTTCTGAACACACAACAGGAATGTTTCACATCATCATATCTTGTGCTTTCTTGACAAAACAAAGTATTAAGTAAAAAAAGAAAAAAAAGAACTCCAGCAGTATCCTTCTATCACCTCTTCTTCAAGTGCATTAAGAGAACAAGTCATCAATTGAACTTTGAAAATGTCTCATTTCAGAGAGCTGACGGTAACTGTGGGGCGAGAGTGAGGTGGGGTGGGGTTTTCACCTCCATCCTGACATCAAACGTCTGCCCCGAGGATGGATGGCGGCTTGGAAGCGAAGCTAAGTGACAGTCTTCTCCGACACGGAAAGAGCAGAAGGAAACTCTCTATGCGGCCTGGGCTACCTGCTCCAGACTTGTCAGCCTGAAGGGAAACACGTTTTCATGACTATTTCCTCGGCTGTCTCCAGAACAAACAGCACTACCTGAAACGACTGGACTGGGAAAACACACCTCTGTGTGTTGCAGGCTTGGGCTCTCTATTCCTGCGTCACGCATGCTAACACAGCCACACACACACGCTCGCTAACTAAACACACACGACACGACCAAGCAGGAGCCGAATTTAATGAGCAATTAAGAAATTCCACTCTTAACACAGAGAAGGGTCTAATAGTGGACAGTCATGTTGTATGATGTAGTGTGTTAGTTAATTATTGTTTTTTTTTTTTTCAACATAAAATAGTGAAATAAAATAGTAATTTAAAATCCTAATTTCAACTGTGACAAAATTTAGGAATTTCTTTACGACTCTTTGACAAATGGCACATTCCGTATTAGTGTAATATGTGAAAATATTTCACTCAAATTATTTTTATTTCCATATTTATTTCTTGTATTTTTCCTTTTTTGTTTATCCTAAAGTGTTTCCTTTTATTTAATGAAATCCTTCGATCCTTGCTCTCTCATTCCTCAACTCCTTCTTTCTTTCATTATCATTATTTACTTTCTTGTTCTTTCATTCCTTTTCTTTTCTTCCCTTTATATCTGAACCTCTCTTACTCTTTTCTTCCATTCTCTCCCTTTTTTTCCCCATTGTGCTGTTCACACACTCGTCCATTCTCACTTTATTACCTTTTTCAACTTTCCCTTTGTTATCCTCTTCTCACGGTTTATTCTGTCTTTTACTTTCATTTCTATTTCTCTCAAGTTTTTGCATCCTTTCCAACTCATTCTTTTCCCCTCACATTTCTTTTGGCATTTCTTTTTCCCCGCTCATTTTTCTTTTTCCTTACTACACTTTCTCGCCCCCCCCCCCCCCAGCATTTTCTTTTTTCACATATTTATTTCATCTTCTCACAATTTTTCCTTTTTTTCCCCTTAATTTCCCTTAATTTCCCTTTTACTTTAGCATTTTGTCAACACTAAGAATTTTTAAAAAATTATTTGTCTAGTATTGTTACATTAGATCAGTAACTCATTCCACTCAGCTAATAATTGGTTATGTACATAATATAAAAATGCATTTTCATTACAGACTTCTTGGTGACCAAAAAAAAAAAAAAAAAGCCATTATATATATTTTTTTATAAATTGTGACGCAACATTTAATGAGCCTATACCTAACGTCTGTTGCTTTTAGTATTAACTAAAGTTGCTTTTAACTGAATTAACTAGACTTGTCTTTTAGAGCTTCTTCGCACTACACTTCATATGTGAGGCACTTTGGAAAATATAAACCAGGGTCTAGGTGTTACAGTATAAGCACCGTGGCACGACGCCTAGTGCGGGATGTGACATTTGTTGTAGTGTAAAGGCTATAAAAACATCCTCTGCTCCAGGGTGTGAAGTGTCAGTAAACACATAACCAGGTGCTGTAATGGCTTGGAAAAATCCTACATTGGGGAAGGAGAGAAAACAGCGACCCCAAACACCCGTCAATATTTACAGTCCCTCCTAATGTAACCAAGCAGCCGTGGCGTCTCCCTCTCTCCAAGATGATCCACTCATGCCTGAATAGGTCATGAATACATGCTTATTAAGACGAGTTTGGTCAGTCTCTTACTGTTTTTAAAGGACGTAAACAAGCACCTGCTTTGCTCTGACGCCAAGTGAAGTGACTAATGACCTTCGTCATGGGTGGTGATTGGTGCAGCTCAGTGCGTAGCATCCTACCTACATCATGAGTGTTTAAAACAGTCCAAGAATTAAAACAAGCATCAGTAGTGCTGTTTCCCCAGTACTGACTGAACAAGAAAAAATAACAACCTACTTAAATGATAACGCTCTCAAGCGTTTAAAGATCTTCTAAATGAAAACTTGTGCTATACAGTTGCAACACACCACAACTAATATAACAACTGGCTTCTCAAAGTCAACACAAAATGCTACTTTTAATGATTACTAAGTACTGACGATGTTTTTCATCAAGGGGTTGAATAATTTTGAGATCATTAGCTATTATGATCTTCTGTCGACATAATAGCCAGGTTTTAGTTTCTGGCAGTGTTTCTGAGGGATCTTGTCCTCATGGACAATGGTCTCATGTTCAGTAAGATCCTTGGGTTTGTTTGCTGCAACTGATTTTTTAAATATTTTTTTCTATTGGATTCAAGTCAGGCGGCAATGATGGCCACTCTAGAACCCTCAAGCCCTTCATCTGAAACCAAGCCTTGGTGGACTCTGAAGTATGCTTGGGGTCATTGTCCTGTTAGAAGATCCAATGACACCAAAGTTTCAGCTTCCTCACAGATGGCATAAAGTTTTCTTCAAAGATACTTGATTGAATCCATCTGGCCCTCTAGACGCTGCAGGTTACCGGTGCCAGAGGAAGCAAAGCAGCCCCAGAGCAAAACAGAGCCATGCTTCATGTAGGAAGGGTGCACCTTTCTGCATATGCTTCATTCTTTTTCCTCCAAACATACTGCTGATTCACGGGCCCAAAAAGTGCAAGTCTTGTCACATCAGGCCATATAACAGAATCCCCCAAACTGCTATGATTCCGTCAATGATTTATTCTCTTAAACTTATGGATAACCTTCTTGACTTAGCCATTTACGACATGTAGTTAAACATCTCCATCAACAAATCAGTACAAAGTCCGGGTATTTGACGCGTTCTAAATTAAGTAATATAATCTGTGCCTGAGACACCACCTGATTTACAAATGTGTGGTCTAATAAGGATTTTATTTAGGGTTTAAATAATTCTGAACCTGCAATAATCATTAAAAGGGGCCATTTGTGTTGAATTGGGAGAAATCACTTTCATTGTGTTGAGCTATTTAAATTGCTCGTTTCACTGATGTATTACAAACAGCTGCTAGTTAGTAATTTTTCGCCCCCCCCCAAAAAAAATTTAATAAATTTGAATGCAACTGTATATGCTTTTTAAATTCTGGCATCTAATACCTGATATCTGAATTAGCTTTTACAATGGAACACTTTCACTCTTTAATATAATGCCTTCTGACCAATCCGCATCAAGAACAGTGCTGTGGTGTGAAACATCAGGAACATATTACATATCTATTCATTTTGGAGATCAGCTATAAAATTATGAACAACTTTGAGCTACAGTCAGTAACTGTGGGTACTAGATGACTGCAGAAATGTCAGTGTTCATTAGGAACATGCAGTACCTGTTAACAATACGCAACAGTCACAAACAATGTTGGTAAGTTGATGTCAGTAACAGTCAGAAGCCATACTGACTGCTGTTCCCCCCCAGTAGGAACAAGCAAGAAGAGATGTTACTCATTACCCCTTTTGAGTTACAGCAGTGTTTCCCACACAGAGTATACTTGGCCGGCCAAGTATATCGACGACCGCCCAAATATATTTGCCAAACCTTTTTAAAATATGTCCATACTGTATGACATCCATGATGGATTAACTAGCAGCGGACAATTCACTCTTGCATTATCAGAATATACAGGTACAGGAGCGGTAGCTCAAACATCACACTGTACATTTGAGTTTTCTGATATGTCATATAGAAGCAAAGTTATCATTACTTTTAAAATGTGTAAATGATGTCAGTAACAGACATCTGCTGCAGGAATATGGGAATGATGACGTAAAAATGTTGAACTTAAAATGTGCGTATTATTATTATGATAATGATGTCAAAGAAACAACCAAATATGTGAATATGTGAATAGATTGTGCTGAAAAAAGTAATGTCACTGCACAATTTTTTTTATTTGTGTATATATTAAAAACAGTCAGTATTATTGATTTACAGTCAACATTCTTGATTATGTCAGTAGCTTTCAGCAGTGTAACAGTCAGTAGTTTGTCATAATCACCTATTGGCTTTTGTACCAGTCAACTGATTTTAATAACAACAGTCAGAAACTGTGGACCACCCCACAGACTTGGGTCATTAGTCATTAGCTTTTAATAGCACTCTATGGTCTTGTATAACAGTCAGTAACTTTCAACAGTCCATGGCCTTCTGGACAGTCAGTAGCTTTCAGTAGCTTGTGTGACGTTCATGAACCCTAAATGGCAGCAAGAATTCAGGAATAATAGTCGATGTTCAGAAAATTCAATACCAGTTTGGAGCTGTACATAGAAATTATTAGTTCTCAGGAAGAGGATCGATACATTTCTAGTACCACTAATTGTCAGTACATGCCAGTAACGCGTAGCAGCAGTACCTCCTTGCATGTTGGGCACACTGAACGTGACGATCTTGCTGTTGGCAGGAAGAGGGATGACTTTGCCAGTTACTGACACGGGACTGCCTGAGATCTGGAAGGTTTGCCCCGACGTTGTGGAGACAGTGGTAACAGTGCTGCTGGACACTGTCATATTAAAAAAATATTCTTTATCATTTACATAATGATAAATGATGAAAAAATAATGGTGAGAAATCATTGAGGTGGGGAAAACAATTAACTGCTGAGAAGATTTGATGGGGTAAGGACAAGCAGCAGGCCCCTATTCCATCATGTTTGTAACGTCCGTTTGAAATTCACAATAGTGAATCTGACACTACTTTTTTTTTTATTATTTTATTTTTTTTTACAGTTTCTGTTGCAGAACTGTCTCTGATGTCTCTGCATGAAGGAATGATTGAATAAGGCCCTGCAATTCCGTGAGTAACAGAACAAGATGCCACTGACGCCACACATGCGCTGCAGTCATCACAACACAGGACAAGAAAAGACAACAGTCAGTCATCGGTCAGCCAGCATTAGCATGCGGTGCGTCATCTCATGCGAGCCATGTCGTAAAACGTTCCACTCATTCAATGACAGTGAACTGCTGCGTATGATTGGAGGGTTAAGCAGGCATGGCTGTGCTTTGGCTAGCTAGCCACAATGGTTTAGGAACAGATACTTTTAAACTCAAAATCAAGGGGTTATAGAAATAAACAGGGATCTAAAATGAAAATGGAAATGACCACATTCTGACATTTAAATGTCACAGGAAAGTCACAGTACGCCGGTTATGTCTAAGAAGGAAGATGATCCTCCTTACCTTGACCTTGGACCCAGGTTGCAAAGGTTTGCTGGAAGTTTTTATTGTGCTGGAATGTGACTGGCGTGCCCATCTTGGTGGCCAGCAGCACTTTGGCTCCAGGCGTGACCTGGCTGCTTAGGGAGCTCGTGGTCGCTTTGGGAGTGTTGGGGGTGGCAGGGCTGGCTGAGGGAGTGGAGGCTGCAGCGGCTTGCTGCTTTTGTTCCTGACGTTTCTGGAATGAGAGAACGCGCCGATTCGAACTAAAGTCATATGAGGCAGCATTGAAAAATAAGGCTTTTTTCACTGGAAGGCAAGGTATGGCTCTGTACACTAGTAGCAACTGTCTAGGAAAGTTTCTCACTCTTTTCAAAAGTCATTCAAGTCCATACGGGGCTCTTAATATGAAACACTTCTATTTCTATCCACCGAGGCTACTCGTGTTTGTTTAGTCCATTGTCATTTAGAATCTAACCTACTGAAAGTGGCTGTTGGCAGGTCTGTCTATGCACGCCATTTGCACTTTGAAACTGAACCGGCTGAATGACTTGTTTTCAACTTTCCCAAGTTCCCCCACACCACCCCACTGCTGTGCTCTCTCCACCGGCTTCCTGTAGCTGCCCGCATCGGATTTAAGTCACTCGTGCTTGCTTTCAAAGCTAAATATGGACCAACATCCATCTAGCTTAAAGCATTTATCACACCCAACACTTCACCACACTCCTTCCCTTTCTAGCACAGCTCTGTCGGACTCGCCATCTCACAGGATACAAGGAATTTATGCAACAAGGCTCTTCGCTGTTCTAAGCTCTTCAGCTAAAGAACATGTGTTAGCAGTATTTGAACACATTTGAACTGAATGTTTGCTCATTTGTATTGCAAGGATTGTTACAATGCCCTAAAACAAAGAAGGACTTGCTTTGAGTTCATGATAAATTTTTCTTTCGTCTTCCCACCTGTTGCTGAAGTTCCAGCGCTTTCCTCCGAGCACTAACCCTGACCTGCTCTGCTGCATGGGCTTTCTCCCTTTCCGCTCTGGATAGGACAGAGAAACAAAACAATACATTACTTAAAAGAACCAGTGTGGTCTACAATGACTTCGAGAGAACGTAACAGGAGTCTTAAAAGGCATGATGCATTAAACTTAAGGCACAATGCTCTCAAAGCCACAGCATGCAAGCTATACACAAACAAAAGCAAACATAAAGACACATTTTCAGTAGGGAGGAAAAAAAATATACATTCTATACACTAATATATTAAGAAAGAGTGGGTGTGTAACTTGTACCGCTCTGCAAATGCTCGGATTTCCCACAAGTGAAGATCTTCTTCAGGCACCCATGTTTCAATGATTATTGGGCCATCCTGCTTGCCAGGCTCGGGTCGTTTGGGCCGCAGAGCACTGGAGCGCAGGCCTTTCCTCTGTGGCGTGCATGTCTCAGCTGCAGATGGAAGCAGACAAAATTTCAGACTCCAGTTGTTCAATATTTGACTGGTAAATGGAGTTTAAAATAACCCCCATAGACCCTAAACTTATTACGATATTTAACTAATGATCAGCATATGCCCACTTTAAAGTAACCAGCGATTTTGCGTTTATGCAAAACTGTGTCTTGTCTAGGACTGCAGCCAGTCATGGATGGTTTCGATAGGACAAATGGCAGGCAACAAAACAAAACCTGGCGTGTGTTATGAATAACGGTGTGGAACGCACTACTGTACATCACTTTTTGACACAGGTAGCACAGCTCTACTGTATTTAAACGAATTACTCATTAATCACAAAATTTATTTTGGATCGAAATTTTCTTCACATACACTTCATTTATGTGAATCCAATATAATACAGGAGTTGGACAATGAAACTGAAACACTGGCCAATTTAGTGATGGAGGATTCATGGCTAAATTTGAGCAGTTTGGTGGCCAATCTTCAGTGAGTGCACATTCCACCAGTAAAAGCAGAGTGTGAAGGTTTAATTAGTAATAGCACAGTTTTGCTTAAAATATTGCAATGCACACAACATTGTGTGAGACATATCAGAGCTCAAAAGAGGCCAAATCGTTGGTGCGCGTCTCACTGGCACATCTGTGACCAAGACAGCAAGTCTTTGTGATGTATCAAGAACCACGGTATCCAGGGTAATGTCGGCATACCACCAAGAAGGACGAACCACATCCAACAGGAGTAACTGAGGACGCAAGAGGAAGCTGTCAGAAAGGGATGTCTGGGTGATAACCCCAACTGTATCCAAAAAACATAAAACCACAGTGAGCAACTCACTGCAGAATTAAATGTGCACCTCAACTCTCCCGTTTCCGCCAAAACTGTTCGTCGGGAGCTCCACAGGGTCAATGTACGTCAGTTTCAATGGTGCCAGCAGTGAAAATCTTGGGCTGTGTACAAAGTGAAACATGTATTGTTCTCTGATGAGTCCACCTTCACGGTCTTTCCCACATCCTGGAGAGTTATGGTGAGGAGAAGCCCCAAAGAAGCATAGCACTCAGACTGTTGCATGCCCAGAGTGAAGCATGGGGGTGGATCAGTGATGGTTTGGGCTGCAATATCATGGCATTCTCTAGGCCCAATACTTGTGATGGTCACGTCACTGCCAAGGACCACTGAACCATTATGGAGGACCATGTGCACCCAGTGGTTCAAACATTGTATCCTGAAGACGGTGCCGTGTATCAGGATGATAATGCATCAATACACACAGCAAGACTGGTGACACAGTGGTTTGATGAACAGGAAAGTGAAGTTGAACATCTCCCATGGCCTGCACAGTCACCAGATCTAAATATTATTGAGACACTTTGGGGTGTTTTGGAAGAGCGAGTCAGGAAACGTTTTCCTCCACCAACATCACGTAGTGACCTGACCACTATTCTGCAAGAAGAATGACTCAAAATCCCTCTGGCCGCTGTACAGGACTTGTATCCGTCATTCCCAAGACGAACTGATGCTGTATTTGCAGCAAAAGGAGGCCCTACACCATACTAATGAATTATTGTGGTCTAAAACCAGGAGTTTCAGTTTTATTGTCCAACCCCTGTATATTAATACATAATATATTATGGAGCATTAAACATACACATTTTGGAAGAAGTCAAAGACTGATATTAGCTTCTTAAATAAGGAGTAAAATAAGGGACTTCCAAAACATACTTCAAACATGAAAAACAAATTTAATCATTTGATAATGATGATCTTGACCCTGTTTGAATCATTATGAATAATTGTTACTTAAGTGAGGCTAGAGCCGTAGTAGTATCATTATCATAGTAGTTTATTTGAAAGTATAAACTACTGTCTCATATTAAATGCATCACCTTTTTGGTATTTAGAAAATTTTAAATATTACCCCAACCAGAAAAATTGCACCATATTCCTTTTTGGGTATTACCATTGTTGGTTTTAAACGAAAATCAGTAAAAACAAACGTTCTTACATTTTATAGTTACTTCTTATAGTTTAAAACTGTAACCTGAAAACCCTCCAACTGATGTTTGTTAAAAATCGAACAAACCCCCCACCCCCCCACAAAAAATAAATTTATTCATAATATAAAAAAGTACTCCCTCACCTCTAGGCATTTCAGGGACCCCTAGAGGACAGATGATCTTCCGTATGCAGTATTCTGACCGGATACCGTAACGACCAACGTCTCTGCGCTTGATGATCTCTGTGGTGGTGATCTCAGTCTCAGATGTTTCTGCATCACACAAAGCCAGGTTGTGCATGTGTAATGTAATATATAGTAAATGCAGGGGAAAATAACCTGAGAAGTTTTCTTTCAATTAAATTTCACTGCAATTTTATAATTAACATTGCTCGTTGCAAAGCAGCTTTACAAAATCAAAAGAGAATTATGGAAATGAGCATGAAAAGTGTGAGGAAATGTATATAAATCAAAATGAGGAAAATCAAAAAAGGCTTCAATTTGCTAGGTAGCATTAAGCTTGTACTTTGAAACAATGGAAAAAAAAAAAGTTGCGAGTCCTGACTGATCCTATTCCAGAGCGATTGGTACTTCAGGGTAAGAAGAGAAGCACATGAAACGATACACACATCATGCTCTGTGGCAGCTTTGGAGGCAGGTTTATGATCTGAGGCTACTTCAGTTGCTCAGGTCTAGGCTCAGCAACATTATGTGGCAATAAATGAAAGTCAGCTTAAACCATGAATGTATTGAGTTTTTCTTTCCTGAAAGCACAGGCATGATCCAGGACTCAAATTGTGAAAGAGTGGTTCTGGGAGAATGAGGAATCATTTTCACACATGAACTGGCCCCCACATTGTATGCGGTAATCAAAGCTAAAGGTATGACTTTTTTTTTGGACAGGTAGTGTATTTACCTAGTTAAGTGCTTTAATAAATATTGTGGGAAATTACCATGTACAATGATGTTTTAACATGAAAGAAACTACTCAAATGTAGTGAACAATATAAACAGTGATTACCTGTGCGTGTCGTGCCAGCATTAGATGAAGGTTTTACAGCCATGTCGTCCCATCGAAGACAGGCCCAAAGAAGCCGCAACATCAGACTCACTCCTGCTAACGAATTAACAGTCTGGAGACGATACCTAAATCCCAACAACAACCATTCCCACCAATTGTTATCAGAAACCCGGACAAAGTATGGATATAGACAATACAATATAGCATGAATAGTACATTAATATACATTAATAGTTGCTCTGGACAATGCTGACGTCTGGTGTAAAGACCACTTTGATTACCATCAAAAGTTGGATCCAGCAATGCTAAACAATATTATTTAACACGTATAAATATGAAATATTTTACATGGAACAAAAACAAACAAACAAACAACCAACAACAACAACAAAAAAACATGCAGTTAATTGTGCTACCCTATCTTCCAAGGACATGCCCACTCACCTCCAGGTGATGCTGAATGTGGGTCTGGGAGACGGGTATGGCCAGATGTCTTGGGCTGGTTTGGCATTGTAGTTGAAAATTGACCCTTCCCTAAAGCCACCCTTGCGGGCCATCTTCTTGAGCTCTTCACTGGGAAGAACGAAGATGCTCTTCTTACAACTCTTGGTGGAAAACTTGCGGTAAGATGGAAGTGCTGCTTCAGATCGCACTTTCTTGGTACGAGAAAAGTGAATGAGCTGCACCCGTTCTCTTGTGGACTTCTCTCGTGTTACTGTCTTAGAGACTCCCAAGGACAAGGTTTCTGTGGATGAAGGTGCCATGGTGGTTTTGGTTGTGGTAGTTAGGGTGGAAATGGTGTTACTCTGTGTCACTGTACTACTGCTTATCATCTGAGACTCGGTGGTGGTCGTTACGGTGGTAGTAACTTGCATGACCGCCTCTGTTGTGGGAGAACCCCTGGTGCAACTGCTCTCTACAAAATCATTGCTGAGGCTTGATTCTTCCGCTGACAGCACTGGGGAGGGAACGATTGTCCTCTGGGATACTTTGCCATCCCCGTCTAACCCGGCTTCCATGCTGTTGTGTTCTTTGCTATCCAGTGCAGGCTCTGATTTGGGAATGGTTGGAGAAGACAGTGCCAGATCCTCCACGGTGACACCGAGACGGGGCACCTTCTGTGGGGGAAGATACTCTGGGTTTCCCCCTGCTATGGTGGTGCTGCTGATTCCATTCACTAAAGTCTTCAGAGGATCCTTGAGCGACAGAGCCTTCTTATCATCCTCGATCCTCTTATCATTCGCCTTGTTCACCACACTATTGGTCAGAGTATCCTTGGCACCTAAATCCTTAACATGCTGTCCATTCATTTGCAAGAGAACAGGACTATTTCCTTTGCTCTCCTGTTCCCGGGAGCCATCCCTATTCTGTCCTAACAACGTACTTGAGCTTATTTGCTGGTTCACTGCGCTAACTAATCTTTGCTCACTACTGCCACCAGTGGACGGGAGAACGGTACCGTTTTCACTCTGGCTTGTGTTATGATTATTAACACATTGCTTAGGAATGTCCCCTGAGTTAAGTGGCATTGTCTTTTCAACACTGGACTGACAGAGACTGGATGTGGGACCACCTTCACCAGGTTTTACTTGCCCAATGCACCCATCGGTTGACCCATTTATCCCAGAACTCTCCAAAGATGAGTCGGATTCCGTGGTTGACTCCTGCGTGACCGCAATTTCCTTCTTGACCTCTGATTTGACCTCAGGCTGTATGCACGCTACTGCTCCATGTGGCTCCATTTTAAACTTGAGCCTCTGGATCACAACCTTAGGATTGGCACTAATAGCCGACGACTTCTGTCTTTCCTCGATGGCCTGTTGCTTGACCCGGTGCTCAAGCAGCTCATCAAGCTTGGCGGAGTTTACCTTTTTCTTGTAAGCTGTGCGGAGCAAGAAGCCCTCACTCACGTTGACCACATCACTGAAGAAAGGTTTTGGGACCAGATGAGTACCAGGTACTTCCGCTTCAAGGTCCATCCCTTCTTCTTTCATATCATCGGTCTTTCTTTCTTTCTCCTCTTCTTCTGCCCTGTCGCTCTTATGCATTTCAGGACTCTTTGCAACATTAGTGTCTGCAGGAATTTTGACACTCTTGCCAGCTTATCACAAAAAAAATAGAAGAAACATTTATTAAAACTTCATCTCTCATTTGATCAGTAAGTAAAAATAACAAAATAAAGGAAATCAATTAAAGGGTAATGGACTAAAAGTAAACAGAACAATGAAATCAAATACTTATTCTAGGCAGCCAAGACACATACATTGAAAACAGACTGCACTAGTTATCGAACAGCACCAGAACTACCTTCTATCTGTTGCCGGTAGTTTGCGTTAGTGTTCCCGGGAAGTCGTGGAACAAATCGATAGACGCGAGTCTTGCTGATCCAGCACCAGCCTCCGTAACCGGTCACCCTGTACTCCTCTCCTTTCTGTTTCCAAACCTTCACACCGAACAGACAGACAACAAATAGTCCTATCACAACTTTATTCTACTTGGTGTTTATTTTGCTACCTTGTTAATCATGTTTTACATGATTGCTGACTCAGTGAATGAATCTGAACAAATCTTTTCACCTGATGTTTAATACGGAAGGTGTATTTGACCCAAGTGGCCTGCTGCATGGTCTCCTCTTCCTCCTGCTTCTTTTCCCTCTTCCTCACCTTCTCCTTCTCCTCCCGCTCGAGGGATGTCACGCGGTGCAGCCTGAACCACACACACATACATACATTCGAATGAACTCAGCCCACCAACCCACTTTTTCTCACAAACACACACCCTCACAGTTTGATGAAAGAGCCACTAGAGTGACTCCTGGGTTTGCACTGGAACCCGGCCAGATTCAACACTACTTTAAAGAGCTCATGGTGGGACTGCAGAGGAAAGCATGCGGGCTCGTGGAGCCGTTAACCCAGGGGCCAAAGGATTAGGGCCGGAAACGTGTGTGCTCTGAGCATGGCTTTAAGTGGGCTGTGCTCGGGAACAAGCACTGTGTTTAAATATTGGTTTACTGCCCCTTTGATGCTCGGCAAACATCCTTACGTGAATCGCGTGCGGCACGAGCGACTCTGAGGGAGAATTCTGGCGAAATGTGATTAAACGGCGTTCTGCTTCGTTTGATTTCAAACAGCCGCAGAAAGCAAATAGGAGAAACCTAAACACACTGGAAACACCTAACGAGTCAGCAGCAAAAGTCAATCCCGAACAGCTAGACGTTTTGTAGGGTCTTTTCGCTTTTATCTACCACTTTGACTGGGCATGAACTCTGAGGGTTTTGTAATATTCCGCTGCACTTGATTAAATGCTGTTGGTATGGAATAATTAAGTTCAGTAATTGCACTAAACAGGCTACACCATAAACTCATTCATTCATTTATACACCTTGAATGGGACCTACTAAGATTTAAATATTAAACTAGCTAACCTACAACTAAATACAACAGAACAAAAAAGTGCTATATGCTAACCCTTCATCTAAACATCCGAGCTGCAGTTCCAGGACTTTGAGTAAGCACTTTTCTAGAGACTCAGAAACATTGAGGTGGATCTCGTCACGCTGTGTTTGAATGATGTACCATCTCACATGCAATTTTAATATTCTTTGCTGAGCTAAGGTTGTTTTAGTGTGTGAGCACGAGCTTCTAACTGCAACTTCAAACCATTGCGTGTTCCAAACATATCATCATAATTTAAAGCCACAGTTTAATTTTAACGGCCACAGTTTGCACACAGAGGAAGTTTTGTTGCTTTGCGAAATAAACCAACACTGCAACCACAACAATTTTCCCTCCTACGTTTGTGTCTCTTTCACTATTTTTTACTTACTTTTTTGTGATATTTGTTTATCAGGGATTAAAATAGTAGCGAAATGTTTGTGTGTTGCTGTCATTTTGTTGTGAGCTCCAATGGGAGGATGTGCATGTGTGTTTTATGTACCCAGCACAATCGTTTGATTCTGAGCAGACCCAGACAAATAACCGAGTATTGCTCTTCTGAGCTGTTTGTGTGCGAATCTACCATCTAGTGCACTTGCTTTTTTTTTTTTTTTTTTTTTACAATTTAAACTTATTTTACATTTCTGGACAGTGCATAGTGCATGGATCCACCAGGAGTGTGTGCCTTACCGTGTATGTCCCAGTGAGTCCTTCCAAATAGGCAGCATGGCCACGGGTTTGATGGCACACTCAAGAATAGCTAAGGCCAAAGCAAACTCCCGCGCCTTGCTGCATATCTGCACGGCCTTGCTCCAGTTTGCCCTGAGAGACCACAGACACACGCAAAAATCTCCTGAAACAGGCAAATACTTTTCATCTAACTCAATTCATTGCTATAGAAAGCTATATAATGCAAAATGACAAATTAGGGATGCGTCATCTTATTCCTAAGATGGGGGGAGGGGTGTACAGTGAGGGCACGTACTTTTGAAATATTTACATGACCCCAAACTGTGATATTACTGCCCTTGCTTTCTACATCACTATAAGTGGATGAGGTACCTATGGGAGTCCCAGTTGGGGTGCAGAAATGGTGCTGGGATGTTGTTCTCCAGCTGGATAATAGTGAGCCTGAGCGTGCAGGTGGTGAGCACCCTAGAGCCATAAATCGAGCCGTTCCATTTGAAGTCTCCAGCAGGTGTCAGGCAGAACTTGTGCGAGAGATGTCTGCGTTTGTCGTGGTCCTCGCGGTGCTGGTGCTTGTTGAGAGCCAGAGTATTGGTGCTATACTGGTTCTGGTAGACACGGTACTTGCCTTCCTGACCCAGGCGGAAATAGGTGCTCGAGGACCCCTTCATGACCGGGTCTTTGGTGTTGCGCATGTTGAGACGGGCCACTTCTGCTTGCTGACTTGCCATTAGTACCTGAAGAAAAGATAAAAGAATATTCGGCAAACCTACCGGAACCATTTGGTTCAGTTTTAGATCCTGTAAGTGTCACCGTTAACTCTATTCATCTCACAAAAAGAACAACTGCCTAACATGTGAATCCAACAACCACACAAATGCTCACATCTCTCCCATCCTTGAACAGTCGATAAGACTCTTGGAGCGCTGCTGCCACCTGCTGGCTCTTCTGCTGACTCAGTTTGCTGTCTGGGTTGCGCAGGCGCGTCACCATGCGCGTGGCTGCCAACGTTGGGTGCATTCCTATCGGCGTCTCACTGCTGCCTTTCTCCTTCCCTTCACCTAAAGCACACACACAGACGAAACAATGAGTGTAAAATAAACCACACACGTTCTCTACGTCCAGAAGGAGTGACGACTGAGGTTACAATTTTATTAAACATACTCCGATCAATGCTCGAGTCTGTAGATTTTACAGTTTGTGCCAACACAGAATGCTACATTTGAGCAATGCCCTTTCTTACTCTTCTCATCCTTAGTGGAGGTGCAAGCTTTCTCTGCAGCATCCAGATTGTCTCCTCCTTTCAGACTGCCTCTACTGTTCTCATCAGTGGTTTGTGGGGACAGGGGCACTTCCTCAACGTTGGCACCTGAATTTAAAGATGTATCTGTAGAAAGAAAAGACTTCAAATGGGTGATGTATTGTACGCACAAGAGTATTAAAAAGCAAGAATAAACCAAACAACCAAAAAACAAAAAGCAAGAGAGAGACAGGGAGTGAGAGAGAGATAGAAAGGGGAAATCACAGCCACACAGATATTTGAAGCCATATTATTAACATTATGTGACAAATAACAAAAGATTATTCTTTCACTCTTGAACCAGAAAAAAAAAGGAGACACACACGTACTTTTCTGTTAAAGTTTGAACTCGAACGCATGACACAACAATCTGCTCTGAATCATCAAAAGCTTGCAGTTTTGCAGGAAGCGACAAGCAAAAGACTGCCTAAAACAGCAAGCAAATAATTTAAAGCATGAGAGCGTGTAAATACACGAAACGATGGAGAAGACCAAGAGGATAACCCAAGTGCAGTAAAAGAGCAAGAGCAGCTAGAGTACGCGTTTCCAGAGGTGTACCTGCTGTCTCCGGACCGCTCCCTTTCTGGGACTCACTGGGCTTGATTGGCCCATCAGAAGACCCGGGTAGCTGGGGGACAGGGGACGGAGAAGCCCCCGTGGACACTGAATCACAGGACGCCTCAGCTACACAGGAACACATCGATGTGTCGACTAGTTTCTTATAAAATCCTGAACAAAGTCTAAGCCACTCCAAAGCATGAGGGCAAATTTATGAGCCATTTCAGAGCCATTTTAAATTTAAAAAATTCTCCATCAATCAATATATTTCAAGATTTCCTAATAATCTCTTCTGTCTTTTCAATCTGAAATTCCTTTGCGAATCATGTTACAAGAATAATGATGGTTAGGTTTCCCATTCATTGTTCCAAAACAATTGTTTGTCATTAAACACAAAAACAAGTTTTTTTTCAACTTAAAGTGAAGGTAAAGGTTTAAGAGAATCAAAATGCACTTATTACTACCTGCACAGTTTTCCTCCTCCTCAGTGTCTTGTTGGGCCTTTAGTGATGCGTCTTCAAAGACCTCGGACTCCATGGAGAACGGCTCCTCCTGCCATTCCTCCCTTTTGGATTTCTGCACCTCCTCTGCAGCTTTCTTCTTCACCTGCTCCATCTCCTGCTCCTGCTTGGATCTCACACGCTCCAGGATCTCCTCTGAGAGAAACAGAAAAAGAGTGGATAAGAGAGAGGAACTGATCTGGTTTAACCCAGTGCACATTCAAAAAGCCTGTAGTGATGGGCGATTCTCTCAATTAATTCAGTTAAACGGTTTAATGCAGAGTTGCGGCGTGCAACTCTACACACTTGGCACCTGTTCTGCATGGTTTTTATGCTTCCGTGACAACAGATAAAGATCTGAAATTAGATAAAGATAATTTCAGATCTGATCTGAAAAGACTTTCTAAGGACAGAGATAAGATCGTACCCACATCGAAACATATAACTAAAAATAACTGCATTTTGTTTCTCACTTGAACAGATGATCTAAAAGTAAAGATGAAAGACAAACATGTTTTCACTTTTTTTATATTAGGAGCCTATTTACAGACAGCAGGCAGACGGCCAAATTATTACCAATTGTCAGCTTCTTCCGCGAGTCATGCTAACAAAAAACACGTCAGCTAACTAAGAAACTTAGAAACCAGCCAAGGCATCCATAAAACCTTTGTGAAATGAGTGAAACGATACTTTGTTTACAAGAAAAGTGTGAAATACAGTGAACACTATAGTAGTGACAGAATGACCAGTGCAGTGCAACAAATGGCATGATCAGAAAATTAATAAAAACCACATTGGTTAATATTACATCTACTTCCCTACGTCCTGTTTGCAGTGTGAGAAACACCACAAGCCTCCACTGGGCTCAGGCTCAGCCGTTTGAACTTTTGTTTGGGACATGGTTCAAGGGATTGATGGATGTTACGAATGAGGACTGTTAAGCGCAGCCCTCATCCCTCTGATCTGTAGTAGACTACATCCAGGAGGTACACAGATAAGTCAACCACATCCTCCCAATATGGGTGGAACAAGTGGAACAGCAGCGTGACCATAATTGAACAGCCTCGGGAGTTTAAACCTAGAGATTGCGTGCTGCTGCTGTTTCGTGGCAGGGCCCCTAAATCGTCAAAGAGTGATCGAGCCTGTGAACCATGTCCTGCATCAACCTGAAATGAACAAAGCTATATCATATAAACTTTCTTAGAAGATTAACTGAAACGTTGTCTGCTGTCGCAGCTCTTGCCACTGTATCCACCGCATTGTGAGGTAGAGGCCTGGGCAAACGTGGAGAGGAGCCCATTGGACCAGGGCACACACACCTCATCCATCATGAAATTAATCCCTTGCTTGTGATCGTGTGGCAGCAACTCTATTGAGCCCCGCAGGCCTGCTGTAATGCCATCAAAGCAGAGGTTGCCCAGACGCTCCATAGAAGTGTTACAGTCCACCGGTTCCTGGTCAAGCCCCATCGTGGTGGACAATATGCCTTTGGTATTATAAAAGATTTGTGGCTAATCTCTCTTCTTTGGCAACACTACCCGACCCCCTCTCTAAACAACATTTACCAGGAAGGGCCAGCCCAAAAAAGTGCTGTAGCAAACAGCAACCAAGAATTGTACCTCACCACTTTCCTGGTCCTCTGCAACCCAGGTTTCAACCGCTCTTTCCTGGTGCACATAAATGTGTCTGGAATAGGTCTGGTAGCCGTGATGTCCCAAGATTTCAACACTGAGGAACACCCTTACCCTTTCTAACATCAATCTGTGGCACAGAACGGAAAGGCCGATGGACTCTGCCATTGAGGGTGGGGATGATTAATGTCACCAGAAAAAGTTGAGAGAAAGTGAGAGAAAATGAAACCAAGTAGTACATTCAGCACCATGGCCAGCGCTCCAACAAGAGCATGCAGGGGCGGGGCCACAAACCTTGGCACATGTGGCACCTTATTTCAACTCATTGTCCCGCATCCGCTGCTTTACCTCATAGTGCTTGTTGCTGTGTCTTTCAGACCCTGACTCCTTGGAGCTGCAGCCAGACTGTGCCTTCCAACTCTGCTAAGCCGTGACCACGCCCCCTGTTGCTAACTCTATCTGGCTTGCCCTGACACTGCCCAACTACTGCATGCTGACTAACCAGCCAACCTTCTTCACACTCACATGACCATTTCCACACAGCCAGCCAGCGTTGTCCCGCCCCAACTTTTTTTAAATAAAGAAGCACAAGTTTCTGCCCATGTTTTTTTTTTCTGTGGTGCCCCTCTGTGAGCTCTTACAATGCTTAAACAGTCTTGAGAGATGCAGCGTTCTTGTATTGTACACAACCAACTGTCATTCGATTCAATTGTGATTTCAAGAACAGCAATGTTAAACACCAATAACTGTGAAAACATGAAATTTTGGCTCAAGCATCAGGATAAAATACTCCATATTTTATATTTTTCTAATATTACACTGTAAAATAAGATAAGATTTATATGATTCAATTATCTGTAACATGTACATTACTTACTCCCTCATTCGCTATACCACTTTATCCTGTGTACAGTTTTCACATTATGCACGACTGATTTGTACCATGCCCAGGAACGATTGCTACGCCACACTCCCAGCGAACGTTCACATAATCTTTGCTTTCCATTCTTAGGTACACCTGCGTATTTAAACTCTCTGATGCAGCATGTGGCAGTATGCACCTACTTGGTTTGTGAGCCGCCATTAAACACAAGAGAAGAGAAAGAAGAAGTTAAACTTTGCGCTATGCCTAATATGCCTAAAATGGTTGATTAATTCTCTTGCATGCCTTTCTAATTTATCAGCTATGGCTGGGTAGGTCAGAGGATGACGGACACGTACTATACACACACAGATTTGGAAGGAGACAGATGTCACTAATGACACATCTAAGCAGCGATCTACATCCGTTCTCAAGAACGACTGGTTCTGATTCGATCTGAGCATGGTTTCCGAACACATAATGATTGTGTTCTCACTGACTAAAATTAACCGGACTTTGGGGTTAAGTGTTCTCAGAAACGATCCCAGGGCCCTAATGTGATGACACCGTTAACTGTTTGATCCACCACTGCCACACTTGAAGTCATGACTCATTTCCGTTCGGGATCATCTGATGGAGTCTTTCACATCTATCAGTCTACTTGTTAAGTCTACTTCAGAGAGCAACTGATACTTTTGCTTTATCTGCTGTTTGGTTTTATTTGTTTTCCTACCGCAGATAATTAAACAGACCCTAATCAATAATATTGATTCTTTTAAACCAATGAAGATCACATTTCTACAGAACTTTTACAATGTCAATATTTATCCACAAGTGAATGTGATTGAAGGGAGGAAAATACACCAGGGTTCAATTACAGTTAACTAACCTCATGTATGACCTAGCTCATACTTACCATTAACTACAGACAGGTAAGACTTGTTATTGCCTCTGGCTTTGTTAGTGAGCTCCTCTGTTGTGTCCATGTGTGAGTGGATCTCGTCTCGTAGCTCCTCCAGTGTGGCACAAAGCTGTTTCTCCCAGCGCGACTTATCCAACATTTCTAACAGCTCTGCCAGCTGAACCTTGGTACTATAATACCAGATGGTCTTGTTCTCATGTTCGCCGTCCTCCTCGCTGAAAAAGGGCACCAAACAAATCGTTTTCTTTACTATGAATAAGTCCGTAAATAGCAGTGTAGTATATAATCAACAATTCATCACCAACATTCTAACACATACAATTTATTACTCATCACATTGTGCGAGATGATCCCAGTAAAATCTTCCCCGAATTATAGAAAAACTTGTGTCTCTGTCAGGTTAGAATAAAAGTTCTTCACATGTCTTTCTACACTATAAAACAATGCCGAAGCCATCCACAATATACACTAATCTCGTTTGAACAGTTGATAGAGACGTTTCTGCTACTTATGCTCTATAAGGCTTTCATAGCGACACTAATCTGGGATGCAGTTTGTTAATTGGTGATTTTTGAGGCTGGTAAATCTAAAATAAACTGGGTTGTCGTTAATGAGAGCCAGTTTCATCATGGTGCTTAATGGGTTTTGCAAATGCACTTGGCAATACTGTTCTTGCAAGAACAGCTGACCTTCATGGCTTAAAATAACTGATTATTGTTGTTGTTGTACCTAATGCCATATGTGATATTTCACAGTTTTGAAACAAATCCAAACATTTTATATACCAAGTACAAGCTTGAAATGAGGTGTTTAAACATAATGTGCTTCATATTGGGACAATTTGACGCATTGACGTTGCAAGTACATTCACTCACTCACTCATCTTCTACACACGTGGACAAAATTGTTGGTACCCTTCGGTCAATGAAAGAAAAACTCACAATGGTCACAGAAATAACTTTAATCTGACAAAAGTAATAATAAATAAGAATTCTATGAATGTTAACCAATGAAAGTCAGACATTGCTTTTCAACCATGCTTCAACGGAATTATAAAAAAAAATGAACTCATGGAACAGGCCTGGACAAAAATGATGGTACCCCTAACTTAATAGTTTGTTGCACAACCTTTTGAGGCAATCACTGCAATCAAACGATTCCTGTAACGGTCAATGAGACTTCTGCACCTCTCTGCAGGTATTTTGGCCCACTCCTCATGAGCAAGCTGCTCCAGTTGTTTCCGGTTTGAAGGGTGCCTTTTCCAGACAGCATGTTTCAGCTCCTTCCAAAGATGCTCAATAGGATTGAGGTCAGGACTCATAGAAGGCCACTTTAGAATAGTCCAATGTTTTCCTCTTAGCCATTCTTGGGTGTTTTTAGTTGTGTGTTTTGGGTCATTGTCCTGTTGCAAGACCCGTGACCTGCGACTGAGACCCAGCTTTCTGACACTGGCCAGCACATTTCTCTCTAGAATCCCTTGATAGTCTTGAGATTTCCCTGTACCCTGCACAGATTCAAGACACCCTGTGCCAGATGCAGCAAAGCAGCCCCAGAACATAACAGAGCCTCCTGCATGTTTCACAGTAGGGACAGTGTTCTTTTCTTCATATGCTTCATTTTTCCATCTGTGAACATAGAGCTGATTTGCCTTGGCAAAAAGTTCCATTTTTGTCTCATCTGTCCATAGGACATTCTCCCAGAAGCTTTGTGGCTTGTCAACATGTAGTTTGGCATATTCCAGTCTGGCTTTTTTATGATTTGTTTTCAACAATGGTGTCCTCCTTGGTCGTCTCCCATGTAGTCCACTTTGGCTCAAACAACGACGGATGGTGCGATCTGACACCGATGTTCCTTGAGCATGAGGTTCACCTTGGATCTCTTTAGAAGTCTTTCTGGGCTCTTTTGTTACCATTCGGATTATCCGTCTCTTTGATTTGTCATCAATTTTCCTCCTGCGGCCACGTCCAGGGAGGTTGGCTACAGTCCCATGGATCTTAAATTTCTGAATAATATGTGCAACTGTAGTCACAGGAACATCTAGCTGCTTGGAAATGGTCTTATAGCCTTTACCTTTAACATGCTTGTCTATAATTTTCTTTCGAATCTCCTGAGACAACTCTTTCCTTTGCTTTCTCTGGTCCATGTTGAGTGTGATACATACCATGTCACAACACAGTGACTACCTGGAGCCCTATATATAGGCCCACTGACTGATTACAAGATTGTAGACACCTGTGATGCTAATTAGTGGACACACCTTGAATTAACATGTCCCTTTGGTCACATTATTTTCAGTATTTTCTAGGGGTACCATCATTTTTGTCCAGGCCTGTTCCATGAGTTTATTTTTTTAAATAATTCTGTTGAAGCATGGTTGAAAAGCAATGTCTGACTTTCATTGGTTAACATTCATAGAATTTTTAAAAATTATTACTTTTGTCAGATTAAAGTTATTTATGTGACCATTGTGAGTTTTTCTTTCATTGCCCGAAGGGTACCAACAATTTTGTCCACGTGTGTATATTGCATAATCCTGTATTCAGGGTCTCAGGACGACTGGAGTCTATCCGAGGAGACTTAAGAGCACTAGGCGAGGTACACCTTGGACAGGGGGCTAATCCATCGCAGGGCACACACACATACACACACTATGGCCAATTTTGGAACGCCGATTAACCTAACCTACATGCCTTTGGACTGTGAGAGGAAACCGGAGTATCCGGAAGAAACATGCAAACTCCATGCACACAGAGACAGGAATCGAACTCGGACCCTGGAACTGCAGGGCGACAGTGCTAACCATTACACCACAAGCTGCAAATACACATCATTTTTAAATTAATTCTGCAGCCAGCTGCACTACACAAACTGCAATACGCAGTAAAAGAACAAATTCCTAGCTGCCCTTCGTAGCGGAACAAATGTCTGAAATAAAGACATAACCTAACTGAGTTACTAACATATTACAAACTACAGATTAATTAATTATCTAGGCATCATTCAATTTATGTACTACAAACCTAAGCGTAGCAAATATAATCTTATTATCAAGGTAATTTCTAAACTTCAAGGAACTGATACCACATGTGAAAAATGCTGCACACTCACACTATGATCCTTCGGTTCAAGAACCAGTATTTCCTCCTGTGACGGTCGAATCCGATCGGCTCGTGTCTGATGTAAGGACGGGTCTTCTGGCTCTCTGGGATACTGTCACCGACACCCGGCACCTGGTGAGCAACACACACCTCACACTGCCACTCCTCCTCGGGCACCTGGAGCAGTGGCGGCTTCACGCACTCCAGGTGATAGACGGCCGAGCAGGTCTCGCAGCATAGCAGGTCGCCAAGGTGATGACACATGCGGCAGTGATCGTCGTATGTGACCACGCCCTCCGATATCAGCTCCTCCCGCGCCACATTCGTCGCCAAGAACTGATCCACCAGGAACTGCAAGACTGCACGGAGGAGATATAGAAAAAAAACATTTGTAAACAGACATATGTTCCTTAAGGCATAACAGCAGCTTTAAGAATACGTACTGATGTAAAAGGTGGAACGGGTAAGCATGTGATCACGCTAAGCATGTTAATGCATAACATAATTATAGTGACCGAGAAGTGCCTTTACCAGTTTGAATGAATTGTCATTTTTTGTTTTTGAAATTATTTTGTTATTTTATTTTCAGTTTTGTTATTTTGCACTTCTCAACCACCATACATAACAGAATAAATACTTTATATAATAACTACTGCTGTTATGAAAAAGAAAAAAAAACCCTCCTGAACAATCAGAATCAAGCATTCAACAGTACTGCAAAAACATGCCATACTATTGATGCAAAATATTTATCAGCTCCAGAGTGAATCCATCTCACGTGATCCAAACCAACCTTTCAGCTTGCTCTCAAGAGGTTCGTACGGGAAGTCGTCTTTGTTAAGGACGCTCAGAACGTGCTGGTACTCGGGGTCACTCTCGCAGTACGCCCGCACCACCTCGGGCCACGTCATCCCATCCATGAAGTAGAGTGTCGAATTCACGCTGTCCTTCACATCTGCGGGGCCGAAACTCGTGTTAGAAGTGTCCTCCTCGCGCAGGATGGCCTTCATCAATGAAATGTGGGTCTCGGCTAGCAGCGTGCACTGTTCCTGTCCTGACAACGCAGCACAGAATTCCTCGAAGCGGAAGGGAGAGAGCCGCAGCACCGTGCTGAAATTGCGCAGTACTTCGTAGATGGAGGATGCCGTGAGGAGGTGTGTCGCTGTGACCAGGACATCGTCAGATGACTTGGGGAGCTCCAGTGGTGGGACATTCTCCGCCACGAAGACAGGGGGACGTGGACGATGCACGCGAGTTCTCTTGCGGCCTTGAGGAAAGGAATAGGAACAGAAATTATCTTAAGTATAATTTGTATATACAATATGTATAAAATTGAAAAATAGAAGAAAGAAAATACTTGAGGAAGTTCTTCGTGTGGAAATACAAAGATCAAGTGTTAGAAATTAAGCACGACTGATTTGTACCGTGCCAAGGAACGACTGCTCCTCACTCCTCCCCCCTACACACTGGCCAGCATCCACATTGTTTTTGTTCTCCGTTCTCGGGTACACTTGCGTATTTACACTCTGATACAGCAGATGGCAGCATGCATATTTCTAAAGAAATATCAAAAATAATGCTCTCGTGTGCCCTTGAGATCTTCCATGCAGAGATTTCAGAGGAGACAGATGGCAATGATGTTGCGTCTAAAAAGCGATCTACTTTTGTTCTCAGGTATGACTGGCTTCCATTTTTAAATTAATCCGTGCCCGAGTACACTGTATCGTTCCCAAGGTCACACCTTCATGTGGATTCGGTTCCTGAGCGTGGAACGATCGTGTTCTCACTGATCAAAATGGAGACTTTAGGGTCATGTGTTCCAGGGCCCTAATGTGAAAACGCCATAAGAGACCAAAAACAATAAACAGAGAGATATGATTAGGTGGATGGATGATAAAGAAAAAGACAGACACATGGAAATTTAGGAGTGAAGGCTCAACAGTGAGAGACAGAAAAATAGAAACATCTGGACAGATATAACAATGGGACGACAGATATATGCCTCAATATACCGTATAGATTAATGGGGTAAGTAGCGTGACGATATCTATAATCTACATACATCAACAATGCAAAATCAGTCAATCTATAATCAATGTTATAACACCAATTGCCAATTATCCAAAATTATAAGATTCATGCTGACTGCTAACCTCACACTATTTCACAAAGACCAAACCTTTTCCTCACGTCACAGCTCTAATTTGTCTCGCACGGCTGCAGTCTTGTCACTCAAAAGTTAACACTTGGCTGAACAACATAATACAGAAGCCGTGTTTCCGTCAGTCTGACACTTCGATCCACTTCCTTTTCAAATGAGGACTCGCATCATTGGTCAGCGCCATCAAAACAGTCCCTCAGCATTATTAAATGCAAGCATGAAGACGCCAAATTATTCGACACGAAAGCGTAAGCTTAGACAGCTCAAGAGGCGAGTTTGTTAATTTTGTCATTATTCCCATCAACATTTAATACAGAGATTTTTTTGCCTGCCGAATGCTGCCAAACAGGTAAAGAGGCGATAAATGACTCTATAAATGCATTTATACTTGTTACTACCAATGTTCCAAATTTCCTTCCAACAATAACGACGCTGCCGTCCTCTACCGAGCTCTCTAGAGGTGGAAGATTCGGAAACAAATTCGGCTCAGTGGAATGGGGGCCTTAGAGCTGAAGTTAACAACAGAGTCGTGTGGGAAATGAAGTCACCAACTTACCTCCTCTTGGGCACTTTCACAGATCTGTATCAAAACCTACTGGCTGGCACATTCTCTTCACGCTGCTGTAGCAACTACAAGCAGCTCTGTGCAAAGAAAAAGCCACACCAAGTACAGCACTCGATTAGGAATAACATGATCCCATTTTAAATACATGTAACAACATGGCTGCAGGTTCCCACAACACACAATCCCTCGAGTGCACCGTCCCAAATAAGCGAGAGGTGCGAGGGGGAAAATCCTTCCATTGTATATTGACTATCGCTTCAAGAAACAAGACCTATGCATATTCCTGGGCTCGGTCAGGGGTTCATATCAGTCTAGACACTTCTAAGAGGAGTAGCTCAGAAAGTCTTTGTTCAGAAGTGATGTATGGAGCGATGCAGGAAACCTGAAACCATGTTTTGTCCAGAAAAGTAATAAATACAGTATGGAGTTGGGAGCTGTGCCAATCTGTCCTGGTCTTAACTGCCCAGGTTTCTTGGAATTGTCCGACTGAGATTATGGCATATAGATGTTTTATTAAATATCTTAATTATTCAACACTATCCAACTTTTTAAGTCTTGATATGGACGTTTAACCAGAGAATTTTTTGTCAGACAAATTTACTTTTAGTAGTCACTGATTAAGAGACAGTGATGGGCTGCTTTAAAGACCAAGTTAGCCAACTGCCTCACGTTCACACTGCTGCTAATTGAAAATACACACATCTCTGCGACTGCTCTTTGGTTTGCCACCGACCCCAATAACCAATCCTGGCTCACCACTAATTTCAGCCACCAGTCTCTGCTCAGTACTGAGCTCAACAACCAATCACCGCTCAGCAATGTTAGCCAACAATAAGACACTGAGTAGCACTAATCCCAACAATCACTGCTAGTCACTCCCCTCACCACTGTTCGCAATAACCAATCACCACTCTCCTCAACAACCATGTACTGGTCACCACTGTTTCCCCAACAACCAATCACGGCTCAATACTGTTCTTAACAAACCAATCATCGCTGCTCCCAACAACCAATCAACGCTCATGACTGATCTCAACAGCCAATCACTGATCACCACGCTTTCATAACAACCAATCATGAAGCAGCACAAATCCCAACAATCCCTGCTCACCACTGATCCCAGCAACCAATCACTGCTAATGATTGTTGAGTTAAAATTATTGAACAATTTTAAACGTTCTTCTGGCCTAAATGTAAAAGTAATATAAGAGGAGTATCATGTGTTAGTCTCACTAGAGCAGCTCTTAGTTCATAACCATGCTCGCTACAGTCTCAATATCCAAGATTCACCGACCCTTTTGCACTACACAACAGCAACAGATCATTTAAATGCAGACAACGCACAATGCAATCTTTCACCTGGAGAGATCCCTGCTTAAGCACAGCTGATCCCCAAATCTATCCATCGTTCTCATGCAAATAACCACAAGAGATGCCCATCATGTGACGGTCACCATTTATGTCCTAAAATGTGATGGAAATCCTAACGCAGAAGAGATGGGTCACGTATAGTGAAAAAGAAACATAGTTATTGTTGACCTGTGCATCAACATGAAACATGTTTGTGATTATTTTGGCTGTTCCTAACACCCATTAGGGCATGGCATGCCAGTTAACTTCTTATAAAAGCAATATTACACGGCTTATATTTGTCTTCACCCTCAGACACAAATAGATAATAAACCTGTGGGTGATAAATGGGAGTTCTTCTAGAGCTTCTGCTGGATGTTTTTCAGCGCTGTACTTGGAACTAGTCACAGAGGGACAATCAGATAAGCTTGAAAATAGATAAACTGAGATTGCTAACAGATTGAGAAAATCAGGATGCTGGACTGTGTGCACTAGGCTTTAGCTACACTTGACATTTTATTTAGGTGTTTAGCAGGTGTTAGGGATTTTTTTTCAAAATGCTCGGATCACGCAATACAATAACCAGGGTGCACCCGATACAATGTTATCACAATACCCATGTGCTGATACGATTTGTATTGCAATTCTTTAAATATCTTTTTTTTTTTTGCTATTATATTTAATTATGTGCAGAGATAAAACAAACCTAACCGAAGCGATAACACAAAGGATTAACTTCACTTGGATTTGCATTCAGGAAGCAGACTAACAGATACCTGAACATGTCAAAAAGTTTTGATTTGCAAATGATCATGACGAAACAGTAACTATGCGAAAGAACACGTGACGTCACCTGGCGACTTTTGGGGCATGTATGAAAACAGTTAAATATAATTTCAGGGGAAACAACCATGTAAAAAAAATGCTCTTGTAAGAGGCAGACGACACTGATCTGATGCTCCACATCTCGGCCTCCATTTTGAACAAAGATTTTAACTTTATGTCCGAAACGAAACAAAACAAAACAATAACAACACTGATGGAACTTTGATTGGTATTGAGGAGCCACCTGAATCGGCGCATGCGCACTAAGCCGTTGAACAACGTGCTGAGCCAAAACATTAGCGTATAAGCTAACGTTAAGAAGAAATACTTGGTGTAGTGAGGGCTCGCTCAGTTACCCGGTGTGTCCCCGCAGGTGCTGCTCCGGCTCCGCAGGCTGCCGCAACTCGCGTCGTCCTCGTCCGGGAGTTCCTCCACATAGTCGGAGCCATCATCATCATCACCCAAAGGCTCTTCCTCACCTTCATCTTCTTCATAATCCGCATCATCCTCCAAGCGGCGCAGGCTCTTCTCGTCCCCCTCGGACTGTAAACTCACCGCGTCCTCTTCCTCCTCGATGCTGCTCTCGCGGTCGTCGTAGATTATTTTGTTCAGTGTTCTTCGCCTTCCTCCTCGGCCACCTCCTCCTCCTCCTCTCTTACCCCTGCTGCCTCTGCCTCCTCTGCCCCTCGGTAACGAGCTTCCTCTCCGTCGCCCCCTTTTCGGTGGTGTGTAGTTTCCATCCACATCAATGTTCAGTGTCCACAGTCCCCTACCTCTGCCCCTTCCTCTGCCCCGGCCGCCTCGGCTGCCTCGCAGCGCCACTGGAGATGGAGCTGCCTCCTCCGGCACTACCCCCCGGGCAGCCGGCCTGCCTCTTCTTACCCTCATTTTTTTTTTTGCACCAGGATATTTTACACTATTTTATTATTGTTTTTCTCTTTATTTACAGCCTTCTTTCGCGCCACGAGTCATCCAGAAAATAAAGCTCACAAAAGCACGCAGTTTTCAATAAACTCCGAGTCCACCGTCCCATAAACTTGTTTCATAAAGTCCGACAAAAGCAGCGGACTCGATTAACGGGAGAAAGCTCGAGCGGAATGGCCGGTGTCCCGCTCCGGGTCGCTCACAGCCGCCATTTTTCTTCGCCTCTTTCCCTACTGAAAACAGCAGCAGGCCTTCTCCAGCTCGGGCGTTATTTTGTTCTGCACTCGTATTCGTACGAATCCCGCCTCCTACACTCTGATTGGTTAGAACCATCCTCGCTCCTGCTCAGTTGATTGGTTTGTGGTTAACCCTGTCCAGTCAGCGGAAGGGTTATGAATATAAACCAATCATAATATACGAGGCGGGATTTGCCTGAATGCAGGTGGAAAGATAACATTAAACGTAGTTATGCCAGGTCACGTGTCTCTCTCCACAATGAACTTTCTGCGGCGTCACGTGACATCACAAAATTATTGACCCTATAGTAGTAGTCGCAGGTTCGGTTTATTGACATTCCGCACATGGACAGTGCCGAAGTAGAAATGTGACTTATCTACGGTTTTAACAATAGATAACTACAAACACTATGTGTGAACTATGTACATTAGGAAACATTTAAGTAGTAAAAATAAATAAACTAATAAAATGTTGTATCTTTGTGAGAATATCCCAAACTAGGCATGAGGTCAGGGCTCCACCATGTCTTCATGAAGCTCACTTTGTGCACATGAGCGCAGTTGTCCTGGAAAATGTTTAGACCTCTTTATATCAGGGGAGAGAAATGTCAAAACTACATTCATCATATGCAGTCTTTTTAAGACATTCACATCTTTCAAGCTTTTTGATGAAAAAAAAAAGTCCACATACGATACTTTTGGCCATATAGTGTATGTTGTATAAAATTCCTTTTCATAACAGTCAATGATCAGATGACTGTTTAAAGCATTCTGCCATTTTGGGCCATAAAATCTCAGAGCAAACTGAAAGAAGAGAGCTTTATAAAAAATATATATATTCTGTTACCAGATGTGGTACAAAAAAAAGCCTATTTTTTGTTTCTTTCAGGGTGTTAATATGACTTCAGGTCTAATTACTTAAGAATTTAAAACACTTTCTACAGACAGACATCATAAAGGCTAGTTGGTGTTCCTACTTAAACAGAAATTCTGTTTAGACGGTGCCTGGCATCTGTGTCTTTGTGCAGGTAGATCGATCGCAGGGGTCAATGTAGACCGTGTCACAGAAGGCCCTCCCAAATGTAATAGGCAGCGTCATCATCAACTTTTATGTGATACTGTGTGCATGTCACAGGCATTCCTTGCCAAATTTAACGGAGTCAGCATAATCTACGTGACTACAAATTAAAAATAAAAAGTATAACAGGTACTTGCCTTCTGAATGTTAGTTATGGTATTAGAGGAATACAACACGTCTTGTTATAGAAAAACAATAAAATTTAGCTTGTAAGGGTAACTCTTTTCACTTTGGGAACAATCACACCACCCTGTCGGTAGGAGTGCCATGACAGAGGACCATTCCAATGAAACCTGAGTGATAGTGGGCCAAAAATGTTATGGTAATTGTATAGGGATGGCTTTATCATAGCCTTTGTGTTTTCAAGGGGCCCAGAATCTCCAGCAGTGCCCCTGTCTGTTGTTTATTACATACACATAACACACTTTTCAAGATCAAGCTCTGGACTGGCCATCTTGATTCCTGGGTGGTGACATAGTGGTCAACATTGTGACCTCTCACCTCCAGGGTCAAGGGTTTGATTCATGCTTTGAGTGTTTCTATGAACTGGACTGTTTATATATTAGCAATGTGGCATTGTACCTCCAGGGTCAAGGGTTGAAGTCCCGCCTTCAGGAATATGTTTGTTACATTCTCCATGTGCTTGGTAGTTTAACTTCCACAGTCCAAAGACATAAAGGGTAGGCTAACTGCCATTTCCAAAGACAAAACAGATAATCAAACTGTGGATCAACGTTTCTGATCCTTTCTAATTATTTAAGTGGAAGGACATGGAGAGGATCAAATGTATGAGCGCTGTGTCCTACTGACAATATACATATCATAGTGGATAAAACACTGATCTGACCAACAAGTCACACACTCTTGCCAAGACTTGCACTTGGAACCTTCCATACAAAGCATGGGTGTGTTACCATTATACTCCACAAAACCTGTGTGCGTGTGTGATTGTTTTTATTTTTTAAAGGTGAGATCAGAAACACCTTAAATAGGAGCACAGCATTTACAAAATATGACAATAATTATTTTTAAAACAGTTGTTACCGTTACAATAATAATAGAGTTATGGCAGCAGTGTGTAGTTTTATGTTTCCTCTAAAGATGTCAGTGACCAGCAGAACAGAATACTTTTTATGTCAAAGTGTGTATAGATTTTTGAGTCCCTTTGTAGTGTGCGGTAATTAAGAACAGGTGTGTGTCAATCAGAACTCGGGTGAACGTTACCGTGTGAAGCATGCTGGGAGTTGTAGTTCTTGTGGCCATGTTTGTAGGCCGCATTGCTTACAGAGAAACAGTTCTGAACTTTTCCCACTTTTCAATAATAAGTTATCAATTGTTTTATTCATTCTTATTTGCTTTAAATATAATTTTACGTTCCCTCAAATATTAAATAAATTTTTACCGTAGTGCAAAGAAAACTGAATTATAAGAAACTATCAAGATATTCCACTTGTTCCCGCCTTTTTAGGGACTCGTCAGGATGCGTTTAGAGGGTAAAGCACGTCAAAATACAGTAGAACGACAAAGACGCATTTACGTTGATTTTGTTCTAGTATATTACATTGAAATTATAAACGAATGCCTTCTCTCTCTTGTGTTGTCGTGGCCGAGTGGTTAAGGCGATGGACTAGAAATCCATTGGGGTCTCCCCGCGCAGGTTCGAATCCTGCCGACAACGACAAGACATTTTTTCTCTTCCTCCATCAAATCACTGATTAGTGAACAAATATACCACATTCATCGACAGATTCTTGTGTAAATTTATAATTCGCGGAATAATTTATAAATAGACCAGCGTCACAACCACAAGCATTGCGGTTACTTCTTTTATTGTGTAAAGCTGCTTTGCGACAATGTCAATTGTTAAAAGCGCTATATAAATAAAATTGACTTGACTTGACTTGACATTGCATGTACAACACGCCTTTAAACTTAACTGCAAATTTAAAAAAAGAAAATCCTACAGTTTATTGTGAAATATGACTATTTAGTTATTAAACCTTTTTCTAGTGTTCTGTTTCGTCTTAGCCAAGCAAGTATGTAAACAATAATACTAAGAAACTGTATAAAATGTATTTGTTTAATCGTTTTGTTCTTGTATGAGCTTAATTTTTTTTTTTAAATGTTGAACAGTCAAACACTCATCAGTTTTATCAATGTGACTATAGCATTTAATTACAGTATTTATAACGCATGCATTGCCTTAACTTTTAACTGGTGAATGTTGTGAGTTAAAACGTCCACCAGGGGGCGGTACTGCGCAGGTCTGTCCTTTTTCACACACGCGCCCCGAGAAGCCCCTTCCTGCAATTCCACCCTAGCTTGCTGCCACCTTGTGGTACAATCGAGTAATTACTTTGAAAAGATGTAAATTAACGTTAATCAAAATTCAAAGTTTTTTTGGATTGTAACTACGCAACAAATTATTCAAGAATATTCAGAATATTAAATCATAAAAAACACAAGATTTATCCACAATATATACTGTAAAAATCAGAAATCTAATGAAAAACAGTCTTTTAAATACACTACTCATAATAAGTTACATACGGTGTTTGTTTCACTTCAGACATTTTTG
Source organism: Clarias fuscus (assembly GCA_030347435.1). Classification (NCBI taxonomy): domain Eukaryota; kingdom Metazoa; phylum Chordata; class Actinopteri; order Siluriformes; family Clariidae; genus Clarias; species Clarias fuscus. The sequence continues at coordinate 33,993,742 of CM059206.1, forward strand.
GGATAGGGAGGCAATTGTATTGGAGTGATATACACACCTTATTTTGTGTTTCCCATGTAATGGTCTCATTGGGTACAGGTGTGCCTTATATTGGGGCCAATACCAAAAGACAACCCTTTTCAATGTGGCATCAATTTCAAAATTCTGTGGGTATAAAAAGCTGGTATTGTCAGTAAGTCATTCCAAGTTCATCATTCAAACAGCCATGAACACACGACATCACTTAACGGACGAGCAGCGCCACCTGACCATGGCGCGCCTTCAGATGTTGCTCGTGAACTTGGTGTGTCTCAAAGTGTCATCAGCAGACTTGCATCAAGACACAGAAGTCATGACAGACCCAGGAGTGGAGCCCCACGAGTGACAGACCATAACTATGACCAGGCCCGTTTACGAGATGTCAGGGGTACTAGGGTTTCAAGACAAACCATTCACAACCGACTCCACCGCTTTGGCTTGAATGCCAGACGACCGTTGTGACTTCCACAGAATGGAACACATTGCCTCAGCACATCATGAGGCTAGTGAGGAGCTAGCCTCAAGCTGTCATTGCAGCAAATGGTGGAAACACCCGCTACTGACAGTGTAAATGTTTGTTATTTGGGGCTATCCTTGTTATTGTAAAAATTTTGGGGGTAATAAATATTAAACTAATGAAAATGGTGTTTCTTCTCATACATAATTAGTAATATCAAAGGTAACTCTTACTCATTTAATAAAAATTCAGAGCAAATAGGAAAAGCACTCATGGAAATTACAATATCACTAACTTATTGTAAGTAGTGTATTTTATTTATTTATTTATTTTTATTTTTATTTTTTTAAACATTGTTTTTAAACAGAACAAATAACAACAACAACAACAAAAAAAGGGATCATCGAAGGGATCACATACAGATATGACGCTCTTCTTATACAGTTGTTTTTATAGTACGAGTTACATTCCCATTAGCATTACTCCCATATACACAAATACACATATATATGCATACACATAAAAGGTTTTACAAATACCGGAGAAGGAGGGAGGGGGGGGGGGGGGTTCATACTTATTGCAAAAACAATTACTAGAAACTTATTTATTATCTATTTTCTTATATATGAAGCATTTTGACCAATTTTTATAATACTTATCCATGTTTAGTCTTAGAGAGAAGGTGAGTTTCTCCATTTCAGACATGTCATCTACAATTGCTATCCAATCATCCTTTGTTGGTGGATGCTCTTCCAACCATTTCCTGGTTATTGCTTTTTTACTGGCAACTAATAATATTTTGAGAAGGTATGTGTCTTGTGCATTTAAATCATTTTGTATGTTTCCTAAATTAGATTGGATTGCTGGACAGTTCCAGAATACATGATGATAGTCAGCCATAAGGTTGTTACATTGTCTCCAGCAAGGTGCAGGGTCCAGGTTACCATTCTGTGAATATTTTCTTTTGGGAGTAATAAAGAATCTAATAACGTTTTTCCATGAGAATTCTCTCCATTGACCAGAACTGGATGTGGTATGTTGTGTTTTGCAAATATTTGCCCATTCTTCTTCTGACAGAGATATACCTGCCTCCTTCTCCCATTTCTCTTTAACGTATATGGTAGAGAGAGACTTAGCAGACTGTATGCATGAATATAATCTTGAAACTAGTTTCTTGTGAATATTGCCTTTATATGCTGCAGCAAAAATATTAATGAGACTCGGGTCCATTCCCTCCTTATTTTTAATGTTCTTATTCAAGTGAGTTCTAAGTTGTAAATATCTATAAAAATCCTGTTTCTCTAAGTTATAAGTGTCGATGAGATTTTGGAAGCCATCTAGATCTGTGCCAGATGAGATTGTACAGTATGAAGTAATACCGTTCCCTGCTCATTGTCTAAACCTCACGTCCATCTGTGCAGGTTTAAAGTCTCTATCATATGCCACCCACCTTAACAACTGATACTGTCTCTCCAACTTCAGCGTTTGCACTCTTTAAACCAAATATTAAGAGGAACCAATGTCCAAGTGCTTAATTTGTTAGAATGCGTAATCATAGTATGTTTGTCCCCTAATAAGCACGGGAGAGGAAAGTTCACCTGACTAAATTCTATTTCTTTCCATTTTGCATCATAATCATCAATACACCAGCTGACTAGATGTTTTAGTTGTGCTGCTTTGTAATAGTCCTCTAAACATGGTAGAGCGAGTCCTCCCCTTTCCTTTGTCAACTGTAGTGTTTTAAGTCTCACTCTGGGCTTCTGATTTTTCCATATAAATCTTGAGATCATTTGGTTCCAATTGTTAAATAGTTTTTTTATAGATAGAGATTGGAAAAGAAACAATAATCGTGGAAGCACATTCATCCTGATCATTTCTATTCGGTTATCTAAACTTAAAGGTAGGGATGTCCAATTATCCAGGTCTGCTTTAATTTCCTTTGAAATAGGACCATAATTAGTAGTATCGATTTTTGTCAAGTTCTTTGGTATAATAATTCCCAGATATTTAATATTATTCGCTTTCCACTTAAAATTATATTTATTACATATGTTTTCCTGTGGCAAGTAATTAAAAGAAAGACATTGAGTTTTATGTAAATTTAGTTCATATCCTGAATACCAACCAAACTGTTCAAGGCACGACATGAGATTAGGTAAACTAAAATCCCGGTCAGATAGAGTCACCAGAATGTCATCCGCATACAAACATATTTTGTGTTCTGTCTGTCCCGATGGAATGCCTAAAATTCCTGTATGTTCTCTAATTGCCTGAGCTAAAGGCTCTATAAATAAAGCAAAAAGCGTGGGACTTAAGGGGCATCCCTGACGACATCCCCGTTCCAGTGTGATTGAACTGGAGACATTACCATGTATTTTAATCTGGGCTCTTAGTAAATGATATAATTCTGTAGTCTATATTTAAAACTGAAATGGGTCTATATGAGCCACATTCTGTCTTATCTTTTCCTGCCTTTGGTATTACAGATATAATAGCTTGCTTCCGGGACATTGGGGTTTCCCCTCCCTTAAGAACATGGTTAAAACATTTTAAAAGCATTGGTTTTAACAATTCCTTGAAGGCTTTATACCACTCTGCTGTGTATCCATCCCCGCCTGGTACTTTGTTTGTTTTTAGGTTTGATATTACACTCTCGATTTCGATTTCTGTAATTTCTTGTGTTACCAATTTGTTTTGTTTTGATCCTATTGATGGTAAATCTAGGGATTCCAAAAAACTTTTTATAATTGAGGGGTTCGCTGCTTCTGGCTGACGGTATAGTTTCTTATAATACCTTTCAAAAGACTGTGATATTTCTTCTAGTTTGTAACACATTGTATTGGATTCAGGATCCTTAATTTTAAAAATTGACCTTTCCACCTGTTGTTTGCAAAGTTTCCAAGCTAGCATTCTTTTAGCTCTGCGACCACTCTCATAGTAGTTCTGTTTAACAAATTTACGTTTAATCTCCACCTGTTTGTCAGGTATTTTATTTATTTGTTTTTTTAATTATTTTTATTTCATCTAGTAATTCAGGGTTATTTAATTCAATATGCTTCTGTTCCAGTATCTTTAATTGTTTTGTTAAGACATTTATTAATGTCTGTTTTGCTTTTTTTCCCCCCCGACGCCCATTTTATAATCTTTCCTCTCAGCACTGCTTTAGCAGCATCCCATATAACACTTGGTGATAATTCCTCGCTATTATTGAATTCAATGTAGTCCTTAATTTCCTTTTTTAATATACTCTTTACATTGGCAATCATTCAAAAGACTAGTATTTCATCTCCAAATCGAAATCTTAAATACAGTCCTGCATGGTCGGAAACATCTTTGGCTCCTATTTCACAATCTATAATTCTGTCCCTCTCTAAGTGAGACATGAAAAAATAGTCAACCCTAGAATAGACCTTGTGAGGATGAGAGAAGAAAGTGAACTGTCTACTAGATGGGTGGAGCTCCCTCCATATATCAAACATGCCTGTAGCCTTTAGCATCTTTTTAACGGACAGTTATTCCGAATTTATCTTCTTTGTTGGATTTGAAGAATCAAGGGTAGGATGCAACTGTACCTTCCAGTCCCCTCCACAAAGAGTGCCTCAAGAGTGCCTGAAACGTCTGTGGTTATTAGGTCAAATATTTTCCCAATGAATATTTTATCCTGTCCAGGTGGTCTATAAATGTTAAACAATGTTACTTCCCTGGAATCAAGAATCCCTTTTACCAGGATGTAACGTCCTTCTTTATCAGCAATTTGGTTGGTAACCTGGAAGGTCACTTTACTTGATATCAGTATTGCAACTCCTCTAGCATGTCCCTTATTGTAGGATGAAAAAAAAAAAAGTGTTTCTAAATCCTAACCTTTTTAATTTGTCATGTTCAGTTTGTACCAGATGAGTTTCCTGCCAGAAAATAATATGTTGGTGATATTATTCTATATTCTTGGTGCAACATGTATCCTTATGTGCATTATCATACTGTAAGCCCCGGATGATCTTTACATTATAACAATTAACACAGAACAGAAAAAAAGTGAAATGTAAACGAAAAAATAACAGTATCTTCCATAGTCAAAGTTTCTTTCAAAGTAGCTTCTGTTTGGAGAGGGAAATCTTCGGCCGACGAAGGGCCTCCCCAGTGCGAGCTGATATTATAAATCAGTGCACTCAGTGAAAAGCAACTCTTCCATGTACTCCCAGACAAAAGCAAGGGGGCTATTTCCCTTTTATAAAACTATTAGGCTAGAACTTAAATTAACCCTTGAGGCTAAATTATTTTTTTACGTAATTCAAATCGTATACAGGTATATACAGTATCTTTGGAATAAATATCGTCCTTATTATAAGCTATTTGTAATAGTTTTAATAACAGGTGTAACAATTATTATTAACTGAATTTCCCCTGAGAGAAAGTCACTTAGTTTTTCCAGTGTCTCGGCAGAAATCCTGGAGCCTTTTCCGCGCTCTCTCTCCCGATGTGTCTCCCAGGAGATTTTACTCAGCCTCTCCATGGATGCCGATGCAGTGGTCTGTTCCTCTCTAATGCTGGCCGTAGTCACTCCTTTCTTTTTCAGACCATCCATCGCTTCCGTTATGCTGCTATAAACTACTGGACCATCCTCGAAAAATACGCCAAGTTTAGCCGGAGGTGGTGTCTGGAAACGGATACCCTTTTCTTTGAGAATCTTCCTTATAGGAGCGAATGCCCTTCTCATCCTCTGGGTTTCCGCAGGATAATCCTGGTCAAAGTACACTCGTTTCCCATTCAGGTGAACTTCGTTTTTCCTCCAAGCCGAGCGAAGCACCAGTTCTTTGGTTTTATATTCTAGAAAGTAGATCACAACAGATCGGGGGTTAGCATTTGGCGGCGGTTTAGGGCCAAACGCATCTGTGGCAGCGCTGAATCCCAAGTTCCGTATCAGGGAGCGAGAGTTCCATCTTAATGAAACTTTCAATGAACTCCCGTATGTTATTCCCCTCGGTCTCCTCTGGGATTCCGTGTATATGCGTATATTGTTTCGCAGAGATCTTGCTTCAATATCTGTCAGTTTTGTCTGCATTTTCTGTTGGATGTCAAGGGTTTGACATAGCATTTCTTTAGCTTCAGCACTCCAGTCCTCCAAATCCGTCATTCTCTGTTCGGCCTCCTCCAATCTTCCCATCGCGTCTTTCACATCTGTGGCGATATCATTCAGTTTAAGGTTGATATCCGCTCTGAAGTTTATCAAGTCTTTTTTTTTTATGTCTGTCAGGGACGTCTCCTGAAAGATTTTTAACTCAGTCTTCATGTCCGAATGGTACTCGCTTGAAAGCGATCCTCGGCCTCGTGCTCACCCGCGTTACCCTCGTTTTCCATTGTTTGTCTCTCATTTTTCTCAGGCTTTTGGGATAATTCTCCCCCTCCATGTTTAGTCGATAAATTCAATGGGTATATCAAATGAAATTTGGGGAGTATAATGCTTTTGTCTGGGAGCTCTCACTCTACACTGCCACTCTCTGCGACGCCATACCGGAAGTCCTCGTAGTGTATTTTATTTGATTATTGCTGGCTTTTACTTACCTAAAGAATTATATCAGCAGTCATAATATACGTTTTAATAAGTTTAAACAAACAAACAAAAAACACGGGTGTCTTTTTTTCAGTATGCACTTTACCTCAACTGATGGGGAATTTGACTTCACAGAGGTACTGCATATCAGTAAATGATGTTTCTTAAAATATTTTGTAAATCTCACACTATTTTTCTGCTCAGAAGGACATGGAGGTCATGAGGAGATGGTGGTTCAGGCATTGAAAACAACACTATCCATATGTATGATATTTAAATTGAACATTTTGTAATTAACCTCACTTATATAACCATTTTCTTGGGTTCTGGATTGCTGTCACATAGGACAAGTGCTCCTTAGATTCTATTTTATTTATTATTATTATTATCCAGGGAGTGGATCGAGCAAGTTGACACACACGGACGAGGCAGCAGGTAAACCTCTTTAGTCATCTATTATTTGTTTTATTTATGTACAGCATATAAAACAGAAATTCTGTTGCCGCTGGTGTCTGGGCAGCCTGTGTAGTGTGCGTCCCCCACAGTGTAACAGTAGACAGCATCATCATCACCGTTTGTGTCATAGTGTGAGGTAATAATATATCTGCTACACACGTGGACAAAATTGTTGGTACCCTTCGGTCAATGAAAGAAAAACTCATAATGGTCACAGAAATAACTTTAATCTGACAAATGTAATAATAAATTTCTATGAATGTTAACCAATGAAAGTCAGACATTGCTTTTCAACCATGCTTCAACAGAATTATTTAAAAAAATGAACTCATGGAACAGGCCTTGACAAAAATGATGGTACCCCTAACTTAATAGTTTGTTGCACAACCTTTTGAGGCAATCACTGCAATCAAACGATTCCTGTAACTGTCAATGAGACTTCTGCACCTCTCTGCAGGTATTTTGGCCCACTCCTCATGAGCAAGCTGCTCCAGTTGTTTCCGGTTTGAAGGGTGCCTTTTCCAGACAGCATGTTTCAGCTCCTTCCAAAGATGCTCAATAGCATTGAGGTCAGGACTCATAGAAGGCCACTTTAGAATAGTCCAATGTTTTCCTCTTAGCCATTCTTGGGTGTTTTTAGCTGTGTGTTTTGGGTCATTGTCCTGTTGCAAGACCCATGACCTGCGACTGAGACCCAGCTTTCTGACACTGGCCAGCACATTTCTCTCTAGAATCCCTTGATAGTCTTGAGATTTCCCTGTACCCTGCACAGATTCAAGACACCCTGTGCCAGATGCAGCAAAGCAGCCCCAGAACATAACAGAGCCTCCTCCATGTTTCACAGTAGGGACAGTGTTCTTTTCTTCATATGCTTCATTTTTCCATCTGTGAACATAGAGCTGATTTGCCTTGGCAAAAAGTTCCATTTTTGTCTCATCTGTCCATAGGACATTCTCCCAGAAGCTTTGTGGCTTGTCAACATGTAGTTTGGCATATTCCAGTCTGGCTTTTTTATGATTTGTTTTCAACAATGGTGTCCTCCTTGGTCGTCTCCCATGTAGTCCACTTTGGCTCAAACAACGACGGATGGTGCGATCTGACACTGATGTTCCTTGAGCATGAAGTTCACCTTGGATCTCTTTAGAAGTCTTTCTGGGCTCTCTTATTGCCATTCAGATTATCCGTCTCTTTGATTTGTCATCAATTTTCCTCCTGCGGCCACGTCCAGGGAGGTTGGCTACAGTCCCATGGATCTTAAATTTCTGAATAATATGTGTAACTGTAGTCACAGGAACATCTAGCTGCTTGGAAATGGTCTTATAGCCTTTACCTTTAACATGCTTGTCTATAATTTTCTTTCGAATCTCCTGAGACAACTCTTTCCTTCGCTTCCTCTGGTCCATGTTGAGTGTGGTACACACCATGTCACCAAACAACACAGTGACTACCTGGAGCCCTATATATAGGCCCACTGACTGATTACAAGATTGTAGACACCTGTGATGCTAATTAGTGGACACACCTTGAATTAACATGTCCCTTTGGTCACATTATTTTCAGTATTTTCTAGGGGTACCATCATTTTTGTCCAGGCCTGTTCCATGAGTTTATTTTTTTAAAATAATTCTGTTGAAGCATGGTTGAAAAGCAATGTCCGACTTTTATTGGTTAACATTCATAGAATGTTTTAAAAATTATTACTTTTGTCAGATTAAAGTTATGTGACCATTGTGAGTTTTTCTTTCATTGACCGAAGGGTACCAACAATTTTGTCCACGTGTGTATATACTATAACGGGAGCAGCGTGGGGAGCGTCGGCGAGTTGACTGAACACTTTATTCGCACGGGTACTCATAGCACATTGGTCACCAGGATCTGTATGCGGGCAGAGCCCCAATTACCCAATAGTTTAACCTAAAATCAAAAGTGACAACAGTACAAACTGATTAACTGAACCCACTGCAGTTCCATCTATTGTCCCAACCATCTAACAGACATCAGCACCACTCTTCATCTGGGACTTACATACCTGGACAATAAAGGCACATGTGTTTGGGTCAGCATTTAACACAAACATTTCTTACCACCTGATAAAACAGTTGAGCCTGTTGGACTTAAACACCTCCATATGCACCTGGATCCTGGACCTTCTGACTAGATATAACCTCAGTCAGTTGGGATGAGTCTGTTAAATGATTTTAATTGGTCCAACTGAGGCCTGTTCCCACACACACACCATTGTCTTGTTAAACACTAAAAAGGTGATGAGTAAAATACTGAGGAGGAGATGCATCCTTAATTGACAAAATTGGTCATTTTAGAGAAAGTAGTGTGTCCTGTATGGGTTTTGATGCAGCTAGGGGATTTGATGTATAGGTTCATGAAGATGGTGATTAAATATTGAGGGTGTTGGGGATATCTTTGTTATATATTACACATTTTGAACCTACTAATGGAATTTCACAGTAGTTCAGACCGGCCAATGTTCCCCCTCCAATCTACTATTGTCCAATTTTGGTGAGCATGTGTGAACTGTAACCTTAGTTTCCTGTTCTTAGATGACAGGAGTGGCACTTATTTACACTAGAATAATTCTTGCAGACAGTCGCACATAAAGTGGTGCTGCTTTTCTGACCGACACGAAAAAGGAAATACATTTTCTTATGATAAAGTCAAAACATACAAATCAGAAATCAACATATTTTAGCCTGCTTGTCCATAGAGTTATTTTTCAAGACATGAAATATTTTTGCATAGAATTAACCCATAGCATATATTTATTCCACAAAAAAAAAAGATATATATTATACATTTAAAAAGATCAACCAAGACAAAATCACTCATTGAAGGTCATCATCATTGTTTTATTAAAAAGTGTCTGTACAGGTCGACTAAAAGAGCTCGAGCACCTCTATTGAATACTGGCCCATCTCTTGGGACTGCTTGGATTGTTTGAGTGCTTCCAGGCTTCCTTCAATCTTTCCCAGTTCGGAATACAACTTCACCTAAGTATAGGAATAAAACTGAATGTAAAATATTTCCTCACAGAATATCTAATAATGTTTTATTCTCAAGTGTCTACCCTGCAAGTCTCTGTGCATCTGTTACCATAGAAACAATCATATTAAGATGAGTGAAATTTTGAATGGTTCATGAAATTTCTAATGGTAAAAATTATAAATGGAATTATAATTCTTTCAATTATATATAAAAAGTTTCATGTATTGGGCAAATGGTGACGTACCTGTGATCTTACAAACTTGTGAAGGCCGGAAAGCAAACTCTTAGCTTCAGGAGCCAAAACCAAAACTGTGAAGTGAGCATCAAGCAACAAGCACACCCAATCCAAAATCTACAAGAATAAAAAATTAAATAAATTGCACACTTGAAGCAGCAGGGCGATTCAAATTCTGTGCTTACATGGAGGTAAAAATCACCGAATTCAATCTCTCTCTCTACAACACTGATGCACACTGATCTTTGATTCATAAACAGAACATGATCATGATTTAAGGAATGCAAGAGTTCTCCTTTTATAATATCTTAATAAAATTTAGGGGTGCTCCGATCAGGATTTTTGGGGCCTGTGCTTGGTTAGTAATTGGGAACAGCTTAGAGCTGACAAATACAACTTTCCTGTAGATTGTATAAAATTAAATTAAATAACACAAGTAGGACGTGAGTCGCCGGAAGTTCTGCAAGGACCGCCAAAAATTAAACATGTTTAGTGTATTTTAATGTTCTGTTTAATTAAACCTGTTTAATTTTTCGCGTGGAAAGATGGAAACGTCATCACAGCGTCAAAACTCGCGGTGAATCATGATGGACTGTACTTACGGCCACCGAGAAAAACCGTGTAGGTGAGATTTGGGTGCTTCCCGCCTCGTGGAATTGGCTTGTTACACAGGTTGCAGATTGATAATGTATTGTCTTTTTCACACAACACATACAATTGCCAGACCGGTGAAGCCATTTTAGCAGCGTGCAAAAAAAAAAAAAAGTCCCGCGAGTTTTGCATCATCTGATCGGTTTTTCTATATCGGCCATTATAGAGACTGCCGATCAAACCTCCCAAAGCAATTATCGGCCGATTATGATCGGCGACCGATCAATTGGAGCACCCCTAATAAAATTACCTATGATTTGTTATCCATGACCAAGATAAACGCTTTAAAAAGAAAAATAAACTGAAACACAGAAACCCAGTGTAAGGATCAATCCAATGATAAACTTCAAAGCATATTTGTAAGTTGGTCTGGATAAGAGCATCTGCCAAATTCCTAAATGCAAACGATCTACAACAGACCTGATTTATGGCTGGCATTCGTAAGGTGCGGATCCGAGAATGGGCATCTTGAGAATATTTTAGGTACAGGAACCTCAGGTACTGCAAGAGGAGCTGAATACACAAACATTAAACACGGTATATATTTATAAAAAAAAAAAAAAAAAAAACCAGTTAGTGCCTCAGGGTGCTTTCATACTTATGACTTTAGGTTCATTTGCTATTTGATGAAAGACAAAAGGGTAAGCATTAATCAAGTGTGTGGGGGGGGGGGGACTTAAAAAAAAAAAAAAGTAAGCATTTTACCACTATTACCTAATTATACAATTAAACCAATTTCATAATTATACAATTATAACATTTACATTTTTCTCTTTTTTGTTCCCAGGTACAAATACCCAGGGGCACATATCTGTCCACTGGCTCAGTTCAGGAATCTGCACATAAAACCACACACAGGTCTGTGTACTTACTATAACCTGTGAGACGCTGAGGTCTTTTAGATGGGGAAGGAGAAGACTGTCACTGTACGGCGTCTGCAGAACCTCGTTACTAAAAACCAGATTAAGGAAAGACTTCACACATGAACAATTTCATTCAAGACTAAAAAAAAAAAAATCATTTTATCATCATATATCCACATAGGAATGTCTGAAGGGAAAGCTGGTTATGTCAGGATACAGCAGGGCTCCTTTGTTTATTCCCACAGGACAGCTCATATCCAGAATTAATGGGTCTCTGCAGGGTTTAGAGCCGAGAGCTGGGGTTTCTGAGGGGACGTCACAGCTTTCCTCATCAGCCGGGGGAGGACAGAAGCCGTTGGGCTGGTCTGCGTTTGAATCAGGGTTTTGGGTGAGAGCCTTAATGAAGAGTAGACTGTCTGCTTCCAGATCCATGTGCTCCAATTCTGTGTCTGGGATACTGGAGAGATGGAGGGGAAAAAGAGAGAGTAACAATTAGACACAGTGAGAGACGAAAAAAAAAAAAAGATGGATTTATCAAGTGACTCACCTAAGGATAGTTTTCAGACAGGCGCAGGTAACAGCTTCAGGAATATCAGGAAAGAGCTGCAAGCAGAGCTGGCAGAGGCGGAAGTCGTTTTTCTCTAAAGCCAGCATCAGCAGGTCAGGACACACGCTACACACAAACAAAGGCACGGTGCATTCTGTGATGAACAGAATTAAAAATATCCCAAAGAACAAAGTGGTTGAGAAATTTCCGAGTGTCTGGATGTCTCTACAACACACTCTCACCTGTGGCACAGGTAGTGTGTGTCGACCAGCTGCAGGAGGGCAGTGTGTGGGTAGAAATCGGGTTCTTCTTGACCCCGCGCGACTAGTTCGCATGCCAATCTCCCCGCTGAGAGCTGTAACGCTTCCTGTTCCATTCCGCTGAGAAACTCCTGCACCTGTCTCTCCACCTCCTGTACAGCGCTTGTCTACAGGATGCAGACGTCAAGCACACGCGTATATACTTGTTAACAACACCGTATGACCTTTGAAAAGCCTTTAGTAGTTACACCCTGAATGCTCATGGATAAATCTTTCCTAAATATCACACACATTACCTTTATGCTCTCAGTCAGCTGCTCGACTGTTGGACAATGCTGGCTCTTTGAGCTCGTCTTCTAAAGAGGAAGTAGAGCATCAGACAACAGTGCACCCAATGAAACCAGCTGTATTTTCAATTTAACTCCAGAATTCTCACATCAAATTACAATCCCGAACAAAATATTAGAAACATACACCAGGGGTGGAATCGACAGATAACACGTCGCCCACTTGCGGGAGAGACTCATCTGTTTGTGGGAACTGTACACGCAATCATAAAAACACCACTTGCGCAATACAGCAACTTGGCTTGGAGTTATCCTGACCTCACGCCAAACCATTACCAGTAAAGGAGGTCCTGGGAGGCCAGCGTTTCAGATGAGAATTAGGCAGTGATACTGAGAAAACTTTCTACTTTATTGGCCCCCAGGCACTAAAGAGATGGTAGAATAAGTAATTGTACTGTGTAGCAGAGGATTATATAGAGAAATTAAGGTAAAAATGTTATTTTCATAACCGTGTTCTGCAGTATGTACATGACTGTCTTTGAGACACTGGTGTGAATTTGCTTATTTAGATAATCTGACCATGAGTTAATAAAGTGCCCGATTAAAGATAGTGTTTTCTTTAACATAAACACTTGTATACTATGTCTCTTACAGTCCTGCGTGTGGACAAACTCCGGGTCTTCGCTTGTGTATGTGTCTGTGTCGTGCTGCCATGAAGCAGATCGGTCCAAGATGGTACAATCCCTGGACCCTTGCTCTCTAGATTAAAGAAAACAAAAAGAAGCTTACTGCTACATATTCACAATATCCTTCTTAATATTCACATAAAGTACATCACAAATATACCACTTGTAATAGTATCATGACTATGGCAGTAGCAACGTATTAAAAAATTTATTAGACTCGTACATCTTAACTACTACTGCTGTATAACAGCTGTGGATGCAGACATAATATACACATGCATCAGTGTGCCAAGTGGGAGTTACTACTATTACTACCATTAGCGCTGGTCTGTCTCAGCTTCCCCATGGCATTGGCCAGAGAGGACCTCTCACACTCAAATGGAATCACAGAGAGGGTTTTTCCATGACACACAAACAGCTTGCTGGAGTAACACCACATCTGCAAAGACAAGACAGAAAACACACGTCATCTTTCAACATCAGCAATGATTCAGCACCTCAGAATTACGATATTCAATACACCTGATTATTCTATAAACTAGCTAACTAGGTAAAATACCTATTGAACTGTCCATATCAATATATTTTAAAACCATAAAAGAGAAAGCATTTAATGAAACATCTAATCTGATGCAAGCTGCTTTTAGTTTGCATGCATGAAAATGAACAACTACAAAATGCAAACTGTGACAATACAAATGGTGTTCAAGTCAAACTGGGACTTTTAATTTGGCAAAAATCAGATACCAGAGGGAAAAAAAATCCCTTTAAGTCTCTATATAATCCCCTGCTACACTACCAGTGTTTCACTAGTGCTTGAATATTGAGTTTCCTCAGTGATCGGACTGTCTGCTTCACGTCCATGGCCTCCAAGGAACTCCTTTAATGAGGAAAAACATTTGGAAATGGCTTGGAGTGAAGTCAGGACCCATATGGGAATCTGGTAATAACTTCCAGCTGAGTTCCTGTAATGTGCAAGTGGTGCTTATAAATGATTGTGTGTATAGTTGTGCATATTCTGCAAATTGGCAACAAGTTCTGTTAATTTTCAAGGATTCCAGTCGCTGAATGTCCACGGAAATGACTGCAGCGGTCTCTGAGACACTTCGGCTGGGATCGGCCTTCACGGATGTAGAGCCTTCCTCAAAATGTGTGCACCTTTCAAATGTTTTACACTTATAAGATTCTCATCACCGTCTTCCGTAAAAATCAGTTTTATGCCATCATTCACAAGAAAATTCATCACAAGTCCCGGTTTGACTTGAACACCCCTCATATATATTATTCCATATGATCTAGATCACATGTATACATAACAGGTGTGTCTGACCTGCCCATATATTTTGCCTGGAAGTTCTCTGGCAGCCTGCAGAGTCTGAAAGTGTGTGTTCCAGAGACACAGGAAATCTACAAGAGACAACTGGTTCAAAAATCCAACTAGAACAAATTCAAAAACCTTAACATGTATTAGACTGAATTACACTAATTGTGTGTGTGTGTATATATATATGCGTGAGTGAGGTACCTTTCCCAGTTCTGGCTGAGGGATGCGGCACTCCCAGCACAGCCAGGTGAGCCTGGTCGAGAGGTAGGAGTGAAGCACAGCTCAGCTCATCATCTCCAGCAGGGAGCTGTAAAAGCAGAGAGCGTGGCAGGGGGTGGATTTCTTCAGCTGGTGCAGAAACCACAGGCTGAGCCACTAGGATGCTCTCATACACACCACCACTATGTACTAGAGGAGGGGGGAAAAAAAAAAAAAAAAAAGGACTGGTCAGGACTGAAGTATTTCTGAATCATGCTTTACATTCAACCTGAATTATCCTAATACTAGAATATTTCTAATCAAATGATTAAAACCCCATTTCTATCGACTTCATCGGAAGTCAGTCCATGGTATTTATTCATTCATTTTTTTAACCATATGACCGTAAATCACTAGTCAGAAAACACTGAACAATAAGTCTTGACATGAAAACAACTAAAACAAGACAGATGGAAGCGTACACAAGTAAAGCAGGTGTATGTTTCCGTCTCTGTAGGTGGCGGTGTAGCTGAGGGGAGACGATTCTCCGGGCTCCATCTCAAGTCTGTGCTTCGATAGAGTGTTAGGATTGAATCTCTGGACATACAGGAAGTGTTCTCCTTTCTGAAACAAAAACACAGCAAATCTTACAACTCTCACCATATGCTGCTGCCATCGTCAACTCTGCTTGTGATTAATTACTGTTATCGAAGGCAAAGCGAGACCATGTAAAAGAGCCGCGATAATCAACAGTGTACACGACTCATACTGGTCATGAATTAATTTGGTGAGATATAGTTAAGCAAGTGCGAGTACCTGCTCTGTGCTGAAAAGAAGGATGAGTCGCTGGTTCGCCCGCACTGCAGTACTCCACCTGTGGACAAAAAAAACAAGGATAATTGTTAAGAAAATAGAGCTACAATGATTTTTGAGCTTGATTGTGAGGAATAGTACCAAATCTGGCAACCCTGAACAAGTGATCACAGTGTACGCCAACAACATAGAAAACATTTGTTTTTCAAGCACCTTTAACTTTCAACCAAAAGTGTAAAATTATAATTTTTTTGGCCATTTTCAATTATAGGATTAAATTAAGCCAGCTAACCTGATGACCTCCTCCTGTGACAGCACATCCTCTATGTGCTGCTGAGGAGCAGCGAGGAGCGAGTCGAGGTGTCTGACAGCACCACGTCGAAACAGAACTACCGGCTCCTGCTCTGGGGTCGAGTGCACTCTGTAGATCTCAGCTGATACCTGTTCAACACGCGCATAATCAACAGGCATATACGGAAGGTACACAAGTTTTTGTTTTTTCCCCAAGCAAGTCCATCAATTTGATGTTTTATTATGTTATTGCGCTCCAACTCTAGATACTCAAGAAGAACACACTTACTGTTGCTTTGAAGGCTTTGTCAAGACTGAGTTCTTCATCTTTCCAAACTCTAATTACCTAAACAAATCATGAGGAGATACATACATTAGAGAGAGAGACAGATAGATAGATAGATATATAGAGAGCAGATAGCAAAGAACAATTTACAGCTACAATAATGCACCTCATAACCCAATTTAATTTGTGTTATGGATGATTAACAACATTCCACTCATTTACAACACACTAGGATATGCAGTAAGGGAAAAACACGGCTGTAGGTCATTATACAGGGTGGGCCATTTATATGGATACACCTTAATAAAATGGGAATGGTTGGTGATATTAACGTCCTGTTTGTGGCACATTAGTATATGTGAGGGGGCAAACTTTTCAAGATGGGTGGTGACCATGGTGGCCATTTGGAAGTCGGCCATCTTGGATCCAACTTTTGTTTTTTCAATAGGAAGAGGGTCATGTGACACATCAAACTTATTGGGAATTTCGCAACAAAAACAATGGTGTGCTTGGTTTTAACGTAACTATTCTTTCATGAGTTATTTACAAGTTTCTCTTTGTTCACAGCCATTGACATCTCGAAGAGGTTAACACGTGATGAGCGGATCGAAATTGTGTTGATATCTGGTGAACACAGTAACCGGGTCATTGCAGCAGATTTCAATGCAAGACACCCTATGAGACCACCCATCTCCCATGCTACAGTTAGCAAACTGCTTGCTAAGTTTCGTGAAACTGGTTCAGTGTTGCATTTGCCAAAATGTGGACGCATGAAAACTGTCACTAATGAACAAACATCAGTGGCTGTCCTAGCTTCATTCAGCAAGAGCCCACAGCATAGCACTCGCTGCATGTCACTGGAGACTGGCATTAGTCGAACATCCCTTCGGCGGATATTAGCTACTCACAAATGGCACCCTTACAAACTCCAGCTACTGCAGCATCTCAACGAGGATGACCCAGATCGGCACACACAATTTGCAGAATGGGCAAAACAAAAATTGGAACAGGACCCTCAGTTCACGCAGAAGATTTTGTTCAATGACGAGGCAAGCTTTTATGTGAATGGTGAAGTTAACAAACAAAACCACCGCTATTGGTCTGACACTAACCCACATTGGATAGATCCCTCCAAGACTGTTGGAACAAAAAAAGTGATGGTATGGTGGGGTATATGGGGTACAAAGATAGTGGGGCCATTCTTCATCAATGGAAACCTCAAAGCCACTGGATATTTGAAATTGCTACATGATGATGTGTTTCCCTCTTTATGCACTGAAGCTGGCACGTTCCCTGAGTTTTTCCAGCAAGATGGTGCACCACCACATTATGGGTGTCAGGTCCGAGCATTCCTAAATGAACAGTTTCCTGAAAAGTGGATTGGTCGTCGTGGGCCAGTTGAATGGCCCCCAAGGTCTCCCTATCTGACCCCCTTAGACTTTTATCTTTGGGGTCACCCGAAGGCAATTGTCTATGGTGTGAAGATACGAGATGTGCAGCACCTGAAACTACGGATACTGGAAGCCTGTGCTGGCGTTTCTCCTGTGGTGTTGCTATCAGTGTGTGAAGAGTGGGAGAAGAGGGTTGCATTGACAATCCATCACAATGGGCAGCACATTGAACACATTTTATAAGTGGTCAGAAACTTGTAAATAACTCATGAAAGAATAAAGTTACGTTAAAACCAAGCACACCATTGTTTTTCTTGTGAAATTCCCAATAAGTTTGATGTGTCACATGACCCTCTTCCTATTGAAAAAACAAAAGTTGGATCCAAGATGGGCGACTTCCAAATGGCCACCACCCATCTTGAAAAGTTTGCCCCCTGACATATACTAATGTGCCACAAACAGGACGTTAATATCACCAACCATTCCCATTTTATTAAGGTGTATCCATATAAATGGCCCACCCTGTATATTATATCACACACCATGCCTCACTTCACGCCATCACTTCTTCATTCCCGATAACTTCACATTTTCTCATATTTTAATCTCTTCTTTCTCCTTTAGCTCCTCTTCACTCACCTTTTCATCTGTAACAACCACATATTCATTGGTCTGTGTGTTACAGACAGCAGGACAGGACACATGCTGACCCTGTTTCACCGCCCAGCTGCCCAGCGGCTTCTGATCAGAAACCTGCGAAGAGTAGGCACACAATAGAATTAATGCTGCGTTCAAGTGCTCAATGACATTTTGAGTTAGAAATGTTTTAATTTCTAACAAATGCTTCAATCATTGTATCCGTCAATACAGGTAGCAATGTCACTTTAAACGAGTGTTGTTTGAGCCACATCGACAGCTGTTATTGTTGATAATGGCAATAAACTCGAGGATGAATTCTACACTGACTGGTGCAAAAAAAGTCACACACTCAATCGCCTTTTGCACCGACTACAGCACACAATGTGGTGGCCAGCTCATGTGTAAAAATTATTCCTCATGCTCCCAGAACCACTTTCACAATTTGAGTCCTGGAATATGCCTGTGCCATCAGGGAAGAAAAACTCAATTCATGAGATAATCATTCAGATTGACTGCAGACTTTTTATTGCCACATAACGATGCTGAGCCTTGACCTGACCAACTGAAGCAACCCCACATCATAACACTGTATCCAGAGGGTGGTAGGTCACTTCACCTTCAGAGTTAGAAGGGATGCTCATGGACTCATCACACTTTGTCTATCGCTCCAAACACTAAGCTTTACCCAAGCAACTTCAAGCCTTTCTTTCCAGACAAGTGGATTTCTTATTGACACAGCTGTTTGGCGTCAGTCCTGCAAGTTCTCAACACATTCGTGTGCGTGTGGAAACACTGTCGATTTCACCCTTAAGCACAGCTCAGATTTTCACTGTTGATTTTTAAAAATTCATTAAAATGTTATTTTTATAGCGCTTTTAACAATGATGATTGTTTGTTTCAAAGCAGCTTCACAAAATGAACAGAAAATTTATAGAAGTGTGTGTGTGAAAAATGTGTCTAGACAATAATGAAATTGTCCCTGATGAGCAATCCAAGAATGACGGTGATGGCAGCAAGGAAAAACTCCCTGAGATGGCAATAGGAGAAACCTTAAGAGGAACCAGACTCAACAGGGAACCCATCCTTATTTGGGTGATTTTCACCATGCAACTTCACCAAGTGTTTACATGATCTCAGTTCAGCACCATCCTTGCAGGTTATTATAATGTGTCAAAGTGTTCTTAAGCCAGTTTCTGCATGTTCAAGTCTCCTTAGTTGTTTTCTTTGCTTGATGCAGGCCAATCATTTGATCCTTCTGACATGGCAACCTGTTTGTCTTTAGACTAGACAGTGTATAAGAGACAATGTGATAGCCTGCTCGACATGACAGAATATACCATCTAATGTCAAGGAAATAACGGCATCACTAATCATGATCGATCAGAATATAAAGTCACCACATTAGTCATGCTCATCCTGAAAACTTTTTAGGATTTATTTCTATCCATTAACATAAATGATTAGTTGAGGAGCTGTCTTCACCGTGCTCACCCGTCTGGTGTCACCACTTTGTAAACCGTCACTATGTTTTTCATTGTGGGGAAATGATCAAACAATTACTTGTTTCTTAATTACATGACAATGTCCTTGACAATGAAGTTACTAAATGTAAACTGATTTAAAGCCAAAAAGATTGTTCATTAATCCCAAACTGCTGTTGTATAAGAGGAATAAACACTTGCTGTAATTGGCTTTATGGTGGGACTACATAACACCATGCTGTCGTTGATTAATTTCCTAAAACCCCTCGAGACTGAGTATGTTTCACTACTTACTATAATGATGTGCCATTTGTATATAGTGTAGTTCGTGGTGTTGTAGTGCGCTAATGTGGGTGTAGGGTGCACATCACGCCGTTTGGGATTCAGCCAGGTGATACAGAACTTCTCTTTCTGTGAGTTGCTTGTCTAACTAGCAAATACACCGTTGTAGAGTTAACGTTAATCCCGGGAATAACTTTCACACTCCACAGTGAGCTCATGAAAAGATTAAACAGCTTTAATAAGCGCCTTCTTTCACCCCTCGATGTGTTTACACGCCGAGCGAGCTAGCTAGCTAGCAGCGCGTGCCGGCTCTCTCTCTCTCTCTACACCCTGCCTTATTCCTTCCGCCCCGAGTTTATTACCTTGTACACGGTGACGGAGCGCGCGCAGTCGGTAACGATCACGCGGTCCGCGTCTCCGTCCGGCTCGATCCCCTGAATCCCCGAGTGCGCCGAGTTTTGCGCTGGCACGAGCCCGCACAGCGTGTACGCCTCATACAGCGCCGCCATGTTTCTGAGCGACACCTACAAGTCATCGCGAGATTACACAACGACAGGCCGCGAGCCAATCCGCGACAGCGCCGCGTGCTGAGCGTTCACTGTGAGGTTACTCACTCCTGCCACCTAATGTCCAGGAGGATATGGTTCCCCGAACACACGCTACATTACCCAGTCCCTCTGGAGAAATTGGGGGGTGGGTAGTAAGTTATGTATAACTTACTAAGGCATGGGGACAGGATACTATGTTGAGGCCACAACTTACTAAAGCATGAGAACGAGATACTATGTAGTGGCCACGTCTTAACCAAGGTGTGGGAACCAAATAGTATGATGCATGACCATGAGATACTATGCTGTGGCCCCAACTTAACGCGTGAAGTCAAGATAGTTTAATGCGTGGCCACAACTTTAACACCTCATAACATTTAGCCGCTTGTAAACTACGGACAAATATAAACTGATTTCATTTATAACTGTCAGTATAGATGTACAATTGCCTTTATTTACTCACTGACACACAGAATAACTCCCAAACAACAATTATCCTGTCACATCTGGGATATGAGTGAACATTAGCACATGCTCTTAAGTCATGACCACAGCATATTGTCTCGTGGCCATCTATTAAACTATTTTGTTCCCATGCCTTAGTAAGTCATGGCCATAACATAGTACCACTCCACCACCATCATATTAAGTCTTGGCCACCTCATAGAATTTTGTTCCAACATGTTCTTAAGTCATGGCCACGCATTAGACTATCTCGTTCCCATGCCTTATTAAGTCAAAATGAACTGTTATTAGAACCATTGTGCTGTATATTATTACATAAACAGAATAAATTTGCTTAGTAAATACCAGCAGCTATTAATTTAATCATAGTCATTTAAGCATGTGTTGACATATTTGTTTTTGCAGCATTTCTCTTTTTGAATGTGCTTAGATTTTTAATAGTGTTTCTGCATTTGCAAGCACGTTATTGTAATGTTCGTGCTTTGACTTTTGTCAAAGCGGTCACCGTACTTATCTTCCACATGAATGATATCATCTCCTCCATTGTTCTCCATAATGACTTGAAACACAAACATCATAGCAAGTCAAGTTTTATTTGCTACAAGATTTAGGAAAACAATAATTACAATGGATCAGAACAGAATATACAGGAACCTAAAGAAGGCAAAAAAGACGACACTCGGTCGTGGATGAGGACTCTTATCAGGGAGGAAGCTGCCTCTGGAGGCAGCATGACATCACCAGAAATTTATAGCTAAAACAAAATGAAAAATTTTGGTCCTCTCCTTTAGGCCTAGATGGCAAAAAAAAAAAAAAAAAAAAAGCCTTGAGGAATAAAACAGAAAAAAAAAAAGACTTTTGGAATTCAGCCCTCATTACTTTAAAAATACTAAACCTGAACAATCCCCAAAACTGAAAAGCCTGTTAGGATTTTTAATGTTATGGCTTTAAATTTAATGCTAAATTCTGAGCAGAAAGTCTATTTTTCTCACACTATTGTAATTAATTAAGACAAAATAACTGCTTTTAAAAATATTCAACACACTGTATAATTCCCTGCTTTTTGCTTTGACAATGTTTATTTGAACGTTTCGGTTTTGAATAAATTTATAGTAGCACATGCTGACTTTCAGCCAGTGTCCTTAACTCGGTTATAGTTTTGTAAATTTTGTAACATGGTATTAATTGGTGTGTGCTACACATCAGTGTCCTATTTGCTTGTTTGAAACAAACTTTAAATGTCGCAAGCCGCTGGCAGCACCATCATCGGATCCATAGTTCCATTATAATTTTTAACCAAAAGGCAAAAAAAACCTAATTATGTCTTGAAACATTATTCGATGAGGCAGGTAAACAGTTTTTGAAAAGTAAATATCGCAAAATCTTGTGAGAGAATCTTAAATAAAAATAAGAAAAATATATCAGGGCAGTCTAAACATTATATGAAAAAAGAATATAGATATCAATATGAACCTGACTGTAACTGAGGGAAACCCAGCAGGAATTTTCGGTTGTAAAATTTTGTGGTGATGTAATTTGTAATAAATGTTACAGATTTTTGGGACAACTTATTAGGTTGTTTTAAAAAGATAGAATGACTTCGATGAAATGACTTCGTAACAATGTTGAACACTAACTATCAACATCAAAACAATATTAATACCAAACGGATGGCCTGCGGCAATGACAGCACTGCGAGTACCAGCGGACCCCCTAAGAACTTACTGAGGAGGCTCGTAAATGTACATAGCAATAAGCGCCAAACAAACAAAAGAAACAGCAATTTACTAAAATATTAAATTGTGAAGAATCCAAAAGGGTAAAAATCGCTTCTGAGATCTGTTGTGTGGAATATGGATGTGATACAGTACACATTACAGTACAGTCATTCGGGAGTTAAGGTGCACCTCAGTAATATTTCCTAACGTCAATTTATTGATAAATGTGTCATTCTAACTTTCAAAAACAACACTGTCTCGACAGTAAACTTCATCACAACGTTGTCACAACAATATTACAACGCTCGTCCAACGTTAGGGTTCACTTATGAAATTTTATAGGGAATGTGATATTCAGATTCCTGGTATGGCTAAATAAGAAATAGATTTAAATCTTCCGTTTTATATATATATATAGATTTATTCATCTATAGCAGTGCTGATTAGATTTTGACCACTAAAACACCTCATTGCTACTGACTGAAAACAGGCCACAGAGGAAGTAAAGAGCAAACCGCGAAACATCTAGAACCAAATCACTATTTATCAAAATGTACAAAAATCTAAATATCCAAAAACAACTAAACTAAGCAAGGCTATCAAATACAAATTTAATCTGCCTCGGTTTTGTTGACGATCCAGGCATTTCTGTAGAACGGAGTTCGCAGTTAAAACAAGTCAAGCAAGAAAAGTTCAAAATAACAACCTTGAATGTACAAGCAAACAAAATATCTATTCCAAAAGGCAGCAACTGTACAAAAATCTTATTTACAAACCCAGTTCAGGCAGAAGCACAATAGAAATAATTTCCTGGCAACATGGCGCAGAAGTACACAGCGCCATGCTGAGAGTTTAACAGGGGTTAAAATTCATGTTTGACCAATAAAACACACAGGAATGTTCTTAAAGCAGCAATAAGAACCTTGCAGAATATAATCATTACTTCCATCTTTTGTGTTGAACAGAATTTTCAGATTCCTTTACTACCTTTTGAGTCCAACAGACTTCCAGGCAAATGCTTTTGAAAACAAATGCAAAAAAAAAAAAAAAAATCCACAGAAACACTATTATGTGTTTGGAATAATACGCAGCGTTTGTTGGGGGTAAACACATTGTTAATGCCGTGGCAACATATTTAAAAGAAAATGGTCCATGTTTTGGAGAAACCTCATTACGTGGTCAAGAAAGAGCACCATTACATGGTTTTACTTGTTCATGCACAGAATCCAAACCAGTTGTAATGCTTTGTGTCATATAAAAATCGCTTCTCATTGTTCTATGTAAATTGGCATTAATGTTATACAGTCAATAAACATTATATCAGGCTTCCGGGTATAACAACTTTAATTTATAATAAACACAGCACAATATATATATATATATATATATATATTTTTTTTTTTATCATAAAATGGCAACATGTAGTTAGGGAGCATTTCTGGACACAGCTCAGGACAAAGCCTGCAATTCAGAACCGTTTCACACGACCGGTTTCCTCTATTATTCCTAATATCTTTCTCTTTTCAGTCAACACATTGAACCATTTCAAGCCCCTGAAAAAATTACAAGAAAAGGCTAGACATGGTTTGGATTTAAAAAAAAAAACTTAACGCTCAGAAATTTAAAACTGAGGTGCATACAAGAAATATTACAGTAGGTCTTGTTTGAAAGATTTTCCTGCTCTGCACATTGAACGTGAATACTGTATAACAAAGTTGTTTTTGGTCTTTCGGCTGCTCCCATCGAGGGGTCGCCACAGCAGGCCATCTGATCTGCATATAACTTGGCACATGTTTTATACGGTTATACTTCCTGCATGGGATGCAACCCTCCCATTTTCTCCGGACTCTGGACCGGCACTGTATCCAGTGGCTGAGGTTTGGGCATTGGGTGGGTACTCGAGAAACCTACCGCTAAGCCCTCAATACCTTTGGGGGTATAATGTAAATGATCGGGACTTAATTCTACAACCCTGTTTCAGTGCAGTAACGCATTCCAACTCATGATGGAACTCATGTCTGGTCGACTGCAGAGGCCTCACGTGAGTCTCAGCTGAACTTTGGAATACATTTTTGCAGAGAAAGAGGGTTGTGATATTTGGCTCCATCCAAATTCTTACATTGTAAATGCTTTCTGACTTCATTGTTGTTGTGCAGAGCAGGAACATTTATAATGATTTAAGACCTATGGTAAAGTACGTACATGTTTACAGCAAAATTAAAATACCCAAACTATCCCTTTAATTTTTAATGAATTCTCGATAATTCTGGTTCAGTGTGCAAATCTGCTTAAAAGTGAAATTGGGATCTCTGGAACATTCTGAAGATTGAACATTTTCCTCCTTGGTTCATATCTCCAGATGTTTGAGTAATTTGCGATTTTACTTTTCAAAACATTTCACATAGAAATCACTGACTGTAACTTTGAACATTTTTTTTTAACCATTTAATTGTACATCTCCAGGGCTTATCATTCAACTGTCAGGACCACTGGTGTTCCTCTGCAATGGTACACTAAATATTTGTATGGCTTCATAAACAAAAAACATCTATTTGGTGAATTTTATAAAACTAGTAATATTAATAATAAAAAAATGCAAATCTTGCAGTAAAGCAAATAAATGAATTATACTGAATGAATGTTTTTCAAGTGTAGGCTTTGATAAATCAAGGAAAACTATACATGCACAAAGTGTATATTCTATGAAGAGACCAATTTCTGTTGCATTATATAATTGCAAATCAGAAACGAGTGCGCACTATGGTTTCCCAAGGAAAGACTAAGAGAAAGAAGTAAAGGGTGTCTCCCATTTCAATTTCCAAAATAGTTTCAGGGTTGTTTTTGTTTTAGATAATCCTGCTGTGTAGTAACTTTTTTTTTCTGTCAGTGCAACTGATGCAATATTGTGGAAATTAATTCTCATAAGCAATTATCATGATGTAAAAATGTTCTTGCACGTGCTTAAACAGGAATCTTAGGAATAGGAACACTGGGTCTATCCGTATTTTTTACTCTAGTTTAAAAAAAAAACAACAAAAAAAACTAAACTGTTTTTCAAAACTAAGAACTATTCCCTGCATCAGTAAGTTTAGGACGGTATTAAAGACTCAAGTAGCAGCGTCGTCAAGTATTTCCTTCTTTTCTTTTTTTATTTTAAAGAAATGGCTCTGGGTGCAAGTTGTAAAATAGGTTTCAAGGTGCTTCACACTTTCTCCCAGTCATTAAAGAAATCAAGATACCAAAAAAAAATAAAAAAGAGATTGAAAAGTAGAAGAAAACCTCCATAATCGTTCCAAAAATGTTTAAACACGGTGAAGACATCTGTATAGAGATCTATTGATTGACATACTGTATTTACACGTACATGCAGAGGCACTGTTGGAGCCGCTGTTTCGTTTGAAGCATGCTCAGTGAACTTTCCCCTATATATACTACATATATATGTAAATCAAACCAGCAGTCTCTGCCTCTTAAATGCATATACACAGGACCCTACAGCGCCTGTGAACAGTCCATGCAGAGTTTAACAAACTCCGTCGACGACATAAAGGGGAAGCAGCAGCTACTTTAAAAAGCAATTTGTTTTGACCTTTTTTTCTTTTTTACAGCCAGGAAACTTCCAAGTCCTTGGGTCACATTTACCTTCCTCCTGACTTTCATTGCCTTTAACCAAGAACGTGCAGGAAAAAAACGGTAAGAAAAGGTATTTCCCTGTTCACTGGTGTCTGCAGCCATTCTAAAAGCTGAAGGCGACACCAGCAAAGGTTAGACTTACTGATTTCATTCATACATGCAGACGTTCTGTATCACAGACATGCTTGCTTCAATCAAACATTCTGTTCTACTCCTGACTAATATTCCAAGTACAGAAATAAAAAAAAGTGAAATCCAAAAAAAATAAAAAAATAAAAATCAAGTGTGGCATTCATGTATTTCTAACATTATTCACTGCTAGATTTTTCCACACTCTTTGAGCATCCCTTACCCCCTGCTGTGGTTGATGGTCAGATTGTCATATGAGCCGCTTCCACACTTTTTGGACTTTTTTCTTTTTCTCCATTTTATTATATGCAGAAAACTTGTGTAAAGTAGATGCAACACATCTATTAAGACAAATCTGGCATGTAAGGACAAAACCCTGGAATCCTGGATGGCTGTGTTATTGGATTATCTGAGAGAGGACGTCGTATTTTTTCCTGCCGTGGCTTTGGAAAGGCTGGCACCAATGAAGACCTGAGAGGCGTTCTGATTAGGTGGATATGCATGTGTGTGAATATAGTCAAATATAAATGAGGAGGGGGGGAAAAAGCTACTCTGAAAAAAATTTTTTTTTTGAAACAAATAAAAAAAAATTATGAAAACCAAGAGTCCAGAAGTCTGAAATCACGCTAAGTTAATTCCACATTAGGAACACACACTGCCATTAAAGCAACATATCAGATAACGAGAAATTCTGACCTTCTAACTTTTCTACTCTACTTCTTAAGCAATAAAATTGCCATGAAATTAGGAACGAATGCAAAAATACCAGAATTATAATTAGCGGTCTCAGACTTTTGGAACAGTGAGAGTTATTTATCTCCTGTCGATGTTCTGAGATGCCTTTGTTCAAAGATGCAGCTCGTAATTTTATAAATGATTTAAATCTCATGTAATCACTGTAAAAAAAAAAAAAAAAAAAAAATTCAAATATAGTATAATGTAGACTATTGACATCTTACTTTTTTTTTTTTTTTTTAAAGTTCATTGTTGATTTTTTTTTCTCCACAATTCATGGCTCCTTTCTTGAAATGCAATTATAGATTGAAAAGGAAGTGGCGTGTCAATCTTCACATTACTGTTGGGAAATTAAAATAAAAAAATACATAACTTTTACTTTAAAATGACACCTCGTGTTAATTCATGATCCTTATCAGGAATAACTGCTTGTCGTTGCTAAGGCAACTGTATTTAAGCCACAAGGTAGGTAGTTACCTAATTATATTCAATAATTTTATGAGAAAATGATGGGTGAAATAAAAAAATAACAAGTACTTTATCACAAGCCTTCATATGTAGACTTTATGGTCTGTTTTATATCTACTGTATATATATATAGAAAACTTCTGACCAAAAAAAAAAAAAAAGCGAAACATCACAATAACTAATGCAGATATTGAATATTTCTGTATCCAAATATGAGAAAATATATACAGTTGAGTCAGAGGCTACCTTGAAGCGAGGAAGCCCATTTACATGGTCAGAAACTGGAGTCTTTGAAAAATTTGCACGTGGAAGGAGCCAAGTGAGTGAATTGTGTTTACAAAATCCTGACTGAAGGAAGAAGTCACAAGGAGGCGTGGCACAGACCCAATCACTCTGTCTGGTTGGTTGCAGGGCTGAGAGATGCGTGGTTAGGGGCTGGGACGGGCACAGACTGGCCGGGTTCGGGCAGAGTGAGCGTCTCAGGGGCGGATTTCTTGCGAGGTCGCTCCTTAGGCACGGAGAGGAACTCGGGGGCGTCGGTGTAGAGCGGGGTGGACGGAGCACTGGCCGGCCCGCTGAGAGCCAGAGATGAGAGCGGCATCTCGCCAATGGAAATGGACGGAGGGAACATGCCGATTTTCTGGTTGGTGGCCTCCTGGATCCTGCGCTCAAACTCTCTCACCTCATCCATTGTCATGTCTTTAAAAAAAAAATGAAAAAAGAAAGAAATATAAAAAAAAAGAGAGTTTGAGACTGTTTTATATATAGACCATATCGATTTTATGAAATAAAATAAATTCCCATTGAAACTTTGAACTTTTTGTTGTTTTTCCTAATATTGCATTATCTTCGCATTCCCCTCCTACTTCTTTTCCTCTCATGATTTCACACTTTAACCAAAAGGCATTTAATATGCAAAAGTATTTGGCCGCAAAAGCGCTTTCATAATAATACCAGTAGTTACGTTAAACCAAAGGAATGATGTCAGAATGTTGGATGGATTATGAGTTAGGCGGTCAAGAAAGTGGGAGGGTCTGGGATTTTATTTCAGCTGATGATAAATTGCTACATTAAAAAAAAAAGAAAAAAAAGAAAAAAAAGTGAATCAGGGCAGAAGGGTGGATCTCGCTAAGGAAGAAGATTTTTAAAAAGAAATCCACACATACGCTGACTTTGTCAAGGATTCCTAAGCCATCCAGAGATGGAGATGAATTGGTGGAATGTTCTTGTTGTTCATGGCAAACTTTAATGTTGGTTTTCTCATGCATGTTCTTCTCGTACTCCCGAACATCGTCCAAAGTCATATCTGCAAAGGCAGGGGGGAAGGTAGGGGCAGAAACCATGGGGGGCAAAAACCACAGCTTCAGTTAGGAACACTAGGGCGAGGCATGGTGGTGGTGGTGTCACAGGGTTAGGTTTCAGCGTTAAAGGTCGAACCAGAAGAATGAGCAAGAAGGATTTTTTGGTGCCGGTTAGTCAGTGATTGAGGTGAGAGGATGTTAGAGCTAGCTGTTTAACCCCTGGGATCACCAGGCATCAGTGAGAAAATTGGAGAGATTTCTTGGAAGCAGAGAGTGGAATAAAAAGAAAAGGAGAAGTGGAATAAGAGACTTCAAATCTGAAGAAGTGCATATTTACAGTCCCTTCAGTCTAGAAGATTAAAGCAGAGAACATAAAGGGCAACATTCCCAGGCAAAAACAACAAACAACAAACAAAAAAAACATGTCTTTAAAGACAAATTCAGGATCATATATCATGCTAAAGAGCCTGAAAGGTAAAATTAAATTAAGATCAAACAAAGGAGGGATTAATAAACGTTACTGGCGAATATGATGAGAGTAATGATTTTTAATCAGCATCAGCCTTTTCTTTTATTGCACTTACCTCCTGTCACATGACCTAACGCTGAAACAAGCTGCTATTTAAGCTGAAGGATAAGGTTTTAAGACCATTTTATGACCATTCGCATGATTAGTATAATTCAGCCCTGCATGAAACGTACCGATCCACTCATCCACCCAGGCAAAGGCCTGTCTATGGCCCAGCAACAGCACGTCCCGCACCACCTGTAGGATGGAGAGAGAAATCAATTCATTAAATAAAACGTCATTTAAGTTCTTTTACACTGGAGCACAGTTCAAATATTTCTGTATGAATACTCTGAAAAAGAAATAAAAACGTCTGTGAGGTTGAAGCATGAATGAGATTATTTGTTTGCAATGTTCTAAACATAAAGTCACCTGCGCACAATGATGAACCTTTCTGTACCAATGACGAATGAACCAATATTACAAGAAAAAATTATATTTATAAAGCCATAATGAAATAATACAAGATTTTCTTTATGAAGAGATAGAACAAACAAAGTGCTTGGTATCATTTATCATTTAATACCTACAGACAGAGTTTAGGGCCTGGCTTATACAACATCGATCTATATTTACAGAATTAAATGATGAGTGATAAATAAAATATGAATGGCAATTTCATCGATCACTGCAAACCATTACTGTATATGTGCTATATAAAGCACTTGGTATCCAGTACAAATACATAATAAAAGCGTACCTTGTGTACAAACTGCTCGACGCGTGTCTGGAGGCCCCACACCTCAAACTTTACAGTGACGAGCTTGTAGGAGCACATGACGGGAGTCTGTGTGTCCCGCCAGCCTTCCTGTAGCATGCCGCGGGACGTCTTCTCCGATTTGAAGTAGCGCAGATCCTGCATATAGATTTTTTTTTTTTTTTAGACAATCATCTTCACGATGATCAACGAGTCTGACAGTGTACATGCATGAGAGATTTCCTTCCAAGCATTAATTATATATAAACAGAGAAACTATTTTAATCAATTGAGGAGCAGAGGTAATTATAAAACCCATTATAAATACTAAAAGTAGCCCATATGATCTGATGGATTAGTGACACAATGTTCATCTCTGACATTTGGACAGTTTGCATAATCGGGGTTTGTTTTCTCTTTCAAATCCAAGGAACAAAAGCCTAAACAGCAAGGTGTACTGATTTCTCACCTCTGTCTCCTTGTAGTAGCGCTCTGGAATCTCATCGTAAGCGATATCTATGAAACACACTTCTCGCTCCTGGTCCTTCAGCTCATTTTCGAATATCTACACACACACACACACACACACACACAAAACCAGTGAGGAACATGGGTTCTAACAAGTTCTAAGCAGAGAAAATACTGAAGAGAATGAACACAGTGTACAGTACATTAGTGTATTAAAGTAACTGAAACATCTAGTCAGTAACTAAGAGACAATTTAGGACGGTAATTACGGTAAAATGCCCTGGGCTATATCTGATTTGGTCTCAATCTAAAATGTCAACTCTAACTATGATGAAGACATTAAGCACTGTAGAACTAGTGGGGATACTATAGCATGATGGATAACAACAGATGTTTGAATTAAAAGCAGATCATCCACAAATTTGGATTTAGAATGTTATTTTAACCTCCAGTAGCAAATAATACAATTAAAAAAACCAATGTTCTTAAATAGTGTATTATAAAGTTTAAATTAATTCCCTTTTTATTTTATTGTAGTCAATCGTCATTTAATTGCACTAACAACAAATAACCTAAATGATAAAGAGACGGAATTTTCCGAAATCAGGTTTTTTGCCTTGACTGTGGAAGAGAGGAGTGGTTGACTGCTTGTATACGTTTGAAGAAGAATCGAGGGGAGGAGCAACCACAGTATATTTCAGGAAAAGCAGTGAATGTTTTTACAGAAGGTTCCAGAAGAACAACATGCTTTAGACAACAGGCCTTCGTTATATGAGGCCTGACGAGATCGATCCTGAATTCGTAATTAACAGAATGATTATATTTAGTACTGGTAATTAGTATAATTAGTACTAGTGATGAAATCCTGCAGTGTTGTCCTGGGATCCATGGCTCGTTATTTTTGCAGTATTTCCACTAGAGGGAGCTGTGGGCTTGGCCTTTGCTGACATTACACAAGGCATGTAAAAATAAGTATTTTACTACAAACGCATGTATAACCACCATCCAGTGAATCAAACATGAATTAAGATGTGTCTGAAGCTGGAAGAGTGTCTGTGCTAGATATATAGATAGAAAGAGAGCGAGAGAGAGTGAGAGTGAGAGAGAGTGAGTGCAGCAAAGAGAGCGTGCCAGGTCTGCGCTGAATATGACGCGCACAATAGCTCCCTTAATCTTTTGTTCTCTCTGAATGCGAGAAAATCACTGGGTATAAGAAAGTCCCCCGCAAATGTGACGCTCAATCCCGCTGAGATAAACAGCAAGGAGTCTCAGGATCCCAGAATCTCCAGCATTGCAAAACCAGCCTGTGATACTGGAACTAAGCCTGTTATTTATTTATTTATTTATTTGTTTGTTTTCCATCATGCATCAGTATTTTCGGTTGGTACCTGGAAAGGCTTCTGGATGAACTTCACCCACACTTTCCAGAGCTGCATTAACTACACCACTGCTGAAATTCTCTGCCGTATCTCAAATTATTATCCTCTCTTTATATGTAAAGCAATGCCAATATTATTCTACTGGCTGTATTTTTTAATATTAACTGAAGAGATGGGATATTCCTCACTGGCCAAGTCAGTCATCTGATCTCAGCCCAATAGAGCATGCTTTTCACTTACGGAAGACAATATTGAAGACATAATGATCCACAAACAAGCAGCAGCAGTTTAAGGCAGCTGCAGTAAAGGTCTGGCAAAGTGCTGTGAGGGAGGAAACTCAGTATTTATTCATGGCTGTGGGTTCCAGACTTCAGGAAGGCGCAATCCTTATGTTACTTTGTTCCATTACAGTGTCCCAAAACAGTGTGTGTGTGTTTATGAAAATGGCTGTAATTTCTGAATGGTTAAAGCCACACTTTGAAAACACATCAAACCCATTCAGATTTAAAGCTGAATGTCTCGACTTTACTTGCATGTTGAGAGTTTCATTTAAAATTCAATGTGGTGATGTACAGAACCCAAATGGCAAAAACTTATCTTTGTTCCAAAATCTATCAATCAAAACACACACACCTGTACGATGCCTTAGGAATATCCATGATTTATTCTTGCCTTGCAGCCAGTGTTCTGAGGTAGGACCGAGACACCATCTAGACTTCTGCTGCGTCGAATAAGTAACTTTTAATATGACCTTTTGATGAATAAAATATGATAATTTACAGCATCGGGCCCTTTAAAAAACAGTGCAGCAGTAAAAGGTCTTAGTGAAATGGAGATGGTGATGGCTGAGGGATCTCAGCTGTGTGTGAGTGTGTGCTGCTTCCCGCCCTCAGGTCCAGCACGGTCAGCCCTGATCAATACCGGAGCTTTTACAACACACACTTACTACACCAGTGACAAGAAGAGAATGAAAGAAAAATATATGGGGATAGAGATTGTGTGTGTGTGTGGCAAGTGAACTATGGATTGACTTATAATTCCAACACAGTTTAAGAGCGAGTGTGTGTGTGTCTGTGTGTGTGTGTGTGTGTGTGTGTGTGAAAGGGAGATCATCAGGATGCAGGCTAAATGTGACACTGTCATATAGAAGAAAAAAGAACCGCTACAGGGGGACAGGGTGGACTGGATTTCTTCCTAACATACAGCAGGAGAAATCGGAACAAATTTTACTCTGTTCATCAATTTGGCTCACTTTTCGAAAGACATTATTTTCCTAACTTCAGTTAGACAGACACTGTTTGTCTCTGACAAAATTATTTACTCTTTTTATCAAGCATGCTCTGAGGAAACTCGCTCACAGTGACGCTGAAAAACGAGCTGAAGAATCTGCTCAAATGTACGCCAGCCAAACGCTTGTTCAATCCAGAAATCGATTTTGTAAGAGCACGCTGTGGGACAAAACCCATTAACATGGCTTGAAATGAGAAAAAGAGAAAAAGGAGGCATCGAAAAAAAAAAAAAATTTTTTTAGAATTTGAAGAAGAGATAAATCTCTACATGCTCGTGTATGTACTCACGTTGTCATTGCTTCCTTTGTTATCTTCATACTTGGTTTCTATGTGGATGGAAAACTTCGGCAAAAACGAACACTGAAAATGAAAGTAAAGAGGAAGTGTCACGTTAATCTCAGTTGCTTGCTTGTACAGTACGTTTCGGGAGCAAGTTCGTAAGTCAGAATCGTTCCTAAGTCTGACAAAGTGAGTCTTATACAGTACGCCTTTAATATGAATATACAAATGTAAAGCATACCAAACCACATTTGAGCGGTGCGCCTGTCCCCTTTGCCCATACTGCCATCATGTGGCCAAAAATAATAACACATATAAGCCTTTTTAAAAGTGCCTAACGAGTCAGCTGACCTCATTTAAATTCCACCAGGGAGGGAGGGACGACACTTCACGGCGTTCACTGCACTTGAATGGATGCCGTTTTCCACTGTATTGGACTGCGAACTCGGGACAGCTTTGCAGGACAACCATTTTCTATCATCGTGCTTCCAGACTGATTCATTGAAACGACTAATTTGTCCTGCACCCCCCACACATACAATGTACCTGACTTTGGACATTTTATACATTCACTTACACACTGGAAATATTGTATACAACTGTAAATATTGATATCTGGTGCACTGCAGTGTCTATTTTTTGTATAATACATGTGAGCTACTCCCGTGATTTGTTCGTATCTACGAATGTTTGTAGAACCGCGGTCCGTTCGTATCTGTGGAAAATTCGTACCTCGGATTTCCGTTAGTCATACGTCTTAGCGTAGTTGCAAAAGCAAATACAATCCTCTGCCTATCACCACATCTGCACTGTTCCTATAAGCCTCTGCAACTAGACGAATCCAGTGAGCTTACTGAGAGCCTGGACCCCATCAGTGCATTACATTTAATTGAATGTGCATGTGAGTTGCAAAAATATCAGTGTGAATGCCTCGTCATTGTCAGAATCGCACTTCATCCGGCTATAGGAAGTGAGTGCTTGTTCATCTGATGCTTGTTGAAATCATCATGCTGTATAAATTAGCTAAATAATCTGAAACTAACACACCTGAACAGGAGATGCATTCTGATTTAAATCCGTGCTTGTGATTTGCGTGATCTTGTGTACAAGACCATTAAAGCTATGATTAACAACATAGGCACAAGAAGACATATTTCCATGGTAACCCCTTTATGGAAAAGAAAGTTGCTGCAAATGACACCTTAGGAAGTGTGGGCGAAAAAAAGAGAGGGGAGGGTGGGGGAACAGATAGAGGGAGAGAGAGAGAGAGAGAGAGAAAGATGGGGGAAGAAATGATAGAAGTAATAAATGACAGTGAATAGGATATCTGAAAGTGGGGACTGTCTCTTCTCTTCGGTGAGTCACTGTGTCTTCCTCTTCAGCCCTCAGGCTCCACCCCAGCCACCCCCACCACGCTATAC
This sequence comes from Clarias fuscus, assembly GCA_030347435.1. NCBI lineage: Eukaryota > Metazoa > Chordata > Actinopteri > Siluriformes > Clariidae > Clarias > Clarias fuscus. The sequence continues at coordinate 34,028,553 of CM059206.1, forward strand.
AGAAATAACCGTGAGTCACTTTGAAGAGTTTTTATCGGACTTTAAGAGACATTTACCATGATGGAAACCTATTTCAAGCCCATTTATCAGGAATCGCAGGATGTCAGTGGGAGAAACGGCTCCCAAACACTGCATGAAAACAGCGGTTAAATATGAATCAGACCTTTAAATATCACCATGACGTTTGCGGAATAATAGTGCGTGCACTCGCAAGCCACTTTAATAGGAATACCTATACTCTTGCACGTTGCTACAACATGCTAATCATTCATTCATTCATCTTCTGTTCCACTTATCCTGTGTATAGGATCCTGGAGCCTCTCCCAGGAGACTTAGGGCACGAGATTTTTACCTAATCTGCTTGTCTTTGGACTGTGTGAGGAAACCGGAGTACATCTCAGAGCACAACAACAAATTAAACAACAGCAAAAAAACAAGAACCCCCCCTGTGGAAAACATCAGGTTCCACCTCTATCAACCAAGTACTGGAATGATATTATACCTTGGACACAGTCTCCCTCAAAACTGTAAAAATACTGACTGGACAAATGGTCTAGTTCCTCCAAAAGTCTAGTTCCAGTTCTTGGCACACAGGAGTGCAAATTGATGTGGTCATCTATCGTTGTAGCTCTTCAACCTTGGCACGTTATGCATTCTGACAGGCTTTTACTTTAATTTATTTTTGACTTCCTGTCACCTCAAACTGGTCTAAAAAATTTCCTCTGGCACTTCTCATTTAAAGAATTGCCATTTGCTCTATGTTTTTTTTTTTTTTTGCTTGTTTTTGTTGATCAGTCGCGCAGATCATATTTTCAGATTTTTTAGGTAAAACTGAACGGTAGCTCTTTAGCTGTGTGATTTTAATGAAGGTGGCAAAATTGCATTATTACAAACAGGTGTTTCTATTAAAGTGCAACGTGGGCAGTTTTTCTGTAATAAACAGTTTTTCTGCATTTCATTAATGAATGTTTTTTTAACAAAAAGGACCTACTGTACATTTGTCATAAATGCCTTTGATAAATGGAATTATAGCTAGCTACGCTTAAACGCTAAAAACGACAGCTAGTGAAAATGAATATACAGTACATTATACATCAGTTAGTTCAGAGTAATCGGACAAAACGAGATGCATGAGTGGTGATAATAGAGCATGACAGCACTGGAACATTTAACTATATGGATCACTCCATGTCACAGGTATTCTAACAATAGTTAATTACACTACAATCGACCGCAAGCATGAGTGAAAATAGGTTGGTACGGTCCGTAATACTCGAAAGAGAGGAGAGAAGCTAAAACCTACATTTAAAACCGGTCGAGGAAGCAAGAAAACCTATTTGATAACATTATGTCATCTTAAACAAAAGTTTGTATTATTATGTCTGTGAAGATTCTCAGCCTTTCTGGTGAGGTTATCTGGAAGTTGAGTGATTTCAACTAGACTTCTTTCTTGTAAGGTAGATATTCACTACACATCTTAGTAGCTTCTTTAGGCTGAGGTAAGTTCCTCATATTTGAGTCCTCCAAGGTCAAAGGATCCTCCTCCATTGTTATATGAACAATTGAGAAGGTGGGACTAGGAGGGGGAGTCATTAGAGGCTTTTGTATCCTTAGAAACTGGTTTAGTTAGTCGCTCTGAATTGCTGCCGACCGTCTGTGTCGTTCTGTTCATGGCTAACACAAGCTACAAAACTAACTAGCTTCAAAAACACAAGGCTGAATCCCAAATCCCTCTCTTACCGCTGATCAAGGGCAGTACTTGGTGTGTGTATATTGGGATTGTATACCATGCATAGTGCCGTAGCTTTCCATTATAAATATAAATAGCAGCACTATTTGGGATATAATCCCGGAACCCAGACGTTAGCTGATATTCTTTTTTTTTTTATCAAAGTCTTTTTTATTAGAAACATAAACAAGTTACATATACATACATACATACATAGTACACTATTTTTTTTTCTACCCATACCCTTCCCCCCACCCCACAATAAAAACAACAACAATCAAACAACAACAATCTAAACTAAAGAAAAAAAGAAGAAAACAAACAAACAAACAAAAAAAAACAGCCAGTCAGCAGAAAGAAAAAAGGAAGAAAAAGAAAGAAAATTTAAAAAATCACGCATTAAACAGAAAATGAAATGAAGAAAGTATTAGAAACAGAGATTAAAAAAGAAATCTTTTATTACAGATCCAATTGCTCTGCATCTATATTTTCAAAATGGCTTATAAATGGTTGCCAGACATCATAAAATTCCTGAGTCGATCCCCTTCTAGAATTTTTTTTTCACACAAACATATCCACACACTGTGCTTATCTGGATCCTACTGAGCCAAAATCAGGCTTTCACTGAACCATCTTATAAGCTTGGAACAATAAAATATATAAACAGGTCTAAACATTAACTAGTCAACATCATCCTTATTATGGTTATGAAGTGTTAATTACAAATAGCTTTGTACTGAGACTAAAACGGGAAATTCAACACAACTACACTAACTTGTAATAAACCACTATGGCTTTCCCCGGTCAGTACTGTGTTTACCGTCCATGTGCCAACGATACGAAATGTCATCCTTCAGTAGTTAAAGTCTGGCTTCTGCGGGAGTAATAACACTATGCTTAACATAGTGCATGGCTTTATCCCGATCTGTGAACATCTTGTCCTCGCCCTTATAGGTGATACGGAGTCGCGCAGGATACAAAATGCCGAAGCGCACACTGTCCTGTCCTCGTAAGAGTTTTCTAACTTCAGTAAATCCTGCACGAGCCTTGGCCACACTTGGAGTGTAATCGGGAAATATGGCTATTTGCTCCCCGTTAAAGCGAAGTGGACCTCGGGACCGGGCTCGGCACAGCACCTCCACACAGTCCTGATGGTAGTGCAACTTGGCGACAATGGTGTGCGGTTTCCCTCCTTGCGTCTTGGGTTCGGAACTTCTGTACGAATAAGGAGGTCCTTGTCCATCTGCAGAACTTCGGTCAGGAGTTTAGAGACTGACGCGGTGGAGCTTGACCCTGGTTCCTCCGGAACACCAAGGATTCGAACGTTACATCGCCGCATTTTCCCTTCCATGTCATCATACCTCGCTTTCAGTTCGGTCATTTCTGCCTGCAGGCTCGTTATTGTAGTTTGCCTTGAAAGCACTTCATCCGACCATGTAGACAGTCCACCCTCCATGTCCCTCACAGAAGGCTTAATCTGGTCCATTTCTGCGCGAGTTGTCACGACGCAACTGGTGATTTCGCCCTTGAGCGTCTGTAACTCGCCCTTAATGGAGTTCAGTTCTTCGGTCAGTGCACTTCTCAATTCCTCTTCAATAACTGTTAAAATGTCACTCTTGAGGGATAAGAGAATTTGGGATTTGAGGTCTTCAACGTCCATTTTTTCTGATTTTGAGGGAGATGAAGTAGCGGCGTGGCTTGAGCTCGGCTCACTAACGGGGCTAAGGGCCGAGGATGTGCTGGGCCTAGTGCTGGATGAACCACTGTATTTGTATTTTCTTAAGCTCGCAGCCATATCTGACACCAAAACAACTACTAAACTTGCCACCAAGTTATGGTTGCGTATTACCGACCAGTAAGTGAAATAAACTAGAAATTAAAAAAAGGATTTTAACATAAAGTGTTATTATTCAGCGAGAGCCCGACAAAACACGTCCTACTCCATGATCGGCTCTATAGCGCCCCTTAGCTGATATTCTGAAGAGGAAATATAAAGTAAACTTTGTAAGTTTCTCAGGAATATCCAACACTTTCATGGGTTATTCTCCTCATCTTTTGGCTACATACAATAATACCGGTAATACAACTATTCCATCAGTCACAAAAGAATGTGTGAGGGGAACAAAATTACTGGTTAAAGAAAAACAAATCCTAATCTGTCAATAAAAAATGCATTTGTAGAACTGCTGCATAAAAGCAATAAGAGCAGTGCTGATATTGAGGACAACAGCATGCCTTCTCGTGTAATAACGCTTAATTGCTTCATACTGCAGCAGTAAATTTAGTAGAAAACCATGTCTTGACAAAGAAAAGACAGAAACTGAACTTACTGTGTATTCTGCAGTCACGGGATGTTGAGTATTCAGGACCAGGAGCAGATAAGAGGAAAGAGCAGAAAACTTAATTAGCGTACTATCAAATACAGAATCAAACCATTGTCTAAACAATAACTTTTATGGTTTCTGGATGAATTCCTGTTTTGTGCACCCAGGACACTACAAGAGCTTTCACTGTTTTGACACAAATTTTGTCATGATGGTGAGATTCAAGTTGTGCTGTTCATTAAACAGGAACTAACTGAAAAGTTTTAATAAGAAAAGTTTTTGGCACCTGAAAATGTTCCTGAAAAAGTTCCCTTGGTCCTTATATAACCAACTCAAAATAACAGCAGTGTTTCCCACACATGATGATACTTGGGCATCCCGCCCGAGTGAACTGACAAGCGCCCAAGAATACTCTGTCCTGTTTAAAATGGCATTTACCAGATAAATCCGCTATGAGAAAAATAACATGACTTGCTTCTAATTTTGTGGTGACATGAATTTAGCTCAAGGTCAATTTCAGTTGAGACAGGAGGGGTAAAGGAGGGTGATGATGGGAACCATGCGGCAGAAACTATAGAATCTGCAATCGCTCAGAGACCTTAAACTACATCAGGTAGCGCTAAAATATGTCAAGTATGTATACACAGTACCAGGCAAACATTTGGACACAAGTTCGCATTTACTTTCTACAGTCTAGAACAATACTGAATTGTTTTTTTTCCCCAAGAAAAACACATATGGCATTAGGTAATTAAGTAACAACAACAGCAACAGTCAGTTGTTATTTTAGGACACGAGGGCCAGTTGTTCTGGAATAGTTCTTGCAAGAACAGTATTGATAAGTGCATTTGCAATACCCATCACCATGATGAAACTGGCTCTAATGAAGACCTTCCAAGGAAAGCAAGACTAAAAACTTACCTCTGCTGCAGAGAAGTTCATTTAGAGTTACCAGCCTCAAAAATTAACATACAGCACTTCAGATTAGAGCAGTTATGAAGGCTTTACAGAGCATCAGTAGCAGACACATCTCAAAGATCAGCTGTCCAAAGGAGATTATTGTATATACTGAAGGGCTTTAGCATCGTTTTCCCAATATAAAATAAAATAAAAATCAGGACCTAGAAAGTGTGTCCAAATTTCTGACTGGTGGAGTATGTATATACTGTACATATAGTGGAATATTTTTTTCCATCGATGTGCATATATCCATAGTAACCATCAGGTTATTATAAACATATACACACACACACATGATCTCTCAAGAAAATCTGACCCGGTTTTGGACTTTCACAAGAATTTTAAATCAGAGCCAATCATGTTTGAGCTGCTGCAGAAAAAAAAAAACACCATTACCGTGCTTGGTGGAATGTAAAAAGCAATACATATTCAAGGAAAGTAATAGATGAAGGTAATTCAAATATCTGTTTCATGCTGTCAGTGATGCAGAGTACCGTGCTTTTTCAGGCATAACTCACAAAACCTGAGAAATTGGTGAGGAACAGTTTGGCAGTCTAAAAAGTATAATTAATAAGTCTATTTCAGCTGTTTTTACTGTTGCACATTTCCCCCCCCCTTAAACTCAACAGTAACAAGAATTTCACCATAACTACATTACATTTCAGCAGCTCCGCTTCTGCTCCACCCCTACTCTGTTTCTGCCCTGCTTCTGCTCTACCCATGGTCTGTTTCTGCTCCACCCCTTCTCTGTTTCTGCCCTGCTTTTGCTCCACCCCTTCTCTGTTTCTGCCCTGCTTCTGCTCCACCCATGGTCTGTTTCTGCTCCACCCATGGTCTGTTTCTGCTCCACCCCTTCTCTGTTTCTGCCCTTCTTCTGCTCCACCCCTTCTCTGTTTCTGCTCCACCCCTTCTCTGTTTCTGCTCCACCCCTTCTCTGTTTCTGCCCTGCTTCTGCTCCACCCATGGTCTGTTTCTGCTCCACCCCTTCTCTGTTTCTGCTCCACCCCTTCTCTGTTTCTGCCCTTCTTCTGCTCAACCATGGTCTGTTTCTGCTCCACCCCTTCTCTGTTTCTGCTCCACCCCTTCTCTGTTTCTGCCCTGCTTCTGCTCCACCCATGGTCCGTTTCTGCTCCATCTGTGCTCTGTTTCTGCTCCGTTTCTGCTCCACCCATCCACTTTTCCTAAACCCTTCTTTGTTTTTGCTCCGCCTCTGCTCCACTCCTTCTCTGTTTCTGCCCCGCTTCTGCTTCACCCCTTCTATGTTTCTGCTCCGCCTCTGCTCCACCACTTTTCTGTTTCTGATCTGGGTTTATGGAGCAAGTGAACTTTTTTTTCCTGATTTCGACGTGTTGGGAGCAAAAAGAAAAAGCGTAAGGATTTGAGTGACTTTGACAAGGGCCAAATTGTGAGAGGTGAAGGACTGTGTCGGAGCAACTTCAAAACCTCAGCTCTTGTGGGATGTTCTTGGTCTGCAGTGGTCAGGACCTAACAAACAGCAGTCCAAGGAAGGAAAACCAGCGACAGGGTCATAGGAGGCCAAGACTCAGCGTGAAGGCTGGCTCATGTAATCAAATACAGGAGTTATTGCAACTACAACTGAAGAAAAGCTTAACAGTGGTTCCAATAGAAAAGTTTCAGAACACACAGTGCATTACTGTTTAGGTGGCAAAGGTGGGACCTACTCAATATTAAGTGGGTGGTCATAATATTCTAACCGATCAGTGTATATTTATACTGTAAGTAATGTAACAACAAGCTGATGTACAAAACATTGAGCATAATTTAAAGTGACAATACCATGGCTTAACAGTATTGTCACATCATTTCCATCCACAACACTGCACTCCCTCCATATCCTACTGCCTTCCTTTATGGCAAATGAATAGCCGGAGTGTGAGAGGAACTGCGGCTATTAATGTGCCCTCAGTACACGCCTTCATAGCCATAATCTGTCTGCAGTAAGGCAATGTAGGAGGTTCAAAATCATCATCATCATCATCATCATCACTGCAGCCGAAGCAGCCTTCTCCAACCTTTATTATTGCTGAGGGACAAAGGATTACAGCGCAGGGTTTCTAAGACCAGAAAGTGTTGGAACATTTTTTCTGTGTCTGAGGGTGGGAGGTCGAAATCCAATTTAGTCTTTGCCAGTTCCCACCCCATTATCTGGGTTCTCCACTATTGCATTACAGCTACCAGACCAGGAAGGTGAGGACTAACATGTGCTTCCTCCTCTGAGACATGTGAATCCTGATGATTACATTCCTACTTTATTCTTCTTGCTCTTGGGTTAAGTCTGACTGCAGTACCTGTGATGGTGTAGGGATAATAGTTCCAAGCCTTCTCTGTCACATAGAAGATTCTGGGCACCACTGCTCTCGCCCAACTGGGCAGTTTGCTGTGAAGAGATAAAAAAAAAAGAGAGAAAAATTATAATAATATTACAGATCAATAATCAAAACACCACAAAGAAAATTATGAATAGTGTTCATGGGGTGGATAAAATACCTGACCCCTCGTTCTGTTTGTGACGCCGTTAGAACTCAATTTAACTTTAAAAAAGGGATAAACATGGAGGTGAAATAAAAAGCGATCCTAATGATGTCACAGCTATCCGAATCCCAGAAAGCAAAGTTCTGGGTGGGAGGGGCATCATATTCCTCTAAGCTAATCATCAGTTCATGTATACCGAAGAGAGTGTATAACATGATAGGGATATGTGTCTCGGAGGGAAGCACTTTGAACCACTCTTACTTAATCTCTTACTCTCCACCTGGTAGAAGGAAAGCTGGATGGTGGATAGAGACCTCCACCTCCACTTTTGGCAGGTGACCAAAAAAAAAAAAACCCTTGATAAGCAGTTTTAGCTTTATTGGTTGACACACTAAACTGACCGTATTTGCTCGTTTTCCAAGCAACCTACTGCTTGTTATAGTAATCTCTTTCAAGAGAAACATAATGTCCTGTTTGGTTTGATCTGGTTAAAAAAATAAAAAAATAAACAAAAATCAGACCTGGTTGCCAGTGAGTTGTTGGAGAATTCCCCCTGAAGTTCCCACCTGACTGTACATTGTGACAATCAAAAGATTTAGGGCCATCGCATTTTAAAGGACTATGGAACAACAGTAAATTTGCCCCCATGGTCAAAATGTCAGGACATATTAATGACAAAGGAGAAAAAATAAAAATAAAGGATGGCTGTCTTACAATAGCTTTACTAATTAGTAGCCTATTTCCATGTCCTGTAATCCATGATAAAACACTACATTACTGTTGCTCTCTTCTGTTATGTAAGTAGTCTGTCTGCAGTACCTCTGTAGCTTTCTAAAGCCTTTACTTCTCCTTCACACTAGCGCAAAAAAAAAAAAAAAAAACACAGGCAAAAGGCTCCACTGGACATAATGGAGTCTTTTATGACAAACTCCGAGACTGGAGGGCATAAGCGCCGGGCTTTTTTCAGTAATGGATTTTATCAGCGTAATGCAAAAGCAAAAGGAGATGTATCTTATATATATATACTGTATATAAAAAAGGGATTCAGGGCCTGGGGTGCAATAACATTTCTCTCATGTGCATGCACACACACACACAAAATCTCCTTTTTCACGAACCCTTCTTTGCTACTTGTAGTCTCCTACACGTGCTGAATCATTTTTATTCCCCCCCCCTTTATATGCCCCCCCCACTTTCTAGAATGATCCGTGCTGCCTGAGTGATGGGGTTCATAATCCTAAATGAATTGCTGCTTTCGACTCAGGACTCCCAGCCTGCTTTCACACACACACACACACACACACACACACAGCAAAATTACAGCCATAAGAAACACAGGTACGGTAGCAGCGCAGGAAATTAGAGGACCTTACACCTACTCAGTATTACAACAAATAAGTTTGACTGATGGCCACTGACAGAGGCCACGCCTCCTTAATCGGAACAGAGAGGCACAAAACCTGTGCTTATGGTTCTGCAGGGTTTTTTAATCTATTTATTTAATTATTTATTTATTTTACACTGCTACTTCATCGAAGCAAACTATACATTCAAAAGAAAAAATAAATAAAATAAAAATCAAACCAGGTCACCGAGTGAATGTATAGTCTGATGCTTGTCCCTGAATACGGAGTCACGATGTACAGTAGCACGTCTTCACGTTCCTGTGGGTCCAGTGAATTCTTCCTGCTTTAACAGATGCATGACTATTAAATCCTGCCAGGAACAGTACATGCTTCTTTGGAGTGCGTGGGCTGAGGCTGAATTCACCCCCAAAACTGGCAACATCAGAAGCAATTAAACTCAACGCTCTTTGAAGGCGACTGTGCCTCATTCTGAGCCTAGCCACTAAAAAAAAATAAAATAAAAAACCACACACACACACACACACACACACAGCACTCTTTAATTGGCAGTGCACACTGCGGCAGTTTCTGAGGGCAACGGCGCGGTTCTGAAACCCACGGTTTTTCACACCAGAGAGCTTTTATTGGCACTGGCTGAGCTTTTTTTTTTTTCTTCACATGCTCACAGTAGGGGGAACACCCCCGTAATCACAACTTCATTAAACTTCATTAATCATCTACCCGTAACTCGCTGGCTAATGTTAACGCTAACTCTAACACCAACGCTAACAGACAAGCTGATCAGATTGGAGTCCAGTTGGTGGTGGGATATCTGCTGGAAAATTGCCCTTTCTAAGCATGCCTGCTAATGAGGATCTAGAAGCATCTGTGGCACTTGGTGTGGATCGCCTGGCGTTGCATGCCAAACCAAAGCAGCAAAATTCTCAAAATGTTTTATGCGGTACTTTACGACCAATTAAACAAAACAAAACAAAAAAAAGTGCCTTTCTGAGAAGGACAGAGAGAGAGAGAGAGAGAGAGAGAGAGAAAGGAACAAATGATAAATGAAAGAGAAAACCATGAAGTGCAGTAAACCGTGTGAAGGAATACAGTACACCATACTTCAAGGCATGTGGACAAGTCCAGTGCTTATGATAAGGTGGCTGTACAAAATAAACTGCTTGATATTTTAAATCTAATTCAAATTTAAATTGCATCATTATTAGAATTTCCACTCCTTTTTTATCAAATGAAAAAGCGGGTTTCATATTAGTGTTTCTTTTCACACTTGGCGTGTTTACTACTACTACTGTTTATTCTACCAACAATTGAATCAGAATTAAAACATATTGTGTAAACACCTCAATCGAAACAGTGTGACCCGAGCCCGTATTTGCTCAGCGTCTCAGAACCACTCCTAGGAATCGGGCTCAAAGTTCATTGAGGACTGAAGATCTTCCTACATCTGAGTAGGACATTGAAGTTATTTGTAAAGCTTCCTACCTTTTTTTTTTTTTTTTCAGCGTGAATTGGAAAGCGTGTGACGCCACTTTTGACGACGCCGAGAGCCGCAAAGTAGAAAAACGTGCAGTCTTTTTCTAGTTTTTCGTTGTAGTTTTAAACCTGAAACTGTTAGCCTTATGCACACAGACAAAACTTATAGATGTGTGACTCGACTGCATGATGTTATCCTAATCAGTCTGCCCAAATCACAACTGTTTAAAGCCCCAATAATAGAGCTTTGTAGCTCCATCATAATCTGATCAAAATGATTTCGAAAAAGAAAGCGAAACTGGAGAGAGGATGAAAGCGTTCAGCTTGCAGAGGAGGAGGCAGTAAAATGTAAAGGAATAATCAAAGCAAAATTCTGCCCTACTCTTACCTCTAAAGATAAAAAGTGAACGGAGGCAATTTGTGAAAGCATCAATGCCACCTGTCAGTCTGCAGCATGTACTGTACCCCTGAGGAGTGTGACACGCGGGATATGCCGTGGTAATGAAGTGATCAAGTGCTGCTTATTTTTGGCCACTGAGGAGCGATATCCTACTCTGAGACGCTTAGTAAATACAGGCCCTGATCAGAATGAGAGCGGTGGTGTAAACCTTTGATAATCTGTTCAATAGGTAAATATTAGCCCAGTAAACCAATATTAGCACATCAGATCGTTAGAATAATACAGTGTTTCTCTGTTCTCTGTTCACGTTTGTTCACGTTCAAATTTTGCTTCCATTAGTAAACTCTGTGAGAACAAATTCTCTCACTTGTCTTTATTTCCATCCACTGTTTTTTTTTTTCTTTTGGGGCTGAGGAAGGGGAAATTAATCCTTGTAACAAATTATAATGAAAATATGGGAAGCTTGACCCATCATTAAACAAGTTAAGGTCTGATGAAATGTTTTAGCATATAAACAAACACCTCATCAGCTCAGCATCAACAGTATCCATGTAAACAATTAGGTTGGAAACTATTTCATTTATATTTAAGAAATATTATGTAAATACTTTCTGTAAGTAGCTCTGGATAAGAGCATCTGCCAAATGCTTAAATGTAAATACTGATTTTGTAATCACAGACACGGACAAATGCATTTGGTACCTAAACAAAGGTGCTTACAAGCAAAAAGGAATTTTAGTTATTGAAATTCTTTTTTTTTTTTTGTATTGGCTGGGGTTTAAGCAAGCCAATTAGGTTTTTCCCTTTTGTGACCTCATATAAGAAGGAACCCCTTTTCCTAGGCTTGTTGCTCATTTCATTTAGACACGGTCATGGCGTTTAATGTGAGACATTAAAAATAATACAATTATGTGAGAGCGATTTCAGCTGGAACATCAACAAACATTATTTAACATGGGTCTCAGAGGTTCCCTTAAGAAACCGTAAAACATGGGGACCTTTACCTGGTCTTCTGTTTTGAATGGACAATCAGAATGAAATCGAGGCTCTGGATGAAATCGAGAAAAAAAAGAAGAAAAAAAAAAAAGATTTATTTGCTATTCAGACTGATATGGGCGAGGCCCTACGGTCCAGAGGAAACGATAAATGCATTGTGCGGTCCGCTCCCCTCCTCATGCTGTCCACCCCACCTTCTTTTAAAAGGGCAGCCAACTCGAAAAACTGGTGTGTAAGCTTAATGCGGTCACGATGCTGACACGGCTGTTCAGTCTTCAATTAATCAAAGGACAAAACCTTCCTATTTCAGTCCAACTCTCTTATTTCAAACACACTCATTTGCCGTTCTTGTTTATATCGTTTCTCTTCCTCTTACGCGTCTCTCCACCTTGTCTTTAATTCTGATTAATTCTTTGCCTGTGAAAGCTCTCTTTTCTTCCTTTTAATTCACTGCCTACTTCTTGGCCCCTTTGTAGCCGACTCTTTACCCATCTCTCCTGCTCTTAAACCCTGAAAAGCGTGCTTATCTCAGAGGATCGTGTCCTTGACTGTTCATTGATTTCGGGAGAGGTCAGCTGCTCCAGCTGCACTGTGTATGAGTCACATCCACACAAGGGTCTTCCCCAGAACAAACCTTGGAGAACGCAATTTGGTGTCGGGTAAAGAGTTTTTAGAAATGGTTAAAAAGGTTAAAGATAAAAATAAACTGATGAGCTTTAATGTAATCAGTGATATTATAATTTCAGGTTGAAGCCGTAAACGCCGTAAACTCTCTACCTTACTTATTAATACAAAGAAATAAGAGGTTCTTATGCCGCGTTTATGCTAAGTTACGTACCTCTTTCGCCGTCAGCCAAATACACTTCCTGTTTAAAGTTGAGTGTTAAAATCTGTCACATATCTGTTCATAACATCATTTTTAGATTTTGATTTGAGCGGATAACACTGGGCTCTCAGTTTGGGTATTTTACACGCCCTCACCTCGAACTGCTGCAAATACGTTTGCTATAACGATCCGTGTTCTGTCTCATAGTGGCGCTTCATGTGACTGCTTTTTATGATCGCCACGGTTTCAGAACATACGAGACAAACTGGTTTTAAATTTCCTGCAGGAGGAATAAACATACCAGGATCGGTCCATACATCTCTAAAGGTTCAATTTTCATAGTGTAATTATCTTTTTTTAGAGTGATCCATGCTGCCTTGCGCGTTTGTTTGTGTTTCTTGCGGATTTAGGAGCCTTATAGATGCATTACGGTTGTTCCTGTGTCTTCATGTACTGTATTTACGGTAAACTATCGCGTTGATTGGCTGTGTTGAGTGGCATCTACTCATGCCCACTTCGAGCAGAAAAACGACGTATTCATCCAATAAAAATAAAATGAGTATATGCATAATCTGGCACAAAACTGCTCATAACGTCCCTTCTACTCAACATTTTGATTTCATTTCTGGAGAACCGAAGGCCTGGCAAAGTTTCATCAAATTTCTGCCGAGTCAGTTTTGTGCGATGATGCGAGAAAATCAGATGGACAGACGTACAGATATACAAACAGAGACTGGTTTCGGGTCCTCCAATGTATGAAGCGCAAAGATATAACAAAAAAAGAGAGTTCTGACCAATATACACAGAGTCAGCCAAAAAAATATATACACACTTCAGGGAAAGTATTATGATGTATATTATATTGATATAAATATCAAGAATATTTCTGTATTATTATCATAATATATAACATAATTAATTTAGTATTAAAATATTTATACAAGTTTACAAATCCATATATGCGCGTGTGTTTGTGTGTTGGTAGAGAGAGTAGAAGACGTCTCACCTGTTGAGGTAGACGCGTTTCTCTGTGAACTGGCCGTGGCCGTGCGCGGGGTCGTCGAAGGGCTCGTTCTGCACCACCTCCACTCCTTCTCCTCGTTCGCTCTGCTCATTGCTGTGCTTACTGATCATATACAACTGCCCAATCCTGTACTAAAAGGCACACACACAAAGAATTCGGATTAATATTTTATGCATCTTCGAGGTGAGGCTGGTCTTTCTTAAACGTTGGTCTCCTGTGTGTAAGTAAACTTTCTGAAATGTTGACCTCTGCATCCTGTCTCCTGATCTCAGCATTTTTTTTTTTTTTTTTTTTACAGAGCTCTGATCTCTGCAGTGCAGTTCCCTGAGCAGGTGTATGCTCGATAACATAAAATGAGTTGCATCAGCGAAAAAGTTGTAAACAACGACCAACAGCACTATTGGGGCTCAAAACTGGTTAAATATTACCCTCACACACACAGAGACAGAGAGAGAAAGAAAGGCTCGAGCTCTTCATGAGCTCTCATCTATTCATGATTAAACTCTTCGGGTACATCTTTCCTTTCAACACAATGTACAGTCATGGAAGCTGAATGCAACTGGTGCTTAAGGCGTAATTACATACTTTAATTTTCCTCCCAAAAGAAAGAAAGGAACAAAAGATGTAAAGATGACCTCGCTGACAGTCGTTTGTAACCCTGACACGTACTCCAAACAGCACGGTACATGAAGAGGTAACAAAGCCTTTGTGGTTTGTGCTGCACTCTATGGAAGTCACAGCATCCCTACCCGTCAGGATGTGTCATTTATTTTAATGAGAACACGCGTGAGTGGAAGCACACATAGCGTGCCGCAGATCCTGCGGCAGCCGTGTCCATTACTGAATCTGTTGCGCCATGATTGCTCGGGGTGCTCGGTGAAGTCCCAGGAGACAGCCAGATGCTTCTAAAAATAGAAAACCGGGCGCGTGAGCCGGTGGCTTGAGAGCCCGTAAATAATTTATCACCTACTTTCGCTTTGTGTACTCAGCAGAAGAGTGGTGTGAGAGAGAGAGGGAGTGCTAAAGAGAAGAGAGAATGAATGATTAAAATCAGCATCGCCCTGTGGGCTATTTAAAAAGAGAAAGAAATAAAATAAAATAAAATAAAATAATGATGGCGGTATTGGTTTGGAAGAGGCATACGTAATGAGCCTGTCAATTCGACCGCGCGTCTCCGGCATCTCACCCACGATGGAGTCACAACCGTGAAATCCCGAGGCTGGAGGCTGTAAGGAATCGATACCCTTTCCGTTATCGCTGTTGTGCTGCAGATCTAAAAATATAGACGAGACACTGCGCAGTTCTGATGAGGGGAACATGGCACACTTTACAGGACTGCAATTAAGAGAATCGATCAGACTGGACGAATACAAAAAGTGTGTCTTGTGATTTGCTGTAGACGTGCACGCAGGAACATCTACAGTACCCGTCTGTGTCTGTTGAGTTTTCTAATAGAGTAATGACCTCTTGTTCAGTCCTATAATGTGTCTGATGTACTCTGCTCTGATGGAAGAGACAAAGAGAGGGAGGGAGAAAGAGAGATGACATTAAGGGGGTCCATGGTAACAATTGCCCAGGTCTATTCCCACTCCCTTCATGCCTCAGGTGCCATTAATCCAAGGACACCATATAAAAAAAAACTAATACACACACACACACACACACACACACACAAATTAACAATTCTACACAGGAGCTATTAAAAAATTTATTATAAATTCTATAATAATAATAATAATAATAATAATAATAATTATAATAATAATGATCTAATTTCCCAGGAGGGAAATTTCGCTTCCATCCACGATCAGTAAACTCTGTGAGAACCATTTTGTGTGAAATAAAAGCATCGAACTTATCATAAGTGAGACGGAACTCTTGCTGTAATCATAAGTCAAGATTTATGGGAAAAAGACGGGAAGAAAAATACTACTATTTCACCGTCTTCTGTTACATTCTGCCAAATTAAACCCTTCACAGAATGCAGAACCACTTTACACATGACTAGTGTTGGGCAAAGTACACTACTACTGTACAGGTAGACCCCGACTTACATTCCGGGAGTACTTTCGTAAGTCGGACTTGTTCTTAAGTCCGATAAAGTGCGAGTCTTACAGCCTTTGAAATTAATATGCAATGTAAAGCATACCAATCCGCTTGACTAAATCTGACCCCTTTCCTCACACTTTCATCATGCGGCCAAAAACCATAATCGTGACTAAGGAAATGAATCTCACACGTGTGAAATGTCGTCTCTGAGCCGTTAAATCACGAGTGGGATCCTGGACGCCATTTAGTCTCAGAGCTGTTTTCCACTGTATTGGACTGTGAGCTCTGTTTTGTTGAGGATTTTTCCGGAATTAGGATTATTCACCATCAGGACAGCTTTACAGGACAGACATTTTCTATCATCGTGCTTCCGGACCGATTCATTGAAACCGGTGAGGCCGACTCATTTCTCCCGCACACACACACAATATACTGAACTTGAGACATTTTATACATTCACTTACACACTGAAAATATTGTATAG
The DNA here is from genome assembly GCA_030347435.1 of Clarias fuscus. NCBI lineage: Eukaryota > Metazoa > Chordata > Actinopteri > Siluriformes > Clariidae > Clarias > Clarias fuscus. The sequence goes on from CM059206.1 coordinate 34,044,678, forward strand.
AATTGTCAATTTTGGTATCTGTTGCAAACTGCAGTGTCTTTTTTTTTTGTACAATACAAAAGAGAAAAAAAGTGAGTTACTTTCGCAGAAGTAGAACCTCGGTCTGTTCGCATCTGCGGAAAGTCGTAACTCGAATGTTTGTAAGTCGGGGACTATCTGTACTTAAGTAAAAGTAGAGATACCCCAGATAAAATATCAAGTAAACGTAGAAGTCCTCCATTTCCATTTCTACTACAAAAGTACTCGCCTTTAAAAGTATCAAAATACTAAACTGGTATTTTGTCAACTTGAGCCTTTAAGTCATAGTAAAAGAGTCTCTCCCTCCGCTTTCTAAAATCATCTCAACTTCTGATTTCAAAAGCATTAAAAAAAAAAAAAAGGGAACTTATGCAATCACATATCGTATAATAGCAAATGTGGAAATATTACTGCTCGAAATCCTCCACATATGATACAATGCCATGTGGGAATGTACTGAAGTAGAAAGTACAGAAGTTTGTTGTAGGATGTAGTGGAGTACAAGTCAAAAGTATCCACCAAATACGTGAAAACTCTTAACCTTCCACCTCCGCACATGTCAAAGTAGTTACATTCGGATTAAATGCTTTGTGCATGTAAACAGAGGAAGTATGAACTCTGGCACAGTCAGCATATGAATTTTGCTTCTCACAACACCTCATGCGTGTGGTTGGTTTGCTTCCAAAAACAAACTAGTAGGCTAATTTGAACCTTACTTAGAACCGCCACGCGCACTCGTGTGGTATTTGTCCTGCAAGCTTCATATCTCACACGTCAACTAAAGCAAAAAAAAAAAAAAAAAAACTTTTTGCCATGACCGTGGGGATCACACCCAGAACTCAGGATGTGTTCAATGGGAATCATGGGTGTGTATACATTTGGTTACATCAAAAATAATCTAAATTACAGAAAAGGGTTAATGTATGATTAGATTCAACAGCCGATCCGGTTCCTATATGCAATTGGAGGTAACGGGTGGGGGAGTTGGGGGGGGACTGGGGATTGTGGCGGGATAGTTGGGTAGTAGTTAGCACGGTGGCCTTGCACCTCCTGGTCCCGGGTTTGATTCCCGCGTTGGATCTGAGTGCATGGAGTTTGCATGTTCTCCCCGTGCTTGGTGGGTTTCTGTGGTTGGACTACAGAGATTCCTAGATGGATGGGTGGAGATGGTGATAGTGTGTGTGGTAGGAGGGGCGGAGTTATAGATGTGTTTGGGAGCGTATTGAATTAGCATAGAGCATAATCCGGATTTCTTGATGAGGGTAAGACAAAACTTCATTACATAAGTACTGATCTGGAGCTCTGTGTGTGTGTGTGCGCGCGCGCGTGTGTGTCTAGTTTGCTCAATATGTTACACGCTACTACTGCTTTAATCACACTCACCCGAGAGTCTTAAGAGTTTCAGATCTCATTCCTCCAAGCATCATTAGAAAGAGGAATAAACACGCGACACATACTGGATTTAATGCTCACTAATTCCTTTAGGTTGTCCTAAAATCGTTAAGTACGGCTTAAAGTTTTTAACCACACGAGATAACACATCGACACGCTGTCATTTCATATCTTCATGTCGTGGTCATGAAACGGGATTAGTTTTGTAAATTAAGTGCCCTCTTTTACTTTGATTAGAAACAGCGAGTGTGAGAGAAAGCGAGAGAGACCGAGAGAGAGAGAGAGGGGGGGGGGGGGAGGGGGTAATGTTCAGGCGATTCTGTACCAGAGTAAATTAATGTAAAACGGCATTTCATGCAAATCAGTTCCGTTCCTACATTCATGTCCTGTAGCGCCCTTTTCTTTGGTGACTAATGGTGCGTTTATTTATTCACCCCGCTGTTTAATCATCCTAATCAGCCCTTTCCTGTATATATGGTCTCCTCAGATTTGGAAAATCTGTACGCCTCAGCTTAATCAGTTCATTAATCTTTTGTAACACACACAAAAAAATCTACATACATTACAGATAAGAAAAAATAATCTTTTTTTTTTTTAGGACACAGTGCCGACCCTTGCTCCGCCTCCGACGATGATGCTGGGCAATTCATTAGACGTACCCTGTGCACCTTTAAATCTTCACAGCATGATTCACGCCAATATCACGATATCGCACGGATGTCACGCTGTTTGTGAAAAAATTATATCAGCCATGTCAGCAGGAATATCATCATCTTCCAGATCATGATGTGATTTAAATTTTTTTTCCCCTTCTGTATTTTTAACCTAGAACGTTCCGGACAAAACACCCTAACCCGTCTGATTCTTTTTAGCTGCGTCACTGCGGGTCGCCACCTTCCATCTACGTAGCAGCTCGTGGAAGCCTGGTATTTTTGGCTGGCATCGAATCTAAGGTGACTTTGATGGAAAAGTGGAGCAGAAGCTGGAGCAAGAAGGGTCTTCTCTCTCTCTCTCTCCGCTTGGCACAATCCTGCTTTCAGCACGACTCTGGTCTCTCCGGTCACTTTGGACTCGATTTCTAAATGCAGGTTCCCATAAGACACAAAGGAATCAAGGGTATGACCAAAATGGGAGAGAAGATTAAAAAAAATTATAAAAGGAACTAAAAATAGAGACGGGAGGGGAAAAAAAAAAAGTTTATTCATGATCTGGTGAAAATGTTCCTCTTCCACGCTCTCTTCTCGCACACGTGTGGCATTTAATCACTTGCATCATAAAGCTGTTTGGACCAGAGCAGCACAAAATGTCAAATTTGTACAATAAAACAAGCATGCAATTAAAAAACAAACAAACAAACAAACAAAAAAAAACACATGCATTATGTCAAAACTTTTGAGACTGACTGCGGTGCTCCGAGGAAGCGAGGTGAGGTTCGAGTGCTCGTTTGCATACTGCAATATCATTAGCGCAAAGGCCAATGCGGTGTTAATGAATGAGAATCGATATGATTTGCAGCACCGGGTGCGGACGTGTGCGTGGGAGGGAAAAAGCAAGAGCTAAAAATAGTCCTCCTTGCAAGTGAAGACTCTAGACGGTTATTAGTTTTACACGTCTATATACAGTACGGCGCTCGTTTGTACTCTGTAGGTAGAGCAGGGAGTCGCTCAGTACCTAAAAAAAACACACAAAAAAACGAGAAGCTTCATCACTTGGTATGGCAGAAATACCGGGTTTAAACACACACGCATACATACATGCGTATGTATATACACACATTATTGGCACCTCTACATTTGGTATTTATTACTTCTTCCTTCAGTCTGGTCTTCTCTTAGGAGACTGGAGAATAAAGCTCACTGCCATTAGTTTTTTCCTCTTTTGGACTCTCGTCTCTCTTCAGCTCACTCCACGGGTCTTCAACAGTCAAGATACTGAGACTGACAGGTCAAATACTTTATTGATCCGCATAATCTTTACCAATAATTCTGATCTCTGCAGTCGATGTCGATAATGAGCTCAAAACCCTGGCAGTTTGGGCTCGGAAACGACGATGCTAAGCGGAAGAGGAGCGATTTAATTACCGGCCGCGGCACCGTGAAATCTGATGACGTAAAGATCTGTGGATCAAATCTCAAAGCCCCGAGCTGAGCACAGCGGCATAGCGAATGCTGACCGTAACACTTTCTGATGCTAGGTGTAAAAAATAAATAAATAAATAAATAAATAAAAATCCGATTTGGAGCAAATAATGAGCTGTTTGACTCATGCGGTGGTCAAAATAGTCTGTAGATATTTCAATAACGATAAGCTCTGTGTGAGCTCCTGATGCAGTGCTGGGGTTTTAATCAAGGTTTCTGAACGATGATAAAACTATTGGAATTAATCAGCAGTTACTGGGACACAAGAGCCTCGTGTTCCCCGTAATGACTGACATTTATCTCAGAGAGAGAGAGAGAGAGACTGATTAAGATAATGATAAAAAAAAAAAAAAGGAAAAAAAAAAGGTGTTAATGTTAATCTCATTTTCCATTGCTAACCTTTATGATTATTACGTCTATATTTCAGAGTTTATGCATTTAAGATTTCATTGCACGGCAGACATCTTTAATTCATTCTCAGAAATGACACCTTTCGTCATGAAGGGTTTTCCCAGACTGCCTCGCAGATGTACTGTCTTTCATCACGCTGCGACACTGCAGCAGTGAGTGGTGCCTGGTATTCCTCAAGGCTACCGATATTATTTTATCATCGCTAACACTGCTCATGAGTATTATTACAAAGTCGACTTTTTTTTTTTTTTAATCCCTCGAGATTTTCTCCATAGTAGGGTGAGACCCCATGCAACAGTATATTGCTGAGTGATGATTTAGGATTGCTATGCAGAAATATACGAGGGGGGGTGGGGGAACAAGTCTCGGTTGTAAAATCTTATGTCATTACTCAAGCGTCGGTTCTCTAAACACTTCCACTCCAAGAACGATGCTCAACTTCTTCAAAGAAATCCGGTCTGAAATAAATCATGAACGGAGATCGGTTAAACACTCGGTGAAGTCGCATAGTAAAGAACAAAAAAATAAGAATAATAAAATCACTGCTATGTTTAACAGTGAAATTAAGAACATTTCCACACACACACACACACACACACACACACGTGTGAACTCACATGATTGGAACTAAACCACTTGTTAGTGAGACTAATCAAGAAAAAAAAAATACTTAAAAATTTTTTTTTTTCAATTATCAATTATGCATTTTCAGCACAATCATATCACATACAGTACACACTTTTATTCATTTAGCTAGTGTGAGAAACTGAACAAGGCAGCAAATAAGTCAGTGTTTTGTTTATTTACTATTATTATTTGTTATTTTTTACAGTAATAGTGTATCGGAGATGCCCGACTCCATTTAAACCCGTTCTCCAAGTGAGCCACTCGTGTCCCGCTTTGCATAACCACACAAGCCAATTTTTCCTTCGCATTAGTTTACTCACTTCCCTCTCTAGCCTCGACCCTGAGCACTTACGAGTTAATGGGACACCATTAGCGTCTGCTGCGGGGAGGCTGCGTTGCGAGCCGGATTGCTTGCAAAGACTGTACGGGGAGTTTCCATTCACCAAGAGAATGTAAAGATCCGCTTAATTGCAAGCTGTGAGATTATGATGATGATGGTGATGGCGGTGCACAGATGGTGAGCACAATCTCTATTCAAAACCATTCACACACTCAGACCCAGCTCTCAGTGAGATGCTGAATAAAAAGCCCGGGGTTTTTGGGAAATAAAGCTAAACACTGCTAAATGAAAGCCCTGTCCAAGAATAGAGTTAGTTTTTGCTGGAGAATATAATAACAGAGCAAACTGAAAGCTTGCAAACAGATCAATTTTATAGGTCAGAGGAAAAAAAAGAAAAGAAAAAAAAAACGTCTTTCTGAAATCGAAAATTTTCTAAATGGAATCAGTGCAACAAAATATTGAGGCTATAATGAAAGCAGGTTGTGCTTTAAGTCCCTGACGTACGAACACGTTCAGTTCCAGGAGCATGTTCGTAAGTCGTATTTGTTCTCAAGTCTGACAAAGTGAGTCTTATACGCCTTCGACACAAATATACTATACAATGTAACGCGTACCAATCCACTTAACTAACTCCCTGCCCTCTGTTCCCAACACTGCCCTCATGTGGCCAAATGTATCTCACATGTGAAATGTTGTCTCTGCACCTTTAAATCACGTGGGGAATCCCGGACAGCACTTTGTCTCAGAGCTGTTTTCCACCGTATTGGACTATGAACTCTGTCTTGTTGAAGATTTTCTGAAATGCAGATTATTCAACATTGAGACCGGTTTGCAGGACAGACATTTTCTATCATCGTGCTTCCGTACTGATTTATTGAAATCGATGAGGCGGACTCATTTCTTGGAGAAGAAATGAGTCGGCCTCATTTCTTTTTTTATAAAAAAGCTGACAAAGGATTTTGTCAAATATTCTTGTTTTTCTTCTTCATCTCTGCATGCAAACTGACTTTTGTACACACTTACTTATCATTGATGTATTGAAAACCCAAAAACAGAAGACTGCAACACAAGAGTGAAAGCATGAAACAGAAAGGAGGACAAACTGCTGCAAAACCACACGACACCCGAGCTCATACAAGCTTGCTCAGGCCTCCCCCCCCTTTTTTTTGTTTGTTTTTTTTCCATTGTGGTCAGCAGTAAAATGAGGTGCACAGGACTGATTTCACCCTGAGAGTGAGCAGTATTAAGTGACAAAATAAGCACAAGCTTCAAAGGTCTTTAATACCCAGTGGCCTGGGTAAATCTCGACTGAGACTTCCATGACATGATGTGACATTTCCAAAGACGTACGTGATGCTCCTTGGTGCTTACGCTGACTTGCAGAGCCTATTTAATGGAAGGAAATGAGAGTATAATGTGATTTTTAAACTGCATCATAGTCCATTATACAGTAAGTGAACTGAACTGCATTAATGAAGAAGAAAAAAACAAGAAAAAAAAACAATAACCAACAATCAGATTTCTGACTTCTGAGAATGTCCAGTGAAGAGAATGCTGTCGATATATATTATGTTTCAAGCAGCCATGATCAGAAACCACAACGACGGCCGCGACCCTGCTTCATGCTCATGAAGAAAAAGCTGCCCCGATACACTTAATAAGACAACAGACTTGACGTGCTGGCGTCCAAAACAGATCCAAACACACTTGAAAGTGTCAGTCCGGGGCTCGCTCTAGTCTAAACCAAACCATGGCGTGACTCCAGGCCCGAACCTCTCAGACTTGTTGTTGCAGTAGTCACAGCGATGCCATGAGACGCGTGTCAGAGTAAAAATAAATCAACATCCGTTCACAAGAGCTCGAGCAGCCTTCACATCCAATTTGCACAAAAACAAAAAAGGCTTTTTAAATATGAGTAAATGGGTCTATGAAACATCAGAAGATAAATCATCCTAATGGAGGCTTTCGTGAAGATGATAGCATTAATGTAGATCGACTTAGCTTCTCACCATCGCACTCGGAGAGATAGAGAGGGAGTAATGGAATTCATGGACTGCTTTTAATTGAGAAGGAGAGCACTTATTACAGTATAATGTCTATAATGTCATTATAATAATAATAATAATAATAATAAAAGTAATTTTAAGATTCCGTAATTTTGTCCCAAATTTGTTATAGCAAATGACTAAATCACAAAGTCATTAATTGACCAATGATGCAATAGCTATGTCAAGAGTGTTGATTAGCGATGGCCGTGCAGCTCGAGAGTATGGGATGAAGGAAGAGACAAACGGAAGTGACGATGACGCATTCTATGGATGTTTTCACACTACGGTCTCGAACACGGATCCCTGTACAGATTGTCACCGACTTACGAACATTCGAGTTATGAAATTCCGCAGATACAAACATTCGCAGATGCAAACAACTCATGAAAAATAGCTCACGTGTATTGTACAAAAAATAGACAATGCAGATACCAATATTTGCAATTATATAAAATATTTTCAGTGTGTAAGTGAATGTATAAAACGTCTAAAGTGCGGTATATTGTATGTGTGGGGGTGTGCGGGAGAAATGAGTCGGCCTCACCGGTTTCAGTGAATCAGTCCGGGAGCACGATGATAGAAAATGTCTGTCCTGTAAATCTGTCCTAATGATGAATAATCCTAATTCCTGAACATTTCGGAGAACAGTACGAGTCTATCATGTTTATTGTGAAAGCCGTCCTAAATAGCTCTCGACGTCTGACTTTTACATTATTTGAACCATGCCCGAGTACACATTTTCAAGTTGACCCAAGTACGGTACGTCAATCATACTTTGTGGTCAAGTTCCAGACTTGGATCCGTTCCCGAGTGTGTAGTGTGAAAGAAAAAAAGATAAGAAAAAAAAAAGTGTATCCGTGCTCTATAGACGGCTGGGATGGCTTGTTCCATGCCATGTCGATCAGAGCATCACTAGCCAGTCGGGAGTGTGGACGAGGGTGAATAGATGTGCTTTACAGTAACTTTGTATTACGAAATGTATTATTTTTGTGTTAAAGTGAAATATTTTGTGTGGAATTTATTTATAATTGGTGCATGTAAAGGCAAAGTGTAATCTACGTAGAGAAGTAGAGTGCTTGTGTGTGTGTGTGTGTGTGTGTAAGTGAGAGAGAAAGAGAGAGAGAAAGTGAGAAACAGAGACTCCCCCGGAGGCGAGGCTAAGCATGGAAAAACACATTACATAACGCATCAAATTATATATTTATCGAACGTACCTAAATCTAAATCGGCTCTCGCTGCGTGCTAGACATACAGATTATCCTGTATGTCTCTCTCTTTCTTCATGCAACATTCCCTCTCACCTTGTTTCCTTTTTCACTCCACCTTCCACCCACTCAGCCTTTCCTTCCTTTCCTACCTTCCATCCTTTTCTACCTCGCTCTCATTCTTTTTCTGTTCTGTTACATAACACGAAGGAATCACTACGGCTGAGGCAGAGCGGCACGCAAGCGTGTGTGATCGTATGTGTGTGAGAGAGACAGAGCGAGAGAGAGAGATAAAGAGAGCCAAAGTGAGGTCAGCAGGCCCAGGTTTATTTATAGCCGGAAAGCAATTTGCAATCACACGGTGGCCGTACCAGTCACAAGACTCTCCAGCACGCACGCACGCCAAGCAAGCTGACGCGCTATGCACTGTACGCTAACTTTCACATGAACTCTAACGAGCGCAGGTCTGGCAATTAAATTAAAGATGAGATGTGTGAGACTCCGGGTGTCCCGGGAGATCCAGTCTATAAATATACATATATACGGTACATATATATTATGGCGCAGATTCTTTAAAATAAATATGACATTTAGCTGTTTTGAACTGCAAAGTAGAAGAAGAAGTACAAAACTACACGGTTTGATGTAGTGATAATGATATTTGCACAATAAATCATCCAGCCATGAACATCAGGCACAGGCGAGGCGATTTTATGGCGTGTAATTTAGCATGTGCACAAAATTAAATAATAATAAAAAAAAGAAACCTAATAAAAAAATATAAAAAAAAAAAATAAAATAAATAAAAACGCTCCATGATGTGTGCTCAGGCCAAATCTGGTCCCTATAAAACAAGCCGTGATTGTCCTTTGTACTGGAAATCCTTTAACTGGCAGAAAAAAAACAACAGAGCTTAATTAAACTGATTCTTTCTTTATTTTTTTAATCAACTGTGTGAGAGATGTGAGTGTACGCTGGTGGAGAGACACCTTGGAGACTCACTCACCCTAGATTGTATTTTAGATAAGGAATGTTCTGAGTAAAATAAATAAATAAACAAACAAACAAACTATGGACAGGACTTTCCTCTGGAGGAAGGAACCACAAAAATTTGTTTTTGTTTTAAATATACATTTGCTTTATTTCTTCTATTCATCTTTAAATGTTCAAGTCAGAGACGGGACAAAGACGCATCTCCACGTGTCTGTACAGTAACGTGCAGTCACATGCTGACCCATGACCTCTCGTCATCTCTCTCACACACACACACACACACACACACACACACACACACAAATTGCAGGAAGCGCGGTCACACAGCCGTGCCAAAATTCCTTCCATTCCTGGCGTACTGTAGGAGACGTGACGACATCGCGGACGTCACATGGGCGAGTGGGATGTGAAACGTGATCGTAGGCCAGAGAGGGAAGGGAAGGACAGGTTAACTGCAGAAATGCACATACGGCATGTCAATGAGTCGTGAATGGAGGAGACAGAAAGAAAGAAAGAAAGAGAGCCAAGGATCGAGTGAGAATGAAAAACAGCGAGGATCCAAAAAAGGAGAGAACTGAAAAGAAGTTTAAAAAAAAAAGTGAGAAAATGAGAAACTTCGGAGGAGGAATGTGTGAAAATACATGAAGGCATAAAGTGAGTAGGGTTGGAACGGAAAAGTGGGTGGGAAACAGAAGAGAGTCAGGATTAAAGGGTGGGCGGTGTCAGAAATAAACCTGACTGCAGTTGGATCCCTGTGACGTCATCAACAAGAGGACATCGTGTGAAGTGTTCACGCTGGAAATGAACGCCAGGCTGCAGGTAAATTGAAAGTCCTTCCTTGAGCATGAGACCTCAAACCGACAGCCGTGCACAAGTTTTTTTTTTTTTTTAAATAAAGCTACACGCTGTATACTACTGTAGTGCCTCAGCCTGTTTCTGGCTTTAAAAACGTATTTACCGTCGCTAGGGTTGTTACCATGGCGACTTGGTTAACCGTCACCAGACACGGGACTCAAAAACACACACGAGTATCCGACACAAATTCTTCGACGTGGAACGTACGCCAGGGCCATTCTCGTCTCCTACGCTACGGCGAGGCGTTACAAAGTGATTCCACATGCTTAAGCGTTCCCAGATGTTTTTATCTGGTATCCAAGCGCGATCAGGCCCACATGACTAATACGGCAATTTATACATAAATTTAGAGGTTCGTTTACAAAAAGATGTTTCTCACAGAAACGGAATTCAGCGTTTCGGACTTTAATCAATCAAACAGCTTTGCCTTTCAGTGATGGAAAATTCCTGTCTGTGCGTGCGACTACACTTACACTCGTTGAGCCGAGTGCTTGTTTAGACGTCCTTTTTAAGTTTTTCTACTTTTTTTTTTCTATCCAGTGCTGGGTTTCACTTTTCAGTTATTCAGCATCATGTTAGATTTGTAATAAGTGTCAGCTTCACGGAGCGCGACCTAAACCCTTCTCTACGAACCTCTCCCCGGTTCGGGTCGAGTACATGTGCTGCGCTGTTAAACGAGCGTTCGATGCGTTCCCGTTGTCCCACGCCTTTGTGTGCTCGTCACGTAATTGCTGTCGGGTGACAGCTAGTGGTTTTCCAGGAATGCGTTTTTTTTCTTCCGAATGACTTGTTTACGAGGACACGCTTGCCAGATCCTTGCCGGCAGCAGCGCCGTCACCGGGCGACTGTAACCATGGGAATGTCTGTCGTCTCAGTGGTGTGTGTGTGTGTGTGTGTGTGCGCGCAACAATAAAGATTAGGGTTGTTTTCTTCTTTGGATGGAATGTTAATAAAACTTTGTAAAAGCTCTCGAACTCTCTCTGGATGATGAGGTCATTGTAGGATTAAAACATGATGAGTCAGCAAAAGTGGAGCCAAACAAATGCAAGAAAAATACCCCTACACACACACACACACACACACACACACACACACACACACACAAAGAACTGACCTCATAAGGCTGTCCTTTAATCAATGCTGAAAGCCAATACACTCATTTCTCTACCCCTGGCCTCAGACCACAGTGTATACACACAGCTATGTTGATTCTGAGTGCTCGGCTCTCAAAAGCTAAACACGACACAGGGGGAAACCTGACCAGGAAGGTCATCCCAGCAACCTTTACGCGATCCATCGCTCCATCCTCTCCCTTCCTGATTAATAAAGAGGATTCTCTCTCTCTCTCTCTCTCTCTCTCTCTCAGGAAATAACCATGACTCATGCACTGGATGCATGCTAATTCAAGCCACATTGCGGTTCAAAAACAATTTATCTTCTTTAAAAAGAAAAAAAAGAGGAAAAAAAGCTTACTGAACAAGTTCAATTAAAAAGCAATTAGTGCAAGTACTGTAACATGAACCCAGCATGAGCTAAACCTATTTATACACTTACACATCTGCACGATTCAGCACCCGAAGAGGGACTCGTCGCGAAATCAGGGCAAGTCCAAAAATAGCAAATCGAACAAACTGAAATCCTGTGTTCTGCGATATTAAAAAGCAGACGCTACGCACGATCTTAGTCTTTCTCAGACTTTAAACATTTCTGACCATTTTTTTTCTTCTTTATTTTGGCTGAATAAATTGAGATTCTGTTTTCAGTTTCTGCAACTTCAAAGAGTAAAGAAACCGACACTCATGGTTTAATAAAGCCTTTGGGTCTTGTTTCTCTTTCCTCCTGTAGACGTTCTTGAAGGAAAACGTCGACCCTGAGAAACTTGTATTGCCTTGCACCACCAGGTCCTGGGGTCGAATCCCGCCTCGGGGTCTGTGTGGATGGAGTTTGCATGTTCTCCCCGTGGTTAGTGGGTTACTGGAACTCATCTTACACAAAATAATAATAATGTTATTTTTATAAATAAATTCTAAGGTGCTAAAAATATTGTCAAAGTTCCTCACAACAGATAAATGGATAAATACGAATAAATACTAAATGGTACCTTTATTACTTAAAATATTGCAATGTGAGTTTTTGCTTTTGTACATGCTAATACATAGGTAGTCCAAAGTGTCCACTTTCAGTGCTTCACTTTTTAACTGTATTAAAAGTTTAGAAAACAATACCATAGCAGCATTCTGAAATAATATCTTTACTATGTGTATGTATATATTGTCTGTCTTATAGGAAACTGTCTTTTTAAGCACAACGATGACAGCAGTGACATGTATGTGTGACGTAGCGGGAGGAAAAAAATAACTTGAAGAGACGACCCCAGTAGAGTAGAGGCGGCGCCTGAAGGGAAATATAGAGATATTTTGTTTATAAAGTGGGCGATAAAAGACAGGCGCCTAAACACGGCAGCTCCGGTGTGTACACGCTGTTTCAAAGTGTGTTTTTTATATTGCTGTTTTTTATATTGTTTATCGCTGTACCTTCTACATTCGCTCTTCGATTTCTTATAAATAAAATACCAACACCAAAAACAGGACAAAAACAAAAATCTTCCTCTGAAGTAGCTTGTATTCACAGTTGAACTTGGTTTACATCATAATCATACATTTTCTCCTGTTCAAGCTGACTGAATGTAATCAGAAAAGCAGAGCATGTGGGAGAGCGTCTAAAAAATGCATGACGTGGCCAAGTGTGTAAGGATTAAAGTCGTCTACATTATAGCATATACCATCCTGTGCAAAAGTAACTCAGAAATACTGTAGATGCTGTACAGAAGAAAAAAATGTAAAAAAAAAAAAAAAATATATATATATATATATATATATATATATATATATATATATATATATAAATAAAAAGGCCAGTAATTAATTAAATAAAGTCAGTATTTGGTCTGACAACGCTTTGAGGACGCTTTAGTTTCAGGTACAAGTTGTGAAGTTTTAGAAGAAAAATGAGCGACTAAGTTTGACAGATCATCCTGCAGAACCACCCACAGGCACTCTGAGGATTTCAACTGTTGCTTTTTGCATGAAAAACCCAGCAGCTTTCATATTCTATCTAAAAAGCGTCCGTTATATAATGTACTGCTTTCTTTTCTGGCATACAAAAATTTCCTTTAACTTTTGCAGTGGAATAACTACTGCTGTTTAAAAAACAAAACAAAACAAAAAAAACTAATGTTTGTACTAACTCAAAATACAGTCCAAAAATGTTAAAATCCGGGTTTTGTTTATTTATTTATTTATACTCGTTCAATTACAAATCGAAATGACAGGTGACCCTTGGTGATTGACATCACTAATAAAGAGTTATTAGAGCAGTTATGGCAGTTACTTTTCTGTCCTAGTGCCTACACATTTGCAAGTTCAAGCCCAAGCACTGAAAGACATGAAAGGTTTGACCAAAAATAAAACTGACATACTTTTATTCACCCACAACAGTGTACTATTTAAAGGAGGCTTCTTTATTTTTATTCTTGAGCTTGTAAGGCAACGTAACCCAGTTTTGCGATGTGTAAAATATATTCATACAGTAAACAGTTTCACCATTTCGCCAACATTATCAACATTATAATTTGGTCATCCAAAACTGACTTGAAATATAATAAGTAATCTAAAAATAAGCTGAATAATCTTATATTGGAGTTGAAATAATAATAATAATCATTTAACAGCCATAATTATGTACAATAATTTAACATCTACACACACGTCTTATATTTGTGTGGCTTGATATCTATGGAGAATTACGGAGGTTAAATATGTAAAAATACAGGTTGCCTAAGACTTCTGCACAGTACTGTATATTTTAGATTTTTTTATATTTATGATTATTATTAGCAATGTACATTTTAAAACAGAAAAAAACATACAATAAAACCTTGGATTGCAAGTAACTTGGTCTGCGAGTGTTTTGCAAGACGAGCAAAAATTTGTAATAAATTTAAACTTAACATACAAGTAGTACGTATACGCTTTGTCTGTCGAGTGTCATGTGATCAGGTAGGGCTGGGCGATAAAACAGTATCGGTATTTATTGACGGTACACCATTGTCGATAACGATAAAAAAAAAAAATCGGTATGAAGCGCTAAAGTTTTCTAAAATGCAGCTAGCTGAGTACGCGCCTTGTCTGAATCTCAACAGCCTATCAGATGTTCCGATGAATACCGTGCTACGAGTGACAAGCAAACAGCCAATAAGCTTATGCAGCCACACGCATTGCCCTCTGGTTGGGTTACGTCATCGCAACCTCGGAGCGGAATAACACGCAAAAATGAGTGCCGTGCCTAGCAGCAGCGAGGAGATTGTGAATAAAAAAAGGACGTATCAGCTCGCTAGTGTGGCAGTTTTTTGGTTTCTTTGCTTCTGACCAACACCAGAACAATGTTGTGTGTAAGCTCTGCAAAAAAAATCGTCCCGGCCAAGTATGGAAACACAAGTAATTTATTTCATCATCTTAACCACTTTCACCCTTTGGAATATGAAGCATGTCGTCCCTCTACCTCAGCTCAAAAAACAGCCCACAAGCAGTCAACGATGGAGAGGTACTCGGCAACAATGCCTTATGAAAAATCCTCCAAGCGATACAATGACGTAACCGAAGCCATCGCGTACTACATTGCCAAAGAAATGCTACCACTTAGCGTGGTAGAAAAGTCAGGCTTTAAAAGACTTCTTAATGTGGTTGATCCGCGCTACGTCATCCCGGGGCGCAAGTATTTTATAAAGACTAAAATTCCAGCACTTTATTCTGAGTGTAGGAGAGCAGTGGAGAGCGAACTGTCAACCGTCTCATATTTTGCTACGACCGCAGACATTTGGACAAGCCGCACGTGTGACCCGTACATTTCATTGACGAAAACTGGAATCTGAAGTGTAAATGCTTGGAAACCGCATATTTTCCCGAAGACCACGCGGGTGAATTTATTGCGCAAAACCTGGCGGATGCGCTGCTCTCATGGGGTCTGAATGAAAGTAACCAAGTGTGCATCACGACCGACAGCGGGGCGAATTTAGTGAGAGCCGCTTCACTCAACAACTGGACTCGGTTGCAGTGTTTTGGCCACCGCTTACATTCAGCTATCGGTGAGTAGAGTCGTTAATTAATAGTTGCATAATCATCCACATATAGTTTCTTTGGATGTGTTTGTATGAACACTAATATGAATATAAAATTAACTAGAAACACACAGTTAAAACAAAGACAATTATTCTTGCACTCTTTGCAGGCTTTTAATCATTAAACTGTGATTTAAATATTTTTGTGTTTCTCTTGTTTTACATTTTCCCCCCAAAAAAATCCCTCAAATACAAATGTTTGTATTTTGTGCATGTATTACATTGTATATATTTAGGATGCTTATACCTGACATCTTTTCTTTTTCTTTTTTTTTTCTTAGTGGCAGCAGGGAAGGACAAAAGAGTTGAAAGGGCTGTTGGTGTGTGTAAGAGAGTAGTTGAAGCATTTTCTTATTCGTGGAAGAAAAAGAGAAATCTAGCAGCAGCTCAGGAAAAATGTAATCTCCCCAAACACCAGCTTGTCACAGAGTCACCCACCAGGTGAGGTTCACGCCAGAAAATGGTTGCAAGAGTGCTGGAACAACAGAAGGCCATTGCTGAAGTCCTGGCTTCGGACAGAAGCACCCGACACCTGGTTCCTACCTGGCAGGACACTGATGTCTTAGAATCTGTGCACAAATTTACAGATTCTCTTTCTGGGGAGTCATATGTGACTGTGTCATATGTGAAGCCCGTTCTCCAGCTGCTAAGAACAAAACTACTGTGTGCTAGTGAACAGGACACTCAACTCACAAAAGACCTTAAAACCAAAATCATTGCATACCTTGATGAAAAATATGCGGACCCGGTCACTGATGGCCTACTCGACATGGCAACATTACTAGATCCAAGATTCAAAGCTCAATACATCAAGGCAGACAAGGTAGAAGCCATTAAAACACGGGCACGAGCTGAAATTATGGATGATGACCAAGGCCTACACCAGGAAGAGGCTCTGGGTGAAACAGAAGCAACCGGTGCAGAGGGAGGAGCTGCTGCTGAACCACAACCACCTCTACCGCCGAGTATGAAGAAGCAAAGGAAGTCTTTAGGGAGTTTTTTTTAAGAGTCAAATCCCTAGCAGAGATGCCTTACCTCTCACTGAAAGACAAAGGGTACAGAGTGAACTGGAAAGCTACTTGATGTCCCTTGATGCTGACAGTGAGTCTGAACCACTGGAGTGGTGGAGGCTACATGAGCGCAACTTCCCAAGAGTGAGCAAGCTTGCAAAAAAATACCTGTGCATTCCAGCCACCAGCACCCCCTCAGAAAGAATTTTTAGCACAGGGGGTAATGTAGTCACATGTAATCGGGCAGCATTAGAACCAGAGAGAGTGAACCAACTTGTCTTTCTTGCTCACAATTTGTAATGTTGCAGTGTATTTGTGAATAATGATGGTCGGTTCCTCTACTTGAAAGCTCAGATTTGTTTATCATAATTTGTTTTGTTTACAGAGTTTGAGGTTTACTGCGCCGTTATTGACGTATTTTACAGATGCTGACCTACCTCAAAGTTGATTGTTTAGCATTCACACTTTACCATTGCACACACTTTGAAACATTTTATTTGAGAGTCTCTTTGACATTTTTATTTTATTATAAGACATAAGAGACAAGATTTTTTGTTTGTTTTTGCCTATTAAAACTATTTGCTTTAGTAATGTTGGTAAATTAAAATAAAATGGTTAAATTCAAAAACTTTTTCTACTTCTTCATTTATAAAGGATTGTTAAAAAAATATTCAATAATTATCGATAACGAAAGATATGAAACATTATATTGTGATATTTTTTTTTTTTAGCTGTATCGCCCAGCCCTATGATCAGGTCTGGACCAGTTCTTCTCTCTCGCACACTGTGGGATTGTGGGTAATCATCTCCCATGCCCAGTCTCAGTGTTTAGTAAGTTTAGTAACTTTACTGCAACAACAGCCCTCATGAAGAAAAAAAAAAGTTTAATAGGCTGTAGCAGTGCAAGAGATGAATCTGTTTAACAACAAATCAAGGTCCCATTTTTGCTAAATTCTCAAAAGGAGGCAAAATCAAGTGTCATTAGAGAGATTCCTTGTTCAAGTCGCACAAAAAGAAGAGGATTTTTTTTTTCATGCTATGATGATATCGAAACACGAATTTTAGTATTGTAGCATCACGGTTATCAACGTATACATTCTGGAAATTACTACCGTTTTTCCTTAACATGATGTTATTAACGTTGATAAAAATACATTAATCTCACACCAGAATCTCTAAACACATTAGAAACGTTTCGTTATTAACACATTAGACACTTGTTAAAAAGAAAAAAAAAAACACTTCACATTCAAGTCCTCAATGAAATGGTTCATGAGATAAAAAAGAATCCACTGATTCACTACAACACAATTCTATGCCAGATCATCTGCTTCAATGGCCTTGTGCGAGTGTAGCATCATGGGAGGGAGGTAAATGACAGAACAGGAATGTGTGCATGTCTCAAGGTCAGATAAAGTGATGACGGAATGGTGTGCTTTTTCCCCCCCTCCAGTGAGACATTCAGGAAAATCCAATTTCCTCATATCACTTTTTTTTGTGAACACCCCACAGGCTCTTTTCTATCGCAGGGATTCGCTCACAGAAACCAAGAACAAGTCATGAGAAGCATGCCGTGCTCAGATGGGTTCCAGGGTTCATGAGCATGACCCATAACGGTGCTACCGAAAACGGTTCCCCCGACCAATCTGAAAAACTGTTGAGCCACAGTGACCTTAGTTTCCTGGTTTTGGTCGAACATGGAACTTTTGGTCTGCATCTGCCTTTTGCATCGGAGTTACGTGTCCATGTCTTTTCTGTCATGCTTTTCTGCTCATCAGGCTGGTTAATCGTCTCTTCCTGGTCTTAACAACGTACTGATGCTCACTGCATGTTCGTGACTTCGGGGTCATCAAGTCTTTTTCCAGACATGAAACGACGTGAAAAGATTGTATTACACAAATCCAGAGAAAAAGTAAACCGTCAACAAACTACCTTTTCGCCCCTGTCAGAGCCTGTCATAAATGGAGAGCAGTTATTATTATTATTATTATTATTTACATTTCAAAAGGTACATTGGACCATCTATTGAATTTCTGCAGCTGAACCTGCAGGTAATAATTAATATATTAATGAGTTTTGATGTTGCTTTTTTGGTCACCACTGTTTACTTTGAGAGAGAGAGAGAGAGAGAGAGAGAGCGCAACACTTGCCAAGAGCTCTGGAGATGAGTCCATCTGTCCATCCATCTCAGTCTATCCATCTCAATGCATCTATCTAAATGTCTGTTCAATTATTAGTCTACTTGTCTCGTCAGACCATCCATCTGTCCATCCATTTGTCTGTCCATGCACCCATTCCTATATCAGTTTTCCTGCAGGTCGGTCCATTCGGCTGTGAATTAGTGCGTCCATCTGCATGTCAATCCATCTGTTTGTCTGTCCGTCATGCCATCATCTATCCATATTTTCAAGATTCAACGAACTTTATTAATCCCAGAGGGAAATTGCTCATCTCCCCGTCTGCCCATCCATCTATCCACTATATATCGACCACTTTATTTGCGCGTCTGTCCATCATCTTTCTGCCTACCAGTTCATTCATTCTTTTATTTTGCTTATTCGTCCATTTACACATCCATTTTCATGTCCATCAATCCATCCATCCATCTGCATGTCCATCTATCTATCCACGCCCATGCATCCATCCATATACCCATCCACCCAACCACCTGCCTGGAAATCCATCCATACACCCTTTTGGCACACACGTCCACATGTCCATTTGTTCGTACTATATATCCAACAAGCCATTCATCCATCCCTCAGCATGTCAATCAATCCATCTTGCCATATGTCCAACAAGCCATCTACCCCTATTTCCATCTAGGTATTCAACCACCTCTCTGAAAGCCCCCATCCATCTATTAATCAACATTACATCCATACTTATATCCATGCTGTCATCCATCTGTATGTCCATTCATCCTCCCTCTTTGCATTGCATGTCCATCCATCTATACATCTATTTAAATCCATCAAGCCATCCATCCATCCACCCATCACTCAGCATGTCCACCCATCACTCAGCATGTCCATGCATCCATACCTTCTGCATGCCCATGCATTCATTTATCTGTATATACATTAAGCCATCCATCAACCTCTAAGCATGTCCATCCATGCATCCATCCATCCATGACCATCCACCACCTATATACACATCCTCTAGACATGGGGAGGAAAAAAAAATCTAAATAAAATAAATTCAGTGACGTATCGCAATTCTTTTGTGTGGCAATTCATGCATCGCCACACTAACTCCAAAATAATATATTATTTAATTAGGTGATTTATTTATATACGCTTGAATTCGATATGAAAAAAAAACTTTCTATTCCTCTATAATCCTCCAGATGTCACACACTAAACTCTTCACACCTTCGCACGTAGCACATCGTGTGTGATAGGGGCAAACTATTTCTCAAGTTTCTTCAGAACTGTAACACTACCTGGGAAAAGAAAAAAAAAAGTGATACTTACAGTATAGAATCTTAATACAAATCAAATCAGGCAACATCTAGGTATTGTGTTATCATCGTACCGTGTGTCCCATCCCTAATGTCCAATGTCCATTCACCCTTATCTCTATGCCTCCATCCACACATAGTGCCAACCCCCCCCCCACCTTTTTTTCCTTCTGTCCCTCTCTGTCCATTGCACATGGCACAGACTGTATCAGCCTCAGAGCAGTGTTAGGATGAGTTTTTTTTTCTTATGCAAGATATTAAACTGCTAAATGAGTTGCTAAGTAGCGGAGTCGTCCCGCTGGTACATAGTGACTGACGTAAACACGAGTGAAAGAATTCACACATTCTTTGGTGTTTTGCATCCTTCCGTTTATCGTGTGAAAGCCGTCGTATGCTCCAGTGACCAGGCACAGAGCAATATGATGAAGAATTCCACAAGCAGCCTAGAAAACAGAAATGATGCCTCGTCTCATCCGAGATGTCCTTGAGTGTGTGACAAACACTAGTGTTTCGAGAGAAGTACGAATATGCACGGGTAGAAGTCTTGTAGTAGTCTGTTTTGGCGATTGGACGGGATTTTCCATCATGCTGACAATCCAACATCCATCCGAGCGGCTCGAGGAGACTCAATCGATGATGGAAGCGTCTTAGATAAGTGATTAGGTGTCACATGACCACCTATCAATCTGTCAAACCATCAATCTGATGATCTAATGGAGCACAGGAGCAGGACTGGGTGTCTGTAAGCAGCAGAAATTTGCAGTAAAATGTAAATGCAGCATGTTTTTTTTTTTTTTTTTACTAATACTGCTTTTTAAAACAAACCAAACTCTTGATGGACCAACAGGAAAAAAGGGAAATGGATTCTTTTCGTGTTCACATTGCGAGTTCATTCGTAAGAAGACACCGTTTTCTTTCTGGTCCACTTCATCTCTTATGTAGCTTCAGTCTTCTTTCTGTTCACACTACAGTACTTCTGGAGAGATCAAACTCACTTTTTTATGCTTTGGGTTTGCTTAGATGCTTTGAACCTAACGAATAATTGCTCGTGGAAACCTCCGCAATTTTGCAGAATTTTTTTTTTCATGTGTTTAACGTTAAACTATTGAGAACAAAATATATATATATTTTTTTTTTACATAAATATAACAGTAAATTCAGCTACATTTCCTGTTATATTACATGAGATGTTTTTGTTTTAACATCTCAGAACATCGGCATGAGATACATATACACGGCAAGCCTGGAGAGCTAAAATGCAATGACAAATGGTGAAGTGAACCTGGAGTGCTTCATGGTCACGATGCACAGGTTAAGCAAATGGACCCAAGGTGGTCTCGGTTTACTTTCTTTCAGTGGGGTCAGAGTTCATTGGGGGTGTTCACAAAAGAAGATGAAAGCAGGAAAGCAGGAAATACTGCACACCACCATCCAGGAAGTGGGAGTAACATCCTCTTGGAAGACACAGGAGGAGAAGGATGAGTAAGCTTTTTTAGAGTTCACATAACCAACCCCCCCCCCCCCCCCCCCAACCCCTCAACACCCACCACTTTAGTTCCTCCACAATCAAACCCAGACGCCAGGCTACTCCTAGATCCACTTTCCAAAGTCAAACAATTCATAAAACAGGACGATATGTTTACCATCTGTTAGGTTTCCATCCAGGGTTTTTATTATTTTTTTTTTTCCTGAGAGGAGACTTTGTAGCTCGTAAACAGACTTCATAAGAGTGAACGTGTTTCCTAGGTTTTAAACACCATGTCGAAATGGTCGACTACAAGTCGCAGGATATGAAGGATAAATATTTATCCAGCAAAATAAGGAACGTTGTATCTGTCCGTGGGCTGTGGACGTGATCCAGAGCTGACACTTTTAAACCACTGCTGAGCCGAAAACTGACCGCAACGTCTCGGCTTGTTTTCAGAAGTTTTGGGATTTCTAAAAGTACCACCATGTAGAAGTCGACGATGAATAAAATTTTTTAGGCTCGCACACTGTCTTTAAAAGTTACTTTAACCCACACCCACCTGCTCGTCACAACTGTGCATTCAGTGCGACGCATGAAAATATAAGAATCTCACAGCTATCATTTTTGACGTTTTTAGGATTTAAATACAAACGACTATGAGAATTCTAGATCTTCACTCTAGAACCACAACTGCAAACTCTGATGTGCAAGTCCTAAACGTATGACACACTGTAGAACCAGTGAGACGTCTAGAAACATCAAAGCCCAAAAATCATGGTGTGATGGGACTTATTAGGTCTTGTATCTATTTAATGTTACATTTATTGTTGTGCAACATTTACGAAACACACTTACTGCACGTTACAGCAGCTGTTAAAAATCCCGGTGGGGGAAAAAAAAAAAGATGGAAAAACCCACTCCCACACTCAGCTTGTTGTGTTATTAAGAATCCGCAAAACACTCGATCTTGGAAGATCTTGCGGAAAACTAAAAGGTTATAACTTTACCGTGCAACTCTTAGTGTTGCAAAAGAAAATAAAAAAAGAAAAATATATGTCTGTGTTACTGGAGCTGTGAATCATAGTAACCATGTGGAGTATACAAGTATTTCTGAGAGATGCAAGAGGTTTCCATTTTCTGCAAAAGCTGTATATCAGAGAATTTTAGACCATTTACAGATAGTGCATTCCAGTACCTAAAAAGATAGATAGAGAGAGATAGATAAATGGTTCAACTTTATGGTTCTTAAAGTTAACAGATAACAGATAACATTTATCTGAGCAGCACGTATCTCTGTCATTCGCTACAATCATTATCTTTAAACAAATTGAGCAAATAACACACTCAGGATGAAAATGTGTTATAAAGAAATGGCGACATGTGGCTTCTAACGCACGTGATTTTTGACTAAATAGCGCTTGCTGTGTTTTGAGACTGGAGTGTTTGTGTGTATTTAAGTGGCTTGAGACTAATTGGAGCTTTGGAGATTGGAGGATTTTAACGCATGCAATTTTTCATGATTTAACGCCATAAAAATGCGTTACTCAGAAGCTTTACGCTCAGTACAGAATCACTTATAGGCTAATCGGCCGATCAATCGAACTTCTGGTCGATCGACTGGTTCATCTCTATTATAAATGTCTTTTATTTATTGATTGATTGATTTTAGAGTCAGTGTGGCGATATGTGAAGCGGCACACAGAAGAATCGTGATTTATAACCGTATGTTTTTTTCCCCCCCAGCTCTAATAGAGAAAGTACTTTATTAATAATCACAGTCAGATGGGAATCTGAAAAACTGACCATTAAGTTGCATTAACGTGGTAAAATAAGAAGAATATGCGGTTTCTATGCACATAATGATTATACGTACAGAAGTTCCGAAAGGAAAAAAGACCCATGGATACGGTTACTCGACTCAACCGACAAAAGATCAATTACCCGGCATAAGTGATTAAATCGCACACAGCTCTACCTGTTACTATAGAAACCAGCCGGCATCAGAACAAACACATTAATGACTGCGGCTATAGAAGATGAACCTTCTGACCAATAACGGTGGAGAATTCGACGGCGCTTCTGCCGCACTGCAGAACGAATATCCGCTGCTGTAAATCCCTCCCTTTGGGGAGTTTTAACCAGGCCATATTTTAGGCTACGCAATCTTGGTATTAGCTGTTTTTACAGTCTTTTGTGAGCCTCTGGTTATAACCGGTTCATTTAGAACAGCACAGGCTCATGAGACGTATTCAGCATCATGATGTAAAAAAACGTGGATGTGGAAACACAAACACTGCAATCGACATCAAAGACGGAAAGAGAGCAGAACGAAGACCAGGTATAATTCTGAAAAAAAAAAATTTTCACCCCCTTCCTTTTTTTTCCCCCCCCGCCAAAAAGTTTCTGATCATCAAAGCCTGAGGCTCAGACCCGGACAAAACGAGTCCATCTGTGTTTGAGAAGGGCAGCTTTGAAGCTCGGATCGGTAAACACACACCCTCTAAAGTAACGCAGTGTAAACCGACTGAAGGGCAACAGAAGTACGCATGGCAAGCAAGATGGATCAGGCCTAATGATCATCACTGCCATTCTCTTGGCGCCTCAGCGTCCTGTGACGGAGCAGTACATCCCGCAGTCTCGTGTAACGCTGTCGAATCGAGACACGACATACACTATCTATAAAACGCTCGTCCTTGTAATGTTTGTTAAGTCGTGGGTGTAAGAGAACGTTCGTTACTCGAGATTTTAAAAATCAATTTAACTTTTTATATCCTGAATCTTTTAAATCAGTGATAAGGAGAACGAAATAAAACGGAGAGAATGAGAGGAAGGGGGGAAGAAAGTGTTCACAGCATTCCTCCACTGGTTTCCATTAGCGATGTTATTATTCATCAGCTCGTGCTGACGTCAAAGCTAGCCACAGGAGCAGGACGGCGAGCTCCAGCTGCTGTGGGTTAAAGGAGAGCCGCGCTGCCTCGCTGGGAGTCTGGCAGCATTAAAGTGCCGTGACGTATGCTGAGAGTGGAAGGGTGGAAGCAGGAAGCATCTGTTTGAACAGCGAGAGGGTTATATTAGTCATGAACACTAAAGAAACGAGCAAATAAAAACAGTCCGGATAAATGCATATGTATATATACCTACACATGGAGCGAGGTGCACACACAACTATAAACAGGACTGTACAAAAGTCTTGAACAGTACTTATGTCTCCATATTTTCCTTCCAAATAATATTAGCCAGACTTTCCTATACAGTAAGTCCCCTACAGTACAAACCAACATCCGTGTTATGAATTTTCGTGCATTGTGGTGTGAGAGGAGGGTGCATCCCAGGATGTCTAGAAGCGACGCTCTAATAAGGCAAAGAAGAGCCAAGCAATAACAATAGTAAAAATATGAGAATGAGACGAGTTAAAAAGACGTCAGACAGACATCGCTCGTTCCTTTAACATGAATCTTTCGACCATCGGCCAACAAGGACAAGATCATGGAACATGCTAGTTTTATACGGAGCTTGTTCGTATGTTGGGGACAGTATTTTTTCAATGTACTCTTGAGTAGTAGTAATTCGCTCCCAGTTCTTTCATTTAATCTCCGCATAATTTTACATGTAGAAACTTGGGGTCACCGAGTTGCTGAGAGCAACAGCCAGTGCTCGAAACAGGGAAGGGAGAGATTAGCTAATTGGATTTATTGTGCAAAATGGAGGCATGTTTGTCAAGTACTTAAGTATTGCGCAAAATAAACTAGTAGACGAGTTTACATTCATGCTTTGAGTGAAAAAACTGATTACCGTTTATTAAACTGAACTTAAGTGCTACCATGTTTGGCACAGGAAAGCTCTACGAAAACAGGGAACACTGAAATCATGGAAAGCATGATCAAGCAAGCATCATGGATTATAAATATAAGATTGTGATACATCACATACTTTATAATGTCTGTATGGGCTATGTGTGTACAAGACCAAAATATCAGCGCTGACTTTGTTCTTTCCCCTGATGTTAAACCACACGTCATGAACAAACATCTAGTCAGAATTTCCACTACACTGTCCCCCGTGGAACCTACTGGAAAGAGTCTGTCTGTCTGTCTGACTGTACCACTACACACAGTGGGTCAGAGATTTTGTTTAGGAGTGTGTGTGGTAGTAGGAGCAGATAATAAGCATGAGAACTTGGCCATATGCTTTTCTGAGGATATCACGGATGTAGAGAGTGCAATGTGAACCGTAACTGAACTGAAAGACTTACATAAAATCTCACATGTTCCAGATTTATCATAGAAAAAGTATTTTTGTTCCTTATCCATATCATATTTTTATGTGCTAGGTTATATAGCTAGGTTTGTGTAAGATAAATTTAGGAAGAAGTGTTTCCCTACACTTGGAGTATATTTGGGTGGGCCGGCCAAGTACATTTGCCCGACCCTTTTTAACAATCTGTTCATCTGACGTCTGTGACTAATTAACTAGTAGCAGTCCGTTCACTCTCGCTCTGGCATAATAAACCGTTACAGTGCACAGGCTGAATTTTAAAAACACACAGAAGGATTAGTCCTTAAAATTGAAGCAGCTCCGATCAGCACGGCAGCACAGCACTGGACTGATTAAGAAAAAAAAAAAGTCCTGCTGGTGTGTGTTAATGAGGAGGTTTCAGACATCACACTGTGCATTTGGGGTTTCTGATATGTCACAGAAAATAAAAGTTAATCATTACTGTTAAAACGTGTAAAGTTGTTCTGCACAAAAATGCCAAATTAAAAATGTCACAGAAACAACCAAAAACAACCATACAAGCTTGCATGCGTGTACATCAAAGCACCCATATGTCAAAGCAAATTTCCCCCATAAAACATAATGGAAACTGTGATGATTTGTTCCACAACCCAAAAATATTCATATCTAAATAATTAACACAAAATATAAAGTCAAAATAAAACAGGTTTACCTACATTTTAAGGTGTTAGACGAGAGCAGAATCACACACACACGGTCACAATGTTATAGTAAACAGTACACGCGCGCACTATACTGAGACTGAGCATGGAAGACGATTACCCACAATCCAGCAGCACAACAGAGAGAGAAGAACCACTGGCTCAACTGGGTTCAGACAAAGCGCATGTGTACTACAGTACTCATATCAAGACCTCACAGTTTAACAAGTCAAAATTTATTTTAAAATTTTGCTCGTCTTGCAAAAAGCACATCCCACTCTGATGGAGACACTGCTCTATCGCGATTCTTAGGTCAAGTGCAGGTTAATTTGTTTTATTAATTTTACTTTACAGCAGTGATTCCGTTTTTTTTTTTTTTTTTTTTTAAAGGTAAAGTGCAGGTTATTTGTTTTACTTTTACTTTATATTTTGTGGCTATGGAACAATGGAAAATGGAAAAAATCTGCTTTGATTTACGAGTGTTTTGATATATGAGCCCACTTCCGGAACAAATTATGCTCGCAATCCAAGGTTCCACTGTGTAAGTACAAGTATTTTTCAGACCTGTGGGACACACCACAAAGAGTTTTCACTGGAATCAGCATGCAGGATGAAACTTCACTGTGTGATGGAAGTCACAATCAGACACAAAGTGGATAAAAGTTGGAACAACAGTTGAACAAAAAAAGAACAAAAAATTAATAAATAATGATTAAGTAGGCTCTTATAGAAGAAAACATCTACTCCTTTGAACTCCTGTGTCTCTCATATCATGGGTCTCTGAGTTCACGCAAGTGGAATTGGTGAATAGTGATTTCCACAGAGTGTAACAGTGTGGAAATCACTATTGACAGTCCATTAATAACTCTTTTACAGTGTGTGAGCAGCCTGAAAAGCAGCATTTCAGTGGTGTCCCCTGCCTTGAAGGAAGCACATGCTAGCCTCCCTCGTTAATAGATGCCATTGATGGTGGCGTACCCTAAGTAACGGATGTGTGACTGCACAAAACCAAATCAGCAGGACAATCTTAGGAAAACACATGACATAATTTATCAGAATATATTAACATAGCATCGGCATATCCTCACACTGGGGCATTCGAATATATTCGACAACAATCCCACACACACACACACACTTGTTCTTCTGGGTGTTCATGTGCACTGAGGGCTCTGACAGGAGTTCCACTCTGCATCTGTCATGTTCTCCACACACACACATACACACACACACACACACACGGGACCGGGACGAATGTGGAGACAGAATGAGTCCTCATTATTGAAGACCACTGGAGTGTAAGAGGCCACAGAAGGACAAATTGGGATGGAGGACGAATTACCCATGAAGTACCGTACAGCACAAAGGGGGAGCGCATGATAACACAGCCACTTCACACACTCTCCAGTGTGGTTTGGGAAAAAACCTATTCGTGTGCTCGTGCGGCCGCGGGGTCCAAGCTGATGGACATCTTTAATGAGTCCTTCTGTTAAAAAGGTCTTAGCACTGAATGTTATTTTACACAATTGACATTTAAACCCCAAGAGGTTTTTCTTGTTTGTTGGTTTTTGGACAAAATTGATACAATATTTAATATTTCTTGACAGTGTTATATTTTGGACCAGTTCCCATTTTAGGCAGTTGAGGCTCTGAGCTGCCGATTGAAGGGTCAGGGGTTCGAGTCCCGCCACCCCCCGAAATGTATAGGCCTGGAGGGTCCCGAATCCTGGATGAGAAAGAAGGTGGATTTAGGAGTCAGGAAATACAGAAATGATGGTCACCTGGTGTGCTGAAGAGCACAGGAGGGAAAGAAAGAAAGAAAGAAAGAAAGGAAGAAAGAAAGAAAGAAAAGAAAGTTATATTTTACATTTATAGAAGGATTGTTGCTAGGAGATGCTTTTCTTTGTGAGATACCAACACATTTTATTTGCTGGTATTTGTTGTTTTAACAATCTATACAAGTTTGGGCGAATGAGCCGTTACTATGGAAACAGTAACGTATTCGAATGGGTGAACTGAGATGAAGTTATCATTTATATCACAGCCAGGGCTTCTATTAGAGGACATTCATCATCAGATTCTGACCAATCAGAGCTGAGAACTCAACAACGCACTGGTCTATGTGCTGTGCAGCTTTGTTCATTTATTTATGTACTTGTATATATTTTTAAAACACTTAAAAGACGAGACACACTGAATGTGAAATTTGTTACAACACCACATGAGCTGAAAGACCTACGTCACCGTTATCATTTTTTACTTCAGACTCATCAAGCTTGTCATTTAGCAACCTGGTGTTTACAGGTTTTTTTTTTTGTTTGTTTTGTTTATTTACTGGAACAATAATAGAAATTGCGTTTCTCGGTATTGCAGGAGAACGTATAAAAAAAAAAAGTTTCTGTGATGAACCCTTTGTACAGACTGAATACTGCGTGTTATTTTCCAGGGAGCGTAAGAACACTTACTGACTGTAACTCAGTGTTCCCTCTGTAACAACAGATCTCATACAGAGCTTCGTAGCCGAGAGGGTTTTTCAAAAAGCACTTCAGGGGTATTCAAGCATTTTTTCTCTTTTTTTTATTCCCAGAATACTGAGCCGGGCTGAGAAGGGAGAGTGTGGAGAGCGGCACGCATGAGTGCATTAGCATTCTCGGTCAGAGGATTTAAGAGAATCTGGGTTCGGCTTCAGGGTAAGAGTAGGAGGGTGGGGTGTAAGGAGGGGGGATTGTGCAAATGCAGACTGAATATATGAATGTAGATAAATATTTTTGGAAAAACTACATTTAAGGATGGACTTTTATAAACAGATATAAACCGCGAGTGCCCTGACCTTCTGATCGTCTTACGATTTATGAGGCACGTGCAGCTTTTGTACAGGAAAAATCATGTAGATAAAAACATGTGCAATTAATTTGTGATATTCAGACGAGTACAGGGATGACTTATGCTTACTAATGTTTGTTGACTTTTTGTTTCTTTCGTTACCCACGATGCCATGTGTCTGTCCACTTTTACTGGGATTCATACTGCATTCGATTTACCTTGAGAGTTATTTGTACATACACCATCTATCAATTAGAGGTTTCCTGTTGATTCTGTGAGTAGCCAAGTTGGATTTTATGTCACTTCCTGACATTTTTTCCCCCTATTTGGAGTTATGACCTTCACTCAAATCTACCTAAAAAGAAGTGATGCAATAATACTTTTTCCCCCCCCTCATACTGCACCGGGGTCAATAACATCTTTCCTGACTTCTTGTGGACCAGCCTTGAAGCCTCACCGCATTGGGATTCTAACAAATATTAGAGGGAAGTAACTGTGTAAAGTCGAGACAGTACAAACAAATAAAAAGGAGCACAAAATGTTAGACCATTTAAATTTTTCTTGGTAACTTGGTGCTCGTCATGGAGATTCTCTCTACCATTTATCTCAGTGACAGGATCTCCAGCTGCGGTCCACCTCGTATCAATATCCGTGTTTCACTGCTGAGCTAATGCACTTCGCCATTGCCCCATGCTTTGCACCACAGAAATACCAGACTACTTAACATTCATGAGGAATGGTGCAACGCGGCACTGAGTTGTTTACCAACTGCAGTAGAATGGCATTAAGACTAATCAGCTTTAGTTCAGCCATTAAAGCTAAAGAAATCCTTCCTGAGCATATTATTCATCTCAAAACAGTCCAATTCATTATTCTGTAATGTAACAAATGACCTAACTTTTTCTTTTTTTTTTTTTCTTTTTTTGCTTAAATGTCTTCTTGGGGGCTTTCTGACTACGTGCAGATATTCACATTGTACATTACCTGATTACTGAACTTTTGAGATGCTGATGATTAAACATCAATCGATTAGTCGCTGTTAAGAATTTTACTAATTTTATTAACAAAGTTTGTTTTGCATAGTGTTTCTCTGTAGGCTGCAGGTCTATCAGCTTGTACTGTACACTACAAGAGAAAACATTTGCTGAATATACATTGCAGCATTTGCAATATTTGACCATAATACATGTTGAGCAGTTGCATTTTTTTATTGTGGACATTAAGTGAACAGTAATTTCAACAGATTTATTGTTCTTACTTATTCTCTTGGTTTAAATTACTTGGGCTCCACTTATTTGTCTGACAACCAATTTGTTATGATTGTGGTACTAGAGGAAGTGACTTACAAAAATGTAATTATATATTCTGTCCCAAGATATTTTAAATTCAAAATATCTTGGCAAGTCTTCGCAAGTCTTTGTAGGTCTTGGTCCTCAATCAACATAAGTCATCTTCCGTCTTCAACAAGTCTTCGGTAATCTGTGCGATTCTTCGCCGTCCATAGTCTTCGCTTTCTGCTGACTTGTCGTCGCAAGTCTTCAATATGTCTTCGTGTTTAACAAGTCTTTGTAGGTCTTGGTCTTCATGTGCAATCAACTCTTCGTAAGTCTTCATGTGCAATCAACTCTTCGTAAGTCTTGGTCTTCAACACGTCTTCGTCTTCAACAAGTCTTTCTAAGTCTTGGTCTTCATTCAACATGTCTTCACAAGTCTTCATCTTCAATCAAGTCTTCATTAGTCTTCGTCTGGTCCTGTCTGGTTTGTTTTTCAGATTGCGTTTTTTGATTGAGACAAACACGCATCCTCTCATTAACTATTCATGATTAATTGTTAATTAAATGACTGACATCATTTGCTTAACTATTGGTTAATCAAAATGTGTGAAGTTCGCAACCCTGAATCAACCGTTTACAAAACAAAAAAACTCTGCAAGAAGCAACAGATATTTTTGCTGAACAACATTCAAATGCGATCCTTATTAGTGTCACTTTTACAGCCGACTGTTCTGTGCAGTGAACTGAAATGAAAAAAAAAAAGAAAAAGAAAGAAAAAAAAAAAAACCACGGTTCTTATCTGATTCAGTTCAGTTCTCCTACAGCGCAATTTATTTTGCTGCGATAAACAAATTTATTCAGAGGACGAATTGCAATAATAGTAATAAAAAAAAAATCTAATGCATCGAAAGCTGAAAGTGAGGTATGTCACAGAATAGTAAGGGTGTGTGTGCTTTCTCCCTCTCCCACTCACACACAAACATAGAGGGTTAAGGTATTTACTACTGACGCACTGCTGCATTTCTGCACAAAACAAATAGCTTTGAACTGAGATGTAATCTCCTGAAAAGAAACAGTGTCTGTCTGCGTATAATTACTGCCATGCATGTCTACTTATCATTTACCATTTTGGTGTGTGTGTTTGCGTGTGTCTTACGCACTATGTCAGTCTATTTCATAATGGACGATATATTTCGTGGTATTTATTTCCACAAGACTTTTGATTTCAGAAGTTGACTTCTATTATATATATATATATATATAATTAATTAAAGCCTATTCTGATAGGGCTATATACACACACCTATACAGATGAGTATATATCGTGCATACTGATGAGATTCAGCTCATCATGATAAAGCTCACGCTTCATGACCTTCATGCCCTAGAAGATTGCGACTGTGTGTACTTTTATCAAATAAAGGATGTAACCTTGTAATTTTACACTGGAATTTTTTCAGACACTTAAAGCAGAGGTTTTACATTCTGGTGCCAAGATCATCTGTATGAGAAATTTGAGAAACCATATTTTATTATGGTTTATAATTATGTTAGCGTATGTTACGGAGCATGCTGTCACGTGTTTTGCTGGTTCATGTCACACAACAAGTTCTGAAAGTAACTACAGAGTCAGCCGAAATATTGTATACACACTTCAGGAAAAGAAATAAAAAGAAATAGCAATAAATATAGTATTAAAATATTTATAAAAAAAATATTTTCCTGAAGTGTAGTACAGGTAGTCCCCGACATTCGAGTTACGACTTTCCGCAGATACGAACGAGCCGCGGTTCTACTACGGGTTCAATCACGGAAGTAGCTCGCATGCATTGTACACAAAATAGACACAGCAGTGGCAACAGATACCAATATTATATTTTATATTATATACAATATTATCAGTGTAAATGTCTAAAGTCTGGTACACTGTATGTGTGCGCGTGTTGGGGTGCGAGAGAAATAAGTCAGCCTCACCGGTTTCAATGAATCAATCCGGAAAATTGTATAACTGTATAAAAAATTTGTAAATCTGTCCTGATGGTGAATAATTCTAATTTCGGAAAAATTCACAACAAAACAGAGTTCACAGTCCAATATGATGGAAAACAGCTCTGAGACAAAATGCCATCTGGGATTCCCCTCACGATTTAAAGGCGCAGAGACAACAATGTTATATTTGACATGTGAGATTCGCTTCCTTAGGCGTGGTTGTGCTTTGTATCCACTTGATGGCAGTGTGAGGAACGGGGACAGAAATTTAGTCAAGTAGATTGGTATGCTTTACGTTGTTTATTTGACACAGTTTCAAAGGTGTACAAGACTCTGTCAGACTTAAGAACAAATCCGACTTGCGGACAAATCCGACTCACTCTCATTGGTAAGTCGGGGACTAGCTGTACTTGCTTTGACTATGACTTAATGATACATATATATATTTTATATTGGTCTTTTAGTCTCTATTAAATTCACTGTGAACCTTTTTTGGTGAGCTTTCTAAAATAACAGTGCATCCTTCGATTCGTATCTGAACCCATTTAGAAGCACATTTCTGTTAATTTTATGTCATCTCCCCTTAAGAAAGAAAGAAATATAAACATCTCAATGTGTCAAGGTGCGAGGTCATCATGTCACTGTCCTGACTACATTTTACAACGAAAGTTCTTGGAAAATCTGTAATGGCTACGGGTAACATTATCGCTGTAAATTTCCCTTTGTCAGTTTCATTGGCTACAGTTTATATACTGAATTCAATTCAATAAGCTAACACTAACCTGGGCTGGCTATTGTTACATACATGCGCCGTGCTAGCTTGTTAAAAAGGATGCTAGAATTTCATCCCTACATGGCCTCAGAACAAAAGAACATCAACACCAGATGTTCCTGTTAGAATCAACACACCCATCCACAGACTAGAAGAGTTTCAGCCCTTTGGCCATTTTTACAACCAGGTGACTAATGCCAAGAGGCATGAATCCATGGGGCAACAGAGCATGACAGCAAAACAACTTATCTGTACAGAGGGGTAAGACCAGTGCAGCATGCAGTCTGGCTTAAAACAGACGCATATTAAGCATACGCTGTAGCAATCACACAGCTCTATTAAATGTCTTACCGTAACTATACCATAGTTTGCAATGGAAAAAGATGACTGAAAAACTTTTTTGTTTTGTTTTTGAACTAGAAAGCATTCGAAAGCAAATAGTGCTGAGGATTGTTTTCTTCTTGCGAACCTTGAGGCTGAAATGCAATATCTATATTTAATCATTGTGTTTTTGATTCCCCAACAATGCTGGGGAAAAAAACAAAAAAAACAACTCGAGTAATGAAAGTGCATCATGGGTTAGTTTATAATCAAATCATAACCCTCTGAATTGTTATTCAATCTTATGCCAAGCAAAGACTCTCTCCTTCACTCATTCCCTGACGGGTAACAAGCAATAAACGTACGGCAAAGGTCTGGAAAATGAGCACATCTTGAGTAACAATCATATAGTACAAGTCCTGAAAATATATCTGTATAATAACAGATATATTTCCGTTACTGCAGTTTACGGCTA
The DNA here is from genome assembly GCA_030347435.1 of Clarias fuscus. Lineage (NCBI taxonomy): Eukaryota > Metazoa > Chordata > Actinopteri > Siluriformes > Clariidae > Clarias > Clarias fuscus. Next base: position 34,078,416 of record CM059206.1, read on the forward strand.
AATTAACGTCTTCAGGGAGAATTTAAGAAAAACAACAACTATGTGGAAAATCTAAGCGAAAAGTTTTATGGTTTCTGTTGGTGCACCTGGTCTAATAACATGGAGATGGAAATTTCATGGGAGCACAGCTAGTCTTTCCTTAACAAAATGCTCTGACTAAAAGAGCTATGAATCATGGGTAGACTGTCTATTCGACCTGATTTGATTTCCGATTTGATTAAATCAATTTAATTCAGTAACACTAATGTGTATTATCTTCAATGTCATGCATATTTACTTGTTCGGGACCTTTAATGGGAGTAAAAAAAACTCCCTTTATTTCTCTATATAATCCACTGCTACACTAGTGCACTTATCCCAATGTTTCACTAGTGCTTGGATACCATCAAGGTAGAAAGTTCTCCCAGTTCGCCAGTGCCATGATTTACACGTCTGAAACGCTGGCCTCCCAGGAACTCCTTTAATGGCCCAAACAAGAGAAAATAGCTTGGATGAGGTCAGTACTGCACGGGGGAGATACCCTATGGCAATAACTCCCATCCGAGTTCCTGTAATGTGGTGTCGTGTGGCTGATTGATTGTGTGTACAGTTATAACAGACAGATGCAGCTCTTCCTCAAGTTGGCGACGAGTTCCCTGTCTTTTTTTTGTTGTTTTTTTTAACTTTTTTTTTTTTTTTTATGGATAAGGTGTTCCACTCGGTGAAGGTTCACGGGAACGACTGCTTCATCATCCATCATAATTCTGTAAATGTCAATCTGTTCTACACCTTTATTCATGAGAAATAATACTGCATGTACAAATGCTGTATAACCTATATTGTTAATAGTTTAACCGTCATGTCGCATAGAAAGTGATTTTTTTTTCTTAGCAATCTTCTGCTCCAGACTCCAATCCTGTAGGTAAGGGTAGTGCACTACCTGGACATAAACTCAAGGATGAAGAGGCACAATACACGCAATTTTAAACCATTTAATGTTTAGAAGTTGACCTACATGATTTTAAAAAGCGTCAATCAAATCAATTCAATTAATTAAAATCGACCAAGAAAAGATTACTGACTAACGATTAAAGATTTAAGAAGAAAGCCAGCAGTCATATGACGGGCAGGGGGGAAGGGGGGGGGGCGGATTGCAGGACAACCTGAGAGCAGCAGGAACAAGCGACACAAAGAACAATAAGAGATGAACTGCTCCAGTTACTCAGAGGTACATGTCTAACTGCATTCAGGCAAATCAGACCTCTTTTGGGACAAAATGATATGGGCGACAAAATAAAAACAAAACAAACAAAACTAGAGCTCTTTGGTAATTATCTAGTATGTCGAGTTTGGAGAAATAAGAATCGTGCATATGATCCCAACCACAGTGAAGTACAGAGCTGGGCGTATCATGATACAGGGCTGATACAGGGCTGATTCTCGGCTTCTAGTGCAACTTGAAGCGATGTGAGGTAAAGTTAATCTTATACGATCACATGCTAGGAAAGTAAATCTGCGGAGAAGGAGGACTTTTCAAGAAGGACATGCATGATTCAACTCCCAAAAAATGTAAGCACTTAAACTCAGAACTGTAACTGAAGTTGTGACATTCAAATATTTTTCTCCCTGTTTGTTTAAAAAATTATTTTGTTTTACTACATCATTTCTGTTCATATCTGTAAGACATGACGTACGAGTACGTTTGAAATGAATATACACACGTGGACAAAACTGTTGGTACCCTTCGGTCAATTAAAGAAAAACTCACAATGGTCACAGAAATAACTTTAATCTGACAAAAGTAATAAATAAGAATTCTATGAATGTTAACCAATGAAAGTCAGACATTGCTTTTCAACCATGCTTCAACGGAATTATAAAAAAAAACGAACTCATGGAACAGGCCTGGACAAAAATGATGGTACCCCTAACTTAATAGTTTGTTGCACAACCTTTTGAGGCAATCACTGCAATCAAACGATTCCTGTAACTGTCAATGAGACTTCTGCACCTCTCTGCAGGTATTTTGGCCCACTCCTCATGAGCAAGCTGCTCCAGTTGTTTAACCCAGACAGCATGTTTCAGCTTCTTCCAAAGATGCTCAATAGGATTGAGGTCAGGGCTCATAGAAGGCCACTTTAGAATAGTTCAATGTTTTCCTCTTAGCCATTCTTGGGTGTTTTTAGCTGTGTGTTTTGGGTCAATGTCCTGTTGCAAGACCCATGACCTGCGACTGAGACCCAGCTTTCTGACACTGGCCAGCACATTTCTCTCTAGAATCCATTGATAGTCTTGAGATTTCATTGTAACCTGCACAGATTCAAGACACTCTGTGCCAGATGCAGCAAAGCAGCCCCAGAACATAACAGAGCCTCCTCCATGTTTCACAGTAGGGACAGTGTTCTTTTCTTGATATGCTTCATTTTTCCATACATAGAGCTTATGTGCCTTGGCAAAAAGTTCCATTTTTGTCTTATCTGTCCATAGGACATTCTCCCAGAAGCTTTGTGGCTTGTCAACATGTAGTTTGGCATATTCCAGTCTGGCTTTTTTATGATTTGTTTCAACAATGGTGTTCCTTGAGCATGAAGTTCACCTTGGATCTCTTTAGAAGTCTTTCTGGGCTCTTTTGTTACCATTCGGATTATCCGTCTCTTTGATTTGTCATCAATTTTCCTCCTGCGGCCACGTCCAGGGAGGTTGGCTACAGTCCCATGGATCTTAAATTTCTGAATAATATGTGCAACTGTAGTCACAGGAACATCTAGCTGCTTGGAAATGGTCTTATGAGACAACTCTTTCCTTCGCTTCCTCTGGTCCATGTTGAGTGTGGTACATACCATGTCACCAAACAACACAGTGATATAAACAACTATATATAGGCCGACTGACTGATTACAAGATTGTAGACACCTGTGATGCTAATTAGTGGACACACCTTGAATTAACATGTGCCTTTGGTCACATTATTTTCAGTATTTTCTAGGGGTACCATCATTTTTGTCCAGGCCTGTTCCATGAGTTTATTTTTTTAAATAATTCTGTTGAAGCATGGTTGAAAAGCAATGTTTGACTTTCATTGGTTAACATTCATAAAATTTTTTAAAATTATTACTTTTGTCAGATTAAAGTTATTTATGTGACCATTGTGAGTTTTTTTTTCATTGACCGAAGGGTACCAACAATTTTGTCCACGTGTGTATTTGCCTTGAAGGTTTATTAAATAACAAAAATAAAAAATAAAAAATTGCTCTTACAGATTTATGCAGATGAAATGCCACTTCCTCGAAATTACATTACACAGGACCTGCTATGGTGATCTGGAAGCTCTTTCCCTGAGCTGTTGTGTTTAGCTGTGGCCATGAAGTACCCTGTCGTGGAAAAGCGAACTCGTAACAGACGATGTTTACATCTTGTCACGGCGAGAGCCAAGGCCACTGTGCCTCCAACACAAACAACACTGGGGAAGAAATGTAGGAAAAAAAAAAAAAAAAACCAACATCATGCAGTGCTACACTGTTGTTGCACTCTCCGAGATTTTTCTGCCACTGACCAAGCGCTGACCTCAGATCAGAGAGCAACCTGTTAACTTCTTATCAGATACAGATAATGTGGCACCATGTCCTGAGCTGGACTCGCGTGTAATGTGACCTCAGTGCAGCGACCTAGGGGCCTGTGCTCGACTGCTCATCAACATAAACGCTTCATTTTAGACTAAACGCATATAGACTGTACTTGTGTGTGCGTGATAGTCACGTTCATATGTAGGTCTTCCCTGACCTGCGTTCATATGTAGGTCTTCCCTGACCCTACCCTGACCTTAAACAAGAAGAAATGTTAATGAATGTACTCATTTCCAGAGACAAAATTCGGGAAAATTATTTCTGTTTTTTCATACAATAGTACAATAATTTTATGACCGCCCCTCGAAGAGGCTCAGACATGTTCCAGCAGGAGAATTTTTGTTCCAAGAAGAGATACTTGCCTGAAGCTAATGTCAAAGAATTGTAGCGGTGTCTTGCTCAAGGTCCTCACCTCGACCCCACTGAAAAAAATCTCTGGAATGAACCAGAATGTCGTCTGCTCTCAGGTCTCCTCAACCGTCAGCGGTGCATGATCTCACTAATGCTTTTGTAAGTGAATGAGCAAATCCCTAAAATCTACTGGAGAGATATCACAGAAGACTGAAGACTATTATAATAGCAAATCTGGAGTGTTCGACATGGAGGAATGCAAGTATGGGTGTGAATAAGGATGGGCATCACCAGGGCTCACACCATATCACGATACAAGATCATGATACCTAGGTTTGATCATCAGCGTTTTTTTTCCCCAAGGTTTTATTTTGAAGTGTTACAAGCATCCTCTCTATTGTCCTGACCTCACTCCATCGGACTTTTACCTGTTTGGTCCCCTTGGAGCAGCCGTTCAAGGACAAAGGCTCACTTCTGATGAAGAAGTGAGGACAGCGGTGCATTTATAAAACTTCTTTTTTAAAGAAGGAATATGAAAGTGTGCTGACAGATGGACAAGGTCTATCGATATTGAAAAACAAGGATTTTGTCAAAAATTATGTATTTGTCTTTTAATTTAAATAGTTATTTTAAATAAGTTTTCGACTCACCCTCATTTAAACAATGTTCCGATTTTATTATTCTTCACTAGCTTCGTTTACGTGTAATTTAATTGCACATATTAAAATAAATAAATAAATTTTAAAAATGTACAGCGCCATCTGTTGACTTTTGGAATGAACGAAAATTTGGACGCGTTACCATGAATTACGCGGAATGAAGGTGTGAGGTCATGCTTATTAAGTAGATTTCAACTACACACTCATGTGAATATTTAAAATATATTTATATAAATTGACCTTGAAGAAATCATTACTACTTCTCAAAATTCAACAGATGGCGCTGTACAATAATTTTTATTTATTTATTTTTTATACATAGGGTGTTTTTAAAGATTTTTTTATTAGGATATCTTCTTTGACATTGGATCGATTGTAATGAAACAAAGACCATCTAGGGTTACGTCAAGCTCAGTAAACACCCTTTGTTTAGTTAAAATTTGTTCAGTAGTTTCTACGTGATGCGTGCACAAACAAACAAAAATTCAAAAAACACATCTTGATGCATTATATTACTCATCTTACATCACTCCAAATAATTTGTTAAAATTCTACACAAGCTAAGCCATTAATTTGGCCCCACACACACACACACACACACACACACACACACACACACACACACACACACGATGCTGTGAACAATCACGCCTATCATTTTATTCCTCGGCTCATTTGTAAGATTTAATATAGAAGCCAGACTGAATGAAAGTAAGCTTGTGGACAGATGTTTTTAATAGAGTGTCTGCATGTGTGTGTGTGCGCGCGTTTGTGTGGAAAGTCAGAGCCCGGTGGAATGAATCACCATTAGACGATGATCCTCGCTCCAGTGCAACTGAGCGCTCATCAAGGAAATGACATGCTGTCCACACCTCTCCGTAATGGTCTCTCTCGCCCAAACGAAACCTCCGAAAGACATCTCAAATGGGATCCTGATCAAATCAGAGTCGTCCTCGTTGATACCAAACAATGGAAATGGGTGGAGACAGCCGTGCAAATGCGGTCAGGTGCCTAAAAATATCCTGCGCGGCTCTCGGAAACCGTAAAGTTGCTCGGGAAATGTGGTTTGACTTCATTGTTTTGGGAGATCAGATTTAGATCCTGGGCATTACCGGGGGACAATAAAAAAATAAATAAAAAAAAGGCAGAATTGTTATTCTTTGCACACATTATACACGCATTAAACAATGCAATGCTGGATGAACTTTCCTTCTCCTTTGTCACTTTAAGTACCCGCTCAGCCTCCTTCCTCCGGCAATACTGATGTAGTTGTTTTCTTTTCAACGATATAAAAATTTCTCTTTTATGTAAAGCACTTTGAATTACCATTGGTTATAGGATACGAACGCGCAAGGCAAGTTTATTTGTAAGCACATTTCATACACAATTACTGGCACATGCTAACTAGAGGCGAAGTCAAATAACTTACAACCTAAATCGCATGACACTTCGCTAACCACAGTGTGAAACTGTACATGCCGGCTTGTGCAAGCACTAAGGCGACGCGATGAGATGAGTTCCTGCTCTGACTCAACGCTACAAGCTTCTGTATGTGCAAATGGCAAACCACGTCTGACTTATGGAAAGATAAATTCACCTAGTAGAAAGCTCTGACCAGACATGAAATGAGCTGTGCTGATTCCTACTAAACCACATGCAATTATAACAACACGCAAAAAAAGTAATCATAATCCAATTTATTATTTCTAATGTAATGCTACTTGTATGGTGTATGGTTCTCATTCACATTCAGTAATTGCGGAGATGGACTCCTGAGTGTATCCTGGAAACAGTCCATCGCATGCAAACACGTTCACACTAGAGCTGTCAATCACAGGTGGACTGCTGATTCCATTACACATTTTTCAGCCGTGCGCTTTTCAACTGGATTCGATTCAATAGCACTAAAGTTTATTTTGGTCTGATTTCTGTCTCAAGCATACACACACACACACACACATATATACTGTACATATACACAAACATTTTTTTTTTTTTTACAGGTTTTGAAGAAGTCCAGTGCATGCTAAAAATATACATACAGTACTGAAATGAAAGGGCGAACAATACTAACTAGTGAGTTTTTTCTCCTGAAAGTAAGCAACAGACACACTATTAGTACGTTGATAATAGTATGCGTAATGTAAGTGTACACAGTGTGTGTGTGTACCGCCTCGTTATACACAGTGTTCATTGTCAATCACGAAGATACTCAACTCGGATTCCCGAAACAACGGTTGCTGTAAAATGGAGAAAGGATTTGCTCGCGTAATGCAGGAAACAGTTCTTGCCGGATCTTCAAGTTTGAACACGCTCCTTTAACATTCCCCACAAGTAGGGATCAGGAGGTGTAAGATCGGGGGAACGGGGAGGGTATGGGAAGAGGAACTTGTTCTGCCACCATTTATAAACCCGGTCCTTGTTCACGACCACGAACGATTGCGAATAACTTGGTCTTGATAAAAGAACGCATAGTAATTTGTCTGCCGAGCGTCACGTGAGCCCAACTGAGCCAATGGTTCTTCTCTCTCTCGCGTTGTGGGTAATCATTTATATTTTGTATTGATTATTTTTATCTGGATGTTTTTGGGTTGTGGAACGAATCATCAGAATTTCCATTATTTCTTATGAGGGAAATTCGCTTTGATGTACAAGAACGCTTCTGGAACCAATCACGCTCGCAATCCAAGGTTCCACTGTATTCGCAGAAAATGTGAGCAGTTTCTATTTCCTGGTAAAGCTGTGGTATACTTTTAAATAGTTCATTCATTTTAGACGTTTCATGCTTGGAAGTTTACTGAAATTATTTAAAAAGTGTGAATCAATTCAGCACACATTCACATTTGAGAGCAATGCAGCGTGGCCAATCACATGTCATTTTGGCAACTGGAGAACCTGCAGGAAAGGGTAGAGGGAACATGGGGAACTCCACAATGATGGTAACATGAGTCATGAAAGCCTGGAGCTGTGAGATAGCAATGCAACCTCCCGCAACGCCACGCAACCCAAGAACAACATTAACAACAACAATAATAGTAATCTTGCAGTATGTCACCTTATTCGTTTTTCAATACGTTTAAGATTTTCATCTCTAAAAACTGAATCTTTGTACAAAATAGGTCACAACCCTGTCTTAAACTGGCACAGATTTATTCCCTGAAAGAAAATGCTGCCGAGCCAAAAAACAACAACACATGTCTCCCGATAACAATATTGTGCACACTCGAATGCCTCGATGATGCACAGATTATCTGTACATGCCTAAAGTTAACGTGTCCTGCTCGGGCCGTCGCCATGCCTGAACGCTGGTGAGAGTGAGGCAATCTGTGGCGCGCCTGATAGCCCGTGTTTGTATTCCGACGCTGATAAACACTTGACACAGTCTGAGATTTACGCTAAGTACCATTTCAGTGACTCATTCGCTTTCTATGACGCCACTCAGGGCTTGATAAGGCGGGAGCTGTGCGAGTTAGCGATAAGAGAAGCGCATGCGGCAGTTCCCACCGAAGCACAGCTTAGGAATGGAGACTTCTATTAAATTCTTTTTATATTTTTTTTCCCAACAAATGTGCCATGTATTAGAAAGGATTACGGGCGACTGCACAGGCTGAGCGCTAATCCTTAATTTGAGCTGTTTTTTATAGAAATGAAAGACTGAAAGGCTGAGGACATGCGTGGGGTCGGTTCGTGAATAAGACGTTACGGTGGCCAGAAGATCTGAAACAATATCTGTTGATCGATATAGACATTTTAGGATTAATTCAACTCAATTCAAAGAATAGACCAAATCACAAGAAGTGAGACAGCAAGATCGGGAAATCTGAACCCCTGCATTTCCCACATGGGCGTAGAACTCGCTTTTTCAGAATGTTTTTTTTATTGAAGCACTGACTGCTTCAAAATCTCACACTATGAAACAACCCTTTTGCTGCGTAGCATACTGTAGCTGTAAGCCACAGCCTCGCTGCACAATAAGGTGCCAAACTAACCAGCTGTTCACAACATGACTGTGCAATCAAATAATCCTTCACAACTCCCTATCTTGTGCATACACACACACACACGTCCATCACTATCCACCTTCAGTGGTTCCTTTATACGCACTACCGGCTGAGAAGGCACACAAGGAAGCCTCCTCCAGGAGGACCACCATCTGGCTCATACATCTCTTATGCAGCACGAGGCGGAATTCAGTTCTCCAATATCGCTTTTCCATAAACGCCTCAAGAAGCAGGCCTTTTGCTTTATGAGCCAAATCATTACATAAGCGCATGAGTTTCATAATGCTCTGCGTAAAATAAATAAATAAATAAATAACCAAGTTCTCAATCCAAAGTTAAATCCTGCACATAGCAACAAGTCAAGTGTAGGAGTTGTGCCACTGCGAGATGATTAAACGCACTTAGGAGGAACAAAGGATATTGTGATGATCGTGGTAGAGAGTGCGGTTTAATATGTCACGCCAGACGACATTTTCTTTTTTCAAACTTCAGCGATCAAAATCGTCACGTTGCCGTGTTCTGCAGCCACTTGTTCCTAACAAAGTGGCCAGAAGGGACACCTGGAGTCAGTCCAGGACTCTGATTGCTGGCTCGCTCCCCCGACCGCAGCTTTCCCTCTCGTCACTCGTCTCATGTTATGATTGGTTTAGGAAGCTGAGCACACTTCCTTTTGCCACTGTTGAACTTCTTGGCCTCTCGCTCTCTCTTTCTCTCGAACAGGAAGTGGTTGTCCGGCCAAGCCCCCGGATGCAATGTGTAGCGTCCTGATAAGAGTTCCTGCATCGGTGCTATTTGTGACCATAAAGGAAATCAATGCTCAAATAACAAAACAGATATCTTGATATCATTGTGCTGTATTTGTTGAATGCACCTCTAGTCTACCACTTTTGTTTTTCTTCATTAACCCTCTAGTTGAAAAAAACAGTTTACTAATCCATGCATTGCAGGTTTGGCTATGTGATAAACCGTATGATGTGTCCACCTCTGAGGTGTGACCGTGTCTAGGCTCTGTGCTTAACATACTTTACTGATCATGGCACTGTGCACCTTGAGCAGAGTTGTTTATCCTAAGCTCTTCTTAATGCATAAAGTGTCGGGCGTATCACATACAAAACAACATCAGGCTTAAAATCGTATGACTTAACAGCCTTTACATCACAGCATCGGCTTTACGCCGTCATACCTATCTAGACAGCCGGCTAATATGCAGGATGTTGAGGTTTTGAATGAAATAGTAGTTTCGTATTAACATGAATAACCTACACTTGTTAAATGTCTCATGCTAGATTTAAAGGAGAGTTCAGCGATACTAAATTTGACAGCAAACACTAGCAGCAACTGATCACTATTAATATAAAACATCATCGTGTTGTGAGGTGCAGTCTGCATCACTTGGTTTATTTCTCATTTACAGAGCTGTGGCTGTGTATGAAGATCGGAATTTCTTTTTCTCCGCAGACAGAACATCGATCTAAAAGACCATGAGATATCAGCCAAGTCTAATAAAGTTTTGATTAGAAGTGCTGACTTTTCCTTTAAGAATGACACAGTGGTGCAGTGCTGCTGCTGTGTCACATCTCTGGATCGCCGGTTCAATCCTAAACTCAAGTTGCACTCAGTAAGGATTTAGTTTTTTTTTCTCCCAGCATCCAGTTGCATCAAACATTGCAAATTCACCTGATCACCCTACACAACGTTACCTCTGAGTGTGAATGTGTGTCTGCATTATTCATATCCTGAATTAATGCTTCTTTTCCTCCACTGCACCTCCAGCGTTTCTGGGATATCCGCACCTACTCCGGTGAATTAACATTCTGACCTACGATAAACGGGTCGCGTAAAAAACAGCTTTTGGTTGTCATGTGACACGACACTGCCACCCCGGATTCATAGTACACTGTAGCTTTTGTTGTAGCTGGTCATGAGTGCTACTGCAGCTACACCAGAGCTCTGATGTACATCTCAGTAGGTTTCCATTCAGGACGGGACTGACCGGATCCGATATAACATTATCTAAGTGTCTATTTGATCTGTATTTTGAGTTCGTAAGTATCACTACTTCATAAGTATCCCGATTTGATATTAATATAAGCAGTATGAACAGTTTAGAGCATGCCGCCTGCAGGAGTACAGAGGAATTGCAACATTTTACCAGCGCTGATGTAAGTTTTTTTTTTTTTGTATAAAAAAAGAGTGGTAAAAGTTTTTTTTTATCTGTTTTGTTTCCATGTCCAGTTTCCATTGCCGATGACAGATTATGACTGTCCATAGATGAACACAAACAGGCCTGTACTGGCTCCCAGGTGGTGGAATGAACTTCCTATAGACGTCTTTTCAGCCGAGACACCATCAAGCTTAAAGCGACGACTAAACACCTACGTATTGGTTTCTCTCCACCCAAGAAATACACATTTTTATTTATTTATTTTTAATGATGGAAACTTCAAAGCACTTAAAATACTGTGAAAAAGTATTTGCCCCTTACTGATTTTTTTGCCGTATTTGACACTTGTATGTAAATGAAGTGGATCATCAAACAAACTTTAACATTAAACAAAGATAACCCGAGTAAACACAGAATGCAGTTTGTAAATCATGATTTCATTTATTAATGGGGGGAAAAAAAGCTGTCCAAATCCACCTTGTAGAAAAAGTAACTGCCTCTTAAATCTAATACTGTCATCCTTAGCCTTTTGGGCAAATCAAGAGATGGATTCCTTTCACAAGGAATTTTCTCCCTCTCTTGCTTGTATGACAGCCACCTCGAATCCTTACGAGTCACTCCATCAGACCACACGATTTTGAGCCGAGATTCTTCCTGACTTGTGAATTCCTAGTGTCCCACTGAGATTCAGGTACAGTATACCACACGACATTCACATCTCCTGTAAAGTTCGAAATAAAAAGAACTTAATTAAGGCGGCACGTTGGCTTAGTGGTCAGCACTGTCGCCTTGCACTTACGGGTTCCGGGTTCGATTCCCACCTGTGTATATGAAGTTTGCATGTTCTCCCTGTGTCTCCTGTTTGGGTTTCCTCCCACAGTCCGAAGACATGCAGATTAGACTAAATGGAATTCCAAAATTGCCAGTAGTGTGTGATTGGCACCCAGTCTCCCCAGTGAGTGAGTGATTTGAATTATTAACACATTACAGAGTTACTATGGACACAGGAGAAATTATCTCTTCTACAGTCAGAGGGCATGCATTTTCAGTACTCTTTCATCAACACTTTTAAAGCATGCTTAGAAAAAAAAAAAAAGTGCAGCCCATGACAGCAAGCTACAAATCACTACGAGTCACTCGGACAGACCGCATGATTCTTTTACGATTTGTGAATTCCTGGTTGTCCAGCTGAGATTCAGGTATAATACAAGGTATTCACGTCTCCTGTAGAGTTCGGAACTACAACACAGAACCGACTCCTGAACCGCTGAATCGAATGAACTGCTGAACCCAAACCCAGGTGTGGAAACAGACAGGGATATTAACACGTTACAGAGTTACTACGGACGCTGAGGAGAACTTACCTCTTCCACAGTCAGGGGCATACATATCCGGTACTCCTTCATCAACATCTTCCCAGTCTGTGAGTCTAAACTTGTGTGGAGAACTGAAGATGTAAAAAAAAATTATATATATATATATATCACCGGGAGCTGAGGAGATTTTTCTCGCGTCCTGAAGTGAAGCAGGTTCTCTTCTATTCGTAAATAAAAACTTATATTGCAAAAACAACAACAACAACCAAAATGTTGTTAGCGCGGGATGTACAGTCTTCGTGGCACTAGCAAGATGTGCGTGAAGTACACGGAGGCGGTCGCTAGCTTCACTCAATCTGTCACAATGCTAAAGAAAGAAAAAATATATATATATATGGAGATTTTCCGTTTCAAGCGCGCGCTCACTCACATCTTTCTGTCTGCGCGCGTGCCATAAAAAAAACGCAGCAGAAGAAGAAACGATTTGCTTTGTCGCGTGCGTTTATCGTTTGAGTTTTGAGCACATAGCGGTCGCGCTCCTCGTGCGGGATGCGGGAGAAGAAGTTCTGGTGTGGAGCAGGAAGAGCTGCGCGCGCGCGCTTGTTTCTCAGCGACGACGCGATACTTTACTGCAGTTATTTTTTTTTTTTCCTACCAGAGCACGCGGGGCTGAAGGAAACACCGCCCCCCACCCCTCTCCGCGCGTGTGTCCCCGCCCTCCAGAGACAGGAATCTCAACCAATAGCCTTCGTGCGCGCGACGTTTCCAGAGGAACACGCCCGAACACGAAGCGGTTTTGTTTGAGAACGGTCGTCCAACTTGACAACGTTTGGATTTATATTGTATATATTTTGTTATACATATAAAATGTGAGTTTTATGTTTCAAATGAGCCGTCGTGTGCGCATTAAACACATTTCCGTTGGGGTTGCTTAGGTACTGGTCAAACATTCAACGGACAACGTTGAAAAACCTCATGGTTTACATACAAAATTAATATCAAATTAATACCCCCCCCCCCATACTCAGCCAATTAACTACACGATGAAGCGAAAACAGAGGGATATTTCGAATCATACAGTGCCATCTACTGGTTAGGGACTGCAAATACATTACTCCAAACCTTACTTAAAATATTTGATGGTAACAAGGAGTGAAAGTAATTTTGTGAAATCTTGCAGGTATTATATAGCCAAAAGGCAAGCAGCGTAAACAAGGACTTCAGAGACCTGGAAATCTCTGAAGTTTTTTTTTAGCCTCTGCTAATGAACTGTTTCAGGGTTGAATCCAAGTGCATAACTCCGCTCATGTACAGTAAGGGGTGTTTGTGAAACAGCCTGTTTGCCTGTCGCTGCCAATGGGCTCAGTTCCCACCTTGGATCTGTGTGCCTGGAGTTTGCATGTTTCCTCCCCCAGTTTAAATATTTTGGCGTCTCCAAATTGCCCATAGTATGTGAATGAGCATGTGAATATATGTATGTGTGTATGCGCCATGCAGTGGTTTGGCACCCCATCCAGGGTATACACACCTTTGTGCCCTAAGGCTCCTGGGAAAGGTTCTACCCCCCCGTGACCCTCTATACAGGATGAAGCAGTAAAGACGATGATTGAGTGAGACATACTAAAACAACAATAAATAAAAGCAATTTCCTCTACCTCTTTTAATTTTGTATGCTATTGCTTGAGAAGAAGAAAAAGTGTTGTTTACAATGACCATGTCATCTGCGACTGGTTTCGGATATGGCCACTGTTTCTTTTAATGGTATGCAATACCGGACTGTCCCAACTTACTTTGACCCATGTTGGTAACAATAAAAGATTTAAACGTCCTGCAAAAGTTGGGGAAAAGAAAATAAGCCTGATATTACATCAGACTGTACTGTACATTCATTCATCATTAGTAGCCACTGCTCAGAGTCATGACTGATTTGGAGCCAGTCCCAGAAATACTGGAGGTCAGGCAGGAATACACTTCAGATAGGATAGCAATAACACACACACACACACACACCTAGTGGCAATTTAAACTTGGTTACCCCACCCACTATAATATTTTAGGGAGAAGTTGGAATCAAACCAGAGAAGCCTGAGGAAACCCACAGGGGCACAGGATCACCACGTAAAACTCCACACATACAGTAACCCAAGACCATGATCGATCCAGGGACCCTGAAGCTATTAGGCAGCAAATCACTGTACTTCCATTAAAAGATTTAGTAGGCTGTAACTCTGAAGCTGGATTTAAATCGAAGATACACTATGAGCAAAGCAGAAATGCACCATAGGTTCACAAATTAACATTTAGAGACAATTTAACACCAATAATAAACCTGTTCTTGTGAGGTAGAAGGAAATCCAGAAAACTGTAGGAAACCTATAAAAGGACACAGGAAGAATATGCAAGTAGGCAGTAACACCACCCTCGTTATTACAGCCATAAACTGGTTATGCAAATGAAAATTTCAGATCCGGTCCCCTCGGTATGTATTCTAAATATTACTGTACTATAGTAAACTTTAAGCTGGGTAGAAATTATATTAAAGAAGCACTCTAAACCAGCACAAATGAGAAAAATCTTTATTCAGTCTTCCAAAAACAAAACAAACAAACAAACAAACAAAAAAACAGTACAGTTCGACAGTTTTAACAATATAATAATCAAGAAAGACATAATGGCATAATGTGACCAAAGGGGTGGAAAGTAGCAGATCTATTATTAATACTGCACTGATTTCAACACAGCCTGGCACACATATTGGCATACACCGATTTCTGATCCAGTTACGGTCTTCATTATTAATAAGAGGTCTTCAAATTACACTTCCTTTTCACTGATGATTCAGGAAATACAGATTGATCTTGTTCCAACTACTGATGGCCAGCTACATTTAAGGCAAAAAAAAACAAACAAAAAAAACAATCAGGAATAGACTAACAGATTTCATACACTGTTGATTAAACAGATCAAAAAAGAAATCCGAAAAAGGCACCATAGCGCGCACACACACACACACACACACACACACACACACACGCACACACACACACACACGCACATTCCTCACTGTAAACAAATGAATAAATAAACACAAATCAAACTCCACGTTAACCTAAAGATGTTAAAACCTGGCTGCAGCACCATCGGCATGACGTTCATCTGTAGTGCGTTGAGTATTGTGTTTGAGCGTACCAGGATCCACAAGAAAACACAGTATCACAGTTTAACTTTTTACAATACTTCATTTCTGTCATGCATACGCCTAGATCAATAACTAGTTCTATGAGATCACAATGCTCAACGCACAATATTGTTAAATAAATGTGGGCACTTGGGAATATTAAAAAAAAAAAAAAAAAAAAAAGCTCACTCGGGTTGGAGTAGCATCTTCGGACACTACATTTCTGCTCCCGATATAGGGGCTGCCTCATTCCGAAAGCATTAGTAGAACAATATCTTCCTTATTATGGACAGACTTGAAGAAAACCACATTCTTCCCAATGGAACACAGACAATTAAACAGCTCACAACAAAGTGTGACGGAAATTGCTATGTCATGAACCACAGCAATATCTTAATCCATTTTAATAACGTCTCGTTAATAACGCCCGGATTTCCAAAACCATTATGGCACAATGGTGACTGTAAGACACCGATTAGTGAGTGTTTAAAGCTTCATCATCTCTGTTTATCAGCATGCAACACATCAAGCCTCAGATGTACAGTATAAGATTAACTTAAAATAAAAAATAAAATTAATTCTTACATGTGAAACTAACATTCATTTATTTTAACAGATTAAACATTTAATGTGAAACAGAAGTTGATTTCTTCATATACGTCAGGAATGTAAAACATTTTTTAAATTATAATTCTTAATCTGGAAATATTAATCAGTGTGACATGCACTCAAATATTACATATATTATATTTCTTTCTGTCAGTAAAAGATCCTCATTTGTATCAAATATATCTATATGCAGAATAGTAGCATGAACTGTATACACTAAATCCACACACGCACACAGTATAAAAGTCGCACATGAATTCCCATCAGACTTTTTGCATATTATACACAGAGCGGCTCAAAAGTCTGGATCCATAGGGATTTTTTGTTGCATGAAATTAGATTTTGTAAAAATTATTATTAGTTTATTCATTTTTATTTCAGACCAAGATGGCTACCAAACCAACAGCAGGAGATCGAACATAACCAGACCACAGAGCAATCTGAAGTCAGTAGTCCATCAGATTAATTCATTACAGCAAATGAGGAAATCAACAGTTCTGAAACGTTCAAAGCTCTTGTGTTCACGATACACAAGTGCTGCCAAGTCAGAGGCTTTAAACAATCTGAACATTTGCTGTATTTGAATTTTTGCCTTTAAATCCAGGGGCTTGTTTACAAATACGAGGGAGTTCAAGTCAAACCAGGACTCGTGAATAAAGGCATAAAAACTTTTGACATTTACAAAGACTTCACGCACAGTACAGTGATGAAACGCTTAGCCATGGGAAAAAAAAAATTGAATGGCAGAAAATATTTTAAAGACGACCGTACGTCTGTGCGTTAATGATGACCCAGGCCGAGGTGGCTCTGGGCCAACTGCGGTCGTGAACATTCAGCAAGTGGAACGCACGATTCTGTCTGTAGGAACTGTATGGGAAATAATTCATGAACACCACTTGCACGTTACAGTTACTGCCACATCCCCCATACAGACAAGATCTTGAGCCGAGTCATGTTGACATGTTTGTTCAATTAAAGGAGCTCCTTGAGGCCAGTATGTCAGACATGAAACAGACAGTCTGATCATGGCTCCCATAATGGTGTTGTTATCCTGGTTTGCCTTGAACGCTGCTCGTGTATGTATTATAGTGTCATCACCAAGTGTGTTAACATACATAATATCATACACCCATGCATAGTACACACTCACTAGTAGCACTGAGAAGTACTATGAATGACCTAAAGGGTAATGATTTTTTAAAATGTGCTCATTGGAAGCAGATTTGTCACCCGTTTTTTTTTTTTTTTTTTTTTTTTTTAAAAAGGTCCAGTTCTGTGTCACCATACAGTATCTAGCAGAAGTTTGTGCCAAAGCACAAGCTAAAATGTAGGTAGAAAAGATTTGAATCAAATTATTTTATGAATTAATTACACTTCATCACTACAATGTTTTGCATTGTGTATACTGTATATACACAATTAGTAAACAAATAGTTTCACAGGGAACGTTAGTTTGGTGATAACGAGGGAACATTAGATGAGCTCTCTATAAAGAAGAAATTAAAGGTGCAGTTTGTCTTTATTTTATTTATTGATGTTTCTTTTTCTGGTGATCAGAGTCACAGTGAATGAGGGAGTACAATACAATGTATGATTTGAAGACCTTTCCAAGGCAGCAGAATTATTCGATCTAAAAAGACTTACAAACCACACGTTTAAATTCTATGAAATATTCTAAGGATTAAACTGGCTTAGTCTGAATCACTCTTTTAGTGTGTGTGCTATCTGGTGTTATCCGAGCTAGGCAGGATGTCTTTATATAAATATCATCATTAGTGTTGTTTGTGTTATAATCACAGTAGTTATTAACAGGCAGAACCACATAAATCGTCCTTAAAAACGTGCAGCTCTTGATTAAAGCTCCTGTGGAAAAGCTTTTTAGTGAGAACGTGATGTAGAGGAAGCGAGGCTGATACAGTAAATGACACGTACCCATTGACCCGTTGGAGTGTAAACCCACAAGCACACTTTTAACACAGTGTTGTCGCTGGAAGCTTGTGCCGATAAGGGTTTATATGATGTACCGTGACATTCTGGGTGAATGCTCAGCTGAGTATTTTTGACACAATGTTTGTTTTAGCGTTTAATGACACTATTAAATTAAACGCAGGTCATTTGGTCACACAACATAATGGACATAGACACTCTCTCTTTCTCCGAACTCTCATACACACAAAACAAGAGCTACTTTGAAGGTACAGGAAAAAAATTACTTCATTGAGGGCAGTGTATTTAGGCACATTATTCCTGAAAACTGATCCAGGTTCAATCAATCTTTCCAAAGATTGATGATAATAAAATCACAAAAAAATAATGAACCACATAGCTTAGAGTATGCCAGGACATACAGAAGCGAGACTTTGAATCCATCTGCATTTGTGTTACCCACACGTTCAACTTCAGAAAAGAGGAGGAGCCAAATCAGGTCCGTTAGTGCAACGAGAAATATTCAGAGAATACACACGCAAATCAAATGCAGATCTGATTCTCCGCAGATGTTTAGCAAGTAATAAATCGCAGTAGTGCATTGGTTCTACAAGATGTGGAATCGAACACCTTGCCACACTTCATTATTAATCAAAGCATTATGCACTCAAACACAGATATGGCATCTTTACCTGATTAAATATTTTATATAGTCAGTCATCGACCTTCCTGTATAGCTTTTCATTGCACGTCGTCGTTGTCCTTCCTGTATCTACATTACCCGTTACTGCTTCATCCCCAAAACATACTCTCCTATCTTGCATATATCTTCCTTAGTTAACAAACCTTGTTGATAAATTAATTAAAGCAGCACTGTCTTTCAATCGTGCAGATTTCCTTCAAAAGCTTCACGAGGAATACAACACCTCTGACGGCCCGCTATATACCTACATCATCAACTCTCAGCTCTCTATTTGGCCAATACTGCCTGGAACTGAATCTAGTTGTGGTCCTTCACGGGCCCTCGGGAGGTAGGACGTCAGCCTCGGGGACTGTCTTGGCGCCTTTGTTTTCTGTCGCCGTTGCGTCTGAACGAGGGTCCATGGCGGAATGCATAACGGTGAGCCACACGTCGTCCATGTTCGGCATCACAAGGATTTTCTGTAGGAAATAATGCACATGAAAATTTACGTATGAGGCATGGGTGATGGTATATTTCTCAAGCAACAGAGGTGAACCATGATCAGTCACAGCAAACTAAAATTAGATGAGGCAAAAGTGAAAATGATCCAAAACGCATGATTGGTTCAAGGTGTCAATACCTAGCTTAGTAGTACCATTCTGACCTTTCGATTGTTGTTGCAAGATTTGATCTATTCTGGTGTTTCAATAAGATCTGCGTTAGTTGAGATCTACTTGGGCCTTTACCTGAAACTCCTGCTCCAGCTTCTTTTCTATCCAGTCAGTGACATGCGCGAACGTCACCTCCCTCTCTCCGAGTTTAGGACGAGCCTTAAGCTCCAGCAGAGGAGGACTGCGGAAGCCGTACCTGAAAAACACAACACTCTGTTTAACCTCCAGCGGTGTTAATGCTCGAGTTAGCGTTATCCTACTACCTAATTCGGATCGGTAGCTCATTATGATGTACTTCGGGGTACATTTAGATTTATACCAGCCGTTGCGGTACACTTTAGAACTCTCACAGTAATTGCAAGGTTATTCCACTGTGTGGCATCACGGTCAAGCATGGCATTACATTACTATTACATTTCCATTACCTCTATTACTTTAGTGAGCATTAGTGAGCGAGTGAGTGCATGAGTGTGTGAGTGATAGATTGATGGAGCGTACCATATCCTGTCGGTGGGGGGAGGTGGGATGTTGACAGCCAGCGTTCCTTTACACTCCTGAAGCTCCACAGTGAGCAAAAGTGGTGTGTTTGACACTTCCTCGATCTTCTTCTTAATGAACTCCGTCTCTGTGGCCTTCTGGAAGTACTTGTTTTTGGTTAGCTTGTCCACAAATTTCATGATCTTGCTCGGCCTGTGGACACCAGCGTATCTGAAAAGCAGGATTGTGACTGGTTAAAGGAACTGATTATTTAACTACCCAATTATTAACATTATTTTTTAAAATAACACATTTCTTTTAAGCCATTTCTTGGTAAGGGACTTCATCTAAGAGAGGTGTAGAAGTGTCCACTCACCCGTCTGCACCAGACACCAGGTTTTTATCAGCGATGTTCTCTGTCCCATCGTCCTCATCAGAAGAGCCGGCGCTGGATGACTCCTCATCGCTATCGGCTAGGCAGTATGTGCGTGGCCTGTGCCTGAGAATGCCACACACAAACAAATCAACTTTCATAAACAACGCCTTACACAGAAGTAAACCTAGGCTATATGTTCATTCTTTCAGATTCTGAGGAATCAAGATCCTATCTTATGTCAACAGAAGACAGAGAAAGACATGGAATGTGAACCACTTGAATGTGAACCAAGAAAAAAAAAAAATCCTAAACACACCCTTCAGCTTCATATAAAGCTTCAGCTTATATGGAAAAATGTGAAAAAACAGCTCATGAACAATATTTGGCGACTGTATCACTAGGGGGCAGCAATGAGAAAAAAGTTATGCCAAAAAATTAACGCAGTTGCAGTTGATCGCCTCAGACACTTCTTGAGATTGGACTAGAGACTAGCTTACAGTTCAAAGATGACCTACTAAGCACCAAAAACTAGAAACTACTCTAATGTAGAAGTGAAATATGTTTTTTTGGTTACAGCTTACAGGTAACAGCTTGTATATAGCTTATCTATCAAACATCAACAACCATAGTGCATTCTTTAATCTGATTGGTCAGATGGGGCCTAGTAATGATCAATAACAAAGCACTTTTATTATATTGCGCTAGCTCTAATCTTTGAAATATTTTTTATAGGTTACACCAAAGTCAACTAGTGCACCAGAGTCAAATCAATGACTCAGCCCAGTTACAGCCTCAAACAGAAAGTAGCTTATACATTTTTGACACATGTTTCAATAGTTCAGAGCTTATTTCTCCATCCAGATACAACAGGAGAATGTCCACAATCTAGGACAGGAAAAAGAAATAATTGTGCAACTAAGCAAAGCCTGGAGTTTGATTCACTCGTGTTGAACTGAACTGAACCGAGGATTATGGGGGAACATGTACAGTAAGGCCCTTCTAACGCATAAAGGGAACACAAGTACGATAAGTATGGGCTCAATGAAGATTTAACGAGGTGCAGACAAACAAAATCAACCACACATAATGAAATATGACCAAATGTGCAACACATTTTATCCTTTAAGGCATTTAAAATTTTTCTTTCATGATTTTAGACAGAGTCTCAGCGTAGATCAGAATCTCGCAAGCAGTGTGGCACGTTTGTTCCTTCCTTCTGACCAAAATAACATCAAATAGACATGAATGAACTGTGTGGAGTATAATCTCACACAGGTGGTCATGTTTCACCTGCAGAGTGAGGAAATCATAAAGCCTTTTACTATTAAATTAGCACAAGCCACTTCTTGCACTTATCACCGCTTTGGGCTGAAAAGACTTTTAATGTTGTCTAATTAATTTGAATATTGTAGAGAAATATATCAGGGCCTCTTTTTTTTTGTCAATGTAATCAAGCAACTAAATTTGCTGTGAACTGCTGTCACATTGAAGCTGAGACTGTCCTTTTTCAAAATCTCATGAAGAAACACTACGTGCTAAAAGAGTTCTGAGAAAAGATGCAGTGTTACTCACCAAGAGAGATAGAGGGAGAGGGACAGACAAAGGCAGAGTGCAGAGAAAGGGGGAAAAAAAGCAATATTCTAGTTATTCAATTAGCAGCAGATTTAAAGCGTAATTAACTCCAGTGTGTAAACCACAGTGAGATATTTAATTCATCTTGGTCTACTGTCTGGAGGGCGACATAAACAAGACTGACTCTGGTCTTACCCGTCTTTTCCAAACTCGCCCACAGCCTCTCCCTCCTTCCCCAGTCGGGACAGGTTCATCTTCGTCTCCAGAGTCATGAGGAACGAGCCCTTGTAGGAGACCTCCACATCAAACCACAGGCCTGAAAGATACACGGACAGACCATTAGAAAAAAAGTAAGTAGCTTTGTTTACTTGTAATTTAATAATCACTGATAAATTAGACTAAACAAGAACCTGCAATCAAAAAATCTTTCTTAGATCTCTCTCCTAGCCAATAAGAGAGAGAGAGAAGCATTCAGGAAGAAGGAAACACCCAGTTATGCATTTATGATCCTCCTGGTAAACACAGGTGAGCCCTTATCAGCAGGAAGTGTGTGTGGGTGTGTGAGACAGATATTTGAGCTGTATTTGACCACCATTAATATTATGCCATTTTGTACTGCATTTAGCATCATGTCTGTAGAGTCGGTAATGTGGAGAAGATTGTGAGACGGCACATTCAGGCTGTCTAGAACCACCGCGGCTTTTCCTGACGACTAAATTTAGTGAAATAAAATGAAGCAAAAATTCTCTTGATCTTAACAGTGAGTTGGGAACTCACAGAGCCCTGGACATTCAAAACATTAAAAAGAAAGACAAAATTTTTTAAGAGTAATTTTTTTTTACTGACTTTACCGTTTTATTTTGGAAAGCTTGAACAATTTACAAGGATGGATTTTTTTGTATTTCAATGCACTTTCATTTAAAAAATGTTATCCAAAAGGTATCACATATTTATTTTCACATTATAAATGTAAAAAAATTTTTTTAGATATTAGTATGCATACAGTAAGGCTACACAAGATAAGTGGTACAAAGGATGCATGGATGGATGGCACCATTTTAAAATAGTGTACCCTGTTACTCTTAGTCCAGAAGCTAAGCAAAGCTGATGATCCTTTAGTTGAGTTACATTTAATATTCTGTTTTGTCCAACAGTGGGAAATACTAGTTTTTTGTTTATATATATATATATATATATATATATATATATATATATATATATATATATATATATATATATATATAAAGTTAATTACAGTCTACCATATATTGTACAGTTGATATTGCAGTGGTCCAGTTAAAAGTCAACAATCTATTCAGGTTAACATTACACATTTTTGCTGGTTGCATCTGCTTGGGTTATCGTGCTTTTCAATACGACAAATTAAATAACCCTGTCTTATCTGCTGTTGCCATCATACCTTTATTCCTTCACCACTACACAGTTAAATGTATTACAGCAGTCATACTGGGACACACTGGGTTTCACAATCGCATTAGTCAGAGTGAAGAGAGGCCAGAGACGGGTCACGAGAAAACGCCCTCGCTTCTGTACAACAGCCAAGCAGGTCTAATATAGCTGGCTGCCTCATAATGGAATATTATGTATGTTGGTGTGTGGTGTGTGATGCAATTGTGAGAAAGTGTCTGTGTGTTTAAATGGCTGGCCTGGATCTGACTATTAATATTCAATTTATTACAGAACTGGATAATGAGTGGTTTTGTCATCATATGACAAAAGTGAAAATCAGATCAGATGATGAGGGGAGTCACACGCACACACAGGCCTGATCACACCACGGG
Organism: Clarias fuscus; assembly: GCA_030347435.1. Lineage (NCBI taxonomy): Eukaryota > Metazoa > Chordata > Actinopteri > Siluriformes > Clariidae > Clarias > Clarias fuscus. The sequence goes on from CM059206.1 coordinate 34,101,802, forward strand.
TAATCAGGAAGCACTTGAAGCATTGGAGGAGATGAGGAAGTTTCATTAACCATATGACTAGTGATAAAAGATTTTGTTTACAAACTCCAAAGCAAAAAATCCACCAGTAGAGTCATGCCATGATAACTGTCCAAGATTAATAACAAATATACATCAGTGTCTGTAATTGGCTTGAATAAATTTTTTTTTTAAAAAGTAAAAGGTTTGACTATCTAAAAAAAGAAAAAAAAGAAAAAAGTTGACTACTGAATGGTTAAAGCAGTAGTAATAACTTTCTTTTTAAAATATTATATATTGTACAATATGCATTCGTGCCAATAATAATAATACCCCAAAAATGTATAACTTGTATATAAACACTTCTCTCACCTTGATGATCCACTGAAGGCTGAGAGGCCCAAAGTATTCTGGGAGTACACATGCCCATGTCGAGCTCCGTTAGCGTCAACTCATTCATGAAGTAAGGCAACTGAAGAAACACAACAAATCCAACAAATAATGAAGAAAACACCTTGTTGTTATTTATAGGAAAATAAAGTAACAATAACAGTCAAAACATTATAGATCTGCCTGTGCAGCTTTAGAATCACATTTGTAGTCCTTCTGGAAGTGAAAATGTGAACTCATTAGGAAATTTGACCCCGAGTTAGATATAAGCAAGCACACACTGAGCGTAGAGGTGAAATAAATGCTCTCGATGCTGATGTCTCTCTGGCGTCGTTTCTTTTCAGTCATTTTTACCCCTCAATGTTAAACATCATATGTTTTTAGTTTTAGCTATCTAATCCTAGACAATTTGCTCTAGCAACCAACCAATGTAAGAGATTTGGATTAAGAGAAAACACTAAGAATGTAGTGCTGCTATGCTTTATTGCTTCCAGAAGAGTTTTTTCTTTTCTTTCTTTCTTTCTTTTTTTTTTAACAATTCAGAGCTTAATACAAGTCTCCAGCATGGGACATTCCCATCAACAAAAGTCCTTACACACCAGTGTTTCATGGTGTAACCGTGGACATTGCACAGTGGGGATTTTTTTTCTACTGCAATTTAAGCAGAACTTATTGTATAGTAACATCACATGTCTGGGCCGAAGTGCCTATAACTAACGTATACAATAACAAAAATCATACATCTCAATAAACTCACCCTGATTTTACTGAGCTTCATCTGGATCTTCCTAGACACCCATTCAGACCAGTGCAGCTCCCTGAAAAAGTCCCACGCGATCCGGCCAATCAGAGCGTTCAGCCAGCTCACAGACACCTCCTCTTTTTCTTTCACTGGGCTGTTTGGCAACTGATTCACAGGCAGAGATCAAAATTAATATGTACTGCAAGTCTGGATGCATATGATAACTGAATGAGTATCAAATTTAGGAAAAAGGAAATCACAAATAAGGAGAAAACACATGATCTCAAACTCCAAAACACACTCGTGTGACCTCTTCCAGTACCATCACATGACCTTAATTTCTTTCCCCATAATAAAAAATCCATCATAATCTAAAAACTTCTGGAAATTATATAATATTTTATTCTGTATTGTGGCAAAAAAAAAAAAAAAAGAATGAAAACAAGAAGGTATTAGAGAAAGTATTTGTAAAAGTTGCAAAATGCATGTAAAGTCGCAAGCAAACCAACACACAAATGATAACACGTATGATACCTTTTTTCCCACCCCGGGGCTGCTGTGTGGACTTTCTCCCGGACTGGTGTTGGCACTGTTCGCTTTAGAATTGCCAATATAGTTGGCCATGTAGCTACTGTAGTCTAACAGACACCTCTGTCTGGCACTTGCACTCAAGTCTTTCTTAGCCACCTGAGATGACAGGAGCTCGTCCAGACTGCCTCTGCTGCTGCTGCGGGAATGGGACAGCACTGGAGCTAGATACACACAAACGCACACAATATGCAGTTTAAATATCAGCTACAGCTATTTACGAAGCTTTTAAAAGACATAATCAGTGAATTTGAAAGTCTATAGCTAAAGCCATTGATCTCTGTATGTACTGCCTACCAGAACCATGACCTCAAAGCGGATCTATATGGTCCCCTGGGATGCTAATTCAAGAATGAGATCTTTCTGAATAGTGAGGGAAACTATTTGCCGGGTCAGTGGAGATGTCAGGTCAGACACTGATGCTGGATGAGAAGGCTTGGCTCGCTGTCTCCACCAAAGAGCGGAGACAGTCACATCCCAAAGGTGTTCTATCGGGTTGAGGTTAGGACTCTGTGCAGTCCAGTAAAGTTCTTTCACACCAAACTTGCTCGGCCATGTCTTTATGGACCTTGATTTGTGCACTGGTGCGCAGTCATGTTGGAACTGGTGTGGGTTTGTGTGTTTCAGGAGTTGGGCTCGGCCCCTTATTTCCAGTGAACGGAACTCCTAATGCTTCAATCATTCCAAGACATTTTGGAAAATTTCATGCTCCCAAATCTGTGGGAACAGTTTGGAGATGCCACTCCCTGTTGCAACATGACTGCACACCAGTGTACAAAGCAAGGTTTGCCAGGACTTCTCATCCAACATCAGCCTCACAAATACACTTCTGGAAGAATGGACAAAAATCCCCATAAACACACTCCTAAACCTTGTGGCCAGAAGAGCTGAAGCTGTTATAGCTGCAAAGTGTTCGCCAAGATCATATTAAAACCTATGGATTAAGAATTTGATGTTACTCAAGTTCATATGCATGTGAAGGCAGATGAGCCAATACTTTTGGCAATATAGTGTACTACTTTGTCCTGATCAGTATTTTACCATCTACATCATAGTGAGTTTAAAAGCAGACATGGAGGTTCTCACATACTATTGCAGCAGCTGTGGTGTGAATAACCTTGCATCATCTACAGATGAATCATTCCATACATCCTGTTTTCACTATGGGATTTAGAATATGGGACATATTTTGACCTCATACAGTCCAAATTTGTTGATATCTGTCAAAATGTCCAAAGATCCAAAATGACTGATTGTGAAACCTTTCGGTCCCATATGCCTATTAAATTTGGTGAATGTTTAATTTAATGACTGCATGACAAATCCATAAATAAGAACCTGTCAAAAGGGATACTCCTGTCCATTAGGATACACTTTTTGGAAGTCATCCATAATGAATAAATTTCAACAAACAGGATGCTCATTATACATTTATGTAGCTCACTAGACACATCTATAATAATTAACATCACCATTAATATTAGTATTGACAGAGTGGAAGCAGCTCCAACACCCACCACTCTTGCTAGTTGGCAAGCTTGCCGTCTTCTTAGCTGCCTCAGATTTGAGTTTCGAGGCTAGTAGTATTCTCCGGAACCACTCCTCTTTTTCCCTTCCTGTCCTTCCGAACAAGTAGATGGTGGGCAGTTCACGGTCCGAAGCCACCCTTCCTCCTTCCTGCGAGCCTGCGACATCCTGATTCTCCTTCTCGTCTGAGGCACTGACTGCTTCTGCCTTAGACATGAAATCATCTAGCTTGGCCAGCTCAATGCATATCGGGTACTTCTTGTTCCACACCCGCTTCCTGGCGAGACTCTGGGGCACCAGGGACACCTGGACAGAGGAAAAGGACTAGCTGAAATTAGACTCACATCATGACCTGAGGCAGGGGGGAAAAAAGAAGAAGAAGAAAAAGAAAAAAACACTCCTGGAAATGCCTGCATTTCAAAACCTGAACACTTCCTCTTGTAATTTCCTATTGCTGGAATTTTAGTCATGTTCTTTTCTCTCTCACCTTGCTGTCTGTGAGATCGTAGATTTTCTGGCTGATGTATGAAACGTCTGGTTTGGGTTCGTTATAACTGGCTCTCCGGGTGATGTTTTTGTTGGGGTTGGAGATCCGCAGGGTTGAGCCTTCTAAGCGCACAAAAACCGAGTGGGTCAGTGTTGCGTGATAGGTTTCCGGGTCGTAGTTCTGAATCTCGTTCATCCAACCCTGTAAGAAGAAACGACAGGTTTCACATTTCAATCAATGCAATCGGAAATAAAATCATAAAACGCAAATGCACAACTGTCATCTTGACAAGGAGCCCTAGTCCCATAATATATACACGATTCCCTGGGGTTATTTTAGATGAACTTTTTTTTTTTTAAATAAGGAGTTCCCTTTCTGAGAACATATTGGCCTTGCTAGTTGTTCAAGTATCTTTAGTATGTAGTATTAAATCATCTGTTTTGTCTGGTCCTTTCACATGCTTTTTATTGTTTTATATACTGATATTTAATTTCCTTAGTCTTTTATTTAATTGCTCTCTGGAATAGTATTTTTACAAAATACTTTGAGCTGGTAAATGTGCTATATAAAAGTCACGACTTTAATCAGCTGTGTGTGTGTGTGTGTGTGTGTGTGTGTGTGTGTGTGTGTGTGTGCGCGCACACACTTTTATTCATGTGGCATGCCTCGAGACATTTCTTCCACGTCCACATTACCATTCACAGCAAAAACGCCCTCCACCAATCAGCCATAGCTATGCTGCCTTCTTCTTCAGAACCAGGCTAGGCAAATTTTTATTTATTTTTTTTAAAGTTGTTCGTCACTTGAAGATTAGGAGTGCTACATCAATGAGTACTTTAGAAAACCTGTAGGACAACATTTTCCATTGCATGATGTTTTTTTCCCCATTCATAAAAACAACAATCTATGCAATCTAATGCCAAACAATTCTCAGCCAAATAAAAGTCCAATCTAAGCCACCATTATACAGTAGAAATTAAATATAATGTAACAAAGTAGCTTAGTAGTTTGTTGTAGTTGGTTGATGGGTTTCCCCCCTTAAAGTCCTAAGACATCATTTGTAGAGTGATTGGGATTTCCAAATTGCTCATGGGATGTGAATGGGTGTATGAGGGCTGAAAGGCTGATGAGGTTCTCAGCAACATAACTTTCCATTACAGCAATGACTGATGGCAAGCCCATGGTAATTGGATGGCGGCTTGAACGAAATGAAGAACAATGCTGATACTTGAGCACCAAGTAGTGAGTCTTTGACTGTGCATCATAACTAAGCAGAAACAGATGCAAGCACTCTATTGTTGCTAGACTGCATACATGAAAGAACACAACAGCGTAAAACACTCAGGTTCTAGGCTGACTGTAAAACGATTTGTGCAATAAGCATGATGAAACTCTTGGATGGTTACACAACCGTGCACAACAGAACAATCATGAATTTCTATAAACCTTGTGGGAGTAACACTTACAAATTCTGTACTTGTTGTGATCTGTGATATTAATAATGTGCCAGGTGGTTTATACAAATATAAAAAAAGAAGAAGAAAAAAAACTTTGTCTGGGGAGCTTATCACATTACCAGGGTTACAGATTCCCAGTTGGCTTAACATTAACCCTCTTTATCATCCTGAGGTTGGTGTGCTCTTATGAGCTAATAAAGAACGTCATGAATGTGGGCATATCTATGATCTTGATGGGAAGGTTCAAGAATGCCAGAGCCAAACATTTCTCTAACCTTCCACTTCTTAATAGTGAGCAAATTAAATAATGTAGCAAATCAAACATATCTATCCTCTATAAGAAACTTCTTTTCAGAGGGAAGACCTACCTTGAAGATGCCTGGCTCTTTAATATCCAACTGTGCAATGTTCCATAGATTCCTCCGCGCTCTTAAATGTCTAATTCCTGGAAGCTTTGGGCCCGTTAGCCAAACCACACCAATGGCTAGCATGAACCCTAGTGCAACACCCAGCAACATTCCTCCAAGGTAAGTGGGCAAAGGTAGAATAAAGTATCCATAGGTAATGATGGTCAGAGCTAACAAAGTCTTATGTGGAATACTACTTCTTGATTCAAACTCCATCTCATCTTCAATAAAAGTATTTGTGCTCTGACTGACAGGCTTGGAAGCACTGCTTCCAGTCTTGGTGTCCTCAAGGTGATCAACTTGCACCTCTGTATCCATAGTGGAATCAAAGTCTTCGCTGTAAAGTTCACAGAATTCTTCATCATCCTGCTTGGCCAGGGCCGACATGGAGCACTTGTCCAGTCCCAAAGAGGATGGATAAAGTTTGGCAGTCTTGCTTTCAGCCACTGAGGCCTGCTCAGGTGCCTCTGGGGTAACACCTTCACTATCCTGGTCGCCTTCTTCTTCCTTGATACTGTAATTATTGTTGCTTTCAAGATGGCCATTTAGAGCAGAAAAACTGGTCAGTTCCGTGGCACTGGACGAAAGAGGCTTAGGCCTGTAAATACTCGAGGCGTCATCTCCAATGAACTTGCTAATCAAATGCAAAGGATCTGAAATGGCTTCAGAAAAACGTCGTTTCGTGTCTTCGATGCGCGCTTCCACCTCTGACACCTTGAAGGAGAAGGTCCGGGTGTCCGGTGAAGTTAACGGGGACGTTGGAGCAGTTTTGGAGTCTCCTGAACTTGCGCTGGTTTTGGGTTGGGTAAACTGCTTGAAGAGGTGCAGGTTGAGGCGGGAGTCTGAAGAGCGATTTGGATCCTGGGTTGTCTCTGTAGATAAAGATTTGACTAGATTCTTCATTAACTGCCGATGTCGCAAAGAGGGAGGAGCGGGGACTCCTTCGCGGGGCTCCAAATCTGCAGACAAAGACTTCATGAGGTTAATAAATGTCTTGTCTATTGAGGGAAGGGACACGGATTTGGAAGGTGAGGAGTTTGTAGAGCTTGAAGAGGATCCTGGGCCCTTTGGAGGCCTAGCAGAAGCAGAGCATGTAATACTAGGTTCCTGTTTATTAGTGTTCTGTTGACCTGACGTGTCTGACTGGGACACAACATTACTGGCAGACTTGATCTCGGTATCTCCTTCTAGAACAAGATCTTCGCTTGCTTCCAAAGCCGTTACTACTCCATGACTGTTTGACATCGCGTCGCTCGGCACGTCTGACTCTATGCTGTATATGCTCTCTTCCTCCTGATCCTCCTCTTCACCCATTGCAGAGAAATGGATGCTGATGGTTTCTCGGGACAGTGAGCGCTGCACATTTAGTTTTGGAGCAGAAGATGGCTTGATGGATGACAGCGGGGGTCGGTCAACATCACCACACTGTCTGCTAGCCATCACGGTGCTCCTGTTGTCTCAGAGTCTGCAAAGTACTGAGAGAGAAGAAAATAAACTAAGGTCAGGGGACATCAAGTCTAGTTAAGAAAAACATACAACCATTTACACAGTCACCGTGGTCAGAGAACAACTTTAAATTTTTTTCCAATACAGCAATTCCAGTTATTTAGTAAAAAAAAAAAGAAAAGATAAAAAAGCTTGTCATTGTTATAGACTGACTAGAAAATTAACGCCACTTAAACCAGGCTCAGCGTATCGATCTTGAGTGCACTTACTGGCAATTTCCAGATCGTATTGCAGTGAAATCAATCCTGAGCTCTGAAGACTGTGCCAAAATGTAGTGGAGAAATGGTTTGACTTCTACAAACATGTGAGGACAAACAGCTGTTTGTGAGTTATTAGTATAAAGAAAAATCCCCAGCTGTAATTTCCATAGTGACGCTGTGACCTCTGTCTTTAAATCATCTTCCCCACACATGAAGGACAAATATTCTTTGCAACCTTTATGAACCAAAACATAGATAGAAACTCAGATACAAAAAGACAGAACACACTGTCTTTCTATTTGATTGTCCTTCTTCTTTCCGACTGAACAAAGTAACACCAGAGTTGCTCTATAAACAGACAACAGATACGAAGGGCCTTGAAGTTTACTGGTATTGATAAAAAGGTTCAGAAACCACCCTGTGCAGACAAACCAGCATAAAATCAAGCAGGGTTTGATATTGAGGATAGTCTAAATTAAAGAGCTGGGATTTCATCATGGCCTCCGAGAGGACTGACCACAACCACAGACATGTCACCAGGACTAGTTTTGTAATTACAGTTCACCTCTCTAGATAACATTTTCTGTAGCTTGAGAGAGTGTAATCATAAAGATGTAACTTTCATGGCCTGAACTTCAAAACTCATTAATACAACCTAAAATTCTTCTCAAACAGGACAACATGTGCATGTATGTAATAAATATAAAACCATAGCTTTAAAGCAACACTACCAACACTAAACGACGGGTGACAGTAAACAAGCTGTGTCTGTGTACATGGGGACAGTGTACTGTAGTTGTTCCAACACAGTTGGTGATCATCTTTTTGTCTGGGAATGTAATCTTTACTAGCATAACAGAGATACCCTCCCCCCAACTTCCCCATCTCCTCCATTCTGATTTCACTTCCTGCCCTCCAGAGGGATGTCCTGTGTCGTAATAATGACAGGATTAGAACCACAGGTCATAAAAATCACTTGATTGCAAATAGCCTATTCTTTGGTTGGTCTTACAGCCATAATTTCTGGTAGGAAAAAATGGTCAAGGTATATTTTAATATGCTGCAGAGAAGGTGCTTAAACATTTTTTAGGAATTGGACACGACTAAATTAGGGAGAAAATCGGGGAAAAATCCACAAAAAAAAAAAAAAAAAAAAAAGAAATAATAATAATTAAAAAAAAAATTAAAAAAAAAAAAAAATGGGGTGAATTTTCCCAAATCAAGTAATGGAACCTTTCATGTGCAGAGCTATTATTTCTCTGCTGGTCATTTACAAAAAATAAAACTACAGATGTGATCTTTCCAGAAGTGTGTCCAAGGACAAAAGCATTATTGGTCTAAAAGATTGTGAGAGAGTAACAATTAAAGAAATTATTATATAGCGCTATAGACAATTACAGATAATTAATCCCTCTCTTCATGCAAACTAGCCCAACCTGAAAAGAAACTTCCACTTATTTTCAGTTCCTGCTTTATCCTGATTATCTTCAAAATGGGAATGCATCCTGAATGGGGGTGCTACATTTCTACACCCTCTTAACAGATCCTAGCACCCTTTATACAATAACCTGATATTCTGATCTGACCTTCAAAGTGCAAAAACAAAAACAAAAACAAACAAAAAAAAAACCCCACTCTTTTCAGTTATGATGAGTGACCTGAGATGCCCCTGAAACAGACGGAAGAAAAGGAACATCTCATGTATTATCCAGACCAGAGAAACTGACCCGGCTTAAATGCATTTACATTAGATTTCTGCTCAAACTAAAAGCACCTCATTAGACCCTAATATCATAACATAGTCTAGTTTTCCTAATTATTGTCAATTCGTTCAGATTGCTCAGGCAGAATGATCCTTTAGCTATGGATGCCGAAAATCATTACAAGTCAAGCAACCAGGAACAAGCGCGTCTCTACAGGGTCTCGTGCTAACTACAACTGGTAAACCAGTTACTTAAATCAAAGAGATTTGTTGCGATCCTTATTTAGCTACCAGGTTTAGTAATCATATAAAAAGTACTACTATAATATGTAGTATACTATACTATAATATGCCTGCACAAAGCAAGTTTTATGTGCCCCAAAGGCAAAAATAAATACATAAATAAATATAAATAATTTATTATTAATTCATTATTTATTAAATAATTTAATTAATTAATTAATTAATTAATTAAGTGCACTTACCGCAAATGTAACCGATCATTCAAGAGCGCTTGTTCATATTACACTAGATCTATGACGCTGATAACTAGTATATAAGCTTCGCTTCCTTAAGTGTTGAGCAAACTTCATGCTTAAAATGACTAAACACACGGTTCCTCATCACATGGATGACAAATGTGGCAATATGATACATGACTAAAACATGTAAAGGACCAAATACATATTTGTCACATGAAATGATTGAGATCAAACTAATTTAATAGTACACAAAGATAACCCGAGTAAAAATGACTTGGCCCCATGTGAAAAAGTAATTGCCCCCTTATTCTAATGCCGCCCATAAAGCATTTGCAATAACTAGCAAGGAGTCCTTCTTTGCAGAATTGATTTAATCCAGCCACACTGGAGGGTTTTTCGAGCATGAACAATCTGTTTAAGGTCACCTCAATCTGATTTAAGTTTGGACTTTGACTAGGCCACTCCAAATCCTTAATTTTGTATTTTTGAGCCATTCAGAGGTGGACTTGCCGGTTTGTTTTGGGTTATTGTTCTGGTGCACTTGAGCTTGAAGTCATGAATTAATGGCTGGACATTTTCATTCAGGATTTTCATGGTTCCATCATTAATGGCAAAGTCGTCCAGGCCCTAAAGCTGCGCCAGACCCTCACATTTTGACACAGGTTTGACTGTTGGTTTGATGTTCTTTTTATGAAATGCTCAAGAAACTTTTAGTCAACAGAATATTTGCCTAAAAGTCATGGGGATAATCAAGATGTTTTTTGGCATACATGCCACTATGTTCTTGTTGGCTCTGTCCTTGGAACTCTCCCATCGATGTCATTTTTGCTCAGCCTCTTTCTTATTGCTGAATCACAAACAGTGACTTTAACTGGGACACGTGAGCCCTGAAGTTCTTTAAATGTTGTTCTGCAGTCTTTTATGTGCTCCTAGATGTCACACTCTTGGAGTAATTTCGGTATGCAGGTTCTATTTAAGTAATTTCTTGATTCGACAGGTCTGGCAGTAGGTGTGGACAGCTTGTCCCTTAATAGATGAAAGCATTTAAAAATTGCACTTTGTATTTATTCATGCTGTCTTTGTATGATATAAAAAATGTTTGATGATCTCAATCATTTAAGTGTGACAAATATGCAAAAAAAAAAAAAAAAGAAGGAAGGGGCAAATACTTATTGAAGACTGTAAACTGGTGACAGCATCATGGGCACCCAATGCTCATTTATGCCTGTGTGAACCAAAGACCAGCCCATCTGGTCCAATCCCACAAAAAAGCCCAATTCCCAGAAAAAGAGTCAAAGCTGACCATGGCAGAAAGGCATCAGAACACCCCTTGCACCACAACACATTGTGCACATGACCCACCAAAGAGCCCAAGGCCACCAATCTGGCCTCTAAACTCTTCAGATCCCAATCCGATCAAGTACCCATGGATTGCACTGGACAAACGAGACCGATCCATGGAGCCCCATCCATAGTAACCCACAGCACCAAAAGAATATGCTGACAAAGTCCTGGTGCCAGACATCACAGCAGCCATGCCTCAAGGGACCACAAGGGGAACCTACACAAACTAGGCCTAAGAGTTTGCATTCTAATGTTTTTACTGATATGTGTACTGTATATTCTGAGGACCTCAAGCTTACAAAATGCTGATGAAAATGGGAAAACGCCATTTTTTGACACAGTTTAACAGCAATTAATTGATTAATCAACGATTAATCATTAACATCTCTATGTTCCACTCACCCACCCAACCTTTATATACATTCATGCTGATTTTATCGTGGTTAATCAATATCTATTCCTACCGATCAGCTAACTAAAAACATGTTATACACACCTGTTATAGCCCACAGAGAAAGTACTGTTTCTAGGCACTACAATCATTTTGATGGGCTTCAGACTTCATGACTCGTCCCATGGTGTCTGAGGGCCAGGATAACACACTCCTTATTATCATGGTTTACCCAGTGTAAGAAAAGCAAACTGACTTCAGCATTATCATCACATGATACAGGGAGCTGAGGGTCATGAGTACAATGACACCCATTCTTCAGCCATAAACCTCTGCAAGCTGCCAAAGCACAGCCTCATTTTCTGGCGCTGTTACAGTCTGAGCAAGCCTTAATTCGGTCTGTCGCCAAGCGCACACAAAAAACAAACACACGGCAAACATATTGAATGTTAATTAAAAGTTAAATGAGCTAAAAGTTCTACATCCAAATATCAAGATGCAGACATTGGGTAATGTATTATGAGTTCAGATGAATTGACCTTGCTGTTCCAATATCTTTGAAGGGAAGTATACAATTTACTTATGCAATGTTTAAACAACACACACTCACACACACCCACAATATGAGTAAACCCTACTTCTGTTTCAACATTATTGAGCCGTACTGCACTAATGTCTAAGCAGCAACGTTAAATCACCTGGTCAAGCATTCAGTGCCTTAAATGGCAGATTGACTTTAATTAGAGTCAGTGTTAATCCTTCTTAGCTCAACTTATTATAAGAGAAAATCATCACCTGCACATGCATGTGAGCCCCGAGATAACCAATTAGACTGATAAGCTACGAGAAGATATAAGCTTGCAAACAAGGTTTAATCTAATACAGTATGTACTAGTGACCCGAGATACTGCTGCAGCTGACCAACGGCACTTTTGCCTGGCGTTCAACATGTCACATTGATCTTTCCAGAGTTCCAGGCAGAGAGCAACATGTGACTGTAGGCAAACCTCTCAGTCAAAAAAAAAAAAAGAGAAAAAAAAAAAAAGAGAAAAAAAAAAAAAAGAAATTGAACCCTAATACCAAAAATGTTTGCAACAGAAGACGCCACCAGCGCAACAACATCTTTACTTTATGGCCTAGAATATGTGCACACCTAACTACCGGAACAAAGTGTCTCAAACCCTTTCCAGCACAACAATGTCCCTGTGCACAATGCGTGACCAACAGGATTTGCCAAGGTTGGATTAAAAAGAACTCGAGTTTCCTGAATCGAGCCCTGACATCAGAGCTGAGAACGGCAATTACTCACTCATTCACTTTCTTTACTGCTTATTCTGAACAGGGTTTCAGCAGGCCTGGAGCCTAAACCATGAGACTCTGGGTACTTGGTGGGGTACAACCTGGACAAGATGTCAAACCGTCACAGGACACAAAAATATCTGTACATCTTTGGGCTGTGGGAGAAAACCGGAGAACCCGGGGGAATAAAAACAAAACACACCGAGCACTGTGGGAACATGCAGACCCATAACACTGGAAGTGTAAGGCCGCAGTGCTAACCACTATGCCATTGTGCTATTAAGTTACTTGCAAATTAGGGATCACAAGCCCGAACCTTTTGCCTGAGCAATTCCTCAGACCACCCCTTTCGTCCATGTGCTATGAATTCTTTCCATATCCTTTTTTAAAATATTAGAACACATCTAAGGACAAATAAATAATATAATATAGTAAATTGTGCACTCTATGCTACACATTTTGGCTGCTCTCATTATTTAAAGCAAAAATGCTGGATGAAATGTTACACATGGCAGTTCAAGAAATAAATAAATAAATAAATAAATAGACCATGGACCCTGAAGCACATCTACATAGTAAAGGAACAACATATTTCTTGAATGTATTAAAAGACAAACTGTTGAGAATCAACTGTGTATTTGCTGACTAAGAACACACTTCGAACCTACAGTACTGATCTGCCCAGGTAACGATCAGTAGCGAAAGGCTCATCAGTGACTGCTTCAGAAAATGTGTGTGAAACAAAAAGGTTAGGAAGTTGTGTAAGCTTAACCATACACTGCAAGTTCCTCATGAGTTCGGTAGAAGCCTTCCAGATTAAGAACTTTGACCTAAAACAATCACACGTTTATTTATGCAAAATACTTATTTTAAGTATTTTATTTAAAGTAGAATTCCTCTGGGTCCTGATATCACGCTCCCCTAGTCTTGGACATGCAAATTAATAATAATATGTGTGTATATTTTTTTTTGTAAATGCCATGGTTTCATATAAAACACAAAAAATGTTTTGTGTTCAAAATTAGTAACTATTTCATGGTAAGAAACTGAACACATCTTATAGGCAGCCTGTGGGAGGCCAGTAAAACTCAACGTATCGATATGGACATGTTTTACACAAGTTTCTATGCATGTAAAAAAAACAAAAAGGAAAAAACTATGTAGGATGCATTACAGCAACAAAAGATCTAAAAAGAAAAAAAAAAAGTTTGTCTCACATGGGATAGAGCTTTTCTTACTCTGGTTATTTGCTGGTAGTACAAAAAAACATGAGTTTATGATTATTTCAGTGCTGTCCTGTGCTTTGAGGCTAGCATTTTGTCCAATCGGTCCTTGCATTACTTGAGCATCACCAGTCACCACCTGATATGACATCATGATACCTAAATGCCGATTTGATTAATATTGCGATTCTGCACGTATCTAGATTTTATAATGACCCCAATACGATTATACTCTTTTGTGACTTTGTTACAATTTTAAGACCTTGAACCTTTAAAAAAAAAAAACAAATTTAAACTTGAATGTTTTATATATTAGCTTTAATCAACAGCTTCATAACTGAACTGAACACAAGTAATTAAATTCCTTAAATTCTTGAGCAGTTGTGAGCAGGCGGGTGCACTGGACTTCTGCCGCGGTCATACACAGCTTCTAACGCCCGTTTTGAGACTGGCAGACACGTGTGTAATGAGTGGGTTTGAGACTAATTCGCACGTTTTAAGAAAAAGCCTAAATCTGAGGCTTTTTAACATGGCAAACTTTTAATAACCATAAAAATGCGTTTCTGTTGCAAAATCAGCAATGTTTGCTTGATCTTGGCTGATTCAAGCTGAAAGACAGCCAATTCCAGTCACCGGCTGATCGACTGGTGCATCTCTTTCATAAATGCAATTAATTATTTAAAAAACGATTTTGGTGATGCATGAATCCCCTATCCCTACCATTATCATGACAAAAAATAAAAAATTAAAATAAACACGCAACATATCAGGTCTACTATAAGTTCTTTACAAAACAACACAAACCGTCAGGAATTTGCCGGGAAAATTCATCCACAGGAAGCGGGTAAGAGCTGGAAAGTGAAGCGGGTCAGCAAATATTGGCATACCCACTCGGGATTGAAGACTTAACCTGGCTGAGCCGCTGTAATCCCATTCACTTGGGCCGATGCTTTTAGGCTACTGAGCGAAAGAGGATTAAGGGTAGTTTACTCTAACGCAGTGGCTTTCAAGAACACTCCTTGGTGCCACCGCATACATACACGTTTATCTTTCTCCAGGCGATTATCAAACCCAGGGTGTGGGAATCACTACTCCTGTAACACCAGTGCAAAGATTTACCTTTCTGTAAATTGGGTTTGGGAAGATAACATACACACGCACTCAAAAATGCTTTATACATCAGACTGCCAGATCACAAAATGGATCTTTATCACGTTCTCCACTCCGACTGCTTTTATATCTCTCAAGTAACCTCAGAAAAGCTTTAAAAGCTGTTATTTCCAGTGTCTTACTTCAGCATCTTACCTATGACCCAGAAAGGGCTGCGTAGGAATGAGTCAGATCTTAGAGCAAACATGCTTTAAAATTTAAACATAGTCTTGGCCAATACTATGAATACATAATCATTTTAATATAGTGAATTCATGGGCTGACAAATCAGTCATTAGCCAAAGCAAGTCAAAGCATGATCATATTACCCAGATCCATGTTTTGCTTGCATAGAACCTAAATAACTCGTCTACAACAATTCAATGTGATTCAGCTCAAACGCATGATGTGCATTAATACAGATCAGCACAAATAAGTAAAGATATGTATCTCTGGGGCTGGGATTTATCCTCTACCGATGTCGTCTCTCATGATGAAGCACAGTGCTCACATCCCTCAATAAAAAAAGTTTTTATAAACCGGCACAAAGGTAACTAGTCACGTGTAAGGACGTAAGTTGAGGATGAAAAGAGCGTGTTTCACTGTGTGAGCTAACGATAACTTATATAATAACTGTTATACAAGAGCTTTTGTGTGGTTTCATAGTCCTGATTCTGAAAAAAGACTGGCAAAGCATTTACTCAAGTGTATTAATATGCCCAATATAGAAAGCAAAAAAAAAAAAAAAAAAAAAAAAAAAACAGCCAGACTGCATTAGTGGATGCATTGGGGCAACAAAAATGGCTTTTATATTCTTGTTATAATGGCAGGCAGTACGATATTAAACACACTGAATAAAGAAAGGCCATTAACAGAAGCTTTCTCTTGGTCAGGTTCACTGTGTTAATTCATCTTCTAGACCGTTTATCTTGCACAGGGTCAAGGGGGACTGACGCACGCACACAGTTAGGCTAATCTGCAGGTTTTTGTACTGTGGGAGGAAACTGGTGTACCCAGAGGAAGCCCACCAAGCACAGGGAGAACATGCAAACTCCATGCACACAGACTCAAAGCGGGAGTCAAAACTCTCGACCCTGGAGGTGTGAGGCCACAATGCTTAGCACTATGCCATTGTGTCACCAAGCCTATTACAGTTTATATAAAAATTTTAACCCAAAAAAATAAAACTTTTATAAATAAATAATAAATAAATAAATAGGTCAGGAAAATGCCACAGACATAAGAAAATATGTTGTTTTGTTTGCGCTGGTGGACGGGATTGGTCAGTGTTCCTTTTGAGAGCAGGCAGGAGATATACAGGTTAAAAATATTCAAAAAGTGTTTATAAAAAAAAAAATTAAAAAAAACATTTAATCGTTTTCCATTTGTAGTTCAGCATGCAGCCGGTTTCAGGGGGGTAAAAAAAAACCAAAAAAAAAACCACCAATCCATCAAGAAATATAGGAATCGAAAGTGGAGCATTTAACTTTAACAAAACATACATTAATCTAGTTATCATCATGTGAAAGTCAATAAGAAGTAGAGTTGCTCTCCAATTCTTGCACTTAAAAACACTGGTTATCATTATATCAACAGCGCACTGAAGCTGCCTGTCCATCAGACGACTGTAAATGAAAACCTGATCGCCTGGATACATGGTGTGTTTGTCCTGACCCCTGGGCTAGCCTGATTTGCAAATCTGTTAATGATGATTGATAATGATGTCACAAAACAACAAATTTTCTTATTTGTTCAACATTTTTCCACAAGCACAAATACATAAAGTTCAACTCATAGTGATACTAATGTCAGTTTGTCTGTATTTTCAACAGTCACAGTTACATAACTTGTTTTGATGTGTAACTTGTTTTTTTTAATCAGAGACTAAAGAGTTTAAAGGACACACCACAGATGCCAACCATGGCCAGAGCTGCTCTGAGCTATGGAAGTGCGTCCCCAGGCTCCCATGGTGCCCACACAGGCGCTTTTGTAAAGGACATCATGTAATACAGTGCAAATTGGTAATAAAGAATGTCGCTGCCTTGCCAGCAACCAGGAGCGAGCATAAAACCCGGGGGTTATAATCGTTCCAGTTATGTGGATCAGGAAAAGAGGATTGGAGACAAACAGAATAGAGAGGGGGGGTATTAAATAAGTGTTCAGACTGTTTAACTAAAATGGATTTAAACCAAACTAAAAAAAAAAAAAAAAAAAAAAAATGGTGTTTGGAACATATAAAAATAAGGTTTATTTTAGATTTAAATCCCCCGGTGTGGCTGCTGCAGAATGTTTGAAAATCAGTCATGACAAGAGTAGGACAATAAAACAAGAGTCAGTGTATTTGACCTAAAATAACCGCTCTTTACAACAGTGATGAGCAGGAAAGGGTCTCAGAAAGCACAAGACGTCACCCTAGAGGGGGGCGAGCTTAAACAGGTGGTGACCAAATTTCCTCACCAAAAACGAACATTTTTCGCTGTGTAGGTCTAGTGGCCCTGTGCAGGCTGCAGGCTCCTGTGGGTTACTGGTTTTCAAACTGATATGAGATCCACGGAGAAGATAGTAAAAAATGTCATCAGCCTCACAAATAGGGTCAGAGATACACATAGAGAGTGTCGCGTCATGGATCATTTAACCCTCATTACGAGCAACAATGCCCAATTATGAATTTTCTTTTTATCAGATCAGATTTGCATGTCCTGACGGCTAACATTCATAATTACAACTGACTTTTATCTGACTCTAATATGGACATGTTTGTCCTCTAAAATATCAATACGTCTTTGCTCGCACTATCCGGGTTAAAATAGTTTACACGACTGTTCGTTCATTCCAAACAATGGATGCGATTTTCAGCAAAAACTCTCTCTAGGATTTTGCTCTGGAGGATGGATAGCAGATAGTCAGCTGTATTTGTTTAGGTCCAGAAGAAGGAAGAAAGAAAGGAAGGAAGAAATCCCAATTCTCCCAGTGCTAATGGACATCAGCGATCACACCACACATGTGCAGACTGCATATTGGATAAAATATTCGATCTAGGACGACATACGAAAGTGACCCAGATCTGATCTGAAAAACATCAGATTTGTCCATTCAGCCCTGAAAAAAAATCTGATCTGCATCAAACTGGGGGATAAAAATTAATTATAAATTGATAAAATTATAACTCGTAATTGGGTCACTTCAAGGTAGTATTGTGAATGTAGCCACTGAAGGCTCTGGGAAAGCTGTGTGATTGCACCCATAATAATAATAATAACATGAAATGCAATGAACTCCACATTGCTGGCATTATTCAAAATCTTACACTCTGTTGAACTGAAATCTTTCGCACAGGTGTCTGATCTCAGGAAAGATCTTGGAACTGCTCGCTGATTGCGAGCAACATGAAGCATGAGCAATTTCCATGGTAATGATATTCAAAGTGAATCACACTGTGGATCAACAGCTTAAATCAGTGTTTCATGCATGGTGGTGAGCATGTCTTCATGTGCCGAAGCTTTCCGTCGCTTCCAGAAAGAACTGAAAAGAGTAACAAAATATTTAAAAAAGATCATTGCAGAATGTGCTGCAATTATCAGGTACAGCATGCACAGGGAATATGACCAGTGTGTGTGTGTGTGTGTGTGTGTGTGTGTGTGTGTGTGTGTGTGGTAATAAGGCAAAGCTCATACTTTGTAAATGTGTAGGTTGTCATTAACGATAGTTTCCCATTAGACTTGTTCTGACTCCAATTTGTCTCCGGTTTAACCAGTGCTTACAAGGAACTCCTCAGGCTAGCATCAATTAGCATGTATTAACTTCTCTCAAAGCATGAGCATAGTATCAGATCTTCTTATCATGATAAGTCTGTTGCTTTGCTCAACCTGTGCATCGTGTGTGTGTCCCATTAGACTGCGTTGCCTGGTGAAGGAGCAGGTGGGCTCCTGTGGAAATACAGCCTTGAGTCAACTTTCTGCTCATTAACCAAAAAACTGACGACAAAGCAAAGCACTCAAGGGGGATGAAAAAAAAAACCTTAGGGCTCCTACATGAGAGGCAGCCCAGAGGCAGATAGACAGATAGATACCTTTGTGGGGACATGAGCTGCTCTGATTCAAGACCTGGGTCTCTGAATCACGGCACAGAATTGACAGACAGTCTGAGTTTTAAAGTAAAAAATTATTTATGGTAGCAACACAATAAATGTTTGTTTATTAATGCTTGAACAAGACCAATATCATGTGATTTAGGCATGCAATTTTTACAGTGGTATAAGCTTTTATTATTTACTTTTTATATTTTTCAGGGCAGCAATAAAAGAAAGAAATCTCCCAAAAAGTGTTGGGTGTTTTTATTTTTTAAATGAGCAAAAAATGTCAGTGGGTGAGAACAGTATTACAAACTATGATGGCTAAACTTCGCAAATATCATCTGCTGAGCCATAGCGAGAGATCAGCAAATATTGGCAAATGTTGCTAGCACTAAATTCATGTGGATGCATATGAGAGCCTTTTCACTCGTGGCACAGTTATCTTTTCCAGGAACGTTTTTCCAACATTTATAACACCGTTACCCATTTGATATTGGAAATAAATAGTTGACTTCTCTTGTAACAGGACACAGCTCTGGAATTGGATGCAGGCAAACGAGACACTGGAAGTCCAAGTGATGCACTTGCTTAGCAATACAGACTAGAGAGAGATGCGCTGCTAAACTCGGTTAGCTAGAGAGAGCTACACATTAACCTTAATTTTAACTTGCAGACAGTATTAAATTTAGAGAGGAGAGAGCACAAGATGGCCTGAATGTTTCCATAGTTCACTCACATGATGGCGTTTTTTTGGTTGTTGTTTGTGCCTTTCTTTGTGACCAGAAAGTTGGTTCAACTTTAATCCTTTATTAAAGTCATGACTCTGCCTTATGTTGGGTCGGTGTAGTAGTATCGGAACAATTTTACAAGCAAGAGTAGATGAGCATGGTATCAGACTCGGGACATACCTGTTTTATCCCTGATTTAATTTTCCATCAGTACCAGACAAATGCTATTGCAGATCATTGGGCTTCCATCAACCTTTTATAACCGAGAAATGACGACTGCTCAAGAGAACCCAGATTAAGCAATACTTGAAATAACAAAATGTCACTTGGGGAGCAGTCAGTACAGTAAAACAAATAATTGAAAGCGACTAATGTTGCAAACACGAAAAAAAATTTGTTATTTGCCATTTCAGCCCGGGGCTTTAATAAGAAAAAGGGACGAAAAATAATGTTAGTGTTGGAAAACATCAAGATTGCCTTTGTGACATTTCTTTCTGCAACTGTCCCAGAGACAACAAATTCTTCATTTAAAAACCTTAAAAACAGCAATACACAAGAGGCATGAAAGCTGAAAACAATGTCAGCAATGTCTTGCTTTCCATCCAAGCAGGGCAAAGAACATGCCTTCACTTTTGTTTACTCATGATTACAGAAGTCCTGATAATCACTCAGAGCAGGTCAGGAGTTTCACATACATGTCAATATTTGGATTGGATTTTCTGTTATTGTAGAAATGGCCTAATATTATTTTACAAACTAATAGTCTGTCAGTTCCAGAAATAATTCTTGGCACCATTGGTAAGGGGAGTTTAGAAACTCTATTAACTCTATTTTGTTTATTAACGTACTATCTACTGTATTAAGACCACACCTTAAATAAAACTGTCCCCCATTATAGTGGAAACTTATCGTTGCAATTATGGTAATTAAGTAAATCCTTGCAAAAATAATATATATAATCTATTATCACGTAATAGAAACTTTTCAGTACTAATAAGACAGTTAGGTATTTGAAGATTATAAATCTGGATCCACCATGAGGTTGAAAAGAATGTTTATTTGCAAAAATCCATCTAAGAAACTTTTATATATACTGTCTTATATATAATAGAAAGTTCACAACCAGTTGTCTAGAAGCCAAACAAAGTCTTGAGTGCAGTTAGGTGCAAAACCACAAAGCAAAGGACATCATTAACTATACAAAACTACACCTACCTCGAGTATCCATCAAGTGTTGGAAGAACACCTTTCACTCGATTGAAAAGCATAATAATGAGAACAGGACAAAAGAAAAGAGTTTCACTTACTTACAGGTTACACAGGTTAGGCAGTATAGTTTACACCATCACACTTCACATGTCATATTCATAGACTGGCACCCGCAGTAACAGGACACTCCACTTGCTCATGCCACAGGTGGTACAAAGGTACAATGTCTTTAGCTTAACACTCCTTATATTGTTGTTCTTTCTCTATTTATCATACAACTATCTTGGTCATTTTTTTAGAAACTGCCAATGCACTGATAAGTAACCTTTAGCTGTTTGTGTTGTTCTAGTGCAAAAGAGCTGCCATGTTGGATTCAGTCCAGGACAAAAATGCTGCTGGTCTGGAACATCAAGGCTGGGTTTGGCTGGCTGCCTAAGTTTACAGATAATCTGTAGTGTTGAAATGATATAAAATCCACTGCCAAAAACGTATGTTTCCTTACAGACATCAGTTTAGAATTATTCCTGCCATTTACACTTCATGCTACATTTCTCACTTTCTTCAAGTGTTTTACATAGGAATGGATAGATACCAACTTCAGACATACATGCAACACTAAATGACATGCTAGTGCATTTTTGTTCTGCCATTTATCAGATGAAATTAAACGATGGCAGCCATCACAACGACAACTGTGCTGGGTACATACAGTAAGTAACTTGATAAAACAAACACATCAAACATAAAACATTAAACAAAAGTTCACTGCAGGCAGCATACAGCAGAATCCAACAATGGAACAAATGATGACAAGGAAATAATTTAAAAAATGCTAGACAGACAAATGCTAGGTATGTAAAAAAAAAAATCCTAGATCATCAGCGATACTGGTCGGTAACTGCGAGGGAATCTGATGCCATGCAGACATGAAACGTAACCTACCTTGCTTTTACATTGTAAAGTTACTAATGTCCATTATATACTCCAATACAAGTCACTAATAATAAGCCTCACTAATGTTCTTGTTGCTGAATAGGTAGAAATCCTCACAACCAAAATCTTTTGCTAATCCTTCCAAGCAGATAGAGTAAGGCTAGATGTCTATGAACGATTGTCTATTAGGATTTAGATTTTTTTACTTTTTAGGTTCTTACCTAAACAACTTTTTTTGCAAGGTGTTTTATTTATTAGAAGAAAAGCAGTAAAAGCACCATCTATGGCAAATTGTGCAAACAGTGCTTATTCCCATACACAAGGGAAGTTTAAAGGAGCGGTAAAGTCAAACCAATACTTGTAATTAAATTTCTAATGAGTGGTGGCGTAAAAGCGATCAACATTTGCAGAAACCTTGGAGCACAGTATTGTGATGAGACTCTCAGCCGCAGTAAAATAACTGAATGATGCAAAAGTTTTAAAGAAGACCGTACATTCGTGAATGACGATCCCTACGGTCTACTGCAATCGTTCCCATGAACATTCAGCGACTGGGATGCCTGATCCATTCAAATGAACAAATAACTTGTCACCAACTTGCGGCAGACACACATCTGTCTATGGAAACCTTGCATGTTACAGAAACTCGACTTAGAGTTATCACCACATCCCAAAGTACTTCGCTCCAAGCACTAGAGAAATGTTGGGATAAATGTCTTAGTGTGGCAGGGGATTATATAGAGAAAAAAAAAATTTCCACCTAATTAAAATGTCTCGGTTTCACTTGACTGCCTCTCGTTAAAACAAAACAAAAAGAAAAACATTATTTGCACTACTTGATCTAGATGGCACAATTATTATTTTTTACACAGCTTTCGACAGACTACATGGGGACTTTATTTTGGTAACATGAAATGTCAACACAATTTTATTGAAGTCAGGATCCAGATTATTTTAACAGCAAAAAAGTGTCTAATTCTCAAATGATGATCAACATGCACATATAGGTGTAATGCAAAGATGTCCACGAACTTCTGGCTGTACTTTAGCGTAGTCAGCTAATGTAATTCATTTATAATTAACTATCTAATTATATGGACAGGCTAAGTAGCCTCAGTGCATCAACACGCACATTACTATTCATGGCTGCAATTTTAAAAGGGGGAAAACAAAAAGCGCTAAATAAAACGGTTCCATGATGTACCATCAGGAACCACATGCTTGTACGTCCCTACTTGATGCATGCTTAGTTTTTAAGAAATTAACTATTTTAAGCATGTACAAAACGGCACGTACATTCATTGTCTTGTTGATGCACAAGCACATGAGCGACTCCGGCACACCTCTGGTGTTTCTCACATTTGGAGTGCTAAACGTACCTGAGGACAGGTTCTGCACCATATTGACATGTCTAAGTTCATCGCCATTTTTCCATGGCGTATAAAAGATTCACAGGAAGTACACCCCTATGCACAAAACATACCTGAGGCCAAGTTCTTTGACACGCACCGGTAAACTGAACTGAACAGCGGGCCAATAAATATGACTCGCCTTATTTTATAACTGAAACACAGTAGCGATTAGTAATAGTCATTTTGGTTGTCATGGGAACAGCTAATGCTTTCTGCAACCACGAGTAAAATACTCAATTCATTAGCAGAGGTTCTGAGCTCTTGGATTAAGATACAAGCCTCTTTCACGCTAGGCATGATTGATTTGTACTGTGCCCAGGAATTACGGCTCACTCCCACACTGGCCAATGCTCACATTGTTTTTGTTCTCCGTTCCCAGGGACACTTACTTATTTACACCCTCCAATACAACAGGTGGCAGCATGCCTCTACTTCACATGTGAGACACCATTAAACACAAGAGAAGTTAAAGAAGAGAACAAGGAGTTTAACTTTCGTGCTACGCCTAATATTTCAGATATTACAGATTTCGGAAGGAGACCGAGGGCACTGATGGCGTCACATCTAAAGAGCGATCATATTCAGTGCTCAATTGCGACTGGCTTCCGAGTCCCATGTACTGTGCCCGAGACCGTCTCTTCATGTGGACTCGAGCACGGTTCCCAAGTTCAGAACGATTGTGTTCTTACTGATCTAAATGACTTTGAGAGCAAGCATTCTCAGAAATTAGATAATTAAACAGAATCTACAACGTTACTTGTAATGCTAAATTTTGAGCAGATTCAGAAGCAAGTTTCTTGTGAACAGTTGTTACTTATGGCGATGCTTGTAAATGCTGAAGAATTTAACTTTGATGCCTATTGACATAACCGTGCCAAGTCCTGTACCGAATTGAGGAATATACGAGATGTATCCCACTTCACTTATGGTGTATTGCTGCTGTAGCACATCATTTATCGATGTTAAGTAATACAATATAATGTCAACCTACACATATAAAACTGTTTTCATATAATTCTGTTAGTTTGGCGGGCAGGCGGTGTTTGAACTGGTAGGCAATGTAACAGTATGCAGCGTCATCATCACATTTTGTGCCATACTGTGAGCATGTCACCGGCATTCCTCACCAACTGTAACAGTAGGCGGTGTTATCAGTAGCTCTTATGTCATAATGAGACACGACGACAGGTTGGTGGGTCAGGCAGTGTTGCCAGGGTCGCAGTTTCCCCGCATAATTGGTCCATTTTGAAAATCAGGTCGCAGGAACAATTACGGATCCACGGGTTGCGCTTTTTTTTTAGATTCTGATCCTTTACAATGACCATTACAAATAGGCAACCTATAAGGATACGCCAGGGACAACATGTTCATTTTTTATATTTGTTGTTTATACTTACATACTTGCATATCAAATCTTAAAGAATTTATCATGCAAAGTGCATCCAAATTTTTTAAGCAAAAATATCTGTTAATATAGTCGCATGAGCAGTTTGTAATTACAAACTAGACTCTGCACATACTGAAGAAATGCATACAGGCTAAAACCATCCAAATGAAATGAATATAAAGTGCATTAAAGCAATAGTAAATGTTGTAATTCCTCACTGAAATCCTGCAATTATCAAGTGTGATTGGACACAAAAAAAATTATAATTTAAAAAAAAAGGGCTAGTTAAAGGGCTAAACCCCGGTTAATCCATAAATGGGCAGATGGCTGTAGTAACATGGCTACCTCAGTTACCACAAGCCAGGTAGCTCAACTTTAGCTTAACCTTAGCTTAAAATGCTAAAGTAGCTACCGTTAATTTACATACTAAGGTTACTGTTAATTTGATTTGCCTCATGTCAACTCCTATATCTCATGTACTAAGTAAACTACATCAATACCGCAGAAAGCTAGCGGTACACCAGACACCAGGAATGACATGTCCGTATTTATGCATATATTTATGGGTTAATACAATTTTTACTAAAAGTTAAACCTTTTAAACCGGTTTTCTCACCATGTTTGTTTCTGTTGTAAAGTTGGACATTTTAACATGGGCGTCTATGGGGATGGAGTTACTTTTGGAGCCAGCTCCTAGTGGTCATTCGAGGAACCGCATGTTTTAGCACTCCCATGTTGGACTCATTTTTCAGATCCCCTTGCTCTGAATCTTTCACAGTAAATGTATTTAAGTCATAGTAAGTCAGAGTAATTTGAGACGCAGCTCCTGGTAAGACTTGGAGCATTGTGTAAACTGCTCAGTACAGGTGTTTCTCCTCTTACTTTCCTCAAGTTGCTTAAAAAACCTGCTGATAACAAGACAAACACACAGGGCAAGGATTTACAGCAATGACAAAATAACACAATATAAGGGCATTTCTTTTCCTTTCTACACAATTCATCTGCTTGTTGGGACTGTTTTTTCTTTTTATTCAGCTGGAGTAGTTCAGCAGGAAATGCCTGCCACTCAGTCAGGAACAAAGCACACTGGTCACACCTGATTTACAAATACCAGAACAGAAATGCAGACAGCTGACCAAGCCTCAGAGACTACTGTAACAAGCCATATCGTTAAGGTCTTCCTCCGTTACAGCTTGTGACGATAAGAATTGGACCGCGAGGACATCGTCAGATGTCCTCGCAGTGGGTGTTGAGGAATCGACGAAGTACGTGTAAAAAGTCAGAATTTCCATGATGTCCTGCATCAAGCAGAAGGCAGAAAAAACAGACGCAGACACCCCATCTGGAAAGCTTTGAGACGGAGCTGATAAAAATGGAGAGACAGGCCCAATCCGACACATTGTGATATCACTAAGAAAAAAAGAGCGAACAAACAAGGAGAGCCAGACACTGCTGTTTCAAACGTCTTTTTTTATCTCTTACGTTGATTAATTGGGGGAAAACGTGCAGGTTTGCCTTAGGACTAAAATAGAAAGCTGTAACTAAGAGATGCTTGAGTTCTCATTGGAGCAGCACAAATGGTCAGGTCAGAGTGCAGTGATTACGACTGGGCTTGAAATGCAGACACAAAAACCAACCAGACACAATGTCTTATCTCTTTGCTGTTTCCCTGTCACTCAAGCATTTTCCCCTAAATTTATCAGACACTTGAATGCATTTATCAGAATGCAGTCTAATCATCAAAACATGTCTCTTTGATTTATGGTCATTTATGATTCATGGTCTTACCCATGGTGCGTTAGCTCCAACAGGATGAAAGTCCACATTGTATTTAGCATCGAGCTCAAATATTTGACAGAGTGTTTAGAAACCACTGTGAGTACAGATACAAGGGTTTGCTTTAGAAGGGTCGCTTTGCTCATCCATGCAGTGTCTAAGCTGATTGTACGCATCACGGCACCCGAAAGCACCTGATGTCTCCGGGCTAAAAGCGTGTGCAAATTTGCCCTAGCACAGACCACTGACGTGCTCTGAAGGTTGGGCTTTTAATTTGGAAAAATAAAAGACTAAATAATTAATGCAGACAAAACTGGCAATGCAAAACACCTGAAAAATGTACAGCAAAAATATCATCTGCTTTGCTGGGTGCATTTACATGGACCATAGTATCGATCAGAACAGTCCGATATCAGAATCGGAATGAGAGGGTTGGTGCAAACCTCATAATAATCTGTTCAGTGGGTAAATATCAATGTAAACAATTAATCTGATCGTTTCTCTTTTGTCGGAATAAATATATTCTTCCTGTGCATGGTTGCCTCATGTTGGGGTAAAATTAGAATTTAGTGTTTCCATAAAGGAAATTCCTGTTCAAAAAACTCTCTCCTATCAGTCTTACTTTCATCCACTGGGTGGATTTCGCTGGTTGAGGAAGGGTGCTGATTGGCTCTCCATTTCATATGTAGTAAAAGCATCTAACCAATCATAGATGAGGCTGAATTGTTCTAACTAATTATTAAAAGCAGACTTGGATTTATTGGAAAAGTTGCGGAGTCAAATCTGACCTTAAAGTTGGAGAAAAAAAGCTTATTTTTTTTATTCTTCCAGCAGATTAAATGCCTGACGACAATAATAAAATCTTATTGGATCAGCGTCCATGTAAACAGTTAAGTAGGAATCTCTTGAAGAAATCAGATTGAAGAAAAATTGCCCATGTAAACGTAGCTACTGGTGACTTTTTCGGTTGTGATTAAATGACAATGCTTTAACAGACTTTTGTTTTATAAAAATTATAAAAATGTGTATAAGAATATGCTTATCAACTATATGGAATCGTTGAACATTTTCATAAACTGGAATGTGCAATGAAATCAGTAAAACTCTAGTGAACACTTTATCCTGGTCAGGGTTATGGTGGATCCCACATCTATCCTAAGTTGTGAATTGGAAAACACTCTAGGTCAGATGCCAGCCATTTACAGAGAACCAATCTAGGTGTGACCAAGGAAACAAAAAAACAAAAACAAAAAAAAAACAGAAAAAACACCCAACATCCATTGGGAGAACATGCAGAACTCCACAGAGAGTAGGCATAACCTTGGGATCAACCCAGGGGCCCTCAAGCTGTGCAGCAGAAAACCAAGGCTGTGCCGCCTGAAACATCCATTTACACACCTATGAGACAACATCCAACACTTTCAAGTTAGGTTAAGCGAAAACAATAGCATCATTATTTGTCATTTCGTCCTTAAAACCTGGTTATGTTCTTAACTCTACTGCTTCTGTGAGGATTCCAACAGTGCTGACATTTCCACCAACTGAATGATTAATGACTTGTGCAATGATGACTATTATAGCATTTGATCTGCTGTTCCAAATAATCCCATTGTTCATAACACCTGTTGAAACACCTGTTGATTCCCACCAGCGTATTCATTTGACCAGTACTTTTTCTCCCTCTCATCAACTTTTATTATTTTCATGATACACACATGTTCTATACTAAACCCGCTACTTACATTAATACAAACTGATTCCCTTCACCCTCATTATAATCACTTGTTGACCATCCAATTATCATTTGTAGCTCATGTGACCTGTTTAAAGGCTATACTAGAAACTCAATTAAACTGCAAAGATATTGCATCAAGTGTAATGTTGGAAGTAACAATCCTTACCAACATGTATGCTATAGCCAAAAGTATATGGACAGCCAACCATCACTCCCACGAGTGCTTTTAACACATCCCATTTCTAAAGTTACCTCCACCAAATTTCCTGATTTAATAGCATTCACTCTTCTGTGAAGGCTTTCCACTAGATTTTGGAGCATTTATGTTAGTTTTCTGGTCTGGCCTGGTCTGGTGGGCTGCGGTCAATGATATTCAGTGAGGTTGGCATCAGGGCTCGAATTCTTTAGCTCTAAAATGAAGCAAACCATATTCTCATGGAGCTCACTTTGGTCTCATTCATTTCAGTGAAAGGAAATTGGAACGCATAACACTATGCATTTAACTTTGTGGTAACGGTTCAGGAAATCCAAACGTGATACACGCTCACAAAGCCTTTAAAAGCTTTTGACACACCATATTCGGACAAAGTTATTCCGCTATTCCAGTTCAAAGTTGTTACGTTATTCCAGTAAGATATTACCCGTAATTACAGTAAAGCTAATAATAAAATATGCCATACAAATCCAACTTAAGAGTGATACAAGCACGCAGTGGTCATTAGTTATGGGTGGCTGTAAAGCTGAAGATTGCATATCCTGGTCAGTTAAGGTACAGCTTACTGTTCCAGGGAAGAGGTGGCCAAGCATTAGCTGCATGATTCATCTGTACCATCTTCATTTCCCATAAAATCTCCGTGGCATACACAAACCTCAAATGCATCATGACATTCTCTTTAGATGACAGCGGCAGCAGCACCAGCGACCACACTAGCACTTCTGAGGTAACGGTTTTCCTAGAAAGCAGGACCAACCTGGTTTTGACTTGGAAATGACCTGAAGCTAAATGTACTATAGCCATGTTCAGCTGCAAAACACCAGGGACTAGACAAGGTGTGTTACAAGTTCATATCGCTTTTAGGACCTTAAAAAATTGTTAGCAGAAAATACTGCTTTCTAAAAGAGCTTACCACTGTAGAACCTCAATGGTGTTTGATCGATGCAAAGCAATAAGTGGCCATCATGGTGGCCTCAGCACCGCCAAGTTGCCACTGTTGAGCCCTAGAACAAGGCCATCAACTCTATCTGCTCCAGGGGCACTTCCTAACTGGGATATGCAAAATAAAAATTTCACTATACTGTAAGGTACATGTGATTCAAATAAATGAATCTAAGGTCAGACTTGCAGTATAGTACTAAAGTTAATCATCACCTAGCTCCAACTGCATGTTGACTTTTCACGTATTTGAATTAAGTAATTTATAAAAGCCTGTTGTCAAAAATAAAATATACCCCCTAAAACAGGAAGTCTTCATGCTTCACACCAAATGGTAGAGAATCTCATAAATAAAAAAAAGTGATAAGATTTTTGAACTGTCCTTGTTAACAATATCATGTTTTGACTAAATTCTAGAAAAAAGGACAAACATTTAGGTTTTCAATTTATATACTATTTGATTGCCTTGTCATTAAAAAGCCATTGATGTACTTCACCAAAATGATGTTGAAATGTTTAAATTTACTTTCTTCCTGCAAAGACTGAGTAAAGGAGTCAAACAAACTTGGTAGTCAAACTCGCTAAAGGTGAAGAAAACCTTTCTAGCCTGATGTGAGGTCCCTTTTATTTGTCTTATGATAAAAGTTCAGGGTTTGATCAAGTCATTGGATAGCTACATACTAAAGCAAAACAGACATCAGCCTAATTATTTCAGTGTATAATATGGGGTCAAAATGTCCACGGCGGTAACAGGATCTTTAAATTAAAGTCCTCGTGTTTTTTTTTTTTTCTTTTCTTGTGATTGAGACGCATTCCAGTTTAGGACATTCTGTAACACATACATATACTCTAATTGAAGCCAAAGTTTCACCACGTGAAAGGTTTTCCCACATCACCAGAGGGGTTCCCGCATCACCTCAGATCACAGTACAAACCAAGTAACCAAATATGCCAGACTTCCTTTTACGTGTAAAAAATCATTCACTATATTCATACGCAAAGGAAAAAAAGACATCAAATATCATGGGGATTAGGATGCTAGATTATAGCATACAGACAGATTTAGACACTTTGCGATCACTGCTTTGACAACAGAATGTCCCTCTTCTTAAAACGTTCCAATTCATTATTAATTCTGTCTAAAGAACCTTGTCAAGGCGTTTGTTTTGGGAAACTGGACACACAGATCTTTAAGGAATCCAACCTGGAGTTTAGCGCCATTTACTCCTGTCCTTCTCCTTCTCCGGCGTCTGCCCAGGGATAGGTGATACCAGGGACATCCTGCAGACAGACACCGGGATCATAAACTAGTATCGGTGCAGTGACTCTGGGAGTCCTGGCAGACAACACACACACACACACACACACACACACACACACACAAATATGCCTTGAATAATGATCAGTTAAATGCCAAGTCACTGAGTAATCTCACACACATGACACATCACTCTAAGATTTTGCATTTGATATTCAGATAAGAAGTATTCTAATGTCTCATACACACATGCGCGCGCAAATACATACATGTGACATACAACGACATTAATGACTTATTATGCTTGTAATACAACACATGTAAAACACACTAAACTATGTGGAGGCCACGTGACCACTTAAATAACCACCATACGATTGGGTTTTAAAGAAATGGAGACAAATAACTGAAATGACAGTTGAAATATTGACTTCTTTCCAGATTCTTGAAATGTTGACGTGTAACCAAGCATTACAAACAATTCCAAAAACAATAAACACACTGTAAAAAGTCACATTGTATTGTTCTCTGTCAAGTTAAATAAACCTGAAGCTGAAGACTCAGCATGACTGTGCTTCAAACTAAGCCCTTTATATATATATATATATATATATATATATATATATATATATATATAACATACATAAAGAACTAATTAATCACCTTACCGTCCTCATTGTGCGTTTTCCAACACCTGAACGACTTTCGTTGTGTGTACGGTTAGCAAGACAAACAACAACTCCTGAGTGTGTGTATTTATCCCTCACGCGCCGTTGTCAAATCTTTTTTTTTTCCTCCAGTCTTTCTGTCTTAGACTACCGACAAGAGGCGTTTATTTGTTTTCTTCCCACCCACATTGCAATAAGCCCTGCCTTCTAACATACGATTGGTTTAGACATCGACCTGCCGTGGTCTCTTGCGCACTTTGGTTGTGGCAGAAACGTGAGTGACGTCGAAGCTGTCCAATTAGAAAAGTCATCGTACGCACGCCATATCTATCCAATCGAGTGTCAGAGCCGAGCACGTCTAGCCAATCGTAACCAAGCAGGCGGGGCAGATGAGTTCGGGAGATCTAACTGACAAGAGTTTCAGTTGGAAGGAAACAACGAGTATTGACTAAGGCATAACTAATCGAAACTCGAACTTTTAGGGTGTGAAGGTACCGCAATTACAAACCAGACCACGTTTTTGTTACATTCAATTATATGTAGGTATAGGTATATTAAAATATTTTTACATTTTAATAAAAATATAACATTTAACAATATTACAAATTTTAATAACAGCTTACATTCACACATTTTACACATGCACACAAAACCCTGATACTTTATGACGTTACACTTTTAAATCATTCATACCGCATAAAGTGCTTTTCTTAGATATTTCAAAAACCTTATTTGTTTACATAAGATAAGCATGAGAGATTTCACATCTCGGAACCTCTGGACTAGGGTCCATGGAGGCCAATAATGACCCTTGTATTTATTCCGTTTTACCACCTTGGTAGGACCTCTGGTCAACATTCACATGCTCATTCACACACTGTGGGCAATTTGGGAACAGCAATTAGCCTAATCTCCATGTCTTTGGACTGTGGGACGAAACTCGGACCACCCAGAGGATATCCGCCAAGCACAGAAAGAATATGCAGACCCCAAGGCGGGGATCAAACCCAGATCCTCGAGGTGCAAGGCAACAGTGCTAACCACTAAGCCACCGTGCCACCACAGTACCATATCATTTTGGACATTACCATGGTACATTTTAAGCTCTCGGAGGATGTTTTTGGATTATTCTATGTGTTCTTAAGCAAAGTTTTGAGTGAGCCCATTCCACTGGCTAAGAAGCAACCTCACACTTGAATGGTCTGAGGATGCTTTTGGCATGAAACAATATTGGTGGTAGCTGAAACGGGTGCTCCAGTTTCATCCCACAGTTCAAAAACATGCAAGTTTGGCTAATTGGCGGTCCCAAATTGTCCATGGTGTGTGAATGATCATGTGAGTTTGCCCTGCGATGGATTGGCACCCTGTCTGGGTGTACCCTGCCTCGTTCCCTAAGTCTCCTGGGATAGACTCCAGGTCCCCCCACCCTGTAACCAGGATAAAGTGGTATAGATGAAAGTGAATGAGTGCGTGTTGTATGGTACCATTGTATGCATGTAACATTAAGAAAACACAATAGTGTATGTTGAAACTCTTAGAACTGCAAAGAACGTTCAGCAGGTATCGTCCTTTGCCTTTTAGCAAACAGCTGTGGTGAAGATCTACGAGAGTAGCCGCAAATTTGCACAAGTTCATTTTTCCACATGCAAATTAGGTTTGTGGAAAACTTGCGGTAGACTTCTTACTAACCCTGTGGTAAGCCTACAGTCAGCAATTAATTCTACATTCTATTATTTACCACAGGTTTGCCAGAATGTATGCAGTTTGCGAAAAATTTGCAGCAAGTTAATTTTTGCACATCATACCAGTAGTATTGTACGTACTAGCATATCTAATATGATACAATATGTACAAACATACAATAAAGTTTTTATTTTGTGGCTAGCTTTATCCAGACAGTTGTCAATGGACACTAACAAAACTTGAGATGATCATAATCCTGTTGTAGCTTCATCTGCATGCCCATAACAAGAGTACAGGAGCCAACGTGATAGTGGAGCAGGGATGCGTTTAATAACAAAACAAATGAAGAAATTACCTTAACACTTAATTTGGTATTGTTTTCTGATCAGTGTTAAATTTTGTTTAATGGAATTAAGCATTTCATTTTTTTAAAAATATATATATATATATATTTTTTTATTCTCTATAGTTTTTGAAATTCGCCCAGTGCCATGCTAACTCACGCACATGATGTAGCTTAGCTGGCTAGCTAGCCAACATTAGCTAATGTTAGTCAAGGAATATCAACAACTGACAAGAGACTGAGTGGGCCAGTGAAAATTCTCAGGTAAATTCAACCCAATATTTATTCAGAATTCAGTCATTATCATCAGATAATGCTAGAAAAGTACAGCGTAAGTTCCTAAGTACTAAATTCCTTATACCCAAGGCTTGTGATGGTGAGATGGTGAGCCTCATTTATGTGTAGGGCAGGGGTGTCACACTGGATACAGAAAGGGCCATGTTGGTGCAAGCTTTCATTCTAACTAAGCAGAAGCCATGCCTGATTAATTAGTTGTTTTTGACTTTCAATAGACTATCAGGTACAGCCTCTGCTACAGGGCCCACGTGGCCCTTTCTGGATCCAGTTTGACTTCACTGTAGAGGCTTCCCAGCAATAATTTCACCTACTGTACCGTATATGTTCTTTACCCGAAGCTTCATTTACAAGCTTGTTGTACTGACATCTAGTGGACAAATTGTGTGTTGCAAATAGATCCTAACATTGCAATCAGTGTAATTAATATGGTCATGTACCGTAGCTGCAAGTAATATTTCATCATTCGTCAGTTGTGTATGTTTAAAATCCACTGTGCACAGGAAAGTTTGCACAGATCTCTGACTTATTAAAGTATTTGTAATTACTCAATTTATTAAAGTAATTACCGTTTTGGGCGAAATTACTTACAATTACAAATAGGAAGGTGCTTCTTTTTCATTCATTCATTCATTAATTTATTCATTCTTTCTTTCTTACTTACTTTTTTTTATTATAAATTAAGAACATGAACATGGATACAATTAGCAAGCCACTGTTTGGAATATTTGCATGGAATATATTAAATTCACCAGTCAGTGTTAAAGATTCAATACACAAAACAAATGATTAAAACACACAGAGAAGGAAATGAATTGAAGAGAATAAGGAAAAAAAAAGAGATGTAGACACAATAACACTAGGGCTTAAGAGACAAATTGAGGTCATTAAAGCTAAACTTTGGTACTCACTGTTGTACCTAATACCTACCATGATATTTACATACGAAGTGCTACCAAGTTCCACAGTACTGACCATGGAATTAACAGAAACACCTTGGTACCTAACTTAAGTACTACCATGGTACCCACAGAAGTGCCACAGTTCCTGCCCTTGTGCTCTATAAAGTCATACGGTGCCTAGCATGGTTGTCTTTGAAGCACCATAGTAATACTATGGTATATTATGGTATGTAGTGTAGTTTGCTATAGTCAATTGTACCACATACCATGGTGAAGTTGAGTGATGAAAAATTATAATAATTATAACTGTTTGCATTTGAGGTGGTAAAATGTTCTCATGTTTCTATAATTCTGCAGGTGGTAGCAGCTAAACTATTTGCACATTGGCTGGCAGCAGGGCATCATGTGTGGTTGGAGCAAATGATTTGTTTAGAATCATAATACATTAATTGAACATTGTTGGACGTTTAGTGTAGGCCGTTTGTCCTGTCCTGGTCTTTACCCCTCCCTTTTAGGGGGAATTGAATCCTGCCCCAATGTGCCTCTATTAGCAGTTCCCATTTTGACTTTGACTATGGATCTAAAGGAGAAAAACTGCATATCATAGAGAAAATACTTTACAACTTTGGAATATTTTTAAAGTAACAGTCACAGATTTATATATATATATATATATGAGGAGTTGCGAATGAAGACGTTATGAAGATAAACAATAGTTCAACAGATTATATATAGTTGTATGCAAAAGAATTTGAGAATCCTTGGCTAAAATAAACTTAGAATATGAATTATATAAGTATATTTAGTTGGTTGTTCTAGTGAAAATAATACAAACGCTATAACAAATCATCTAAAAACAAATCTGGAAAATTCTCACAGTTACTTTTTATTTGATAGACTTAGAGTGGAAAAATAGATTACATTAAAATGTGACTTGCATGTGCAAAAGTGTGGACACCCCACTAAGTCAGTACACCCACTATGGCAGCTAGAAGCCTTTCTATTCTTGGTTAACTAATTTTTAACCGTATATCTCTGCAAAGCGCTTTTAGTTCTGAGATATAGTTTTTTAAGTCACTGGGATGTAAGGGCCATTCTAAAAGTTTCAGGCTGGGAGGCTTAAAGTAGTTTATGCTGGATTTTGAGATATCTTTGGGATCCTGGTACTCTCGTAGACTCTCATGAAGCTTTTTTTCTTTTTCTTTCCCGTATCCAATTCCTCCCCGTCACTAGGGGGCTCCCACATTAAGGAAGGCTACTACTACCACTCAGTCGGGAAGGCAAACCACGTGACGACAGCCGACCGCATCTTTTCGAACTGCTCGCTCGCGCACCCGGAGAACAGCGCTTATCCTCTCTTTCGGCGAGCTCACAGATGCCTCTGATTGGCTGTAAAGCCGTGATTAACGTGGGAGCACTAAGTACTTCTCATCCCGCCCCTCTAAGAGTGCTCGGCCAATCAGCTCTAGACCTCCGGCTGCGAGAGGTTACAGCATCACCCGGATCACTCGCGAGCTCCGGATGATAGGGTGAGCACTTTACCGCTGCGCCACTCGGAGGCCCATGAAGCTTTTTTTTCTGCTTTGGTTTCTCAACTGTCTGTGTTATATTTGGTACCAGAATTTCTACCTGTGCAGCACTTCCTGTGCCCCAGCTGTCACACGACGCTATTCTAGACTTAAACTGTAACCACTCAAGTTAGCAGTTATTTTTGGGCAAAGAGCCCCTTTGAAAATTTCTTGTGAAGCCCAAAGTTAAGATGTTAATGATAAAAGAGATGTTAAGTTAATGATAATAATAATAATAAAAATGCATGAGCCTAATATCATGTGTGAACAGAACATGGACTTTGGCCTGGGGTGCTCAAAATTTTGCATAAAACTGTATATGGTAGACAGGAGATAAACATTTAAAAAAAAAAAAAACAGGAAAGTCTTCAGAACTGAAGAACTCCAGAGTTTGCACTTTCAGTTTCTCATGAGCAAACCAAGCTGTGTTTTTTTAGCCTTGCTAACTCTGAGTGAGGAAAAAACGAGGCTGGTGAAACCGCTGTTGTTTTTTAGTTGCTATAAAAGAAGTGATAAAAAATAACATATGTGTTTAAATTTAACATAAAATGGATAAACAATGTATGGTCTCTGATTGTGTACTTAATAAGCAGTACTGTCTGAATGGAACTAGCTGGAATTTGAAACAAGCTCAACCTGATCTGTTATTTTTTCACTATTTATTCTGGCTTTGCTCAATGACAGAACATAAGGAAACAGTCAAAAAACGTGTCTTTAATGTAATAAAGAGATGTTAGTTTCTTGTTTACTAATGAGTCATTGTCTTGAAAGAAATAAAGCAAGAAACCTGGCCCTCAAGATAACTGTAAAACAAACTCACTGAACCGGGAACAACACTGCCATCTAGTGAACACAAGTGTCATAAACTCAGTGGTACAAGCTGTTCAAAAAACAAACAAACAAAAAAACAACCACTCACTTTGAGGTTTGCTTTAGAGGTTTACAGAGTGAGAGCGCGAGAGCTGCAAAAGTATCTATGCGTTCTCCTCGGTCACGTAGTGACTAAAATCTGCTGCTTCGAACAGACAGAGAAAGTGTTAAACCTCACAGCAGATCCTTCATGCCACCTGATAGTCTAATAGTTTCTCCAGTTTGAGATTAGCATCAGTAAAGCCTTTACTTCAGTTGAATGGTCTAAAATGACTTCACCGGTCTGACAATTCTACGTGTTGTGTGAAAAAGACAATACATTAGCAATCTGCAACCTGTGTAACAAGCCAATTTCACGAGGCGGGAAGCACCCAATTCATTTTAACACCACGAACCTCATCAGACATTTGAAGGTTAGTTACATAAAGGAAGACGAGCAGTTTTCAAAGTTGACTCGCGCTAAGAGAGCGGGAGAGCTCAGCTTGCGCGCCGCCACTCACTCAGCTGTCGGTAATACCGCTATCTCACCTACGCGGTTTCGCTTGGTGGCCGTAAGTACAGTTCATCATGATTCACTGCGAGTTTTGGCGCTGTGATTACGTTACAGTAGTAATTAAACATGTTTAATTTTACGTTTCCATCTTTCTGCGCGAAAAATTAAACATGTTAAATTACTACTGTAACGTCCTTGCAGAACTTCCCGCGACTCACGTCCTACTTGTCTGTTATTTAATTTAATTTTATACAATCTACAGGAAAGTTGTATTTGTCAAGCTCTAAGCTGTTCCCAATCACTAACCAAGCACAGGCTGCTATGTTTTAAGTTGACGTGTTGCACATGTTGCTTGCCAATAAATATAGTTGTCAATTCATGATATTCCTCTTTTTGTAATTTCAATACTTAATTTACATTGTTATGAGATATAGTTTAATAAATAATGCTACACGATAAGGCTTCAAGTAGATCCTGTAATCAGTGATCGGTATCGGTCGATAGGGCACCCCTAATGCAAACTAACATTTAGAGTAAAACCTCTTTATTGTATATAATTTCTGCTTCTACTTGTTAAAAAAAAAAAAACAGATAATTTTTTCCCTAATCATTCGACTGTTGAGGTGTTGAATGCCCCATTGGCACATATAAAAAAAATCCGATACCGTACTGAGTTAATTAATGATCCAATTATGATTTTATTTCAACTCTATATTTTAACCCTATATAACAAGCAATCTAAAAAAAAAAAAAAAATCACTCATTCATCGTCGTCTACCCTGCTTAATCCTAAATACAGGGTTGCGGGAGGCCTAGAGCCTATTGGAGGAGACTTAGGGCACAAGGCACGAGTACACCCTGAACAGGGTGCTAATCCATCACAGAGCACACACTACAGGCAATTTTAGAATGCCAATTAGCCTTTTCTGCATGTTTTGGGCCTGTGGAAGGAAACTAGAGCACCCAGTGGAAACCAACCAAGCCCAGGGATAACATGCAAACTCCACTCACACAGACCAGAGACGGGAATCAAACCCAGCTCCTGGAGGCGCAAGGCAAAAAGTGCTAACCACAAAGCCATTGTGCCAGCCTGCAGATGCTAACATACAATTATTTTATATTTGATGGACTGAAAATAAACCGGATTAGCAAACAACAGAAACGTTTTTCTAATCATTCCGCTGTGACCTGAATGCACCATTGTCACATCTTTTAAAATTTCAATACAGTACTGATATAAGTTTTGATCTAATTCTGATTTTATTGTCTTTCAGCTAGTGAAAATAATGCAATACCCTATATAATAAACCAATCTTTAAAAAAAAAGAGATCTGGAAATAAAGATATAAAGCACTGCACTACATCTGATCCCAATGAATCAACCCACAATCAACACATTATGGATTGAGCGATCTTGGATGGTCTACCAGTTTTGGGTTATTAAGCAGCAGCTTCATTTAAAGTATTTTCAAATGCACAAAAATGTAGAAATCTGTGACTTTATTTTAATATGAAATTATCTAGATTAACCTGGAACAGCAACATTACCTGGAACATTAAATATGCTGATAAGCCACCCGTAGCACTCAGATACAGTATATTTGTCTTATAAATCATATTAACACAGTCACTCTTGACCGGTTTACACTTAATATGTTTAATAAAGCTATAATTTAGAGTGCCATTAGATCAGGATTTTTCCATTTTTTAAATAAAAGAAAATGACTTAAGTATTAGCACATAAGTATTTGCTTTTTAAATCTGCAGCACTAAAGCTATATAGTCTCTGATTAAGAATGAGGAAGTCCAAGTCATTAAATCAGACAGAATATAAGTCTACTGTACAGTATGACTATTTATTCTAAAGTTTAAATAGTATTTCTCAGAATACAGCACAAATAATTTATCATAATAACCCCAAGACACACAATTGTGTTGTTTAAATACAGTAATACTGAATTAGTAATAACATCACCCCTGCTTCATCTAGCAATCCATGTCCTCAACTTTCCTCATTAATTTCGTTCACACAGCAGTTTAAAAGAGAAAGCCAGGTCCACTGTGTATGCCAGTAAAGTGATGCATGCCATCACGGTCTCACTCATTATAACAACAAGTTGACTTTTATAATTCCCGAGTGCTTGTGTGAAGCAAATAACTGTGCCGACGATATACATGATCAATCCCAGCAGACTGAAGCTTGCGAGGAGTCGGTCAAATGGTACCGGGCTCCGCGCCGCACAGTCCATCAACATCACCAGGACCGTGCCTACGGACGGAAGCAAGCACACGCTGTAGGTTACAGCCAGCACGCAGGTCCTCCAAATTTCTTCTTGCTGCATGGAGATGCTGAGCAGCACCAGCCCTATGCATCCTCCGAAGACCTGCAGCACCTTGAGAAGTCCAGGTATGGTCGCCATGTAGCCTCGCTGGTGGCCATCGCTCTGTATTCGAATCAGTTGGAGCTCTGCAGCGTAAGCCAGCGAAGTGAGACATGAGCTTACAGTAGCCGCTATGCCTTTGGCGTCAGAATGATTCCTTAAGGTCCATGCGAAGGCTATGGAAGCAGAAAACGTCATGAGTGCACCAAGAGCTGCCACAGTGGCCGTGAGGTTCTTCCAGGAAAGAGGTAACAAGTTGTGGAACTGGATGAAATGGATGACCACAACAAGGAAGGTGAGGACAAAGAAAAGGCACCATGTAACCATGCAGAAGGTAAAAAAGGCATTCTGAGTTTTCTCTGACTCGGGGACAAAAGCCACAGAGGCCAGGCTGAACGTGAGGCAGCTGAGGAACCAAGCGCAGAGACGAGCCACTGACAGCGGAGTGGTGAGGGTGCTAAGTTCTCCAAACGTGACTGGCATGATGCCACCGGTGCACGAAATTTCGTTGATGTAACGTGATTATCCTTTTCTGCTCTTATTTATACACATAATCCATCTGATGGTTGAATGAAATCCCGGTTGTTGCAGAAATCCAAATCAAAAACACCCTTCCAGTACGCACAATACTTCAGGGACTCCTTCACAGTGAGCCTTCGACTTGGTTATGATGATGATGCGTGTACACTGCTCACATTCTCATACACTCCTAGACACACACACACAACAGGATATTTGCACGCCTACTCCCACTTCCTGAAGTTGCTTCTTCAGTACCGTTGTAAGCCCTGTGCAGCCGACCACATTAAAAGCTTCAGAGCGCTGCAGTCTTCCTCTTTCCCACTCACCCTCCTGCTTTCGGCTACAGAATACAAACCCACAGGCTTTCCACAAGTCTATTATTTCTAAATGCCACACAATTGTCCTTTAAATACAATAGAGGTGAACGGCACTCATGTGAGTTCTCTACTGTAGTCCTCCTCTCACATTTAAGTGGGTGCACAAAATGATCAAGAACTTAAGAGAGGTTAAATGACAGCTATGCAAACAAGATTCTTCAGGCGAATTGGGGGACAGTTATTTTAAGGATCAGCAATTATGAAAATCAGAAGCAGTAAGATTTGAGAAAGGAGGAAGGCGAATTTAAACAATGTTATCTAACCATCAGAAACTATAATCGACGTTTCACAGCTGTGGTTTGTGTTTAGAGTTGGGGTGGGCACATATCCGAGCAGGGTTCTTCTTGTTGTTCTCGTTGAAGATGTTTTTCTACTTTTTCATATTCTTCTGTACATAAACGATTAATTTTTAATAGGTGTGCGAAACATTCACCCATGACACAAAATATATGCTAAAAGCTTCTGTCACATCATAGGATGTTAAAACGACACTGCAGGAAGTTGATATAAAGCCCAGTCTCTTTTCTATCCATTACACATATTCAGTACGAAGACACAGATGACAAATTTACGGACAATAAAATGCCGCTGTGTCATCACGAACCACCGGACAGCTCCACTCTTCAAATTCTGCAAGTCGCTAGAAACGTCGAATGTGCAACATGCTTCCTCAACTGGGGCTTCGATTATGGTAGCACGCTGGTGCAGAGCGTATCTAACGCATTGCTCCAAAATCTCACATAGATCTGCTGACTGTGCAGATCATAGCATATTATTTACGTTCTTTTCATACTCAATAATCCATTCAGTGAGCCCTGGGGAAACTGTGCATGGAGGCGAAGTCATCCTGGAAGAGATGTTTATAGAGAGTGGACAGTTGATTCGTGTCTAGGAACTCACTTACAAGTCTCTTGAGGTATATTTATTTATGCTGATTGTTTCTATGCTAAAAGAAGGTGACTATATTAAAGACAGCACGGCCTAACAGAATACTTTGAGGATTGACATCCTGACATTCAGTTCTGTCAGAAGACAATCGACTGGACCATACACTTGTACTCAAGCATTGTTTTGTTTCAGAGGTTCTCAGTTCTGATTCTGCAACTCAGCCTGCTGCACATGCACACACCTCTGTTTAACTTCCTGCTTCCTGTACAATCATGAAGGACTTTCCAATCATTTAAGAGAGCTTAACAGATGTTTTCAACTTTGAAAACGACCATTATAAGAAGATACCTGTAATCCAAATAGGAAGAAAAAAATGCTCAATTCTGATTGGTTAGAACAGCAGCTCCGGGTACTTTGGTTTCCTCCCACATTCCAAAGACATGTAGGTTAGGTTAATTGCCATTCCCAA
This sequence comes from Clarias fuscus, assembly GCA_030347435.1. Lineage (NCBI taxonomy): Eukaryota > Metazoa > Chordata > Actinopteri > Siluriformes > Clariidae > Clarias > Clarias fuscus. The sequence goes on from CM059206.1 coordinate 34,143,814, forward strand.
ATTGCCCGTAGTGTGTGAATGAGTGTGTGAGTGTCACATACAATATACTGGACTTTGGGAATTTTATACATTCACTTACACACTGAAAATATTGTATATAATTGTAAATATTGGTATGTAATGCACTGCAGTGTCTAATCTTTTGTACAATATGCATGAGCTACTTCTGCGATTTGTTTGCATCTACTAATGTTTGTAGATCCGTGGTATGTTCGTATCTGCGGAAATTTGTAACTCAAATGCAGTGGCGGCCGGTGAATACGGGGCGCAGGGGCGCCGCCCCCCCTTAAAATTAGGCAGAGAAGAATACTACTTTAACACGTAATTATTTAACATAATAATTACTAATTTTAATAATGAAATAAAGTCATTTAGTCACAATATTCCGCTGTATTTCTTAATATAATTTATTTGCAATAAAAAAAAAAATCTAAACTGTATTACGCTCATTTGTGTTCGTGTACGTGGGGCGACGGACAAACGAGTGTCTATGTAGGCACGTAAATCTTTGAAAAGCATCTGATTTCAAATCATCCTTCGGGCGCAGCACTGTGCGCCCTGAACCCTCCCACTTTTGTTCTTAGCGAATCATATTGTTTTTAAATATTTGGGCTCATGTGATTGGACCATTCTCAACAAGTCTTCCAGCACTTCTTATGGCAAGCGGAGCTGCTGACTGGATGCGATGTGAGTCAGGCCTTCATTTTATGCTAGTAGTAATGATCACCGCATAATCACCTGATAAATACCTATTTACAGGCGAGTATTAAAAGTTTAATTTTGTTTGCACCAGCCGCCACTGCTCAAATGTTCATAAGTTGGGGACTACCTGTATCCGTTTAAAGATAGCGAGGGCTGCTGTGAAGTAATGTGGCACAAAACTGCTCATAACATCCCTTCTACTTAATGTTTTGATTTAATGTATAGTGCAGATTTAAATTCAGGCAAATACTGAAGAACTGGCAAAGTTTCATTAAATTCTGTTGAGCCAGTTTTGCATGATGCTGTTACAAAATCAGCCGGACATACACACAGATATACAGACAGACATACTGACAGATATACGGACAGAATCTTTTCTGAGACTTATCTCTGGTCCTCCATTGTATGAAACATAAATATATCATTGAAAAAGTGAGTTCTATCCAATGTACAGATAAAACTTTTCTTTTCTTTACAGTATATTGATTGTCATTCTGTACACTGAGGTCCTGAGTAGCTTTCTTTACCGGATGGAAGTTCTACTAAAATAGTAATGATCTGGTTTCGAACTGATCTTAAAATGTCAGCTCTGTTTCCTGAAATGTGTTTAAACCAACACCTGTGTGTTTATTTTTAGATATAATGTGAGCTTGTGTGTGTGTGTGTGTGTGTGTGTGTGTGTGTGTGTGTGTGAGTGTGTGAATATGAGTTTGTCTAAATATTGCATACACAGGGGTTTGCGTGGGTATCAAGTGCGAGGGCTGTAAAATAAGAAAACTGCTGTGAAGTTTTTCGTGTTATTTTTAGACAGCAATCCCCAGGTATAGGTTAAGTTGCTAAAAACAGGAAATCTTAAAGACACAACCTCACGCATGACTATTGTTTCCATAGCAATAGCAAATTGAGAAGAAATAGAAGATTGACTAATTCACTTTGACATTATCCACTAGGGTGGATTTTACCAACCACAGTAAGCTCATTCCCTGGTCTTTTTAATCACTTTTTATCAAACTTTTACCTCCACTTGGAACTGATATCACGAGTACATAGACTTTTGTTGATAATGGTGCATGATGTAAAAAGCCCCATCTCCTACATAGTAAGATACAGTAATATAAAATGGTTCTTATTAAATGAGAACATGTGGATACAAATAGAAATAAACGTACTGCACATCACAGGAGTGGCACAGCCCTGGCTTCCCCTGGTTTGATTCTAAGTTTCATCTGTTTTCATTGTGGGCGTGGGAGGTTCCCCAGTTTCCTTCCACCCCTCAAAAACATAATGTTCAACTGGGGAATTTAGAGGCGTTGATCTCTTTGCTTGCTCCAAGCCCCATACACAGCTGGCAGTGGTGCATTGAGTGTTCTGATATCTTTCTTCCATGGCCTGCATTGACTTTTTTCAGCAATTTGTTTTACATTGACTTTTATTTGCGAGCTGGCTTTTGGTCCCCACAGGCATAGATGAGTCTTGGGAGCCCATGCCCATCTTGGCGCCATTTTACTGGTGCATAATTGATAATCAGTGTTATTCAGTTCACCTCACATTGGTGTTAATGTTATGGCTGATTGCTGTATAGGCCAGCATACAAAATACTACATTTTGGTACGTTTATATTCTGATTTTGTGATATGTTTAAGAATTTATTTCGTTGCACATTTGTGCGATCCAACACATACAGTAATAGACCTCACAGCTCCAGTAGTGTGACCCTGAGTTCTGGATACCATCTTATACAAGCCGATTTGGATTAACTATACAAAATACATTAAACCACATGTTGTTACAAAACATTCAAAATGAACGAAGTTCATCTATAATATTAATACCACCTGTTTATTTATGCTGCAGCTCCTCGTTGTGCCACCAAGGCAGCTTTGACCTGACCTCTAAAGGTATGCTGTGGAATTTGGGAGGAAGACATTAGCAGCAGATGCTTTATGGCCTCCTATTTTTAGCTTTGTAGGCAAGCATGGTTTTGAATTTGATGCGGGCAGTTAAAGGAGAATGAGACTGCATTCTAGATCAGTTGCAGAGGACGAGTCGTGGACAGAGGCAGACCTGCCAGGAGTGAATTGCAGTAGTCCAGTCTTGAAATAACAAGGGACTGAACAGGCACCTGAGTAGCCTGTGAAGAAAGAAATGGCCGGATTCTTCTGATACTGTAAAGAAGAAATCTACAAGAGCGAGTAAGGTTAGCAATGTGTGGGGAAAATGACAGATGATTGTCCACGGTTACCCCAAGATTGCAGGCGGTGGCTGAAGGACTGATTTTATTGTTGTTCAGGGATATCACTAGGTATTGACCTAGGGATGAATCACCAGGGATGAACAGCAGTTCGGTTTTACTCAGATTGAGCTTCAGCTGATGAGCTGCCATCCAGGATAAGAGGTCTGCCAGACATGCTGATATCCGGGTGGAAACCCAAGTGTCAGAGGGATGAAAGGAGAGAATAAGTTTGGTGTCATCTGCATAACAATGGTATGAAAATCCATGCGATGATATGACCTTACCAAGAGACCGGGTACAGAGGGAGAACAGAGGAGGACCAAGTACTGAGCCCTGTTGAACACCAGTAAAGAATCTGCATGTGGCAGATGTGGATCCCCTCCATGTCACCTCATACGACCTATCTTCTAGGTAAGATCAGTCCTGTGTCATGCCAACAGTAAGGGATCTTGAGACCATTCATGTGTAGGGTTGCTTCTCAGCTAAGCTCATTCACAATTTTGCCTAAGAACATACCCATGAAAAAAGAATGGGACAAAACATCCATAGAGAGCAATTTCTTCCAACCATCCAACAGTTTTGTGAAGAACAATGACTTTTCCAGCATGATGGAGCACCTCACCATGAGGCAAAAGTAATAACGAAGTGACTCTGAGAACAAAACATCGAAATTCTGGGTTCATGGCCAGGAACCTCCTCAGACCTTAATCCCTTAAGAGGTGGATGAACAAAAACCCAGAATTTCTGACAAACTCCAAGCATTAATTATGCTATAATGGACTTCCTTCAGTCAGAAGTTGATTGACAGCGTGCCAGGGTGAATTGCAGAGGTATTTAAAAAGGGTCAACAGTGCAAATATGGGCTTTTTGCATAAATGTAATGTAATTGTCAATAAAACCTTTTGACTCTTATGAAATGCTTGTAGTTATACGTCAGTATACAATAGGAACATCTGACAAAAAAAGACCTAAAAACACTGAAACAGCAGACTTTGTATAAATTAATATTTGTTTAATTCTCAAAACTTTTGCCCACCGCTGTGTATATAAATGAAATCTAGGGTTTTGTGGTTGAACGTTGTGTTAACTAAGGTGTTTCATTACTTCATCACTTTGTCATTTCTGTTTTATTTCTGGTGATTCCTGTTGTTGCAGCAGCTCTTGCAATGCTGATAACATAGTCAATGAATCATTGAATGACTGACTTACAGATGTTGTGGGTGTACTGCCATCTAGAGGCACACACAGAACAGCTCTCAAAAGTTCATCTTCACAGTGGGGAATTTTATAATTTCTTTAGCACGACTCATTTAAGCTGGGAACATCTCATATGATTTTATGTTATGTTTTATGTTTTTACATATAGTACAAGTAATTTGAAAAAAAAAAACTTTTTCAAACATGATTTTATTTACAGTAAGGGTGTATTTATTTTGATATGCAATACATGAGGTCATATTTCATTTGCAATGCATCAAACAACATTAATTTCCACATTTTAAGCCTTTTCAATGTTTCACAATGATCTTTACATGAGCCATTTATCATGTGTGAAAAACATGTGATCACATGTGAAATGTAGCAGAGATATTGGATGTACAACGCATATTAAAAAAGATATTTTTGTGCTTACGGAATCAATCTCAAGTATCAGAAATGAGGATAAAATTAAAGCATGATTCACAGTATAGCTAATGTATCTTGATGTAGCACACTTATGGTATGGCAGTGACTGGTGCTGAGACTCTGAATTGATAAATGCGTATGAAATCTTTTAGTAAAGTTGCATGCATTTTTTTTTACATTAAACAAACAACAACAAAAGATTCCATAACAATGATTTTCTTTATAATCATGTGTATGTAAAAGGGGTGTTCAAGTCAAACCAAAACTGTGATGATATTTCTCTTCAAGCGTCATGATGAGACTCTAAGCCACAGTAAAACATTTGAACGGTGCAAACGTTTCAAAGAAGGCCGTATGTCTGTGAATGGCGATCCAGACTGGTGGCTCTGAGCCCACTGCAGTCCTTCCAGTGAACATTCGGCCAGGGGAACACCTAATTCTTGAAAATCAACTGTTGACTTGTTGGCAACTTGCTGAAGGAACATTATAGGAACTGTGCACACAATCATTCATAAACACCACTTGTGCATTACCACATCGCTGTACAGTACTGCCCTCGCTCCAAGTCATTTCCACATGTTTGGGCCATTATAGGAGTTCTTGGGAGGCCAGTGTTTCAGATGTGAAGCAGGACGTCCGATAATGGTTTTGGCGTACCGAGAAATTTTTCTGCCTTGATGGTATCCAAGCCCTAGTGAAACACTGGGATAAGTGCATTAGTGTAGAAGAGGATTATATAGAGTAACAACGGGATGAGTTTTTATTCTTATAACTTTGTTCTGGTATTCTGCACATGGTTGATAAACACCAATACGTGTGGTCAAAATAACTAAACTGCCAAAGAGTGACTTGTATGATTGGTATGTGTCAAATCTTCCAGCAGTTGCAGCACAGCAACATCAGCACGTCATCTCACATAGATGCTAACTCTTCCTTTTTTTGTAGATGGTCCTTTTTGTATTTCAGTTCTGGAGTGTATTTTAAATAAGAAAGCAAAACAATGTAAAATTTATTCAAATATGAAAACTCCAGGCGGCGCGGTGGCTTAGTGTTTAGCACTGTCGCCTTGCACCTCCAGGGTCCAGGTTTGATTCCCATTTTGGTTCGATTCCCCGCCTCTGTGTGCATGGAGTTTGCCTCTTCTCCTGTTCTCCCTGTGCTTGGTGGATTTACTCTGGGTTTTCCGGTTTCCTTCCGATGGTTGTTATCAAAAATCCCATAGTGTGTGAATGCATAAGTGTATGTGCCCTGCGATGGCTAGGCATCCTGTCCAGGGTGTATCCCCGCCTTGTGACCTAAGTCTCCTGGGATAGGCTCTAAACGTGCGACCCTGTATACAGTATAAAGCTGTATAGATGATGAGTGACTGAGTAATAAAAATCTCCACAATTCTGTGATTTGAATCCGATCAATCGCGCTTCATGGTAATGAATATCCTTATGCGTAAAGAAATCTTGAATTTCTTGTGTAAACAAGCGTGTGGATAAATAAGACGCACATGATCAGTGCTCTGATTGGTTGATGGTGAGATTACTGATGATTGATGCTCAGCAGTGCCAGTGTGTGTGTGTGTGCGTGTGTGTGTCATGTGTGTGATACAATCTGATCAAAGTGTCCATAAATTGCAAGGAATACAACTGCTAGTAAGAAGCTTAAGACAAAGACCAAAGACACAACAAAAGAGAGCACCTTGGGAGAACAAAAAAAAATTGGCCCCAACAACAAATAGTACTGTTAGCAAAGGAAGGAAGGAGGTTAATAATCGACTCCTCTCACATTCTGTTGTCGTTTCCAGCGTTTCACAAAGGCATTTAGCGGCGACTGGGATCAAAGCGCTGGCGACCCCTTGCTGCTCAGCCCAAAGGCCCACCGGCCAATAGTCTTTCACCGGCCTAATAATATCGCCTTTATGCCGTTAATAAACTGCACACTTCAGTCAGTCCATGTCATTATGTGGAGCTTAGCGAGCTAATCGTTTAAAAAGAAAAAAAAGGAGAGACGCGCATACACACACACACATACACGCAGGTCTTTGAACCAGAGCGACATTCTGTCACGCCGTGCAGGGGAGAGAGACGGCAGGGGTGTGTGGATGCAACATCAAAGAGTCGCCACTGTTTCAGGACACAGTCACAGACAGACAGAACAGCCAGAGGAGCAACAAAAGGCACTAAGCTGGCAAAAGCTGCAAAACGACCCTCGATGCCAGGGTCTGGTTCACGTGTAGTTTGTGTAATTAACCGTACAACTTCCCTATTCTCTGTGTGCTTATGCAAGTAGCAAACAGCCCAAACTCGAAGAGCGCCATTGGCGGCGGTGCAGTTTGTACCGACCGTACATCGAGTTCAGGATTTCATGGTTTCGAGATGAAAGATGGCAGCAGGGCAGCGCGGCCCCCCACCGTCCAACAACACGGAGGGAAGCAGTTTGGTTGGAATAAATTGCTGAATTCTCTTGCTTTGCACCCAGGTTCTCACCCAATAAAATCCAGTTCCAACTCAACCCTGACCGGGATAGATTGGTGCAAGATAAATGAATGAACACGGCAGAATATTTGAAACAAATATCCACCCAATTACCCAAGCCAGCAACACTAAACGATGGGCAGCCAGAATGACCTATAGCTTCATACCAGTGGTCACTGCTGTAAAAACAAAAGACAATTACGTTGCTAAGGACACTACCGTGGAAACCTATAGGTCTACACACACACACGCTTATACACCCATTCATACACTAATGCCTGTTTTTGGATTACAGGTGGAAACCATAGAACCTGAAGCAAACCCACAAAGCAGGGGAAGAATTTAGGTAAACGCCGATTGGAAATGAGTTTTTTTTTTTGGAGATCAAACAAACAAATAAACAACAAAAACCAACACACCACACCCATGGTCAGGGAGTTAAATTGGCTCAAGCTCCTGGGAAAATCGGCTAAACTAGTAGCCAAGGTATTTGCCTCCTTCTGTGGTGCGGTAGGAGAGCTTAAGCTCTCTTTCTCTCAACCACTCCATTATTCACACCGGCCCTCTGAATAGGGCAGATCTTTATTCACCCTCACTGCCTCCTGCTGGCCCTGGCTTCTTTGCGCTCAGTCTCTCCCCCTGTTGCTCTTTCTGCCTCTCTCCTTGAAGGAAAACAGAATAAGATGGACTGAGGAGGGGGGTCCAGACCATGCTGCTCCCTTCTTTTATGTGAAACAGATGAGAGAGAGAGAGAGAGAGAGAACCTAAAACAGGGAAAGTTAGAAAAAGAGAGAAAGAAAGTGAAGAGAGAGGACTAGAGAGTGGTGATAGAAGGACATGGTGTGTGTGTGTGTGTGTGTGTGTATTGAGGGATCTGTAGAAGCGTTGCCAGGAGCAGCAGGTCTTTAAGCCACAGAAGGATTGTGTTTTAGGTCTGGATTTACAGCACTGACTTCCCATGGAGCTGCGCTGCATGGGCCCAGGGCCTCTCTCTTATTGACCCTACTCTCTTACATTCTTCCTTTCATTTTTTCCCCCTCTTTTTTCTTTCTTCTTTTGCTCTCTTTCCCTCCTTCCTTCTCTGTCTTTTCTTTCTTCTTTCTCATTTTTTCTTTCTCTCATTCTCCCCCCCTCTCTCTCTGTCTTTTCTTTCTTCATCTCTCTTTCCTTATTTACGTCTTTATATTTGTTCCTTTTGTTCTTCCTTTCCATCCTTCACTCCTTCTCTCCCCTTTCTTCCTACAGTACCTGGCATATAGCCATCGTTTTTTTTTTCTCCTTTTTACCTTCTTTCTTTCTATCTTGACTTTTCTTTCTTCTTTCTCTCATTTCCTTCTTTTTTCATGTCTTCTTCCTTCCTTTATTTCTTCCTTCCCTGCTTTTCTCTTTTGTTCTTCCTTCCTTCCTATCTTAACTCTTTCATTCATTCGTTTAGCATCCTTCCTTCCTATTTTCTTCCTTCTGTACATTATTCCTTTTTCCTTCCTTTTTTAATTCCTGCCTTCTTTTTTTTACATTCCCTTCTTATATCTTTTTATTTCTCCAAATTTTCTTCTTTCTTCTTCTCTTTTCCCCTTCCTTCCTTCCTTATTACCTTGTCTCCCCTTCTCTCTCCTTATGTACTTCTTCCTTGCTCCTCCTTTTCTACCTTATTTACTTATCAAGTAGCTATTAATGTCAGTCTAGCCTGATCTCCCTAAATTTGGAGGAAATAGGTAAAAGAGAAAATAAACCAGACTGAAAAACTCAGTTGATATAAAGTGGGGTAACACTGACAGGAAACTCTTTTAATTTTAGAATAGATTGAATGAGAAAGAGGAGGGAAAAGAAGAAAAAGAAAGAAGATACACAAAAAATGAGAACCAGGTTTGGGGCATCGTGAAAATAGAAGGATGAGATTGAGAAGGATGTGTCCACTAAAGAGAAAGAGAGAAGAAAGAAAATTAAAAATAAAATAAGAGGAAAGAAGTGGAGGAGGACGGAAGAGATTAAGATGGACGGGTAGACAGTCATGACGGAGGATGAGGATGGACAATTAGAAAAGACAAAGCAGATTAAAAAGGTTTTCCTTAGGCTTTTTGTATGTACAATGACCATCTCTCTCTCTCTCTCTCTCTCTCTCTCTCTCTCTCTCTCTCTCTCTTTCTCACACACACACACACACACACATCTTCCCATTCTCTGTTCTTTAATCCTGTCATTGAGTTTAGTTTGACAGCTGATCAAAGATGTAGCACAGACACAGGACACCAGATGCCAAACTCTGCACTAAATCCCCCCCCCCCCCCCTCTCCCTCACACACACACACACACACACAGTTTGTGGAAAAGTTTCTTCCTGCATGAGCGGTGCTGTCCTGTTGGTGCTGTCAGCAAATAAGAACTTTTGCAGACACACGCACAGAGAAAAGGATCAGAACGAGGACACACCGCTGCAGGGGTTAATATACACACGCGCGCGCACACACACACACATATGTGTACACACATACACACACCCAGGTATTGTTAGGATGACAAGCATCCAGCCCACAAAAGCTGACAGAAAATAAGACATAGGAGTATATAAAAACCTAAATAAAACACACATCATCTGACACTGACGTCTTCTTGGAGCATTCTTAAAAAAATAAATAAATAAATTTAAATTTCACTCTAGACATTATATATCTGTGGAGCCAAGAAACTACAGATTTCCTGAATGGTAATGTGTATATATTTTACCTGTACCTCATGCACAAATAAAGCTTCACTACATATACAAGAACACTGTCATAAACAAGATCATGATAAACAAGATAAGAATAATTACTCTTTGTACCCGTGGTGAGCAGAAAAACATCTCAAATCTTATGATTGATGGTAAAGACCGCAATCGGTCAACAAAGAAGAGGAAACCACTATGCAGGGTTGGTGGTCATAATTTATTCACTTACTATTGTGGCATTTGGTAGACACATTTATCCAGAGTGACTTACAATTCATCTCATTTTACATGTGAGCAGTGGACAGTCTTGCTCAAGGGCGAGGGTTAGGACAACTTGGTGGTGCTTGGGTTTAAACCTGGGACCTTCTGAACAGTAGGCCAACACCTTAACCACTGAGCTACCCATCTTGCCCGAATTCCAAGGACCTCTTAAAAATGCTTTAAATGTATCAAGGGATCCAAAATTTGAGACACTTTTCTGCTCAACAGGATGTAAAACGTCGTTATTTGAAATACCGTTACCTCCCTGTTGGATCATAACATTCCCTAGGCATCATCCACTATGCCATGGACATAGTCACTAAGGTCAGACTGTCCTTCAGCCAAGGGGCTGGAGCCAGAAGACTCGCTTTTTTTCAAAGGGAAGTGATCTACACTCACAAAGGTTGCACACCACCAAAGTATGGCGGAATTCCTGATTTTTGGTAAATTGACTCAATTTGAAGTTCACCCATGTGGCTAGTCTTACTTGTTAATGATTGCTTTATCATTCTTACACAACATAGTCATGTTGGACCTGGAGACTGTCCTTGGAGAACTGGGTTTGAAGGGACACCAACATGCACACACTCCATGACACCAGTCCATAAACCGGTATGTTTTTGGAAGTGTGAGAAAACCAACAACCCAGAGGAACTCAAATGAACCCGTGTTGGACATTGGAACATTTGCACAGTGACATTTCAATCTCTTGAAAGTGTAAACCTTTTCATCTGCCTAAGTAGTCAGTTCCACCTTCCTTTGTGAATCTTTGTAAAAATCTGTCAGTTCTTGGTTGATTTTGATTGACTAAGTTTTGATAACCTTGTACATAGACTATGAGCATTATAGCATTCAGATTGACCTTTTTCTAAATGCCTTGATGAACTGGCTAGTCTTACTAGAGGTATGTTCAGGCATATCCTCTGAACATATTGATTTCTGGTGTTCTCTATGGTGCCCCCTGGTGGTGCAGAGTGGAAAAAAAACACTGCAAGGCTAAAAAAAAAAAAAAGAAAAGAAAAAACCTTTATGGAAGTTTGACAGCAAAGATTTCTTACAGAAAACTTATATGATGCCACCAGAAACGGAACAGCTGTGCAAAATGACTCATTAAAAAATGTCCAGATTCTGTTCATCTCTAGCCTAGAGACACAAGAACATAAAATTTCTCATAGCTGCAACTAATTTATCTTTAATTTATTTGGAATGTGTTGTTCAAGGGCTCATTATGGTAGTAGTATTGATTAAGGATGGACGAGAGTGGAGGTTACTTTTAACAGTAACATCGTCACGGCATCCCTTGCTTTCCAAGTACAGTATACACAGTATAGTGAATGTTAATTTAAATTTTAGTTTCATTTTAAAGGCACACTCAATTATTAGGATTAGCCTGCATTGCAAACCGATATCTCTTTTTCTTATCAGCAGAAAAGTTTCACTTATGGTTTTGCCCTCTGACCCCAAAAAGACAGAAAAAAAAAATAACAGAGTTGCCTACAAGCACCTTCTAATCAGGTGTGATTGGCAAACTTTTAATCCCAACCTCCAAAAAAGAGCCGGCAACAGCTTTTAAGCAGTTCTGAAACTGTGATGTGCATTGTGAGGGAAAAGGAAGAAGATTCCCGCTGCTAAATTGGAGGAGAATGTGACAGATTTCAAAGACTGTCAGAGGAAAAAGAAAAGACGGAGGGAAAAAGATGAACGGCTCATAAGCGAACAGGTTCCTTTGAACAGCCCTCTTCAAAACTGAGCCGGTTCAAAGAGTCACCAAACTCCCACTGATTCGGAAAGATAAGACAGAAGTGCAGCGGCATTCTCTCTCTCTCTCTCTCTCTCTCTCTCTCTCGCTTTCTCTTCCTCCCTCTCCTTATATATTTGCACACAATATGAACAAAGACATTAATCAGTGAACATAATTAACTTTAATCAAATACAGTATTTTAAAACAAGTACTTCCAAGAAATTAGGGAAATATAACAATTACTTGATTAATAATAAAGGTTGATTTTGACAAAAAAAAAAAAAATTTTATATATATATATATATATATATATATATATATATATATATATATATATATATATATATATATATAAATCTGTTTTCACTTAAAACCTGCATGGGTTATAGTAACATCTGCCTCATGGGTATCTAATAGTTTGAACATTTGTAAAGAGTGGTCATTTAGGTCACCATAGCCATCCTGTCAGGTCAAAACATTTGGACCATTCTACACTGTCCTTTTTTCTTTCTTTTTTTTTTTCCAGGTTATTGTGTATGAGGAGACTAGCAGTTTCAGTAATACTACCCCAAATGATACCAACAATTTTCAATGGTCACCACTGGCCTCCATGGTCCCTAAATGGACTAGAGAGGTTCCTAGATGGGGAGATTTTAAACAGAAGTTGAAGCGAAGGACCTGTATCTGCATAGATTTATGCACTGTGCTGCAGCCACTTGATTGCCTGATTAAATAACTGATTAAATGTGCAGGTGTACAGGTGTTAATACCAGGTGTCTGGTATCTCTAAATCACTAATCTCAAATAACAAGATTTGAAGCACAGCCTAGGGGTTCATTTTCGATATTGCTTATCTGGTACAGGGTCGCAGACTTGGGGCACTAGGTGGGTGTATACCCTGGCTGGGGGAGTGTGTGTTTATTATACTGTAATTGTAATTATTATATTTTCTAGCATTGATAGAAGTACATTTACAATTCTTTTAGTTGATGGAGCGGTGGCTTAATTGTCAGCACTGTTGCCTTGCAACCGGTTCAATTCCCACCTGGGGTCTGTGTGCATGTGTGTACATGTTTTCCCTGTGCTTGGTGGGTTTCCTCCAGGTACTCCGGTTTTCTCCCACAGTCCAAAGACATGCAGATTAGGCTAACTGGCGTTCCCAAATTGCCCATAGTGTGTGAGTGATTATGAGTATGTGCGTGTGCCCCACGATGGATGTGCATGTCTCGTGATCTAAGTCTCCGGGAATAGGCACCAGGCCCCCCGCAATCCTGATCTGAGGATGAAGTGCTACAGACGATGAGAGAGAGTTCTTTTAGTTGTTATAAGGCATAATCCAAATAGTAAAAAAAAAAAAAACAGCCAGGAACAGAAAGAAATCCTAAACATACAGAAAATATTACTATACATGTTTCCCCTCTGTTCAGGAAAATAAATATGTACAGACTATTAATAGTGTGTAAATCTGGGATATGTGGGATTTTACTGCTCAAGGGTCCCTGGTTGCGAAAGTTCTGCTTCATTTCCTATAACAACATGCAATGTCTTATTTTTGTCTAACAGCAAAATAATATTATTTATCCAGTCAAAAAAAAAAGTGTTAGTGCATAAATGTATATTTGTTTATATCTGTATAATGAGGGGCGGCACAGTGGTGTAGTGGTTAGCACTGTTGTCTTGCACCGCCAGGGTTCGGGTTCGATCCCCGGCCAGGCTCGATTCCCGTCTCTGTGTGCATGGAATTTGCATGTTCTCCCTGTGCTTGGTGGGTATAGATGATGAGTGAGTGAGTGTATAATGAGGAAAAAACATTGCAGTTGTAATTTCAACAGTTGATGGAAGCATGTATAAGTTTTTAATAATAAAGGGGCCCAGAATTGAGCCTTGGGGAATGCCTTATGATACAGAATGAGACTGTATAAACACTTGTGTAGCGTCTAAAGGCAACTAACAGCCCTTGTCTCAAATCACTGTTTTAGTTATATCAAGGATGATTAAACTCTCTAAGTGCTTCAAGATTGAATAGCTGAGAAAATGGACTCCTTGCCAGTTCGAAGTTGGGAGACTAACTGATCTACAGGGATCATTTGCTTTGTAAACCTTTTTATGCTTTTTCATCATATTCTCATCAGGCCTGTCTTTGTTTCCTCTCTCTCATGTGACACTTGCCCAAACAATGATGGCTGGAAACCATCTTGCAATGGATTTACTTGCAGAGCATACACACTCACTCCCTAAAATCCCCCACCTCTCCTCCCACTCCCTCATGCACCTTAGCCCTGGACCTCTGCACTTCCCTGTTACGCCCCGCCGAGATCCGCCGCCATCAAAGCTCCGGGATCGCTCTTTGCTTTCTCCTCCCGTTTCTTCTCCTCCGCTTCCACTTCGCTTCCATTCCGCTCCTGATTCGTTCTCATTAAGAAACCTTCAAAGGCCCCCCGTAGATTTCAAGGCAAAATGCATGCGAATTGCTAATCACACTTTTAGGGTGCTGCGCTCAGCTCTTTCTCGTCTTAGCGTGCTATCGCTCACTCCTCCTTCTTGCTCCTTTTAAGCTTCGCCAGATAAAGAAAAGGACATGAAAGAAGGAATTAGGCCAGCGGAGGTATTAATAAATCAAGAGATGCTTTATGCAGCTTATGTAAGAACCTCAAGAATTTCTAAACGACTAATAGTCGGAACATATGTCATAGAAAGATTGATATTTCACGGTGAACATCATCCTGTAGGAAAATGGACATGCAGTAGATCTTTTTTTTTTTAAATTAATCTAAATAAGCTAAGAGTTAGAAACTTGGCATAATGCTTAGTTGGAAATCTAATGACTAAAGTGCTGATGAGTCATTATGTCTTATATAAATGAGTCATTTCACACTTGGACTGCTATTTTGCACCTGAAACAAAAAAAATATATTTTAACCCATCTTTGATCTTTGGCCAAATTATCTTATTTTTAACAAGATTTCTTTGGCTGCATTTTTGCTCTTATATGATGTTTCAAGAAGGCTTAATTTTTCATATTTTATTAATTGTATTTGAAAGCAAAATGTAGTTACAGTGGACAAAATTCTCATTGCTGTAGATATTAGATTAGAATGTTTTTATGCACAGACGATGTTGTAAAGGATAAATTACATGTTTTTAATTATTTTTTTTTCTTTCTTATTTTACATGCATATTTTGAAACACTATACTGATTGTACACAAATGGAACCCGAAATGTGGAATTGCCCAACTATTGAGATTTTCCTGAACAATGGTCATTGTCTCAAAGCAACTTCACAAAATTAAAAGAAAATTATGGAAATGTGTAGGAGCAAGTAAAAATGTGTATAGATCATAATGATCAGATTGTCCCTGATGAGCAAGCCAAGAGCGATGGCGAAAAAATCCCTGAGATGGCAATAGGAAGAAACCTTGAGGGGAACCAGACTCAACCGGGAACCCATCCTCATTTGGGTGATAACAGATAGCAGGAAGTTTATGCTGACATACTGTGTTAGACAGCTGGAAGTAACAGAAGATGTCTAAGTTAACATGGAGTTCAGTTCAGTTCTGCATTAGGATGGCACAAGGATGAGTCAGACAGGTGCAGAGGGCAGATGGGGTCTGGATCACTGGGAGCAGCGTGTGTAGTTCCAAACCATCATGAAGCAGAATCCAGCTGGAGGTGGTCCTTCTCTGGATGCCTCAGGATTCTCGCAGGATTGGCCTCTGTCTACTGAAGCTGGCACAATCTCCAGATGCCTCGGGATGGGTAGAAAAAGAAAAAATCAGGTGGAAAAGAATTAGCATAGTTGCCGTTCATTATATTAGCAGCACTAGATGAGTGTGCATTTAAATGTACTGGAGTATGAGGTTATGGGATGAATTATGTATATGCCAGGTAAAGAGATGTGTCTTTAGTCTGCTTGTAAACTGGGAGACTGTGTCTGAGCCACGAACATAATCAGGAAGACTATTCCAAAGCTTAGGAGCTAAATATGAAAACTCTCGAACTATGCATGAACTAGCTTTTTATATATATATATATATATAAGATGGGAAAAGGCTGTTTTTGTAATATTGGAAATATTATTTTAAAGGAACAAGTTGCTGTCAAGTTGCCAGGTCTTTCGCTGTCGAGCTGGTAGTAATAGTACATCCTTCTAAATGCAGGCTGAAGTGTGAGAGCATTTGTGTACTGGTTTTTTGGACCAAAAAGTAATATCTCTGTCTTATCTGAAATTAGTAAGAGGAAATGATCGGTCATCCAATGTTTTAAATCTTGAACACATTAAGTTAATTTAGAAAACTTGGATATTTCATCTGGTTTTGATGAGATGTATAACTGGGTATCATCGGCATAGCAGTGGAAACTAATCACCTGCCTTCTAATGATGTTACTCAAGGGAAGCATATATATGGAGAACAGCAAAGATTCTAAAACTGACCCTTGTGGGACCCCATATTTTACTGCCATTACACCGGACAGTTCTTCATTTAGATCTACAAAATGGTATTGAACCATTTTAATGTCCTTGAATACCTATGCGAGTTTATAAGCGATCTGCAAGAATATTATTGTGTCTATAGGATCGAATGCACCTGTAAGACGAGTATTGAGATGCAGCCTTGGTCTTGGTCTCTTGGTCAAGTCATTTGTGATTTTAACTAGCGCAGTTTCTGTGCTATGATGGGACCTGAAACCTGACCGAAATTCTTCGAAGATATTGTTTTCCTGTAAGAATGCACATA
Source organism: Clarias fuscus (assembly GCA_030347435.1). Classification (NCBI taxonomy): domain Eukaryota; kingdom Metazoa; phylum Chordata; class Actinopteri; order Siluriformes; family Clariidae; genus Clarias; species Clarias fuscus. The sequence goes on from CM059206.1 coordinate 34,160,286, forward strand.
TTTGAGCTGACACCACCTTTTCTAACATTTTTTATATAAACGGAAAGTTTGAAATCGGTCTGTAATTTATTATTTCATTACGGTCTAGGTTAGGTTTTTTTTAAGAAGAGGCTTAATAACTGCCAAGTTGAAAGATTTAGGGACATGACCTAAATGTAGTAAAGAATTTATCATTTTTAGAAGCAGGTCTCCAGCTGTATGTACCACTTCTTTTAGTATTCTAGTTGGAATTGGATCTAAGAAACACATTGTTGATTGAGCTGTGGTGTTTCTGTCCTATACCTGTAAAGAATTGAAAATCTAGATTTTCTAGATCTAAGCTGGCCTGGATCACGAGTTGTTGTCAGAGGATGAACATCCATTATTTTCTTCCTAATACTATCGATTTTTTCATTTTTCAAGAAATTCATAAAGTCTTCACTATTAAACTGTGATGGAATACTCTCTGCAGATATCTTAGGTTTTGTTAGTCTAGACACTGATTGTTTTGGTTTCTTGCTATCAATTTGCTCAGATGCTCGGCCCTAGCAGCTTTTATTGCCGGTCTGTAGCATTAACTTTATGAAGAGGGTTGTTGCAACAGGAAAACAACTATTACACAACAAACATTCAGTACACTACATGTATTCAATACAATTTAGAGACTACATAAAATCTTTTACTAGGGGCCTGTGCTTCTTAGCATCTGAACACTTCTATTATTTATAATACAGTGTGGAAATACACTGCCCAGCCAATAAAAAAGCCATCACCTGGATTTAACTAAGCACATAGTTAAGAGCCTTCCATTGGATAATTACTGATGATAATTACTGATAATGACTGATGCAGTGAGTAACTTCTCACTTCTCATGTCAGAAAAGATATCCCGGGGTTGTGGCAAAGATGTTACTCTGTTTCAGTAGGGTCAAATTGTTCTGCATCAAGAAAAGAAAACAACCAAGGACACTGAAAAATCCATTATTTAAACCTAGAAGGATAGTGGTGAACCATTATCCCAGAGGAAGTAATGTGGTCGGAAAAAGCATCCTTAATAAACTTGATGGGAGAGCAATTAAACACATCGAATCATTAAGAAAAACCACAGTAGAACAGGGCTATGTTTAATAGTGAAAATAAGAGTGTTTTCTCACACACGATGGCAAGAGGGATTGGGACTAAACATCTGTGTAGCTTAAGAAAACCACTTGCAGAAAAAGACTTGCATTCTCTAGGGAGCAAAAAGAATGGACTGGGGAGCATTGGAAAAAAGGCCATCTGGTGTGATGATGCTTGATGATTGGATTCCTCGGTTCCCGAGTGATGGGCACGTCAGGGTGAGAATAAAGGCGGAGGAAGCGATTCACCCATCAGGCCTAGTGCCTACCTTACAAGCCTGTGTGGGCAGCTGACTACCTGAATATATTGAATGACCTGGTTTTTACTGTACGTCAATGGATTTTTTTCTTCCCTGATGGCACCGGCATATTGCAGGATGACGATGCCAGGATTTATCGGCCTCAAATTGTGAAAGAGTTGTTCAGGGAGCATGACGCATCATGCACACATGGATTGCCAACCACTGAGTCCACACCTTAACCCACCTGAGAATATGTGAGATGGGATGGAGAAGGCTTTATGTAGAGGTGTGACTGCTCTGGATGTAAAAAAAAAAAAAAATGATGGGACATTGCATGAGCTTATCAAAAATAATGCCACAGCTGTAATCAAGGCAACAGGTGGACCAATAAAATGTTAGAAGGTGTGACGTTTTTGGCTAGGCAGTGCATTTTCTTTAACAGAGCATTAACTACTGTTCTTTTCAACTACCTCAGATATTAATCTCCAATGTTCTTCTCATGTCCTCGCGGGTTTCCTTCGCGTTCTATGGTTTCCTCCTTCTGTCCACAAGACATGCTAAAACGTGGCCTGGTTATGATAAATTGCACTGTAGGCATTAATGGTGGTCTAGTTTCCACTGCTATGCTGAAGATACACAGTTATACATCTCATCAAATCCAGATGAAATAAAAATAAGTTTTCTAGGTTAACTTACAGTAGCGTGTTCAAGATTTAAAACATTGGATGACCGATAATTTCCTCTTACTAATTTCAGGTAAGACAGAGATATTACTTATTGGTCCAAAAACCAGCACACCAATGCTCTCACACTTCAGCTTGCGTTTAGAAGGATGTACTATGACGGACTGGCGATCTCTACTGCCTTACAACCACTGTTTTCGGTCCATCATGATACTGGAACAGGATACTGTAAAGTGGCTACTTAACAAAAGTCCTGGATTATAACTTCTGGATTTAATTCAGGATTCATACACACATAGACACACACACACACACACACACACACACACAGAGCATACTGAGCCCGAATGAGGCTTTGTCACTCTTGTGGTAACAACAGAGAAAGAGAGAGAGAGAGCATAGGAAGGAGGAAGGGAGGGAGGGAGGAAGGAAGGGGAAAAAAATCCTCAGATCTTCTTCTAACAAGAAGAACCTTTCGAATCTGAATTTTCTTGCTGAGAAAAGAAGCGCTTTGAAATTCTAATGCATAAACATTATCCTCATTTTTTTTTCCCCCTTCCTCACGCTCACCTAAAGCGCCGGCTTCTGAGACACTTTGGAAAAGTTGCCTCTTTTCCAGCAGGCTTCAGTAACTTAAATAGAAACTGGATGGGGATTTGGCTATTGTTACGTCTCATCAAAGCCAAAGATCTGCTTGCCTCGCCGTGTCTGTGTGCCTCCAGTCTGTCAAGCTGCTCGGCTTTAAGACACCACATCTTAAGACGAATGAGATCTGATTATTTCTTTATATATATATATATATATATATATATATATATATATATATATATATATATATATATAATATGAAGAGCTGGTTGTTCTTTGCATGATATAGATGAAGCTCCCGGTGATGTGGGCCGAGGGGACGACTGTACTGTATATGCTGAGGTTTGCTGCAGAGAGGGAAAATTCCTGCCTCTTTGCACAGAAATAATCAGATGAAATTTATTAATTTTGTAACAAGTCCTCTGTGTCGCTTTGCACAGTTTTAAGTGAAGCTGCACTTTCAGGTTTAGCCGCTCTGGCTGAATGTTTAAATTCATCTCTTAGACATTTAAAAAATGATTAACATACATATATGCACATACATTAACAGCCACAATGATGACACAGACGATATACAGCAACTAGGATCTATAGTATGCATTTCATGAAGTGCATACACCGGTGTAATGCATATCACCTATACACAAACACCATAAACCCATACACCTATGTTTTTAATCTGCACATACACACTAGAGCACCTGCCGCTGAGAACAGCTGGAGGCCACTGTTGATGTGTGTGAACGTGGTTGCTTATGTGTGTGTGTGTGTGTGTGTGTGTGTGTGTGTGTGTGTGAGAGAGTGAGTGTACATATGTGTGTGGATGTGTGTTCAGTTTTCATCTGGTATCTCTCAGACCTTTTCTCCCACAGATCCTTTTATGTCTGCATGGCTGTGAACCCCGGCACGCAGCGGCTGGCTCGTGCTTTCTTGTCTTTCCCACGGTTGCGCACACACTGCTGGCCTGCAGACCAACATAACCATAACAACGCTTACTTTCCCACACCTACAAGTGCAAAAGATGTGAGAAAAAAAATAAATAAATACACATACTACATAAAAGTCGAATACAATAATGACACAGAATAAAACTTTATTAAAATGCCTGGTACGTGGGCAGTTTGGTTTGAAAAGCAGAACACCCACACTATTTCTAAAATACTGACAGTTAGCACAGTGGATTTTTTTTTTTTTAAACATCAATCATAAATATTTTTCTAACCCCAAACTAGAATAAACAATGTGTATGTCCCTGTGAAAATGTCATGAGCTAATTTCGATAAGACATCACGGGAGCGAAACCACATCTCTTCATGTTGTATTCACTCTCTCACTCACTGCTCCTCCCATACAGGGTCACAAAGCAGGGGACACCGTGGACGGAGTGCCAATCCATCGCAGGGTGCACAAACACACGCCCGATGGGGAATTTAGAAATGGCGGTTAGCCTAAACGGCATGTCTTTGGACTGTAAGAGGAAACCTGAGTACCCGAAGGAAACCCATAAAGCAAAGGGAGAACATGCAAACTCCACGCACATAGACCAGAGACAGGATTTAAACCCTTGACCCTGGAGGTGCAAGGCTACAGTGCTTAACCTCTACACCGGTGCCGCCACCATGTAGCTGTTTCACAGTAATTAAACTTATGCTGTTTTCCCACAAGTCATCGCATGATTTATTATAAATACATAAAAAAAGGATATTTATGACGTGGCCTCACGTCATGTCAGGGGCCCTTGGTAGCAACAATTATGTTGCAGTCCTGACTTTACCACAAGCCCGCATGGGCGAACATCGGTCTGCACGGTCTGCACGACTGAGGCGAGACCAGGTACTGTAGCTACCAAAACCCACGTTCAAAACCAGTCACGGAAGCGCTTTCAGCAAGAAAACAGATCTGAAAACGCTACACCATAAACAAGGCAAATTAAGTAGCTTCTAACACAACGTTGAATCCCAAATACCTTTCTCAAGGGTGTGTGAAACAAGGGACTGTACATTTTAGTACATTTTCATTTAACGCTATTTGTGAATTAAATCCGAAACCCGGAATTTAACGGAGCTCATATTCTAAGTAAGTGGAAATATAAAGAGAAATGTACACGAGACCAACAGGACTGTCCACCACCTATGTTTTATTCACCTTTTGATTTAATCAACAAATGTGTTCATGTTGATTGACCGTGTTGTGCACAAACATGCTAAAAAATGGCCTGTCCAGGGTGTACCCCTCCTTGTGCCCTGGGGCTCCACTATTGAACATGCTCATTTTGTGGCGAACTGCACGGATCAGTTTGCTACTAAAGGAAGTTTATCAAGTCAGCGTCATTAACGTGCAGAATGATGAACATGAGCAGCAAAGACTTTTTGGTTTCTAATATTGCTAATACCGATATCAACTCACTCATTGTCTATACCGCCTTATCCTGCATTCAGGGTCGCGGGAGGGCCTGGAGCCCATCCCAGGAGACCCAGGGCACAAGGCGGGGTACACCCTGGACAGGGTGCCAATCCATTGCAGAGCACATATACTCTACATGTCATACACTAGGGGCAATTTGGGGACACCAATTAGCCGAATCTGCATGTCTTTGGACTGTGGGAGAAAACCGGAGAACCCGGAGGAAACCCACCAAGCACGAGGAGAACATACAAACTCCATGCACACAGAGACGGGAATTGAACCCGGACCCTGGAGATGCAAGGTGACAAATAATATACAATATCAAAATATCACAGAAACGGATTTATTTTTTAGAGCAAGCAAGTGTGTGTGTCTGAGAGAGAGAGAGAGAGAGAGAGACTGAGGAAGAGCATACTGGTTCGTCTCTCCTTGTTCAATGGGAATCTATCACTTTTCTTAGTGGGCAGGGCTTTCAGTTTATGGCAGTTTTGTTCACTGTATTTTCCTATTGATCATTGTTGAGTGTAACAGCCTCATTGAGTAAGCGAAAACACACACGAAAGAATGTGACAAATTAATTTGGACTAGTTCTTTTTTTGGACTGTGAACGAAAAATTGTATTGCCACATAATGTTGCAGAACACTGACTTCAGAAGCTTAAACAATCAAAGTACAGCTATGAACGATAAGTGCATCACTTCATGCGCTTCAATTCTTTCCCTGACATGCGCATCCTCTGGAAAAGGGTCGATCTGGACTCATCAGACCACATGACCTTTTTCTATTGCTCCAGAGTCCAATCTTTATGCCCCCTAGCAAATCCAAGCCTTCTTTCTGACTCGTCTCACTAACAAATGCTATTACTTTCGCTATGAGACACATTTCTTCCACAAAGTTGATGCTTCAGCACTATCCTTCCAGATCTTCTAAAGTTCTCCTTAGTTGTTCTCCTGATGCAGCCCAATAAATTGGCCCGTCTGTAATGGTGCCTTGTTTATTGACCCGACAGTGTATAAACATTAACTAGTTCTGTGTATTTTATGGGAACTGAACTTTGAGCTAGCTCTTGTGAAGTGAGAACTTGCACAGCACTGTTAATTGATGTAAATGAAATATTACCAAAGTCATAGAAAGTAGCTTAGTGATATGGGTGAACGTTTCTGATAGTATGGACTCTTCCATTGCTTAGGTCTGATGCCCGGCTCTCCAAAATCACACGTCAGATGGAAGCTGTTACATATCTAAAAAAAAAAATTAATAAAAAAAAAGCCCTCAGTGGAAAGAGAAGTAATAATAAAACAGACACGAGGAGCTTACACTTGTCAGAATCAGGATAACAGTGTTAATGTTTTCATTTGATTTTCAGCCCCAAGTCAAGCCCTCCTGTGGTACAGTAGGCCCGTAGGCCTCTACTTTCCTCCAAACATCAATTTGACTTCTTTTCCAAAGTATGATACGAACTACTGAAGTAAGTTAGACAGAAAACTCATCTGAGGAAGTTATGTTTTTCGCCCACCAGCTAAGAAAGAAGTGACAGAAGAATGTGATGGAAGGGGCGATTTCGCTTTGTTCCTCATACAGTACTCAAGCAGAAAAGAAGCGACGTCTCGAAATAGAACAATGCAGAGAAGCGCTAAGTATCTGACGCTGGCTCAAAAGGCCTCTAGCTTTGAGGTGGATAAAAGCATGCTCTGGTGTTTTTTCCCTTTTTCTTTCTTATTTTTCCTTCGTTGCTTTCCTCTCTGGAATATGACAGACGAAAGCGGCGAGGGAGCCAAGGGGAGGATCATCATCTCCAGCTGTGAATGAATATGAAACTCACCCCCCTCCACCCCAAGCCCCCCACCCCCATAACGCGCTAGCAACATATGCCTGAACGACGCTAAACGCGACGGCGCTCCACCCGACGCCTGGCTTGTTGCGGCTCAGAAACCTTTCCGTTGACAGTTTTGACAGGAAGATGACTGACCTCTTGTCTTTATGTTGCGGTTTATTCGTAGACCAAAACCAGGTGTCAACTGATAGCATTGATATGCTAATAGAGCAAATGGGAGCCGTGAGAGCTGAACAATAGTGTTTCAGCCAGACAGATGTTACTCAGTGACCTAGACCTCTACCTTTAATTGGATTTATGAAGCTTAAAGCAAGCTTGATTAGCATTTCCACAGCACTATCTAATTTGAAATATACTGTAATGAATGCTTACTCAGGGTTAAGTAAGAAGTATGGAAGTATATTTGATGAGTTTCATGGTACTTCTTCTGGTTTCCCTTGGGCACTTGTCCCCCCCCCCCCACCCCCCCCCCCCCCCCCAGGACTCTAGTACTTTTGAATCTAGTTTTGCACCACTACTGTCCTTGTTTTTCCACCCACTTTTAATCTTTTAGTGCCTAGTATAGCATGCATATCATTGGATCCCACAGTGCCCTTGTTTTTTTTTTGTTTTTTTTTGCCAGTCTTTTCTACTTTTGTGTGTAGTTTTGCAGAAATTCTAGTTTCCCCTTGTGTCCTTGTGGTTTTACTAGTCTCTGTTCCTTTTGTGTCTAATTTTGCATTAGTTCCCCTAGTGTCCTTGTGCGTATGGGTTTTTCTGCTAGTATCGACTCCTTTTGTGTCTAGGTCCACTAGTTGTCCTGTCTATTAAGGTCGCTTGCATCTATGTCTTATTCTCCCTGTGCATTAATCAAAACCAGACCATGATTAATCACTGATTTCCCACTGTTCTCTTGTGCCCTGCCGCAAACACACAGGATCATGCCAGACTATACGTCCATCATAAACACTATTGTGCACTTGACATCAAAGCCACTAGCACCATGTTTTAGATTTAATAATGAAGGGTTGAAACACACAGATGCCCCGTCCCGGGGTGTCTTTCATCTACTCCGGTAACCCCCCATCTCCAAACACACATTAAAAGGCCATTTTGTGGACTTTATCATGAACTGATCAAAACCCATCTGTCACTGGAGTTAACCATCAGCGTTGAAATAAATTTTTCCCATCAGCCTAAAATCATAATAATAATAATAGTAATAATAATAATAATAGGCAAAGTGGCAGAAATGAGATTGATAAATTGTCTAGACAGCACCATCTGCACAATTTGTTTGACTGAGAGCTGCAATCAGATAAGAGGGAATTAATAATAGATCAATGACGGATTCGCAGTCTCAGAGCGAGCGCCGAGCTTCTCGCAGCCTTTCGCTGCATCGTTTGCTTTTTCTTCACGAGAAGAAAGCCTCCGGTAGCTAAGGAGAAATTTTGGCCCTCGTGTCAATGGAGAATGTTTTTGTGGATATGGAGGCTGACAGCGATGCAAACACAAAGTTAAGGAACGTTCGCATTCAATATTCAAAGCAAACTAAATGCGGGAGACAGGAGGAGGATGACGGTAAAGAGAAGAAGGAGAAAACAAGAACGATGGTGAAAAAGGAATAGGGACATTTTTGAGGGGTAAAGACCCCCCCCACCCTCACACACACACATAGACATCCCTGCAAAAATAAAGACACTCCATTCTTTCTAAGCAATCTCCATATCACCAGTTTGAACGTCTCACTCTGCCACACAATATCACATCAATGGTGACTTTTTAGCAAATGTGCCATGCTTACGCATTGTGTTCATCAGACAGCTTTTGAAAACGATATGCTAATTTGCCCGAGGAGCAAAGAACATCAAATGTGCGCCAGTGAATAGCCAAGGGACTTTCAAGTCTTAATATGGCTCAGAAGTGTTTTATCTCTCAACCACAACCTGCAAACGAAAAAAAAAAAAAAAAAACCTAAACAACAACAGCAACAACAGGAAAGCAACAGCCGGAGCTTCAAAGAAAAGGTTGCGGCTTCAAAATTCAAGATTAATAAAGGTTATCGCTGGAGCATGGATGAAAACAAAGTATCCGAGGTCTCGCGTGTCTTCGTGGTTTATTGCTTAGGGCGCATTTGATGATGTGACGTTTTAAAGTTCAAAGCCGAAAGAACTGCGATAGGAATGGAGCGGTGAACTTTCTCTTTCTTTTCTCCTCCGCTCCTCAGCCGTGCCTCATTCTCTTTCTCCATTTTCCGTTCTCTCCCCTGCGCTCCACATTTTACGGTGTATTATAAGGAACGCATGGTGTGCATTTGATAGATTGATAGTCGTCGGTTTTGATGTAGTCCTTTGTGTGGCTCTGGAACAATAGGAGATTAGAGATTAGAATTTAAAAAAGCAAAGCAAGAGCAAGAATGAGACCGAATGAAATAATTGGCCATGTAGTCTTTGTAGCTTTTCCTATGACCTCAATAAAGAGGCTGAACAAACATTTTCCACTTGTGTTTGTCTCCCAAATTTTACTTTCTTCTATCTCAAAGACCTTGGCACACAACTCGCTCTAAAACAAGGACTTTGGTTTTTGTTCTTTTGGCTGCAGCCTTGATGCAGTGACAAAAGCGACGCAGATCAAGCCAAACTGTGACGGAACTTCCTGAAAGATTAAGAAGACAAATCTTCTGAGAAGTTTGGTGGACTGAGAAGAAAGTCCGTCCTGGATATACACAGAGATAAAAGATTCATTTCTTATCTGTACTTGTTTGATCACATTTAATTATTATTATTTTTTTTTCATATGCTTCTTTTATTAACTAAAACGGGAGTGGGCAGAATAAATCAGATGATTCATGTAACCTTTTAAATGTAAAGGCCAGCTATAAATCATAGTTCAATTCAGTTACCGACCTGGGGCGCCACTAAGTAATATTATTCTTTGTGGCATCTTTCTATTTACAGAACATGAGAAATGATATCTAGATAATGTTGATCGTATTTAAACTTGTTCATTCTGGCTTAATCATGTTTCTGGGCATGTTACTATATTTACTCTCTATCCATCCATCCAGTGCAAAAAAACAGCATGTTTACTTTACAATACATTTTATTCATAAATAATGTTAGATATCTAAATATATAATATAATATAATATAATATAATATAATATAATATAATATAATATAATATAATATAATATACAGTGTAATGAACCTATATATATATATATATATAGGTTCATTATTTAAACATGCACAATATTTCAGCTATTTAAAAGACAAGATATACTGTATAAGATAAATCTTTATTAATATAGAAGGAAATTGCAGAAGGACTATGGCTAATCGTTAGAGCCATAGTGATTTTATTTGTGTGTTCCGGAACTTTCCATTTAACACAACACTTCATATCCAAGTTGACATAATTTAAACTTTGATAATAGCAGGTTGTGATTTCTAACAGTTAAAAATTTAATGTAAAAAAACAAGCAAAAAAACATCAACACCCATCACAGACATATGGATATGAAGTTCTTATAAAGCTTGATTACTCAGGTATCGATAATTAATCCTTTGTTAAAATTCCCGACGGATTCATAGAAAAACAACATAATCCTTAGAAAATGTTTCAGATGTTACCAAGATGATAGGTGGAAAGTTTCATCTTGTGACTACACAAGAAAAGTGTCCCACATGCGGTCACCCAGGTATATTAAATCCTGACCAGTTTAGAGACAAGATGACAGATCTGTCTCTCAGCGCTTTCGCTCTCTGTGTGCTCCGTCAGTGTGTGCTGTGTGTTAGGTTTTTAATGAGTTAAAGCTAGCTGTGGTGCGCAGCATGCCTCTGACAGGCCCCAATAAAGAGAAGAAGCTCCCACAGCTCTAGCGGCTAGCGTTCACTTCAAAGCCAGCCATCGTTCGGCCATATCAAGAGCGAGAAACGCCTTGTCAGATGTGGAGACGGCCCAAAAAAGTTAGCTCGGTCGCTGACCCGTTACCTTGGGTAACCTTTCTCTGAACTAACCTCCTTGCGTGTTGCTAATTCTCAAACTCACCAGCTAAAAAGCACACCACTCCGGTGTATCAGCTCGCCGCTAACCCAGTTTCTCAAAGCCAATGCTTTGAAGTGGCACCAAAGTCGCCTTCTGATCTCTTATCTCCTGCAATATTTTTTAACACCCAGTCTCGACATTTCAAACCTTTTTTTAAAAAAAATCCTTTGATTTTCTTTACCCATCTGAGCTGCTAATTTCAACATTTTCAAGAGGGAAGGCTAGTTCGGCCTTTTGGCTTTTTTTTGTCCACCATTGTTCCACGTTGTTTCTTCGCCTTTCTTTTTTTGGACTTGCTCCAAGGCTTGATGCTGGGCCTAATGAAAAGATGACTCTCGTTCAGAAAGGAAGATGAATCATTTCTGAAAGATGTGGTGTGCTACATCACATAGAGGCTTCGCATCTGTGAAGAAAGCAAGCGCTTTCTGAAATTCGTGCTTTGCTTGTTTCACAAAGCACGCTGAAGGAGAACAGAAGATACGACGGAGTTCAAACAGTTCTAAATTGGTAATCCTTTGATACACTGCACATCAAAGAAACGTCTCTACTTGTGGCAACTGCGAGAGCCTTATATGTTCATCTCTCTCGTTTTACTGCTTGTTTTGCTCCTGGAAATAGGTCATGCTGTAGTTATTCCTTTACTGAAACTTAATAATGTTACGATCATGTGGGCTCCTAATATCTATAAACTTTTAAGGCCTTGCAGCATAATGAAAAACATGGCTTGATAATTGTTTTCCCATGCAGCTTAAGTTATCCTATGGAAACATCTTCGAGTTTGGCACATGAACCTTAATACCTTTTCCCACGTCTTTGGTTTACGTTATGCGTCCCAACTGGCCGGCGGTTCTAGGAAATACACTATTACTACATGTTTATGAGTACTGTATAACCTCAATTGTGGAACAAGCTATCTTTTTAACAGCATACTACCACATATTACTTAAACCCATTTACAAATTTTTACAAAAAGTTAATAAAAAAAAAGTAAAATTTACCATAAAATATTTTTAAAAAATATAAAAGAGAGTATGAAAAGCTTGAAACAGGGTATATATAACCAATATATACTGTGTATCCTGATTAAACAGTATATAATATATGTACAGTATATACTGACCTGTATATCACACTATCTACCTTCTCACATATTATACTCCTACTATTCCTGCTATATTGTTACAGTGTAACATTTTTCCAATTTAAAAAAAATAAACTTATTTATTTATTTATTCCTTATAATAATAAAAAAATGCTCAATTAATAGTACACAGGGCTTTCAGGTCAAAGCGGGAAATTGATTGTGCAGAATAACAGAACCTTCATTTCTTTATCCCAGCATTGCACTATGCTAGCTAGTATATCACATAAAGAAACATTAGAAAGTTTTCTCAGTATGCCTGAGAGATGATCAGACAGTTTGCTTCAGCGTCTGACATTTGGCTTCCCAGGACCTTCTTTAACGGCCTAAACATGTGCAAATTATTTGGAGTGAGATCAGGACTGCACGGGGGACTTCCAGCCGAGTTCCTCTAATGTGCAAGTGGTTTTGGTGGCTGATTGTGTGTACACTTCCCACAGACAGATGCCTCCCTTCTGCAAGTTGGCGAAAAGTTTTCTTTTTTTATTTTATTTTCAAGGATCAGGCATTCCACTTACTTTAGGTTCACGGGAATGACTGCAGTGGGCTCTGGGCCACCTCGACCGGGATCGCCGTTCACATGGGCTTTTTAAAACGGTTTGCAGCATTCAAATGTCTCATCCTCGAACTGTGCCTGAAGCCTTCTGTAAATGTCAAGCAGTTTTACGTCTTCATTAACAAGAAATTGAATCACAAGTGACTTGAATGCCCTTTTGTAATTACCGTTTACATCTACATCTTTTTAAAATGTATTTTTTTTTGTTGAAAAAACGATTTACAAGGGAATTTAGAGAAAAAAAAAAGCGGTTACAAGAATCAACAGCATATTAGTGCCTGATAGCTCAACTATTTACCCTAGTTATCTTGTAAACTTCACCTCATATGGAAAGCTGTATCTGTAAAGTCAGAACATGTAAAGTTCTCTTGTAATACTAGCAGCTGTCTGTAAAATCTGCTCAGAGGAAAAACTCTATTCCATGTGGACCCCAAGACTCTATAAACAGGTGAAAGGAATCAGAAACTCTGCAGGGTTTGGCAAGTCCTAAACTCATTAGCTGTACCACCAGGGAAGTAAAAGCTGCAATGGGGTGGCCGAACTTGTGTTTTTAGCTGTATGGAAACCTTAGGTTAAGAGGTGTTTAGTCAATTATTTAATTTATTCGTTAAACGTTGATTTCGGCTAAAGAGAATTCTCATGGAGGGGATGAGTGTTCCCGCTTCTCTGGAATCTCCGAAAATGCTTAATCATGTTGTGACTGTGCGTTGTGATTCTTAAAAAGTAAAAGTTAATCATCTGTGAAAACTAATTTGCTCTGTGGCTGATGTGTGTAGTGCAGCAAGTGGTGGCTTAATGGTTAGTACTGTCGCCTTGCACCTCGAATCTCACCACGGCGTCTGTGTGCATGGAATTTGCATGTTCTTTCTGTGCTTGGTTGGTTTCCTTCAGGTACTCCGGTTTCCTCCTACAGTCCAAAGACATGCAGATTAGGCTAATTGGTGTTCCCACTCCAGCTATTAGTATAACTTATAGCAATATTTTCTGACCTCGGACGCTTTTTTTTTTTTTGCATACTACTGTTCCAGGTGCACTAAGATCCAAGTCCCATTTCACATACATTCCATTGTATATTTATACATTTTAGTGCAATTACCTTGTGTTTATTCTTTATTCGTTATACAATTTCGTTGTATCACTACAATGACGATAAAGCCTTTTTATCTTATCTTTATCTTACCTCATGTGAATGTCGACTGGAGGTCTTGCCACGGTTGTAAAAATGGAAATTAATACCATTACCATTGGTTACCATTGACTTCCATCGTCCCTAGTGGGACTATATATGTTGGTAGATGGAGATTGATTGTTAGTAATGAAATTCTTTTGATGTGCAGAATATCAGAACACAGTTATGAGAATTAAAAACTCCCTTTATTTCTCTATATAATCCCCTGCTACACTAATGCCCTTTTCCCAGGGTTCGACTAGTGCTTGGATACCATCAAGGTACAAAGCTTTCTGAGAACATTGGAGCCAGGATCAGACTGCATGCTTCTCGGCTGAAACTCCTGGCACAAACATGTGGAAATGGCTTGGAGCGAGGTCAGGACTGTACGGGGGACGTGGCGATAATTCCTAGCCGAGTTCCTGTAATGTACAAGTGGTGTTGGTGAATGATTGTGTGTATAGTTCCCACAGACAGATGCGTCCCTTCCACAAGTTGGTGACAAGTTGTCCATTAGTTTTCATGGATCTAATGTTCCACTTGCTGAATGTTCATGAGAACCACTGCAGTGGGCTCCAAACCACCTCTGGTTCTGTAATTTCTTTCAGGATCAATAGTATTCAAGCATCCATCCATCCATCCATCCATCCATCCATCCATCCCACACATAGAATCAGTTTCATGCCTTCATTCACAAGAACTTTTACTTTTCTTTTCACAAGAACCCCTGTATATAAAGTATTTATATGACGAATAAAAATAGGACATTCTATCCATATAAAACACAATTGTAATGATGTTAAACATTTATCTGCAGTGTCCCTATCTGCCCTTTTAAGTTGTTTCTTTCCTCTTAAAAAAAAAAAAAAAAAATTCTGTCAGCCAATTGTTAATCCGTGTATTGACTCATCATACAAAAGTAAGCTTCTCATAGCGCGAGGTACAGGAGGCAAGCCAGAACACTTCTGAAAGCTTCCTGCAGACACTCAGCAAACTCCCATTTCAGGTCCCCACAAGTAAGAATGAGTTCTCAGTGAAGTTCAAATACATGGCTCTGGGGCTTGAGCTTCACAGGGGGGCTTACCGAGAAAGAGAGATAGAGAGAGAGGGAATACCTTGACTTCCTCTATGCACAGTGACAATTGAGACAGGGCAAATAAAGTGCCCTTGCTGACAACTCAAAGCTTTTCTTTCTTTCTGTGACCTTATCATCGCTCTCATCTCTACAGCATCACCAAGACACAATGACGATAGTACTGCGCTGTAGAAGTTTGGACCGTGTTGGATATCACCCAACTGAGGTTTCACATCTACAGGAGGAAGGGTAGGGAAACACTACCAGACACTCTATAACAAGATTCTCCCATTAAACAGCATGGTAAAAGAAGGTTCCCTTAATAGGCGATTATTTTAGACCCTTTTTACAGGTGCTGTAAGCACTGTAAACTAATTTTAGCGCATGTAGAGACAATGATAATTATAATAATGCATCTACTATGGTCCTTCCTGTGAACAGCGAGTGGAGCACCTGATTCAAAATTGATGAATAACTCATCAGCAAATTGCAGAAGAGACACAAGTCCATGGGTTTTTACTCTCATAACTGTGTTCTGTTATTCTGCACAATCAAAAGTCCCACTTTGACTTGAATGCTTGCCAATTTAACAATAGCTAGCTACCAACTGGTCTCAAGTGTCATTTGTGCACCTCTCTACCCACAAGTTTTAAAATGTTGAAGGTTGTCTCCTGATTTGCTTTGCCACACTTCATCCCTACCTAAAGACAAAGAAAAGGTGCATCCATTGTTTAGCTGTCCTACTCTCTCACCTTCTCATCTGTATACTTGGCATAAACAGATCAGCTCCCAAAGATTCATGTCATGTGCTTGTCATCTCCAGGATTATTGACTCGCTCAGTTGCATTGCTGCATTGCATTCTGGAACTTTTGCTGTCTTTCGCGTTCTGGTTTTCAACAGGAACGACTTCCAGACGCTGCGACACAATAAATGTTTGGAGTGAGATATAGTCACTGTAAAGGTTTTATGTAAACCACTTCATGGTGTGCAAACGAGCTAATTGTGTGTGTTTGCCAACAGACTCAGCATGGCATGGCTTGTAAGACATGCTAACAGTGAATCTGGCCCCAGGTTTAGATTATGCAACACAATAGCTCACCTAACCTTATCTCGCTAGCAAACCTGACTACATCCGACAACTACGTCCGGGAGTAAGCAGCAATACGTAGTTTATATTAACACAGTGGTGCTTTTTATTTTTCATAAGATTACACACTATTGTAGTGTGTAAGTACAACCGGTATGTAAAGTCGATGTAAAGCGAAACGTACAGCTTGCTGTGGTTAGATTTAGTTTCTTTACCCAGGGACGCTTGTTATTTAGCGAAAACCTGGAAATGTGTGGATTTATTGCAGACTGGTTAAACATGTCTGTTGAATGAGTAGCTATTTATTCAAATTTCTCAAAACTGCAAAAATGTGAAAGAGTGATCACCACACGCACGCACACACACACATATAAATATACACACACATACATACAGTGCATGTGCATGGGAAGGGTTATGAGTGTTTGTTTATTTCCTGTTTGTCAGAGAGAACATGCAAGCCTGCCTCTAATCATACCACCAAACCAGGACCATATGCCTTTCTGTTTCTTTTTCTTTTCCTTGACTCTCGATGTTTTGTTTTCCCTGTAAAAGCTTAGCATACTTTTCTATTATCATCATAAAGAACCAAGGAGCCACATGTGGTGTAACAAAAGTATGAAAGTGGAAGCTTTATTTTTCCTCCTTTTGTTTTCCTGATCCAGTCGCATGAAACAACCTATAAATACAGAATTATTGATGACGATTCAAAGAATGCATTGAAACTAACTGCATATCAAAGACAAGACTTTTTAAAACTGTGTACCTTTTATCAGTTACACACCTATGCATATCATATGATGATCTATGAGAGGATAATCTTTAAAGTACTGTATCTACATTTAGCGGCATTTGATAGCTTAGTGGTTAGCACTGTCGCCTTGCACCTAGAGGGCCCAGGTTCGATTTCCCGCCTTGGGGTCTGTGTGCATGGAGTTTACATGTTCTCCCAGTGCTTGGTGGGTTTACTCCATCAGTCCAGAGACATGCAGATTGGACTTTTTCTCCCTAATTTAGTCGTGTCCAATTCCTCCCCCACATTAAGGCTACTACTACCACTCAGCCGGGAGGGCCGAAGACTATCACGTGTTTCCTCCGAACCACGTGACGCCAGCCGACCGTATCTTTTCGATCTTTTCGCACCGTTGGGGGCATCTTTTCGATCTTTTCGCACCGTTGGGGGCGGCGTAACACACTCGGAGGACAGCGCTATCTACTCCCTCCGTTGCGCGAACTCACAGATGCCCCTGACTGGCTGTAGAGCCGTGATTAATGTGGGAGCACTAAGTACCTCTCATCCCTCCCCTCTGAGAGAGCTCGGCCAATCAGCTCTCTCTAGACCTCCGGCTGCGAGAGGTTACAGCACCACCCGGGATTCGAACTAGCGATCTCCGGATGATAGGGCGAGCGCTTTAACCACTGCGCCACTTGGAGGCAGATTGGACTTATCTACACACATTGCCTATAGGCATTGCCTATTGACCTGAGGTTATACCATTGTTGTAAAAATGGAAACATATATACAATGGTCACCATTGGATTCCCTGGTTCCTGGTTCCAGGTTCCACTACAGATGCTTGGATGGATGGATCTAAATTTCAGTTGTTCAACTGCTTGCTCATGCAAAATATCTAATCAGAAAATCACATGGCAGCAATATAATGCTTTTTGGCATGTGGACATGGTCAAGACAATCTGCTAAACTTCAAACCAAACATCAGAATAGGGGAAAAAGGTGATTTTAGTGACTTTGAATGTGGCATGGTTGTTGGTGCCAGATGGGCTGGTCTGAGTATTTCTGAAACTGCTGATCGACTGGGATTTTCACACACAACTATCTCCAGTGTTTATAGAGAATGGTCTGAAAAAGAGAACATATCCAGTGAGTAGCAGTTCTCTGGGTGAAAATGCCTTGTTGATGCCAGAGATCAGAGGATGCAGAATTTCCAGACTGGTTTGAGCTGATAGCTCACCAAAATTGGACAATAAAAGATTTGTCTGATTAGTCTTCATTTCTGGTGGGACATTTAGATAGGGTCATAATTTGGCATAAAACAACATGTAAACGTTGATCCATCTTGACTGAAGGCTGGAGGTGGTGTAATTGTGTTGCCAAAGTTGGATCCCTTAGCACCAGTTGAACATTGTTTAAATGGCACAGTCTACCCGAGTACTGTTGCTGATCATGTCCATCCCTTTATACGCACAGTAGATAGTGTGCCAGGTCACAAGACTAAATTAATCTCAGTAAATCTCGGTTTCTTGAACATGGCAACGAGTTCACGGTACTCAAATGGCTTCCACAGTCACCAGATCTCAATCCAATAGATCTAACACCACTTAGGAATGGGAGATTCGCCACATGGATGTGCAACCGACAAATAAGCAGCGAATGATGCTATCATGCCAATATGGACCAAAATCTCTAAGGAATGTTTTCAGAACCTTGTTCAACCTATGCAACTAAGAACTAAGGCAGTTCTGAAGACAAACATGGGTCCAACCCAATACTAGCAAGGTTTATCAAATGAAATGCCTGGTTATGAGTGTACAACTACATGATATGTGTCCCAGGGGAAGAGTAGAAGTATTCACTTATTTAAGTGTCATAAGGCAGATTTCTTGTGTAACTGTTCTTTTCCCTCTAGCTATGACTGTTCTCTTTTCCATCTATTTACCGAAACACCAACAGATTTTGTCTTATCAACATCAGGGTTTGTATGCAGCGCAGGGTTTCTCACCATTAAAATGCACTTAGCGCAAGTAAGAGATATTATTCATTAGATGAATCATTGGATTTTCGTTTCTGTTTATTGCTTGTGGGTGTTAGTTGAAATGGTTTACAGATGGACTTTTTTTCCTTTGGTGAAGCCCAATTTCAAGCAGGTGCGACTGTGGTAAAAAAAAATGGTAAAAGAAAGATGTGCTTTAGGTCCATGTGTGTTTGGAGTCAGTGCTGGGAACCCATAAAAGCTCTCACACCCAGGTGCTGAGGGGAGATTTTGAAGGCGATAAACAAATGGGGCCTCTCTAAGTCTTTGTTTAAATGTTTTTCTCAATGAACCGTTTCAGCCGCGTGATTATCCATCATTTAATGTCAGTTTAAATTGATTCTAATTTAATTACAAGCTCTAAACATCAACCAGTGATGTTTAGCCCTTTCTATCTATGTAAACCTAGCTTAGGATTTTGTCAAACAGGCAAAGTTTTCTGACTGGTTGCAAGATCAGGCAAAGAAGAGAGTAATAAGATGAATAATATGATGCTTAGATAAAGCCCTAGAGCCAGGTCTGGATATTTCATATGCATTTTAGATTTTCACATTTTCCAGTTTTAACAAACCTCAACCAGGATTAAGCTCCCAGAGATGCAGATAATCAGATAATAGTTTATAGGGGTGTATTGGAATAAAGAAATGTGCAAAAATGTTCCTAGGAACTTACTTGGTAACTAAGATTTAATCAGCCAAAACATGTTTGGTGTTAGGAGTTAGTGTCTTTAGTCAAGTCTTTAGTTTTGCTCTGGAGCTCACCACTCACATACTCACTCACTCATCTTCTATACCTTTATCCTATGTACAGGGTCACAGGGGGCCCTAAAAAGACTTGGCGCACGAGGCGGATTACACCTTGGACGTTGTGCCAATCCATCGCAGGGCACACACACATATTCACACACTACAGGCAATTTGGGTACGCAACTTGGATACGCCACACACTCACACACTAGAGGCTATTTGGGTACGCCACTTAGCCTAACCTGCATGTCTTTGAACTGTGGTAGAAACCAGAGTACCCCACCAAACCCACCAAACACGGGAAAGAACATTCTCCACTTACATGGAACCTGAGGCAGGATTCAAATTAAGAACCTGGAGGTGCAAGGTCACAGTGCTAAGCTGGAACAGTCCCACAAAATGATGTTCCATGTTAATTCCTATTATAATTAGAAAGCAATGCAGCATAGATAAGAAGAACTAAAGACAATGCTAGGTTGGCTTTTTTAAAAACTATGTCATAAGATTAGCCACCTTTTGTTATTTGCTAAATTTGAACTTAAATCCACAAGCACTTGTGTGGTCCATGGTGAAAGTAAAGGCAGTTATAGTTTCTTAGCCTGTACCAGTGACCTCAGAAGTTTACTTATGGCGCCTCGTAAAAGCTTTTGGGGCTTACATGAAGGACCAGCCTCCGTCCCACCTGCTATTAAACATCATTAAGGAAATAGTAGCATTTTTAGATAATATACAGCTTGGATAAACAAGACAAGGTTCAGAAGGGCAGGTTTTCTAGGTTACCCAAGCAACCTGTGGTCTGAACGGGAATGCGTGTGTATGTGCCGAGGAGCGGTGTATGGCTGAAAGCCAGACCAGGAGTGGCAAGACCACAGACCCAATGGCTGCCTCGGGAAGCCACTCCGTGGTGGAGTAGGCATGCGGAAAAACTGTGCCACCCAACACGAGTTACACCGAACATGTTCAACCTTTTGCTGTTAAAGAAAGCATTAGGGATGTCTATGCTGGTCATTCATTAACTTCTGTGCAAAGAAGCGAAATGCACTAATGGTTCAGCATTGACAGCATGCTTCGTGATTCATGTGTCAAGGGACATGTCTCACAAATGGTCCAACGCCCAGCCTGTGATCCAGAAAGGGGTGGTTTTTAGAAGAAGACTTCATCCTGACCACATCAAAGTCAGGAATTTGAAAACTATGCAACTGCTTTTGTGTTATGGAAAGTTATACTTGGCTCAGGGGAAGAACTAAATTGTGCATTGCATATCACGGGGTGCACAAGAGGACAGGCAAAAAAGCAAGTCAAACAAAACATGTATAAATTCCCTTCGCAGTTTTAAGGCCTGGTCAGAAATTTGCTGAAGCAGCACCGCAAACTTGCTCTGACCAGCACCGAAGTCACTGAGTTTGTGTGGTCTTACGATGGCATCACTGCCATTCAAAGGCCTCTCTAGTTCTCAGTGCCCAAAACCAGCCGTAACTGTGGCACCGTACGCGAAAGTATATGTCAGGCCAGGCCAAACACATCGATCTCATGACAAAGCGCTCTGCGTTGCGGGTCCGACTGGAATGTGGGACTTTCTATGCCATAAAAATCCTGTTATCGAATCTACAAGCCGAAGATGGAATTCTCTGAATCCGTGCTGCTTTGAGAACAATGGGGAAGAACGCAGAACCCACAGCAACCACAGGGGAACATCCAATAATACAGAGATCAGAGAGTGCCGTGGTAACCGAACGAAAAAGAGGCGGCTAAAAACGGCTGTGGCTCCGCTTCAGTAAACATGTCTCCTGCCAGATAAATTGTTCTTCTTGTTTACGGTGGTTAAGGCAAAAAGTGACCAAATCCGACCCAGGGATGGGAGTACGCAAGTCTGTTCGGCGTGGCGGTGGGTGGGGGGTTTGTGTGTGAGGGGGCATCTTGTGAAAATAATCATAGAAGAATGCACTGGCTCCAGATATGGCCTGGGAAGACAGATGAACACTGAGACGGGAAACAGTTGCCCAAAAGATGTTTTTTAAATGCGATCCAGAGGGGAGAAAAAAAAAGGTTTCGGTAAACAAGGACCACTGATGATGAATAGATAGCCATGTCATGTTTATGTATGTGACTAACATGGAATTCTTTAATATACATAAAACAGTGAAAGTTCCTTAGAATTCTTTCCTCTAAAAATAATTTGTAAAAGAAACAATACTGTTTTATACCAATGCACTTTTGCTTTCTTGGTCGGAAGGTGTTGATTTATTTTCTATAACAGCAGCTCAGACAGCAGATGCAGCTGTTCATCGTCTGCGTAAGAACAACTCATTCATAGGAAACAACGATAAGCCAATAGTGCAGTACGTTTTCTGTAAGGTGATATTTATTTAATATGTAAGAAATTTTTGGGTATGATCACGCTCAGCACATTTCATGCATCAGTAATTTTGTAAGGAATTTTTTTTTTTTTTTATAACTACAAAGGAGCGTTCAAGTCAAACCTGGACTTTTGGTTCTGCAGGATGATAGAATTTAGGCACTGTGGCTGGTTCGATTCCTGCCTCGGGTTTGTGCGCATGGAATTTGCAGGTTCTCCCCATGCTTGGTAGGGTTCCTCCAGGTTTCTTACAACAGTCCAAAGACATGCAGATTAGGTTAATTGGCGTTCCCAAATTGCCCGTAGTGTGTCAGTGAGCGTGTGTGCCCTTCGGTGGACTGGCACCCCATCTACGGTGACCCTTGCCTTGTCTCCTAAGTCTCCTTAGGGCCCGCTGCGACCCTGTATACAGGATAAAGACGATGAGTGAGTGAGCATAACAGGGCACAGTTAAAGTTTTCTCAGTACATCGGGGCCATGATCGGACTGCATGCTTCACGTCTGAAGCACTGGCCTCCTAGGAGCTCCTTCAATGGCCCAAACATGCCTTGGAGCACGGTCAGGACTGTATGGGGGATGTTGCATTATCTCTTAGCCAAGTGATGCGTCTGAATGATTGTGTGTACAGTTCCAACAGACTCATGTGCCTCTTCCACAAGTTAACAAAAGTTATACATTGTTTTTCAATGATGGAATGTTTTACTTGATTATTGTTCATGGGAACCTTGGTCTATCAAGGATGTACTTTATAATATTTACACCATTCAGATGTGTCTCATGCCCATACAGTACTTGTAGTCTTCTGAAAATGTCAGTCAGTTTTATGCTTACATTCATGAGAAATTTCATCACAAGCCCTGGTTAACTTGGCAAAGGTTTTATGGCCAGTGCCTGAGTCAACCCTTTCATTTTTACCTAGGCTTGGGACTCAGTTGCTGGATTTGGGCATTGGCTGGGTATTGAACCCACATCTTCCACATGTCAGACAGACAGCCTACCACTAAGCCATCAATATAGTGTTATATCTGTCTACTCTCTGAGAAAGTACTGAGAAAGGCATCAGTTGTTATTTGCTGGATGAGTGAGTGAATATGTTTTGGTTACTTCTTATTTCTTTTTCTCTTGACACTCACAGACCTTGCACCATTCAGGACACTACACCAGTGCTTACAACATTTTATATGAAGTGTTTTTGCCCCTAGCTCTTCTCCACTGAGGCAGTGGTATCTGAGGTTCAATGCTAGTGGCTATAAACTTCTGAGTTTTTGTCCCCGGACAGTAAGAAAGAACCTCTTGAATAAAACCCCTTTACCCTTTGGCTGCTCTGCTGTAGTCTCAGATTAGATTTTTGCCTCAGTTGTGAGTCGTAAATGTGGCAAACTAATAAATGTAATCGAAAAGCATTGATCTCATCCCGATCCAAGCTCGTGATTTAAGAAAGGTGTTTGGCTTCTGTAGCCGTAGATCTTTTTATCATCGTTAAGTTCATCCCTTTGATCCATAGCCACGTGCCGTAAATAAGAAATGTCGTGTTCTGGAACGATTCCAGTCATTTTAAAATCTAAAAGTCAACCTGAAAGTATGATGTACTGTAAATGCCTGCCTCATCACCATCATGCATGTTACTGAATGGGAGTATCATGTAAATGCAAGACATTCCATCTCTAAACTCTTTCATCTTTTTGAATGGCTTTGACTCAGAATCAGATTTCCTTTTAAAGGTTTTTTGGTAATGCCAATGTTATATAGTCCTTGAAATATGAAGCATTAAATGCTACGTGTCATAACATAGCACATGATCAGGTGCACTACATGCAACTAGTAATGTATTCCTTCTGCTTGTAAAATGTTGCTATCAATCAAAATCAAAAATCTTTTATTCCAACTAGACAGGCTCTTGGTGTACTGCAACCCTGACCATGATGAAGTAGATGCTAAAAATAAATAAATTAACAAATATTCTGGATAACTAAACCCACACAGCTGAAGAATTTAATACAAATGCAGGAGGAGAGAGAGAGAGAGAGAGAGAGAGAGAGAATGAGAGGACTAGCTACAGCTCAAGTCATCTTTCTCTTAAAAGTCAGGCTGTAGAGCTGTAATATCAGTCACTATTATATATTTTATATTAATATGATCGGGAAGTTGACATTATTTTAATCAGAAACCAGTAAATCCACAAAGACATCCCAGAAGGACTCAGTATGTGAAAAGTGCTTGATTGAATCGTCTTTTATCGTAGTAACTTTTTTTCTGCAAAAGTGTCGTGGCCTAATTATTTCACAATAGCTATTCTCTAAATAAATGCACACGGTCATGTACTGCAGCATTAGCTGTAGCCGATCCAGTTCTCGATAGGTATTAATATTACTTAATATACAAATAACTAAACACGTCTGAACCATAGTGAATATACTGTGTAGTGCAAAAGTCGTCAGCCGTCCCTCATTTATTCATATTTTGCTTCCAAAGAGCCAGAACTCCCTCTGCATTTTTAATGAAGTCTTGAAGAATAGTTCTCCAGGCTTCCTGAAGGACTTTTATGGCTCTCATTTTGAGTCCAGTCGCTGTACCTGAGCAGTTTCAGAGAAATAGTTTTTTGTCCAGAATAACTGTGAATCATTCAAGCATTAAAAAAATAAACTGATTTAATGCACGAACCAGTAAGAAACAGGGGAAAGATGATGAAAGATGATCAGGCCGGTGATTAGTATACTGATGAGAGGGGAAATGAGGTTGCTGCTTAGGTTGTTAAATGAACAACCATTTTTTTTTTTCAATTGTATCATCAGGCACATTCCAGCTTCAATATAATATACATTATGTCATTTCATTTGAAGAAAGGCCGGCTTAAGACTTTACAACACTGCTGTAGGTGTTTTTTGAGGCACACAAAGTTCAGATATTCCATGTGGATGAAAACTAGACCACGTGTAAGCTTTTACCAAAAAAACAAACAAACAAAAAAATAGAAATTAGTTTTAAAAAAGTCGGAAAATATGTATCAATTATACTCATCAGTTCGCCCCTGATGAGCAAGCTGGATGCAACGGTGGCAAGAAAAAACTCCCTGATATGATAATAGGAAGAAAACTTTAGAGGAACCACATTCATTTAGGGAACCCATCCTCATTTGGGTGATAACAGATACAGTAGATATTGCAGGGATTGATTTGAGGTCTGTGGTATGAGGCTGAAAGTTCAGTGTAATGTGAAAGGTTTTTAATTTTAATATGAGTCCACTTTCTTTGTTGGAGGCTCAGGTACAAAGCTATTGTGGAGATTTCAGTCCTAACGTTCTTAAGTGACTGTGGTCGCAAGCGATCAGAGAAAAACTCCCTACATTAGGGAGGATCATAAAACATTAGCAGTTCACTCAGGTATCATGGTGCGAGGCAAGCTGACGCTATTAAAAGGTTTAACTATGGGCACAAAAAGGTAAAAACGTAACCAATGCAATCAATTCATCACATTTTGTGCTAAGTAGAGTCAAAGCTGTGAATGTAATTCTGGGCCATACATGTAAGCACCACGATAAAGTTAACAATACATTCATTCATTCATGTGTTCATTCATCTTCTATACCACTTATCCTGTACTGAGACATGGGGAGGGGGGGGACTTAGGGCATGAGGCGGAATACACTTTGGACTAGGTGCCAGTCAATCACTTGGCGCACACACACATACCACTATGGGCAATTTTGGGAATGCCGATTAATCTACTCTGCATGTCTTTGGAATACCCAGAGGAAACCCACGGAGCATGTGGAGAACATACAAACTCCACGCATAGCAACCTGCGGAGAGAATTGAACCCTTGACCCTTGAGGTATGAGGTGCTAATCACCATGCGAACCACTGAATAACTATATATATATATATATATTTTTTATGACAAATTCTTTAATAAGTTCACATAGGGTTTAGCGGTCCCCAAAAGTGTGGTCATGCTTCAGCTGTAATACCGGTCAGATAATGCTTTTTATACCTCAAACTCCATTCATTTTAAAAATTGACTAAAATGTGAATTTTGCCATTACTACATGCAGCACTAAAGTAATGAAGGTACAAGTGGCTATGGATGACCGAGTAATGAACTTAAAGAAGAACACAATTAGTATTTTGCCGATCATGCCTGTGTTCTCAATCTAAAATTAGGAGCTAAATATGTACCGTATATAGCTATTAAAACACACGTCTCCGACCCCTTTCTGTCCTTCTCTTACTCTTTGTTTTTTTCTTAAGTTTTCTTTCTTTGGCAAAAGTTTCCCATGTTTATGCATTCACTGGTGATTGTTGACAGGATTATGAGAGATGGGTTCAGTTTTTTCCATTCCCTCGTTTAATGTTTATGCTGCACTGAGATTGTTGGTGGGATTATGAGGGAGCTGTTCCTAAAGGCAATCTCTTTCCTTCATGAACCATTAATGCCATATGAAATCGGCATCAAGGCTCACGCTTTGATGTGTTGTTTTGGCTGCTGAGCTCCTCTTTCTTCTCGTTCTCCAGCACTCCCTCGTTTCATCCCTCTTCCTCTCTCGCTCTCTCCTTCCGATTCCTCACGGTTACTGTACAATCATCAAATAATTACACGGATTGTAAACAAATGATTTTTACCTGGCAATTAAATATGCTAATGGGGAACAGCAGGGATGAAAGGAATGATTTAACTAGCACAAAAATCTACAAAGGTTAAGTGCAC
Organism: Clarias fuscus; assembly: GCA_030347435.1. Lineage (NCBI taxonomy): Eukaryota > Metazoa > Chordata > Actinopteri > Siluriformes > Clariidae > Clarias > Clarias fuscus. The sequence goes on from CM059206.1 coordinate 34,186,770, forward strand.
AATTGTGCCAAGCAGAGCGAAAAGCATTGCATCCCAGGGAGGACGGGAGTGACTGAGTAAGGACAGAGTGTGAGCAAGTTAGTGTGTATAACTGTGCCAACCAGGGCGTGTGCAGTCCGGGGAGGGCGTGTATGTGTGTGAACGTGTGAGGAAGAGAGATGCAAACCAGTTCATGCTGGCCTGTTCGAGTGCCTTTGAGACTTGTGAAAAAACTAGCGCTTGGAAAAAGGCCATGTCTGAAACTCCATCTTCTTCTCGGTTATCTTTCCATCTCTCCCTTTGTCTACTTGTGACAGAGTTACTGCTGTCATCTCTCTGCTATTTAACATCTCTTGCAGTGCATAGATAGTCAGCTACAGCCATCCTTGAGGCAGCATAAAGTATAATATGTTTCGCAAGCACTTTCTCAGGTTGGATACAGCAGGTAAACTGTCGAGATGCTTTATCTTTAGAGGGGTAACATCTGTAGCCTGTAGTGCTAGCCTAGCCTAGGCACTGGTGGACCTTTTAGTCAATACCCAGTGACACCATCAATTTTGGTTCTCCCAGGAAAGCTGGATAGCTTACTAAGACAGGATACCCTGGCCTATGACGGCCATTCCCTTCTATTATAGTGTATGCCAATGATTCTTCTTGTATCATGCAGAATTCAAAAACCGAGGCTGTAGAATCCTACGCATGGCCTTAAGATTGCTAAGACCTTGGTTTCCAATAACAGTGTCTCTAGTGGTTGGAACACCCTGGTGACTTTCTCCCCAAGCAGATTGGTTGTCCGAATCTGATAGATAGAGAGATTTGGCACCCTTTCCCATGTCCTTTGTGACTGTATGGCTTACTTGTCTGAACTAAATGCCAACTAACGACCTCTTTGCAGTCCAGAAAAAGACTTAGTAGAACCCCAAACCTAGCACATGGGGTCTGTGACCAGCATACATCTCATTCACTAGATCTGAGGCCAAGATAAGAATGTTTCTCCAGGGACTGCGATAGTGGTAACTTCCAATCTATGCTAAAGATATACAGTCTGTGTCAACTACTGCATGATGTATGGCATCTCTCTGGGGGCCCTAACAAGCTTTTATGTTCTTTCTGAAAGGGCCATCTGTGATGGTTCTGTGCCAAACAGAAATGCCAAACAGAAATGTGTATCCCTTTAAAGTGCCTTTTTACTAGCATATCTGGGAATTGCACCTCCATCAATCTATTATCTATACCCCTTATTCTGTGTAGGGCCACAGGGGCCTGGAGCCTATCCCAGAGATCTTAGGGCACAAAGCAGGGTACACTCTGGATGAGATGCCAAACCAACATAGGGCACAAGCACACACACACACACACACACACACACACACACACACACACACACACACACACACACACACACATTCAACCCAATCATATACCACTTCCAATTTGAGAACGCCAATCAACCATATCTTTGCAGGGTCGGAGGAAACCAGGAGAATGTACAGTAAAAACTCCATGCACACTAGACCAGAAGCAAGATTCAAACCTCAACCTTCGAGGTTCAAAGTGATGGGGAATTGTACTTTTTTGTGTAAAACTTGCCTTAGTAGCCAGACAGATTTGGGTTGAGCTTGTGGTTGAATTCATGATTCCTCAGAATCATCATTCCCTCAAACTGTGCGTCAGTTGGCCTTGCAGTGATGAACCTTTATCATGTTCTTTGTTGTACTCAGTACACACCCTATGGTTATGTGTAGTCAAGATGTTGGGCATCTGATTCTCAGACCAATTTTTAGATGCCATCCCAGCAAACGGAGAAAAATCCAGTTGAAAGATTTGGGAACCTTACAAGGGAAGCCTATTCCCTGGTCTGTTCTACTTTGCTGTCCCAATGGACAAAGACCCCAGGGCAGTCCCACAACCCATTGGAGATTTTCCACCCCCCACTTGGCCTGTGAACATCTGGAAAGAGTGGTTGTGGGGAAAGTCTGGACTGGGCTTTTAAGTCTGTCTCACAAACCCCTGCTAGTGAAAGAAGCCTTAACAGACCGGGTGCGAAGTTTGGGGGTTTCTGCGAACCGTTAGTTGTGCTTTCGATGACTATGATTTCTTATAGAATTGCAATATTTAAGCCTGCTTTGTTTAACAATAAATGTAGAGCTGTTACAAATACTTGAGCTGTATTTTAACTGCTATCGACTGTATAATATTTCAGTGACAGTGAAAAGATGTGTATCCTTTTTTATGGTCAAAAACAAAGCCCAGATTGCAGGAATTCAAGGGCAAACCTTAGCACATAGGGTTGGGATATGGCTGTTATAAATTTGTATGATGTCATGGATTAGTGGCTCTTTATACAATATGCTCCCCAAATAAATTCAGCAAATTAGAATCTATTGTTAATCTAATGCAGAAAAATTATCTAAGCAAAAGTTGAACACTCCGTTACGGACATCTTAGAAGGTCTAGACATCCGGCCTTTAGTGTGACATGCCATACTAGGAGGAAAATCTCATTCTCATTCTCGCACTGTTTAAAGGAATGCCACACCAGGTGGCGCTGCTACCTGGACACCAGCATCTACTTTCTCCAGATTTCCAGTGAAGAGAGCAGCACGGTTGTCTTTCTAGTTGGTCTTTAGGTGTTCCTTATGATGCTATGGCATATGCTACAGTACAGTATGTTACCCAAGTTATTCTTACCACCTTAGTTTTCAGAGGAGGGGTAACCAACAATGCTAGTCATGTACAAGTAACCATGTTAACTGTAAACACCTGCATACCTGCCAGGATTCCTTATCATTTAGCACCGGCGGTAAAACAAGGTTCTACGTCGTTCGAATTCACACAGTTACAGTATGTAACGAGCAGCACGATATACAACAAAGAAAAATGAAAAGAAGACCAAGACCAAGGTTGTTTTGCTTTAATTTGAAAAATATAAAACTTTAATAATAAAGGCTACATCTTTTAATAATTACAATAATTATAGCTCAAAGTAAAATCTTTAACTGAAAACTCTTTGTATAATGTATAATTTACAGATTTGATAAAATGAAGTAAACAAAACAAAAGTAAATGATATCATTAAAAGCTTACAAAGTGTTTCAAAACATAAAGCCCTTCTAAAAACCAAGGGAATATAATAACACCCTGAAACAGGGTAGCACATGGTATGGTCCATGTAGGCACAGGTGCTGCACTGATATCAAATAAACTTTAGTGACCCCAACCCCGCCCCACCCCTCCCTCCCGCCTCCCTTTACGGTGGATCGTTCGAAACTTTAGGCCTACAGTGTGTGTGTAATGAACGTAAGCTGCGACTAAATCACAACTTATTTCAGAAGCTTTTCGTATGACGTGAACCGATTATTTTTCACATTGCTTGATCTGTAGCTGTAATGTATGGGTATAGTGAGCCGTATGATAACTGCAGCTATTTTCAGCACTTGCAAGTTCGCAAGCAGGGTATATGCAATTAAAGGAATTATTTTCTTAATTATTTTCAGCTTGCTGTTAGGAATAACCGGGTTGTAGCTGCATGCCTGCGCCACACCACCATCACGTTTCACATGTAACGTAAAAAATTTTTTTATGTGATTTCTAATAATAGAAATAACATAAATAAGGAGAAAAACCTAAATTAGGATTGCACATGCGAAACAGGCATACAGTTAAATAAAATTAAAAAAAAAAAAACCCTTCAACACTGTAACAAAACAAAGGCACCACAAGAAGAGCTTTCTGTAACCGACGGCCATATTTCATTTCATCATTTCAGTTCGAAAGGTCGCTTCGTTCTAGAGATATAATGATATGGAATATCTTCCAAGATCTGCGATATCGAGGCATGAGCCTGGTAACCTTGCCTGATGAATATTAGAGCGTTCAGTAGAGGCAGGACGACGAGATATGGACGATTCAGCAGCTAAAAAGTAAGAGCTACGGTAACAGTGACTTGCTGATAGAACTTTAGTTGCAATAAGAACCTAGGAATGTCTAGTGTAGAAATTCTTAAAAAGTAGTTACTGCACGGGCAGCTTACGCTGCAGCAAATTATGATGAGAAACATGATTTACGAAGGATGGGATGAGTGTGTGTGTGTGTGTGTGTGTGTTGCATTACTAATACAAAAACAATCGTTTTAAGCAGCGTGTCCTTTCTGTGGACGTGAGAGTCAGGAAAATTAGGATAGTATAGATAGTTCAATAAATACGTAAAAACAAACCAAAAAAATCTTCCAAGGACACATGTATATATACACTTAGGCGTGTATGTATATATGCATGTATGGACGTTTCCGAGTTCAACAGATGAAGCGAATGATGCGCTTTAGGCTCCGCATCAGCGCAGTGAAGTAATCTGCACCTTCAATGGTTTCAATTTTTCGAGCAAGAGCTCGAAATTGTTTTCTAAGGCGGAGTGGTAAAAAAAAAAAAATAAAAAATCATCTTCTTCGATGTATTATTGTTCCTTCAATCACATCCCGGTTCGTATACGGTTATTTTGTGTCTTTATTTCCGAATATATTAAACTCTAGGTAGCTTTAAAAAGGCACACGTTTGTGCCGAAGGACTCTGTTCGCCTTGTGTCTGATGGACGGCTAGCCTCGAAGTTCCTGGTGGCAGCGGGCTTGGGTGGCGGAAGTTCGTCCGGCATCCCAGCGCTTAAAAAGGCGTACAGCGATCGAGTAGCCGGATGCGCTCAGTCCATGCGCTCGACCTTTCCGAGGATCTTCCCTTCGTACATGGGCAGCACCGTGCCGTCTTCCCAGATCTCCTCGAACACAGCGCCGCACTCGAACTCATCGCTCGCCTTCTTAAAGTAGTACCTGCAACGGAAAAGAAATCAAAGACGCCTGGTGAATACAAAGTCTCAATTCTAATTAGTTCTTTTTTTTTTTTTTGTAGAATATTCCTAATTTCAGTGTGATCAATTAAACAATAAACAATATCAAGGCCGACATAAGACTAGATATATGGAGAGGTTGTGTAAGCGTTCTCGAATTAAACACAACATTATAAGATTCATGATGTACCAAAATGTGTCTGGACTCATTTCTTAAAACCCTCTGTGCTTGGAGTGAGGCACACCAGTAAACCCTGGCCTTTTGACAGTAAACCCAGGGAGCTTCACCGTGACCTCGAGGGTGTTCTAAAGGTCAAGGGTCGCATAACCCTGGCACAAAGACAGCACTGAAAGTTCAGCTGGGGCCCTATTCTACGCTGAGCCCCTAATGATCTGAGGTCTCTTTAAAAGGAGCAAGGATCAGCAGGGAAGATTTAATGATTGGCTTTGTAATGGAAAAATGCCTGACTCGCACCATGTGTGGGGCAGCTTTGGAATTCCACAGCCTGCCTGGGTTTATGGGCGAAAGCTGACTAACTCACACAAACAGCATGTGTGTAAACTTGTTTTCTTTTTTTTTTTTTTCCTTCCCCTTTTTCACTTCTCTTCCTCCTCATTTTTTATCCTTCTCTAGCCTAAGTCGGATGTAGCCTCTATTTCGGTTTATTCTCTATTCTGTATAAACCGAACGCACGTCTCAATTAGGAACAGAGGCATCGCAGAGATGCGCCGAAGGCCGTGTAACCTTGGCTCACATAAGCATCTTCGACTATACATCTCTATCACAGTGTTCTCCAGCCTATCCTTCATATCCTCGCATCTCAGAGGGAATGAAACAGCCTCGCGAGCTGAGCAGAGCAAAGTGAAGATGAAGTGAGAACGTAGGAGCTGAGAAGAAGAGGAAGCGAGAGAGAGAGAGAGAGAGAGAGAAAAAGGAACGCGTTCAGCGTGTTTTGTCGCATCTGGGTTCAAGATCGTCTGGTTTCCCAGAGCTACCGGAATAAATGAGAGACATGCAGTAAAGGTTTCTGATTTTATAGCTTTGGGGAGTGACTAATAAATCAACAGATTGCAAAATAGATCTAATTAATTTTATAAAGTATGAATGAACGAGGTGAAAATTGCATGCGATATTGAGTATTAGTATAAAACTATTATTACCGCAATATAATTTTATGTGTTGTGTCACTTTAATGTTTTTAAATATGAAAAATTGATGCTGGTTGATGCTCAATACTCGTATTTGAAACAAATGTTGCTTTAGATGAACTGCAAAACAAATACGGAAATAGATAAACTTCTCCTAAACTGCGTTCGAACGTCAGGACACACATGCGTGTTAGCGAAGCGTTTTAATTTCTTCCGTCTAGACATGTCCTAAGCCTCTGTTTGAGATCGTTCGGGTTTAGCGTTCCAAGTTCAAAAGCACTCCGGGTCCTGTAAAGAGCTGCCCGTTCTGAAGATGCGCGTTCGTGAACGGCTTGCGGCTGATGTAATCCTGGGCGGAATCTGAGAGCTTGTCAGACGCAGCAGCTCAGTGGGCAGAAAATAATAGGGTTTGGGCCGCGAAGCCGTGCTTATTAAGAACGCCTTAGCGTGGGAATCAGTGGGGCTGACGTACCCAGATCCATGCGCATGACACAATCTGGCCCTCCACCCCACCCAGCTTCTCCACGGGCTTTTTTATTATTATTATTGCGAAGTGCATCCCATCTCATCTCATCTTAGACATCTCTTCTTAATTACAGAGACGTGCTCTCTTTTACGCTCTGCAGACGCCGGGCAAACAGGCGTGCGTTGAAATATCTAGGATTCCGAGGTTGCCGTACCTGTAGTTGCCTTTCTTGCGGAGCTGCTCTTTGAAATGGCCGAGAGTGAGGCTGTGGGTCTTCATGAGTCTGCGGTAAGGGATCTCCTCGCCGCAGAAGAAGTAGGTGACCACCAGCTCCGAGCCAGAGTGGGCGCTGGAGTGTCCGGCACTCAGCCGCCGCTGCTCCTTCCACCTTCGGAGAAGAAATACAGATGGGTTAAGGCTGAGTAGGGGCATTGTTCTCCTTAGTTACGCCTAAGAAGCAACGTTCATTATTATTGTCTTTTTTTAATAGCGGATACAATACAACATTGGTTACAGCTGGATTAAATATATCCCACTTTTTTAAAATATGTACTTTCATGCCGAGTTGCTTTTTCTCTTGTGAAAGTGTGTCCTTGATGAGAAAGGCCAAGCCAGCAGAGGCTGAGAAGAGCCTTTTCTCGAGCGTAACATGTGATTAGGTTGCGTCTGAAGGCAGGCCGAGCTGTTGTGCAGCGTGAGACGGCTCTGCGAGGGCCCTCCCGAGTTTGATGGATGATGGGCCTTTGTGTCAGTGTCTGGGCTTTTCACTAATCTGACCTCTCGCTAAGAGACCCCGACAGGCTTTCGATTCTGCCTTTCTCCTCCTCCACCAATCCCCCCCCCCCACCAATCCTAACGTGACGGTCCAGCTCAACCTGTGCACAGTGGTGCGGTGGCAGGCTCAGAGGGCCGGCCTGGACCAACATGTGTTGCAGGGGTGGCCAAAGGGCAAGCCCCCAAAAGAGCTGCGAAGCTTTTCATTCACTTCCAGGGCTTTGTTAACGCCGCTTCAGATGGCGATGGTTCGCCCTGAGACAGCTGGCTGGCTAAAGGTCAGCCAATTAAAGCTCAGAAGAGAGAGAGAGAGAGAGTGTGTGTGTGTGTATGTATGTGTACGTGTGTGTATATGCTGGCTGTCAGGTGGCTGTGGCTGGACATCAAACATCGCCACAAAACTCCGAGACAAGTGACAAAAATATTTCAGGGATTGTTAAATCTAAAAAAAAAACTTTACGTGGGTTTAAAAACACCCAGATTCCACCCAATTCCTCTTTCTTTTTTTTCTGAAAAATAAAGTAAAGTGAAAAAATAATACGTACTCATCCATCTGCAGAGCAGGGCTGATGAGAGGCGAGCTGCTGTTGGAGAAAAGAGACGGATGCACTCTCTCTCTCTGCAGGCTGGAGGCTCTGTGGGTTTGAGAGATGGAGTTATGCGTTAGGCGAGCATAAGGAATTGAGCTTCAAATAACACTGAACCAGGGTTTTTCAGTCAAGCTATTCTGACATGTTTCACTTCTGGGCCCCAGATGCCTTTGCAAGAAAGTGTTGCTGTCCGTTGGTTCGGCTGCACTTCACATAGATGCTGTCAAAATTGTTTTGGTCTAACCTGACGGAAATTCTGCTGGGGATGCACCAACCCAATGAGGACTATTTTGTGATTTTTCGAATTCGAAAACAGGTTAAATGCACCAAGTAGGATGGTTAGTTAATAGTCAACTAAAAAGAACGCCCCAGATGAAGGTCAGATATCGGCATACGCTCTAAACCACTGAGATCAGTGCATTTCTAAAACCTTTACCATTGCAACTCTGTGTGTGAAATAAATCTTTACGACGCATAATAACACTGAATGGTTATCTATAGGGCTGAATCTATACCTTTGTTTAGTAGGTTTGGAGGCTTCTTCCAGTCTTCGGCAGGCTTCTTCGAGCTGGGTCAGGGTGTTCGGTGGAGACAGGGGTGGCATCGTGGGATCCTGGATGAATGGATGACCCGGATGGTGTGCTCGAGCATGACCGCCTACTCCTCCACCACCCCATAAAGGCGTCTTCGAGGATACGTCGCTCGGGTGTGTCTTCTTCAGGCCTTGAGAACTGTAATAAGCGATTTATTAAAATTTATTTTCCATGTTGTATTTTAGAACAAATTTATAGCTATAACGTATGTAAAGGTAGCATATAGCTATAATTGTAATTGAGGTAAGTTATATAGGCATAATGTATGTCGAGATAAAGTGTGCTCATGTGACTCACCTGTGAGATTTGTGCCTGTTCTGCCTCTCGCTTTCCAGGATCCATTGCCACACGTTGTGTGATCGAACCATCCCGTCTCTGGGAAGCAGAGGTGAGCTGCTTTCCTCTTCGCTCGACTTGCAACCACTCATTCCATCACTGATATTACTGGGACGCTTAGACAATGTGCTGGTATGCCTAGAGAAAAAAAAAAAAGACAAAGGAAAAATCAGGCCCAGGAGATCCCCACTACGATGAGCTCTAGTAATTATGTCTTCATGCAGAAGATTTCAGGATTTGACGTGTTACACCTTCAGAACTCACCCTTGTTGAAGATCGGCTGAGTTTTGGCACCTTTGGTAGCAGTAATCCGACCCGGACGATCCTAGACACTGCGCTACTCGGTGCGCCGCCTCGGCCTCCATCTCCTCCCTGCTCTTGGGTGAAGCAGAGTGGTGGTGGTGGATGTAGTGGTGATGGATGTGCTTGGTGGACGGCTGGGGAGCCATCACGGCCATCTTGGATGGTACAGAACAGTGCATACTAGGTAAGAGATTGGGCACGGAGCCTTGCTGATGGTGATGGTCCGGGGAACGTGAGCGAGGAGAGTAGCCTTGAATGCCAGGGGACTGGCACCCTGGGGTCTTTAGGACCCTGGAGAGGTGCTCGTCCAGGATGGCTTGAGGGTCTTCATCGCACAATCCGGAGGTGAGGAGGTTGAGAGAGGTGGGTGGCTGCTGGGGGACGACTACGGGTAACTCGCTGTCGTCTCGCTCTTCTTCCTACACACACACATGCACAGAGCACGAGGAGGTGAGTTGGCTGACTTTCTTGCTGGTATTAGAAATTTCGATGATAAACTATCCTTCCAGTCTGTGGTCAGGCAAGTCTTGCTATTTCAAAGCACTGAAACACTGACAGTCTCTGTTCTCTTATTTATTGCATTGCTAGTTTGACATATTTTCCACTCCTGAGGCTGAATGGTTCTCAGTAAATAAAAATACCATAAAATTTTTGTCTGTTAATCCCAAAGTAAAAAAAATGAAAATAATATATTATTCCCTTAATAAATGATCAGACTTGCAGTGCCAGTCAAAGACAATCCTGCAACTCAGATTTCATAAACATATAACGTACACTCAGTGATTAAAAAAAAAATAATTTTTTATCAGTACCACAGGCACGGCTAAAAAGGCCAATAAGGTGCCGAAAGGTCACGCAGTTCAAAGATCAGAGGTCACATGGTTTAAAGAGGTTGAAAGGGGTTAGGCACTCGGGAGAAGAGCTGCCCTGAGGTCCTGCCTCAAAAGAGGTTTTTCAGCAAGCAATAATTGAGTGCGATGAGGTGCGGGAGGTGTGTGTTCATGACGAAGGAGCGAGTGCGGAATGATTGATCTGGCAAACATCATGGCTTGTTGCGGTTTTACAACCTGACTGTATTCAAATACATAAATGTAAGGTACACTCGGACGTGCTTGTTGCATACCTCCTGTATTTGCTGCAACCTTTCCTCCAGAGAGCTGAACGTGTCCTGCTCGCGCTTCAGTTTCTCCAGACGGGCGATCAGTTCTGCTGCGAACGCCGACGGCTTCACGGGAGCCATCTCTCTCGGCAATCGCTGCGTCCTCTGCAGGGGAGAAGGGAAACGCTGATTTTAAGTGGGCTGCTTTATCTCGCTATGTCAAAAGCAATCCAGTAACAATAAGCAAACTGATGTACAACATTTAGGAGTCGTTTTCTCTCTCTCGGTAGTTACCAAGGTTTCTCTTCGACAAGGGAGGAATTACACTGGTCTTAAAGAAATTGAACGTCTGAGGTGGGTTATGTCGCTGTACAGTACAGTTTCTTTATAGTTCCATCTCAAGCTATTGACCTGACCCTGAGTCCTCAAACACCCTTCATCTCTGACTTCTCCTCTTTTTCCTTTAATGACAACTGCTAAAAGTACTGCCAGCCTTGGGCAAAAAAGCCGGACCAACACACACACACGCACACACTTGTGCTCACACACCCACCACCCATGCCATCAGCATGGAGGCTCTGAAGTCAGCCAGCTTCAAAGAACCCTTGTCAAACATCAAACACACGCAAGGAGTGGGGGTGAAGGGGCTGTGGGGGGGGGGGGGGTGACACAGGCTTTTAAATCCCAGAATAAAAGCCAGATAGACAGAAAAAAAAGAGCAGGGGGACAAAATTAAAAGAAGAGGAGGAAAAAAAAGGGAGGAAGAGGACCGAGAGAGGGATGGAGTCAGGGATGAGGATGGAGAGTGGGGGCTGTAGGAGATCAGAGAGAGAGGAGAACTAATCTATTTCCTGACTGTGAATAAGCCACGTCAGGACAGTTTTTATATTGTTTTTCCCTACTTCCTGTTTTTTTAAATCTTTTTTTTTTATGTTCGAAGAAGAAAGAGCGCAGAAGTTTCCGGCTAAACTTTCGTCTCCTGTCTGCAGTGCATCACAGTATTATTATTATTATTTTATTTTTTTGCCAATGTAACCTCCCACCTTAGCAAACACTCAACCCCAAACTCAAGTCTCTAAAATACCCCCAACACCTCCTGCTCCCAAACACACCCTGCTGAGCCCTACACCATGGGGAGATCAGAGAGAAGAGAGCGGTGGTGGAGGGGTAAAAAGAGGGGGAGGGTTTACTGCGACAAAAACACACACAGTAGAAGGGGGAAGAGGGGTGGGTAGGGGGGGGCTAGTTCTCGGCTGGAGGTTGTCACCAAAGAAGCCACACAAGCCGCCTGCCTGCATTCAGGACCTGATCAAAGGGTGCTGAGGATCGACTCCTGCTCTCACTTCCAGATCCTGACCACTTGACCCCTGCGCCCCGCCCTTCCTCCTGTCTCCGTCCTTCGCCTGCATCGGATCTTCTTAGGACCGGAATCTGAATCGAAAATCTGAACGGAACCTTTATCTTTATCTTCAAACAGCAGCAGGGATGCGAGAGCGTTATTTCTATGGAGATACATGACGAGTGGTGTGTGTGTGTGTGTGTTGGGGGGGGGGGGGGGGGGGGGAGGTTGAAAGAGGGGGGAGGGGGGATGCATATGCTAATGCAGGCTTTCATTTGTAGCCTTTTATATGAAAATGAGCGGAAGAATATAATATTCTGTCAAAACACGAGCTTGAAGAAATAAAAACAGTGCTCCCACTTGGGGGGAGAGGACCCAGCTGCCAGCGGCGGGAGTCGCTGATCTCGGAGGGAAGAGGAAAAGAGAGCGAAAGGATCTTACGGGAAAGTGGGGGAGCGAAACTTGTCCGTTGATCTTGACGCTCCGGTGCATCTCCCGCTGTAGCTGTTTCTTCGTGCCCAGTTTGTATGGTGGGATCCCATCCCTGTTTATATGAAAGAAAGTAAGAAAGAAAGAAAGAAAGAAAGAAAAAAACCAATAATAAGACCACAAGACAACAGTCTTCAGACTAAACACTGCATTAGGTTTCAGTCCTCTAAAGCACAGAAGAAATCCTTTCTCGTTTGCTTTGGAAGCGACCTCCTGACCCTTTAATGGAGAATTTCTTGCTTTGAAGGCCCTTGTCTTCACTGCCTCAAGTTTCTACAACATTAAGGGCATTAGCAACATGACACACCTCTCCTCTAATGATTTTAGATGAGACCCTGGGGACCACCGTTTACTGCCCGATGTCAGCCTCATCTCTCTTTCTCTCTCCCCTACCGAGGGCTTGAGAGAGCCATCAAAGGCAGGAGCAAACACAGAGCCGCACGACAGGGGGGTCACTTTCTGATTGCTAATCCTTAAAACACGCAGGGAGACTAAATAACGATGATGACGAGCTCATTCGGAAGTGAAGAGCTACTATTTTTCAGCGGAACCCTGACGTTCCGCTTTACCTTGCGCTAATCGACTAGTTTCCGTCACGATTTTGTTCGTGTCCGGGTACTTTTTTTGTCAACTGCTGTTCCAGTATTTACATCTGAAGTCTACGGAGTGTGACCTATCCCGAACATTACTCTCTCTCGCTCTCTCTCTTTGAAATCTCACACTCATGCGCATATGCGCTCCCTGCCATCTTCATTTGGCAACAGCATCTCGCGGCTCCTCTGATCTCAGCAACATCAAAAGCTCGGTTTGTAAGATAAGGTAATGTTTGAAGTTGGCACCGCCGCATTCCCTAGAGTCCAAGTAAATCCATAAATAAGATATAAGCAAGAGGGAAAAAAAGAATGGGCCTGAAATCACCTCTAACCCTGGCTTCATGCCTTTATCTCAAACTGTGATTCAAATTTGTGTCGTGCCTTTTAAACTGTCATAGATATCGGACAGTTCATGCAAGAGCAAAAAAGAAAAAAAGAAACTCATAAAGACATTGCTAAACTCCAGCCATCTGTGAAGAACTTGGCAGGACCCTGTAACGTTGACGGTTTTTATCGCTTGCTTGTAACACTTCAGTGAATGAAAATCATTTTTATTCCGACGCACTACAAACGTACACTGATTGAGGTGATTGGAAAGTTCTGAGAGAAAATGCTTTGTGGACTGTCTTCGGAAAAAAACAAACAAAAATGAACTGTGAACATGTTTAGAAACAATAAACTGAAGCAAATCGGCTAGCCGGGGTCATGCTACCTGCTAGCCACATTAGCGGTTCTGGGAGAATTCCTTCAGTGGTGTGCATTTCTCAACGATGAATACTGGTGGCCTCCAATTAGCATTATGCAAATGACATCATGCTAATTAGCGGCTCGTAGCGCTCAGCTGGAGTCGGTCGTGTTAGCAGTTTGGCTGTACCCTTTTTAAAGCGTGCAAACCGAACACAAACAGACGGATTAGCGATACGGATAGCCTATTGCTCGGTATAATTCGAAGTTCTTTAAAAAAACAACGCCGATGTTGGAGTGAATGAAAGTAGCCTTCTCGCTTTCTCTCTCTTCAGGGGGAAGCCGTACATGCCCCCACCAACAATTCAGTCGTGCAACTAATTTTCAAAGCGGTCCGAGTTGCTCTCACAAATCCCCGCACCCCATCCCCTCCTCCCCGTTCTCCCTCCTGAAGCTCTGGGAGCCAAACAATGGGCCAAGAGCGCCATTCAACTCGGCCTTTCATCCTCTCTGAAACCACGTAAGGCTCCTTTGAAAAAAAAAAGGAGTGAGGCTGGATTGTGTGTATGTGTGAGAGAGAGAGAGAGAGTGTGTGTGTATGTGTGTGTATGGGTAGTGATGAAGGGGTTAGGGGTCACGATGAGAGAGTGTGATTTTAATCCCAGCATTGGGAACCCCAGGTGAGTCGTCTGCGGGTCCAGGAATGAGGTCTGTGCGCTCGTCTATGCCTGCCGACCAAACGCGCTCTGACACTTGATCTCATCGCGCTAAGGCTGCTGGGAAACCGCAGCGGTGCAGCGCGGGTAAAGCCTCGCTTTCAAGCTATGCCAATCCCCCTCCTTCTTCTCCTACTCTCGTGGAGACATACTTAAGGGCTAACGGCTAATTTTGCCGTGCAGATCGGAGAAAAGGAAACCATGAGATAATGATTAGAAAAACAAACCTGTTCGGAGGGGATCAAAAGAAAAATGCTACAAAATGAAACAATGAAAAACAAAAAAAGAAAGGTGAAAGCATATGCTAAATCTCAATTATTGTGTGGCCGTCCAACTCCGTTCTACATGAAACGACAGCAGGAAGCCCAGCAGCACTAAATGTTCCCTTGTGTTATGAGGGCTTCCAAAGATTTCCAATTTCAAAAGGATTTACAACCTCTTGGTTTTTTTCTTCTTCTGTGGTCATCATAAGAACCTGACCGATGGCATGTGCTGAGTCATCGTTCCTCTTAACGCAGTCGTACCTTGTTCTAAGAATTTTTGTACCAAAGTCACCGATACCAGAACGGAGGTCTTGTGGGATGTGTTTTTTTTTTCCTCAGTATTTGCAACTGCTTTGCCACCAGACCTGGAAATTCTCAACTCAAAACTTCCACACGTCTCTACTTCCCGTACCTACGCAAGAGCTCTGTTGAGCATCAATAACTCAAGACTACAAAAATAAATCCACCGAAAGCCCTTCCAATTCTAGTTCCTTGCCAGTTGTTCCCTAATCATAGTACAGCTGTTTCACCGTCATTTTAGGTGTGACTGCTTTTCCGCTTCACTCAAACGCTCATCTGTTGAAATCGTTACGAATTTCGGCGAATTGATGAAAACCTGAGTGGGTGGATTAAAGCAAGGGCGTTGTACTTACACACTGCTGTCGGTCATAGACATGGAGTCATCAGTGGTGGCGTCGCTGGACACCTCGCTGTCGTTGGCGCTGCTGGCCGGAGCCATGACGTGACCCGAGTTCACGAAATACGGACTGGCCGGGTCTCCTCGTTTCTGAGCCCTGAAAACACAAGAGGAATCCAGTGTTCACTTTAGTAAAACTTTGAAACGATTATTGTTCAGTGTTTCCATATAGACGATATCCTGTAGGGAGTACACACACCCTATGTAACACTCACCTATTGAACGTTTGAGTTCAATGAGATCCAAGAGAAGCGGCTAGACGATATTGAATTCTGAAATCTGATTGGTCGAAGGCTCTTGATATAATCTCTTATATCTCTTTAAGCAAAATCCACAGTTTTATATGAAACCAGTACTTGTAATCTGTTGTCGTTCTGTAGTCACAGCGTGTTAGTAGCATGGACTTGTATTGTATTGTATTGTATGGACACTCGTCGTTTTAACGAGGACAAACGTATGACACATCTGTCTCCTTACAGAAGGAGTCTCCAGTGTCCGCGCTTTGTTTTTCATTGCATGACAAGTTGTTTCTTTTTCTTATTAACTTAAAATTGTTGCTGGAGAAAGGAGCAGCTGTTCATGGTGATATTAAACAGCTTTGTTGTTAAACTTAATATGTACGTTTTTCTTTCATTCATTTCAAATGGTAATCACTGGCGAATTGCTGTGGTGTACGAGGAATAGCGGGGACCTAACAAAAACCAAATTAACTTCCTAAAATGGCCCACGTGTCATGATTCAATCTTAAAATTTCAATCAATCATCGCAACCGAAATCTGATCGCTGTATTGCTGCAACTGCTGACTTATGATGAACCTGTGAATATATATTTCATATACATATATATATGAAATAATGTGTCTTTCAGTATGTCAACAACCAACAACCACTTCCCCTATTTCTGCTGTCTACACTCCCACCTCACTGTTTGGTTTGGATCAAAAAAGTTTCCCCGCACTCCAACGCTTTGCTTTCTCTTTCCACTCCTCCCTCATTCTCTCGTTCTCTCTCTCTCTCAACTTTTTTTTGTCTTTCTCTTCTCTCCTGCTGTGCTGCATTCCTGCTTGCCTGGCAGAAAGAGGGGAGGGGAACAAGAGAGAGAGAGGGAGAGAGAGCTGAACTTTATGAGAAATGCCTACTACACACTAACACGGGGTCATGTGTGAGAAAAAAAAAGGAGATAGAGAAGAAAGTAGAGAAAGAGAGAGGCGCAGCATGACTAAAGCCATAAGCCCAAGCTTGACCTCCTACTCTACTGTGCACACACTCAGCTGGGCCTTCTCTCTCTCTCTCTCTCTCACTCTCTCTGGCTTAGTCTCTATCAGAGAGATTTTTCAGAAAGAGATAAAAGGCAAAAGTAGGACCGGCCAAAAAGCAGCAAGATACAGGATTCTAAGGGAGACGGAGCCTCTTTAGAAGAGGGGATGGGGGTGGGGGGGTGTCTGAAATTAGTTCCACATGTGTCAGATAAAAACTCCATCACACACAGAGTTGGCGCAGGCCATGGGGAAAGAGGAGGGCTGTAGCCCCCCCCCCCCCCCACCACCACCACCACCACACACACAAACCATCCACAAACCCCCCATTCCCGTTCTCCCTCCCTCTTTCTCTCCCTCTCAGTGAAAACACCAGCAGGAAAAGCAGAGATGCCCTTATGTCAGCGACACCCCCATCCTCCTCATAACAGCAGAGGCAGGACACTTTGTCTCCACTGAGAGACACACACACGTACACACTTTGTGTATGTGCTGGCAGCCACATGCACACGAACACACACACACACACACACACACACACACACACACACACACACACACACACACACATATATGCATGCATACACACAGAGTTTGGAACCATTTGGTCATGCTTCTTGCTTAAGCTCTTTTCATCTGCCCACTTTTTAAAATCCAGAAAAAGAGCGGCCGCGTTCTGTTTACTCCAGTGATCTGTCTTTAAGACACAACAAAGGACCGGGGAAAAAAAAAAACTTCAAGTGCATTGCGATGTAATTGTTTCCAGATGTCTTTCGTTTTATTGTGTGGATGTACTAAGACCAGCTTGGTCAGTGCTATTAAAACCAGGCTTTGATTGAGAATCAGGCAGAAAACCCAGAGTTCTTTATTTTATTATTATTATTACTATTATTATTATTATTATTTTATTTAATTTTATTTTTTTCACAGAGCTCTGTGTCAGTGCGGCGCAGCTGCGTTTGGAAACGTCTGCGGAACAGAACACAAAGGCTTCCTTGAAAACTTCTTATCTTTCATCTTGGACCAAAACTAAAATATCTTCCTTCTGCAGCTCAAGTGTGTATGTGTGTGTGTGTGTGTGTGTGTGTGTGTGTGTAAGTGAGAGGAGATGTGAAATAGAAAGAGAGAGAAAACCAGACACAGACACACACACTCTTTCAGACATGCAACACACACCAATTTAAAACACTCCAACAGCATAACTAATGAGTGCGGAGTGACAGTCTGTCCCCAAACATTAGTGTACATACATAGACACCACAGTAAAGGAGTGCTGAGTATCGGGTTTGGGCTCAGAACCGCAAAGTTTGACTTCAAAAAAGAGCAAAGCAGACCACCAGATGGTTGGGTTCGAGAACGCTATAATTTCACATCCATGAAAGTTTTTTTTTTTTTATAAGTCATCCAGGGCAGATCATTGAATCGTCTTATGGTGCTAAGTCAAAGCAGATGGACTTGTGTTTTAATTGTAATGATGTTTCGCCAATGCCGTATCCACGATGGATTTCGGATACAAGTCTCGCCACCTTGACTCGTGCCGACTCCTGGCGACTCGCTTTACACTCTAACAATCTGCTCAAACAAATGCAAGCGGCAGGGCTGGACTTGCTGCCTTTCATTTCATCCCAACAAAGTCATTAGACAGGATTCGACCCCCTTCCTCTACTTTCATACCATTCGTATCATTTCACCGCATAGCCGCGCTTTAAAATGACAAAACAGACCACCAGATGGCTGCAGCTATCATGCAGGTATTACAGTGTCTCGTAGGAACTGCCGGAGTTATCTAAGCTAATCCAAGTCATAATGAAGATGTTTCCTCGCTTGCTGTCGTCTTTCGAATCAACACGATAACTTGATTTCTGCAACTCGGGTGTTGTTTGTGCTTATGACATGACAATAAAGGTGTTATTATTAGATATGTCATATCGTCTAGAAGTGATAAGTCAAACTGATAGACCAGCAGATCTTTAGTACTGAAGTCCCTCCGAAACCATCACACAGAATCATTCATGATCGTTCATTCTATAACCCAACGCACAGAGTTGATCATAATCACATATAATGTTTAAAAGTATTCATTTAACATTAAACAACTGTGTTAACAATAGCTACTGAACTGTCTAGTAGATCATATACGCAGAGGGAGATGGATTTGTTGATGGATCAAGACCTGATAACTTTTAGGATCTGATAATCTAATCTGTGACTAAATAAATCTCGACTTTCACTGCACTTTGTGTTGTATATAAGCAGTACGATGTGTCATTTTCTGCTAGGACCGGGCATTATGGTGGTATATCAGGCACGCTGATTGGTTGATTGTGTTGTTACCTGCAGTCGGCGGTGCGCAGGGTCATGGTGGCGCGCAGTGTCTCGGCAGACAGCCCGACCACAGCCGCCAGCGCTTTGGCCTTCAGCTCGCCGCAGCTCCACTCCTTGTCCTCGATGAGCGGCGGCAGGTAGCCGCACATGAGCTCGAGGCTCGCCAGGCCGCCATGCGCGTGGGCGTGGTTCTCGCCGCCGGAGCGCACGTAGTCCAGGTAGATGTCCGAGGTGAGGAAGGCGCGGTAGGCGCTCTCCTCCAGGCCGCCCTCGATCTCGGTCTGAGCCTGGTCGAACATGCGCAGCTCGATCCGCTGCTTCTTGACGCTCTCGCGGATGCAGGCGCGCGTCGCCGCGCGCAGGTGCTCGGCCACCACGCCGCGACCCTCCACGTAGCGCTTGTAGATGGCTCGCGCCACCCGGCGCGTCTTCGCGTCCTGCAGGTCCATCTGCCGAAAGCCGTTGCAGGCGAACCAGAAGTCGAGCGCGTCCTCGCAGCGCTCACGCTCGAGGAAAGTCCGGAACAGGTGCGCGCCGTCCTGGTCGGCCAGCAGCGAGCGCAGCGACTTGGTCCAGCGCGCGAGCGGCGAGTCCGGGGACGCGCTTCCCTCCGGCTCGTCCTCGTCCCGCCGCGGCGCGCGCGCCGTCTTCACCGCGCTCTTGAGCTTCATGTACGCCGACGGATCGCGCCGCGACAGCGACGACGCCTCCTCCTCACCCTCTTCCCCCGGTACCGGCGGACGAGGCGCGTCTTCCCGGAAGCTGGTGGCCACGGGTACGATGAGCGCGCGACTCATGGCTCCGTTTCCTCTCCGCGCGCCTGTAAGTTAAGTAAGTGCACCTCGGATCGCTTCTCAGGGCCGAAAGGAGCCGGGGAGCGTCGAGCCACTCTGTAACACACACACACACACACACACACACACCGAGTGCGCTCGAGTTATTTTATTATTAAAAAGGCATGAACAGTGTTTAGCGTTTATTAAATAGCATAAGCTTCAGTAGCGGAGCTTGGAAATGTCCGTGCACACAGACATGGCCCATTCATTACACAACAAGCAGTCTAAACTTTTCTAATCTTCTGCAAGTTTTTCAAACCACAAGTATGAAAGATGTGCAGACTGAACATTTCCATAGATCTGGATTCAACAGAATGAACCAAACTATTCATTAATCCAAACGGCCAAAATGCATATCCATGCCATGTCGTTCTATAAACTATATAACTACAATTGAGCTGTTTTATGTACACTTGCACTCCTCATGTATAGCCTAATACTTTGCTGTTTCTCAAACATCGTGTCCTGGGACAGATATTCGGCTGTAGATGCTGTAGATATCGCACTCCTTTGCCAATGTTAACCTAAATGTGAGGTCAGTGCTGGGCAGGATCACCCAAATATTTGATCGTTTTATTGTCACAATTGTAAAGTGTTCCTGTTTCAACTTTTCAAAGGTGTTGATTTTGCATCTGATCTTCATCTAGAGAGAGAGAGAGACGCGAGCGCGTTGAGATGCATCAGACCTCGAGCAAAATTTCAAGTGCATCTCTAAACTTTTGAACTGTTAGAAATATCAGAAGTGATACGATTTTATCACTTATGAAGAAGTCATCAACTCCAATCAAGATTTCTTGCTTATACACCAACAAAACCTTAATGCATGCACTATATGCACGAATGAACAGAATGCATAAGATCATCTGATCCCAGGGCGTGTTTTACAGCCTGTACATTACATTTGCAATCGTTACTATCAAGGATACAAACCATCAAAGGCAAGACATTCGAGGCGGTTGTCATAGCAACCAAAAGAACCCCCTCCAAAAAACATGCATTTTACGTTCGTACCATTATTTGCATCACGCGCGTGAAAACAAGTGAAGAGTTGCTTGTAGTCCTGGGATTCAGTCTTAAATTTCACGCGATCCGGTAATCCAGACGTTAAAAAAAATCTAATTCGGGATAATCCAGGCAAATGCTCCTCTCGTGCGTGGAAGAAACAATAAATCCGTGAAAAAGAATGGACAGATGCGAAGGAAGTGCGCTCTCATTGAGACAGAGAGGGAGAGAAAGAAAGACGCTGCGGCTTCGCTCGTGTTCCATTCAGCAACTGGACTGAAGCAAAGCACGCCGTGGATCCTCCTCTCTCTCTGAGCAGAGGAGGTATCAGAATATCAAAGGGTAGTAGTACACACACACACACACAACACACACACACACCCCTCCTCCTACTCTCCAACGTCAAAGCGAAACAAGGGTTGCCAGGTATGGATAATTCCTTCTACAGCACTTTTCACACTTTCAGCAATCCAACTCCCCCCACCTTTTCAGTTTTCTTCTTCTTCTTTTTTAAATGTAAAAAAAAAAAAAACTAATTACAATCCCCCATTATAAAAATACATATTTAAAACGTGCGTAAATTACAAAAGCTACCCAATGAAAGTTTGTTCATTTCTACCATGCAGTTCAATGTGGTGTGTTTCTATGTGTGTGTGTGTGTGTGTGTGTGTGTGTCATTTAAGGTCTAGTGTACGGAACAATCAAAAAGATGTGTGGAGTTGATAACAGTACTTAGTATGAAGAGGTCGGTCATATAAAGTACTAGGCCTTTTACAAAAAGGAAAGAAAAAGAATAAAAACATGATTTAATTACAGAAAATCTAAATCATTAAAGAAAAAAAAAGTATCTTCTCTGCATTTTATTTTTATCATACAGTAAAAGACAAAAGTGTTTATACTTGTTTTAAAAACGAGTATTTCTGTTAGTGTGGCCTAGAACTAGGTTGCGATCACATTGATCATCGATTGTCACTCATGTGGACCTTTTTGTGTTCTTGACCCTTTAATCCATTCTTCACATGAATCCCATTACTTTGTCAAGCTGCTGTCACTCAGGACAAAATGTCTTGCGGTTGTAGGCTCACTGTCTCCATACACACTTACACAGGTCCTTATGTATTGTATACACACTTACACAGACTTATGTATTATATACACACTCACATAGGCTCTTATGTATTGTATACACACTTACACAGCTCGTATGTGGCTGAAATGGTTGAAATAGTCTGCGCTTATTTGTTCTTTAGATATTCTCCAGTTGTACTGTGTTTTATGTTGCATAAGACTTTCTAAGTTGCTTAAGATATGAGCAAATTCAAGGTTCCAATTGTAATCTGCCTGTTGAAAATTCAATATCAGGATCAAAGGTACTATGTGGTGAATATTATTGTATTATTAAAGATATGTGTTTGGGAAATGTGGTTGTATGTGAATTTAGATTTAAATGCACCTTACTATACATTAATGACCTCTGTTTTAGCTTTCAGGCCACATTTTTCTGCATATTTCTACAATCCTATGGAAACCAAATACTATATGTACAGCAGCCCATTGAGTCCCCTTTACTAACCGTGTTCTCTATATGTTTTTCCCCTCCAGTAATTAATCTCCATTTGGAGTACAGTTTGGGGTTGATTCATTGATGATTGGTGTAGAAAATCTGGGACCTGGTCAACTATCGTAAAAAAATCTCTTTAAAAAGACTGTAAGACTATTGATATAGGGTTTCTATTTATTTGAATCCCATAATCATACTACTGTGTGAAAGGGTTTACCAACAGGTGGCGCTATAATTGGATGTACTATGATAGTAAAAGATAGTTGGCATGAATACTGTTATTAAGACTGCATAATATAATATAATATAATATAATATAATATAATATAATATAATAGTAAAATTAGTGCTTAATATTATATATTCATTTGTTCATTCATTTGTATCATATTTCATTTTAGTAATCATATTTATCATCTTATTGTTTTTCAATAACACATACTAATTGAACTTACTAATTAATTTTTTATATAATTTATTATAATTTTACTAATTTAACATACCAATTTAACATTTTTCATCTAATATCTTCATTATGTCTTTGACTATGTCTTTTTTTGTTGTTGTTACACTTAATGAACCTCAAGAAGACTAATAAAACACCCAGATATTAAATATACATTCCTGTTTTCCTTCCACCACCTCTCAGGTTTTGAAGTGTTTAGCAGTAAGTGACCTGCTCCAGGCTATTTTAAAACAAGCTGTGGTATGAGGCGGTAACTATGAGCACTTCAAAGCATGTCACACCTCCCAGCCATGTCCCGGAACAAACGTGTCTTATAATTTCACACTTTTATTAGCAAATACTGGTCATAAAATGATAACATGGAAGTGGATTACCCTATAACACTTAACGCCTGGTTTTGCTAAGTTGTTAGATGGTGGCATATAATGTGGGTGGCAGGATTTTTCTTAAGCTATATAGTGTTTTATAGGATTATCAAAGACCTGCAGTGGAGATTGTTTAGCCGCCTCAGGATCTTAAAGCTGGTACCGGTAAAGTCAGAAGGATCAACTTGCAAATTCATAGTACTGAATTTGTTTGAAAACCTTATGAATACAGGGGTTAGGCTTACAGACGGAGCTAAGATTGATAACCTCTAACACTTATAATATTGAATGAAATTCAATCACATTTTCTGTAAGCAAGATCCTGTACCATGACTGGAACATCAAATATAGTGTAATACATTATTTCAAATAGAAATTTAAAACATTAAAGTTAAAAATAAAAACAATTGTTTTTAAAAAAAAATTGTTTTTATAAAAAAAAAATGTTTCAATGAATCTAGCTCATTTTAAATAATTGCCCAATAGACAATAGCAAAACATGAGGTTAAATAATAATAATAAAAAAATGGTATTCCTTGTGGCCAATGACATCAATAAGAGAGAGAGAGAGAGAGAGAGAGAGAGATTCTACCCCATGCTACTTCAAAGTGTGTATTGTTCCTTTGATGTTCAACACAAACTCTAAAGACCAAAAATACATTAAAATACTTGAATTTGCACATTGATACCTGGACAGCCAAGCTATAGCTTGTTTTTAGCTCTAATATTGCTAAAATTATGCATAAATGAACTTTAATTTTATATCATGGTGAACTGTTTGAAAGTTAAAATCTATAAACTTACTTTATTTCTAATTATAAATTTATTTCTAAAGTACATAAGACCTCACCAACTGTAAAACATTTTATCTCATTTAAAGAACCACAATTAATTACACTACAGCATATAGGGTAATAAGACCTGGCTTGTACACCCTAGGTAGTCCACTCAATCTTAACCCACACACCAGTGTCTGTCTCAGTTCAGTGAGCTGGGTATGAAGAAAATGTGTTCCTAACCCATGCACATGCACCTGTTGGCCATTTCATGGCCATGGTGCAAAGGAGAGGGCATTGTAGTATGGCTTCTTCTCCTTCTTCCCTTTTTTTTTTTTTTGTAACGTTGACCTCTCCCCGACCCCTTTGTAGTGTCCTCGGCCATTTTCACAGGGGAACCCCAAATGTTTGAAAAGCCCGGGACAGGAGGTGAGAGAAACCACTGAGGAGTGGCCATAAAACAAGGTTACAGAGAGGCTAATTCGAGTCTGGTGCAGTAGAACAAATAAAATGGAACTGATGTCGTTCCAGGAGGCAATTAATGAAATTGTGCAGCAACATTTTCTTTCCCCAAGTGTATGTGAACTGTGTAGGCAAATTATATTGCTAGACTTGGTCTCCAAACAACAATATTATCCAACATTATTCATACTGATTTATTATGGTGCACCACTGTTTGGCTAAATACACTATGATTTACAGTATGTTAAAACCCAGGACATGTTGCTTGAAATCATCTTGTTTTATTAGCAAATAAACAAGGAATAAAACACAGGGTGTGCTGTTGCAGGAAAACTATAAATTATGGAAATAATTTTTTTTCAGTAAAAGTACTACATTAAGGACACTACTTAAGAGTCTTTAGCTGGATAATTACTGCAGTGATTAATATGTTTAAACTGGCAACAATTCGTTTAACCCTAAAAAAAAAAAAAAAGTAGATTCTCATTTTTAGAAGATTTATGGAAAAGAGGTTTGTTTCAGAAGTGTCAAATTATTGGCCTGCATCAAGCAAAGAAAATAACTAAGGAGATTTCTGGAAATACTGGAATTGGGTTAAGAACTGTCCAATTCATTATTAAAAGCTGGCTGGATAGAGCTGAAATATCAACTTAATGGAAGAAATGTGGCCAGATAAAAATCAAATGTTTGAAGTTGCATTAAAAAAAAAAAAAATCAACAGCAGAAATCACAGCTTTGTTTAATAGTGAAAGTAAGATGCACTTTCTCATGGGACTGAAGAATGTCACTTGCTAGTGAGATGAATTAGATACAGTTTCAGTTTGTAGGGAGCATAAGGATCAGGTCATGTGGTATGATGAGTCCAGATCGACTCTATTCCAGAGCGAATGTTCTGGAGTGTCCACTCAAACAAGTTATTTCCAGAAATCACTTTTAGTGATCACTTTTCCAATTATTATTTTAGCAGCTATAGATCATCCTTCCCTCACCAACCTCTATTTTCCCCTTCTCTTTCTTCATTTTAATAATACAAAAAAGGTCCATTAAAACGGTTTGAAAACTTAGAGTTTCATAAAAATATGTGTGCAAGTGGAGAAACTTTAGAAAGAAACTAGAGAAAGTGTACAGTAAAAAGATCGACCATGCTTTACCAACTCATTCATTTGAATTAACAAATTAATCGGGTGTATCAAAAAAACAGGCTTATACAGATTGTAATACTTTGCGACTTGTTGAGTGAACACAGAGTGATTTTATTCTGTAAGCCATGATTGTGTGAGGGAACTTGAATGGAAACTTGAGCTGCTATGTATGAATAACATTGATTATCTTTTTAAAATGGCACCTTTCAAGTGTTGGGATTTACAGTATAAGGCAGTGGGTGAACAGGCAGTTCTAGAAAGTGAGGATAAATGGGCTAGATGACTAGGTCAGAGCATTTCCAGAATTCCAGGTCTTATGTGATGTTCCCTGTATGCAGTGGTTATTACTTAAAAGTGGTCCAAGAATGGACAACGGGAGAAACGAACAAGTCATGGCTCATTGCTGCGGATGAGGAACAAAGGCTAGTCCATATGGTCTGATCCCACAAAATACTACTCCAGCATAAATGTTTGTCAAAATATGATAGAAAGGTGTCAGAACAAACAGTCAATTGCAGCTTACATTGTAGCAGTGATCAATCTTGTTGTCTCTGACATCATATGGATAGCCCAGCTTACTTTGACAAGAGGAAACACCCAGATGCACTTTTAGGAAGAAAGCAAGCCGGTGGAAGCAATGTGATGCTCTGAACCTGATTTCTTGCTGGGGAAACCTTGGATCCCACCATCCATGTAGATGTTACTTTGAGACATACCACCTACCTAAAAATTGTTGCAGAACAGAAACCCCTGTTCATGGAAATGATATTCCCTGATGGCAGTGGCCTCTTTCAGTCCTGCAAAAAAGTCTTCCGGAAGAGTTTAAGGAACAGGTGTTTAAGGTGTTGACTTGGCCTCCAAATTCCCCAGATCTCAATCCGACCAATCGTCTGTGGAATGTATTGGACAAACGAGTCTCATACATGGAGGCCACAACTCACAACTTACAGGACTTAAAGGATTTGCTAAATTTTGGTGCCAGATACCGCAGCACACCTCAAGAGGTCATGAAGGAACAATGCTTCAAAGGGTTATCTGCTTCATGTTATTTATGTACAGTATGACCTACACAATGTTAAGCAGGTGGTTTTAGTGTTAGGGTTGATTAGGGTATATACTGTATTTTAGTCTTTCATAGCACATCCTTAGACTTGGAATAAATAGTCCCTATGATACATGTTTGTGTTGATTTCAGTTAATTTGAGCTTAAATACTGAGTCATTCAAGTCTTCTCTTTGCCTTTATTTTTAGTTGTGGGCCAATTTTGTTAGACAATGCTTAAATGTTCAAACAGCTTATCCAGACTAAACAATAAACATTATGCAAGGAACAAAACTCATATATCATTCTTGTAAGGTTTGAAGAAAAAAAAAAACTACTTGATTCAAAGCATATTATATATATACCTCCACCCTTATGCATTGTACTACCACCTTTCATGTTAGAACTGAGGAGTGCAAAGCCATTATGCCATTTACTATCTTTATTCTTCTACTGTATACATCTTGTATTTTCTGATATATTTTTCTTTTACAAATGCACACCTTGTGAGTTTTTCACAACAGAATTTTGTTGTACTGTGTACAGCGATGATAAAGAAATTCCACTTAAGATTTGATTCATATATTAAATTCATTTATTTCCTTTTATACCGTTTATTTATTTATTTATTTATCACAGTGGCAGTCAAAAGTTTGCCCACAGGTTTGGTCTTATTTTCTACATTCTAGAACAATACTGGATAATTTTTTTTTCAAAACTGTGAAATAAGAAATATGGCATTAGGTAATTATGTTAATTAGGTAATTAGGTTGTTGTTTTTTAAGACTCGATCGTCAGCTGCTATGAAATAGTTCTTCCAAGAACTGTATCGTCGAGTGCATTTGCAAAACCCATCAAGCACTATGATGAAACTGGGTCTCATGAAGACTTTCCCAGGAAGGCAAGACCAAAACTTACCTATCTTATCTATCTATCCATCCATCCCTCCATCCATCCCATATTTATTTTACAATTACTGGATGCTCCAGCTAAAATACCTGTCAGATAATGCTTATGTCATAACCCATACTCCCTTTACTTCACCCCTTATCCAAACGTGCTTTTTCAGTGTCTAATGTGAATGACCTACAAAAGCTGGTAAACAAGCAACAAGCGAGGGGAGTGTCTCTTCTTATATGAGTTCACATTGGGTTTGTGTGTGTGTGTGTGGGGGGGGTGTCTGATTAGTTTGTTTAAGCTCAGGCCATTATAAAAAAGAAAATTGACAAAAAAAAAGCAGGAAATGCTCTTTTCTCTAATAACTTTGTTTTGCTTTTACACACAAGATAAAGGGTCTGTTTGTCTAAAATGACAAAAAGTAAATTTTGCATAATAGGTCCCCTTTAAACTGATTTATTACAATTATAAATGCTGCTTTATAGAGCATGGTAATCATTTTTAAAATCAAAATTGCAAGGTTTAATCTTTTTTGTTTTGTTTTTGCTAACATGATTGTTTGTCACTTTTATAAAAATGTATTTCTTTATTTCTATATCTTTTTTTTTTTTTGTGACCTTTTTTATTGCCAAATCCATTTGCATTCAAGATGGGTGAAAGGAATTCAAATTATAAATGAAAGGTTTACATTTTTTCTTAGAAAGGATCTAAGGTTTGACACCAGTGTGGGTGACGAGGTGAGACCACATCAAAGAGTGAAATCAGTCCTTAACCAAATGCATAACACAATTATCTAAATGATCTTTTCTTTAAAGGTGTGAAGGCCATTTCATTTTCAATTTGTGATAAGTGAAGCATGTCTCCAGGGTCTCGTGTCAGTTTCGCAAAACTTATTTTTTTTTTTTTTTTTGACTTTCTTTTAAGTGAAAAATGCTCCGGTTACACCTACTTGAGTCTAACCTATTATTGCCTGGACAACAGAAATTGCCACAGGTTGCTTCTGGAAGTGAAAACGTTCTTCTCTGTGGTAGCACAAGAAACGGGAGAATAAATAAGCCTTGCCCTCTGTGCTGATTTAAATACGATGTGAGCAGAAATGCAGGAAGAAATAGCAGCGAGTTCAAAGGCATGTTAGATTGCAGCTCGGACAGGAGCATGAAAGCTAATAAAGTTAAGTAGGCCTGCGTCTGGGGGACGGACGAGCATCCTGCTTTGAACAGAGCTTGTGATCAGTCGCCTCCCTCAATTAGTGCATTGTCCACTTGTACTTTCAGCCTGGGGGTTAAACTGCTGGTGCAGGGCTTTGAAGTGCTTATCCCTTCATCTGCAGTCAGATGGAGGAAAATCGGCAGGCCATCCATGGAAAAAAATTAAGAAAACACGGCTCTTCGGCCAGAAAAGAGCAAAATCATACAGAGAAACAGAAAGGAGGAGCAGTTAAAGAGTATGAGACAATTAATTTGAAGGCTTTACCTTTGATACGGTATATATGGGTGCCTTACAGACACTTCTAAAAATAGTTACCAAAAAATTAAAGATTTAAAGTTGTTTTAAAAACAAAGGGGTCCCATTTCCAGCCCAGACAGACTGGTAACAATAAGAAACTGGAGAGTGTTAAATGAGAGACAGATGAAAATAAGAAAGTTCGAGAGAGAAAGATGAAAGAAACGAGGCAAAAGAAGGCAGAACTGAGCTCAGTTGTCAGCAGAATCAGATGGCTTTGGAGCCAGCAGCAGGCAAATATACAATTAAAGTGTGGCGTTAAGACTGGCTTTGAAGTTGGACATGCTTCCTAACGCTCTTACAGTCGCAGAAAGAAGCCATTCATCCTGCTGTTCCAGCCCGTTAACGGGATAGACTTAAAAGGGCCAATTTGAAGAAAATAAGCAGAGTAAACTTTAATTCCGACACCAGATCCGTAGTGGGCGAGTATCATCATAACCGTTAAAGACAAACCTGATTTTCTGTTCAAAGTTACTGATGCACGAGGGTGTATGTGCGCAACTGAGTGTGTGTGTGTGTGTGTGTGTGCGTGTGTGTGTGTGTGTGTGTGTGTGTGTGTGTGTGTAGAGAGGGGTTATTAGTCTGAGCCAGTGTGTGTGTGTGTATGTGTGTGTGAGACAGCTTTTCAGATTAATTACGACTCCGCTCTTCATTTTTAATGTTGCTAATCGTGTTTTGTGGTGGCTTAAAAGTTTAATAATGTACAGGAATCGTTTTTGATGTTCAGTGGGGGAGAAGGTGGCACAAGAAAACATGTCTTTAGAAGATTAGTCTCAGCAAGTGATAGCCACAAAGCATTACTTGTTTCGGAATTAGCATAAACATGTAGAGAATATAACATACATTCATGGCAGCCTTAAATGTGAGATCACAATAATGTTTGTAATCACAGACACATTGCTGTTTTAATACAGTTTTGTTGATTTGGTTCACTCCAAGCTACTAGTCGCATCAACTAAGAACATTGGTTAATTCAGGGTTGAAAGTCTATTCTAAACTATACAGTATGTGGAATGTACTGTAGTTAGAGTGAAACAAAAATTTGACTTGCAGAACGGACTGTTTAAAGCCTTGTATGGAAGAGTGATATCAAAACTAGTAGACCATTATTGGATCGTAGAACAAAAAAATTGTTCATGATCACCAAACAATCAGAAAACATGATCTGAAATAAACAGGAAATGTTATATGCATGATCCAGATGTGATTTTCAACATTTTGTTGCTAATATTTCAATTGCATGATATTTGAATCATGTTACTGCCTGATATAAAGACAGCATATTTGTGCAAAAGTCTTGAGTCACCCCTCATTTCTTTAAATCAAATTAAATGAAACAATGTAGATTAAATTAAAGAAATTGATGTTTATGTAACAACCTCAGCAGCAGCCTCATTTCCCCTCTTGTCTCTTCCACCCACTCAGCATTCAGCATCACCAGTATACTAATCACCGGCCTGATCATCTCTCATCATCTGTACCTGTTTCTCACTGCATCATGCCTTAAGTTCGTTTTTTTAAAATGACTGAATAATTCATAGATCACTGTGTGGCTTGACAAACAAACAACAACAACAACAACAACAAAAACTATTCCACTGAAACTGGTCATGTACAACTGGATTGAAAAAGAGGAAAATCTTTTGCCAAAAATTAAAGCCATGAAAAATCCTTCAGGAAGCCTGGAGAACTATTCCTCAAGATTGCTTTAAAAATACAAGAATGTCTGGCTCTTTCAAAGCAAAATAGAAAGAAATTAGGAACTTGTATTGTATAAATTGTATGTACCGCTGCAGACTTCATATTTCTGCTGGATGTCAAGTGATCAGATACCATAACTACTGACATGAAGAAATCCTTCTAACAAAATGCAACGAACGTTGCACCTACAAGGATGTACAAACAAACAAAAAATTGACCCTAAACAAAAACTTGTTTTACCAAGCACAATAAAAGTTCCCCTATTGTGACCTCATATAAGAAGGCACTAAAATGGCACGGTTGGAGTCATAGTTTGCGGTATGAAAAAAAAGCATTAGCTCAAGGTTATTTCAGTAGAAGCATAAAAAAACCACACAAACACACACACACACTTTGGGGAGCTCTGAGATCTGCGCTCACTTTATGAAGAAAAAGTAAAATATTGGACCTTAAATAAGTAAAAAAAAATAATTTTTACTCGTTCATGAACTGGAAGATGATGGTTATTTAAGGTCATGCTATCCAATGATAAAACGGAGGGCATTTTCACATACAGTATATTCGCAATGGATTTGTCGCAATTGATTGCTCCCTGTCCCCACTCCTTCAAGGGTCAGCGTTCACATTGTTTTTACACTCAGTTCCTGTGTACGCTTGCTACTTGGTTTGTGAGTCGCAATTAACGCAAGAGAAAAAGAGGACTAGGAAGTTAACCTTCGTGCTATGCCTACAGTAATATTGTTGCTATTCTCTCCCGTGCCTCCCTACTTTATCAGCCATGTCTGTGCAGGTCAGAGGATGAGATACTACATGCACACTGAGATTTCAGAGGCACTGATGACGGTGTATATTAACAGCGATCTACTTCCTTGCTCAGGAATGATTGCCGTTGATATTCTGGTTCGATCCGTGCCCGAGTATGCTGTATAATTCTCGGGGCCCCTTTTCCAGCTGACTCGACACGGTTCTCAAGCACGGAACGATTGTGTTCTCACTGATTCAGGCTTTGGAGTAAAATGTTCTCGGAAACGATCCAGGGGCCCTAATGTGAAAACCTTCATCAGTTCAGTTGAGAGCAACAGGATGAAGTGTATTTTGAGAGTTTCCGAGAGTACCACATCTGTAAAAGTCACTCTTGAAATATGAGACCTCTTTTACCATCTCATATAATTTTTTTTCATCTTGCACATTAAAGAAATACTCCAACCAAGACTGCTGCCTCCTTACTGACATTGCTTTTTTTTTTTTTTTTTTTTTTACCTGAAGGCCATTGTTCTGAATAGCTTAACGTATTGCGTAAGTAAAAAATATATAGGCTGTTGTGGGAAAATAATCGAGCAGAGTTGTGTGATGCAACACCCTGTGAAACCGATTTACTGCAGCCACCTCAAAGTGACTACTTAGCAACAACAACACTCCCTGCAGTGTTTTATTCTGGTTATACTGCTCTGTTCTGCCCACTGATAATAAATTGCGCTTATTCACGAATGAGATCTGTTTTAATTCAATTGCAGTTACTTGTAACATTACATGTAAAACAAGTTCCTGTTATCATTTATATTATAGATCTGCCTTGAAGACATTCATAGAAAATTCTTAAATGTCATAAAGGACTGACTAAATAATAAAGACTAAATAAGCAACTTACACAAAATGAAAAATTTTAACTGTGTTTAAAACTTGTTTAAAACTTGCATGTATATAAACTATATTAGCTTGCAACGGAGGTGGCACGGTGGTGTAGTTAGCACTGTCGCCTTGCACCACCAGGGTCCGGGTTCGATTCCCGGCCAGGCTTGATTCCCGGCTCTGTGTGCATGGAGTTTGCATGTTCTCCCCGTGCTTGGTGGGTTTCCTCCCACAGTCCAAAGACATGTAGGTTAGGTTAATGGGTATTCCCAAATTGGCCAATGTGTGCCCTGTGTTGGATTTGCACCCTGTCCAGCGTGTTACGTCGCCTTGTGCCCTAAGTCTCCTGGGATAGGCTCCAGGCCCCCTGTGATAAATGATGAGTGAGTGAGCTTGCAACTGGAACTGCCTCTGTTACAGAAAATCTATTAATACCTGTTGTATATACAGTATATTTGTTGTACGTAAGGTTTACTCTATGCACTAGTCAAGTTGATTATTTTTAAAATACCTGATGACTGATTTCAGCGTGAAGAAAAACGAGCACAAAATCAGAGCGAGAGAGAAAGTCCTTTGGCCTCGTTCTGACCAGTTTGAAATTTCTCTCTCCAGAGATTATCCTCCTCTTTGGAGAGCAAAAGAGTGTGGGAGATAGAGAGAACTACTTTGAGATTAGACGAGTCGTATCTTGAGATGGAAGCTTGTGTCAGCCTTTTTTTTTTTTTTTTTTTTTTACAGCTGTGGAGAGGCACCATGTTTCGAAGCACTTCAGAGAACAAGGTGGAGTGGAGAGAGAAAGAGAGAGAGAGAGAGAACAAAGCCAGGTGTCTGGGTTCTGAGCAAGCCTCCAAGAAGCTAGCTGCAAACATATTCCCTCTGAAATCATCAAGTAATACAGCTCCTCATGTACCAACATACTAGACCTGTTTCTTTTTTTATTTTTGGTTCTTTTATCTCAGTATGAAACTGATGCATCCATCGGGTGAAAGACAAACAGAAAATAAATATTTTAAAACAATAGCACATGATCTGTAAGAATTCAGCAACTTGCTTGATGGTTGGCACGATGTCAAGGGGCAGGTTTGGCAATTTGCACTTCTTATGACTTCATTTGTGTCTATGAATGCTTATTTATCCCTGATACTACTTTGTTTAAAAAGAAATCTTAAAGGTCCCATTTAATAGGCCCCATTAACTATGGGACGAAGGGCACTAACCTGTCCCATCGTGCCCCAGTTGAATAAAGCGGGAGGGGCTTGCGGCACATTATGACCAATTTGTCTCCAGTTCCATGGAGGTACAGCACTGTGCAAAATTCTTGAGTCACCCCTAATTTCTTCTTCTTTTATATTAAATTAAATGAAATGATTCAATTAAAGAACTTGGAACAAATGGTTTACTGTGACAGGCTGCAGAGTGACTTTTTTTTTTTAATGAGTTGTTTATGTAACAACCTCAGCAGCAGCCTCATTTCCCCTCTCGTCTGCTCCGACCACTCAGCATTCAGCATCACCAGTATACTAATCACCGGCCTGATCATCAGTCCTGTCCCTCACTGGTTCATGTCTTAAGTTAGATATATTTTTCTTCTGTGCTTGAATGATTCATAGGTCTCTGTGTGGCTAAAAACCGCACAGGTACAGAGACTGGACTGAAAATGAGAGACAGAAACTTGCCAAAAATGAGAGGGAACAGAGAAAATTCTCAAGACTACATCATAAATATAGGAACGTCTGGCTATTTGGAAGCAAAATATGAAGAAATTAGGTGTGACTTTTGCATTTTGTAAGAGCAGGAGGCAACGCGATGTCATTTCACTGAAGCCATTTCAATGAAAGGTGGCCATATTGGTTTTCTCACAACACTGAGTCATGTCATTACCTCTATGCTGTGGAACTTGCTGTGTTTTGCAATATTTAGCGAAAGGTAGTGTGTCTAACAACATTGATCTGCTAACAGAATGATTACATCAAGTCATTGGGATGTTGGGTTCATTTGCTCATGGAAACAGTTCAATTCAATTAATATCTTTGTATGTGTGCATGCAAGTGTATGTGTGCATGTGCATATTGTGTGTGTGTGTTTCATTATAAAGAGTCTAATATTGTTTATAGTGATGAAATGATTTCCAAATGTTGAAAAAAATTCCAGTTGATGTAACATGAGCAACAGTTTAAAAAGATTTGATGTCCGGCTTCATGTCTTAGAGGACCTAAATCCCAACCTTGGATGTCTAACAGCAATAGACATTTCTCAAGTTTTTCCCGGAGAAAACTAGCGAGTGAGTGGAAACCTGTGATGACTAAAATGAGATTTTAGTTATTTTTATTTATTTTTAATTGACATTATCATGAATATACAGTACCAGTCAAAAGTTTAGGCACCCCTTCTAATTCCATAGGCTTTCCTGGGTATTTTTTCCCACCTACACTTTAAAACTATGCAGATACCTGAAAAAAACAAAACGCAGTAATTTGATTTGAACAGTTGATATTGAGATGTATCTGCTACTTATGCTCTGTAAATCCTTCATAACGGCTCTAATCTGAGGTGCTGTTTGTTAATTGGTGATTTTTGAGGCTGGTAACGCTAAATGAACTTCTCCTCTGCAGCAGAGGTAAGTTTTGGTCTTGCTTTCCTGGGATGGCCAGTTTCATCATGGTGCTCGATGGGTTTTTGCAAATGCACTTGACCATACCGTTCTTACAAGAACTATTCCAGAACAGCTGACCTTCATTTCTTAAAATAACATCTGACTCTTGGCATGATGACCTAATGCGATTTTATAGTTTTGATTAAATCCAGTATTGTTCTAGAATGTTGGAAATAAACCCAATCTTGTGCCCAAACGTTTGACTGTTACTGTATACGTAGCACAACAGATCAATGAGCTCACCATCTTTATTTGTTTGTTATAAGCTCATCTCATGATGCAAATGCAATAAGTATAATCCTGCTACACTCTTTAAGTATTTGCACATTATAATGAAGATTGTGGAGATTACAAAAAAAAGATCAAAGGTCACTGAAAAAAAAAGATAAAACAAAATGCCTTTGCCTGTTAGTGCTTTGAAATGAAGTTTTTTTTTTTTTTTTTACATGATAGTAAAGGTGTCAGGGTGTCGTATGGTGGAAGAATTAGCAGGGGAGTGTTTATCTGTTAACACCTGAAGTGATGAGTTTATACAGAGGGTGTGAAGTGTTTGTGGTGTGCGTGTGAGGCAGGAAACAATGAGAGAGGGATACCAGAGAAGGAGCAGTCACATTATAACGGAAACAAATTCCACAGCAGGACACTATGATATCTCAGTGATGGTAACTAACCACATACACACTCCATCAACAACCGGGCTATTCTGTTGTTTTGAATGGTTACTGGTTCATTAGTACATCATGAACCATAGCCAGGATCATATAAGGGCTGTGGTTAGGAGTCTATTCATAAGACTTTGTGTAGTGAGTTTACATGAAAAACTAAACTGATATTTTAGAACTTACTAGCGTAGGTAGCCGCCGTTGGCCGAAAAAGAGTTCGTAGAAATAGTTAAAAGGTTAAAGCTAAAAATAATGAGCTGCCACAAAATCTGTCATATAGACATACAGATTTCGGTGGTTTGGTAATCCAGTGTATGAAACATAAGATATCATTGAAAGAAGCAGGTTTTGACTAATGTACAGACAAAACCTTTGCTTTATTAATATAGATTGCTAAAGCGTATTAAATGTGCGCTGTCATCTTGAGACAAAGAGGAATCATATTGCATGTTCCAAAAAAAAAAAAAAAGCATCATTCATCATCAGCATCAAAATCATCACCAAAAGTAAATCATTTTCACTGTGTAAAATCTTATATAGCAAGATGGTAAAAAACAAGCTAAATGTTGTAAATCACCAACACTTCTCAAGTCGTATTAAGCATTAACTACAGGGTAAATGAAGTAAACATTTACTTAGCTACTTAATTAATATTACTGTTAGCTGGTTTCTACATGTTGATAGCTAAGATTTGACACCCTAAAGTATGTTTTTTTTAAATTAATTTAACTAATTTAACCATAATTTAATCTTTTTTGTTTTTTTAAAAGCTTAGTGTGTATGCTAAAAAAAAATGCATCCCTTCATTTAAAAAAAATCTTTTTTTTTTTTTTGATGGCCGCACATCCTGAGATCTTAGTTGAAAGACCTCATACACTAAGGTCACAATGTGTGCTAGAGTTCCTAAACACAAAAGAGTAAGCAGAGCAAGAAGACTGTCAATGAAATAACGTCTCCTGACTGGAATTTTAATTGGAGAAGAAAAAAGGAGTCCTATGATTTCGACGAAGACCAGCTTCACTTTCTCTCCTCCGCCTCCTTTTCTCGCCTGAAGCTGGAGATACGCTCCACTTGTCTCACTCTCTACTCTCTTGTCTCATTCACCTCCTCCTTTCTCTCCTTCTGTCCCTCTTCCTGTCCAAGCTGGAGGGGGGTCATTAGATTACTGTAATTACTGTGATAAGGAGCATCGGTCAAAGAGAAAGAGGAGGAAGTCATGTGTGTGTGTGTGTGTGTGTGTGTGTGAGAGAGAGAGAGAGAGAGAGAGAGAGAGAGAGAGCAAGCATGAGGACTATTTGTTTTTCACCATGAAAGGGAAGGATGAAGATCAAAAACCTCATCACAGCTGTTCTGTCTGTGCTCCAGCAGTCTGGCAACTGTGTGTTACAGTAGGCATTCAGGCTACTGCACCAGCACCGTGATGGACATGAACACTTGAACAATCCTTATATCCTTAAAGAACCACACTGTCTGTAGAACTGGCTCTACAATGGACGGTCAAGTCAAACCGTACAATTATCTGTACAATCCAATACTAATGCACTTAACCCAGCATTTACTAGTGCTTGGATTCCATCAAGGAAGAAAGTTTTAGAAAACTGTTTAGAAACTTTTTTTTTTTTTTTTATTCAACTGAGCATGATAGAGCAGGGAAAACCCTTATACCTGAATGATAGCTGGTCCTTTAGGACAGGGTTGACAACCACTATTTTAGACCGACCCCAAACTGCTTCTATATGTCCCCTGATTCTAGAGCCAACCTGCTTCTAGATGTATCCTGTTTCCAAAAACATTCATACCACTTCTACTGTACCACCCAGCACAGTCCTGTGTTGAACTTTTGATATTTTTGTTATGACTCCATACAATTCCTGTTTTTTTTTTCCCTTTTTCTCTTACCTGCTGTATTCTCACCATGTAGTTGGATTCTCTCGCTCCTCCGATGCAATGCGCTTAATTGGCTTCAACTATGCAACTCTGTTGCATGAACTCTGCTCTCCTCTCCTGGATTTAAACCAGACTTACTTCTCTTTCTATGCCAGATTGTCTCTTCATATTGCGTTTGTGCTTTACAGTCATTTGCTTGTTTCCAGAATTTGCCTGTGTTCCTGACCCAGTCTTTTTGGACCTGTTCTCAGCCTGTGACTTCAGTAATCCTGCCTGCCTATACTGGATATCTGATGTTTGGACTGTGAATTGTATTTGGATTGTGTCTACTTGAGCCTTTTGGAATGAGTAGTGGATTCAAACAGTTTTTTTTTATTTTTATTTTTTTTAGCTTCTGACAAATCTCTAACTCTGTTCCAGTGTGCCTTCTTGGTCAACTCGCAAGCCAATGCCTTCTGCCCTTAGCTCTATTTGCCTCCAGACTTGACTACACCTGATCACTCTGAGCTTCTCCAGTTCCCTCACAGCCCCTACAGAGGATCTTTCCGTTCCCATCTGGGTTCATCATTCAAGTCCTAGGGCACTAAGCACAATTGATTTGTACTGTCCCCACTCTACAAAAATATTCCCATTATTATTCTGCATAATTGGGTATTCTTGTGTATTTTCACTCTCCGATACAGCAGGTGGCAATATGTACCTAGTTGGTTACAACTCCAAAGAGTAGAAAAATCAAGAAAGTCAATATTTGCACTATACCTAGTTTTACTGACAATTTGAAAAAATGCCAAGAGCAATGTCCTTGTGTGCCTTCCAACTTTATCAACTAGAAGAGTATAGGTCTGAGGATGAGACTGGATACACGCACGTGGATTTCGGAAGAGACAGATGGCCTTGATGAGGTCACATTCTAAACAGCGGTCCACTTCTGTGTTCAGGAACGATTGGCTTTCATATCTGATTCGATCTGGGCCCAAGTACACCGTTCCATACTCGAGACCACCTTTTTCAGCAGGCTTGGGAACCAGACTTTGGGGGTCAAGCGATTCTCGGGAACAATCCCGGGTTCCTAATATGAAAATGCCTTTAGCTTTACTTCAACGTATTTATTTCTTTTTACAATAAAATATCTCAAAAGCCTCCCTGGTGTCCTTGCATTTACATTATTTTCATCTGTGTTACTGTATATTGTAATAGTTGCTCTATAATTACTTGCTCTCGTTGTTTTTTCTTCCTGGCTCTTCAGGTTCTTTCTGATCCCTGTCTCCACCAAAGTTTTGACTTCTGTGATCTTTTCTGCTTTTGATATTAGACCAACCCTTTGTGATTCATACAGCCTGTTCTCTTGGCCTTGCTATGTTCCTTTTCTCTTTTCCTCTCTCTCTCAGTGCAGAGCATCTGAATGCAGTGATGCTTCCGTAAACCTTCACGTCAGGAATCAAACCTCACCTGAATTTCTAGACAAGTAAGCAAGCTTCAAAAGAAAAAAAAGAAGAAAAAACAAAACAAAATGAAAAACAATGGATTTTTGATATGAATGAGTCTATCTACCCAGAAACACATCCTGTCTGCTTTGTATCACAATTAAAACAGGGCATGTGATTTATATTCATGGGCTCTGACACAAACAAATCCGCGAAATAATTATGAGCAACGATTAGCATATTTCACCTGGGAAGTCTTTATCCCTATCGTTATTACAACTATGAGTCATCTAATAAAACAAACCACCCTTGTTCTTAAAAAGGCACACTCATTCTGAAAACAGCAGGGAAACACAGGACACTATGTCCATGCCGCAGGCTCCCAGGATGCCATACTGAGTGTACAATAAAAGGCCTTGCTTGCACTCACCCTTCCCAGCAGACACTGCTTCTTTCCTGTCCATCTTCTGCTCAGTGCTTCTGGTCTTTATAAGATATGTCACCTGCAGAGAATAGAAACACTTCAGTATTCTAACAAACACAGACATGCTTGCCTGTAGTCTAGTCAATCAGCCAAGGGCTGTCTGATGTCCCTATAGTTTTGCACCAAAGCTATGAGGCTAATATATATATATATATATATATATATATATATATGTGGCCAAAAGTATGTGGACACTTCAAAGTGTTGCTACAAAATTGTCAATGCATTGAGAAGATGTTAAGCCCAAACCTGTCCCAGCATGATGACGTCTCCGTGAACAAACCGGGCTCCATGAAGACATGCTTTGCCAAGGTTAGTGTAGCGGAAGCTGACCTCCACAGAGCCTTGATCCTCAACTTCCTGAACAATCTTGGGATGAACTAAAACAACACAATTTGAACCAGGCCTTCCTCTCTGCCATCAGCGCTCAACCTCTTGTGCTGTTGTGGCTGAATGAGCACAGATCCCTTAAGCCACATTCCAGAATCTAGTGGAAGGTCTTCCCTGAAGAGTGGAGGCTGTGATAGCAGAAAAAGTAAAGCAAGCTGTTCAAGCAATGTGTTTAATACTAAGGTGTCATTTAACAGTACATTTAACAATACAGTATAGCAAAAAATGTGGAGAAAAAAAAGTTTGCTTGCAAGTCTTCAGTAATTATCATACACTTAAACTGTATTCGCCCATAAACCAGTTTTCTTGTTTTCATCCTCCAGGCTTTGGTTCAAGGTACAGTATATCAGAAGATTGAAATTCTGTGGATAAGCGTTTATCTAATAATGGCTATTCCTGATATTACTTTCTGGCACTAGTTTTATAAGGTTCGACCTTCCATTCATTTTTGTCCTAGAACCTTAGAACATGGGTGTCAAATCCTAGATCAAAAAAACATGCATTTGTTAAGGGAAAACATGGCTCCAGTTGGGCAAGATGACCCCAGTATTGATAAATTTGGTTGTATAACAATAATTAGTTATTTATTTTAGTTTTTTGGTTCAGAAACCCGCACCTGTGTAAGATTGAGAATAGCCAATCTAATAGAGTGCATAGCTTTGGGAGTGCCTCTTTTGTATGTTAATATACTAACTAAGCTGTCCTGTCTACCAGGTGTGTAAGAAACATGCTGAATAACCTTAAGTTAAAAGTGACAGTCTATGGTATAATCCCAGATTTCCTGGGAAGAGAGGCAGGTAGCATTTGCCAGAACTTGCCGATGCAAACATCCACCCTAAAAGAAAAAGAAGCAGGATCTACTCCGTCAAAGACATTCCAGAGGCAGTAGTTGATCCTCCTCGCTTTCATGGCACCTTTTCACCCCACGGCACAGGAAATACCATTCAACCTGTTCTCCCAAACCAGTCCTCCCCCTATTCATTACAGACCTGGTTTTGTGAAGAGCCATGTAAGATTACTGATGATGGGAACCATTTTTGGCTCACAGGTCTTCCTGGCACACTTTCATTTGGAATGCCGCCCTGTACCCCTCACTCCCCAACTCCCTCTCTATCTCAGTCTGCATCAATGGAGCACGCTCTGTGGCTCATTGATTTTTTTTTTCTCTCAAATATCACTTTTTTTTCATTCTCTTGGAATCTTGCTTAAATGAAATGCGATCGGCACCTGTGAGTGCAGCTAACTCTTTCATTCCAACACTAAAGTGTGGTGTGTGTGTGTGTGTGTGTGTGTCTGTGGTGGGAGCAAAAAGGTCGGTAGTGGTAGTAGTGATGTAACGCCCATTCAGCCCCTTGTGAGCTATTTGGGATGACATCATCATTAATTCCAGGATTTAAGGATATAATTAATGAACATGATTTAACTAGGGTCAGAGCCTTTAACGTTAAATAGGAAACTAAGTTAAAAGTTCTGATGTGGAAAGTGACCAGGAAAAGTAAACTAGATATGCTTATGGTTATCTAGTTAAAGTATACAACTATAGCTCAGTCGCTAATGTAATAATAAAGCTTTCCATACCATCTTATTGTTGTATAAGTGGCATTCAAGTCAAACCAGGACTTTTGTTTGTGCAGAATAGAAGGGCAGTTATGAGTAAAAACCCTTTCTATTTCACTCTAAAAACTTTATTTCCCCTGAATGAAACACTAAAATTCATGCTTTATGGATACTAGCATGGTAGAAAATCTTCTCAGTACGTCGGGGCCATGACTGGATTGCTTGCATCATCATCACCCCTGAAACACCGGCGTCCCAGAAATTTTTTCAATGGCCCTTTTGTTTAATTAAAAAATAAACCTCACCAAAGACGTCAGTCATGCTTCCCATCACATCACTTGCAAATTACAGGAACTGGGCTGGGAGTTACTAACACATCCCCTTGCTCCAAGTGACTTCTACATGTTTGGGA
Source organism: Clarias fuscus (assembly GCA_030347435.1). Classification (NCBI taxonomy): domain Eukaryota; kingdom Metazoa; phylum Chordata; class Actinopteri; order Siluriformes; family Clariidae; genus Clarias; species Clarias fuscus. Next base: position 34,228,106 of record CM059206.1, read on the forward strand.
TATTCAAGGAGTTTGTTGGAGGCCAGCATTTCATATGTGAAGCAGGCTGTTTGATAATAGTGCAGCATGGGATTATATTGAGAAATAAAGGTAGTTTTTATTTTCTGGACAATGAAAGGTAGACCAGATTGACTTGAACACCCTCACATAAATACAGTATATATACAGTACAGTACATTGCTTTGTGCATTGAGTACCATATGTAACATTGACATATTAAATCACTTTACAGCTTAATGTAGTTTCAGTTGAATATAAAACATAAATGTCATTTTTGTAAACAAAGAAAAGGACCCTGGTTTGCTTTATAACACGAAGCTTCACTACCAAATCACATGCGCATAGGTGTATAACGGTTAAATATCAAAGCCTGTATGGAGAGTGTGAAACCAGCCCTATACCACAGCACCGATAAATACTTAAATATAAAATCCAATTGGTCATGTATTGTTGATTTATTTTCCATAAGCACAAAGCTTAGACAGTAGTGCTGGCTCCAAAGGAAATATGACTCATTCATAAGAAGTTTTTGATGAACTCTCCATATAATTTATTTCAAGCATTTTTCTGGTGAAGCTTTTGTAGGTGTTTTGAGGTAAAGCTGTTCCATTACATTTGTGAACAGTTTTTAAGTTCGAGAAACTTGAGTGTTGTGTCTTAGTTTCTTAGCAATTTGACATAAAGCAAGTTTTGTTCTCATTAGATTAAGAAGAAATAGCCTAAGTGATGTCAGAAAAAATACTATCGTATGTTGGGTGAACTTGGGTGTTAATTCTTTAAAGGTCCCATAGTCTACTATTGCCTTATTGAGTTAACAAAAGTCTTAACGGTCTCAAGTGTTCGTTCATACTCCAGCTGAAATACCCCTCATATAATATTTATTTTTCATACATCACTTGTCCCCCAAACGCAACAACAAGCCTGAGGATTGGCCTTTGCTTATATGAGGTCACATTAGAGGAAAAACCAAAATGGCTCCTTTAAACTCCAGGCAATACACACACACACACACACACACACACATTAAGTAAGTAAATAAAAGCATTTTTTTGTTTTTGTTTGTACATTCATTCATTCATTCATTTACTAATACACATGGTTTCATAGAGATTAGTCTTTGGCCACCAAGATTGGGTGTGCACATGACGTTTTTTGTTTTTAAACTAATTTAAAGTCATTGTCAGACTTTTAATAAATTATCTGGCTGTGTGGACACATGCATGTATTGATTCATATTAAAAGATGTGGATACTAAAGCTAGTAAAATGGTTTTTATTTGGAGTCTATACGCTACTAGTATGCTTATGTGTCTATATGCATTTTAGAGGTCCTCCTTGTCCAGGGTGGCTAAAATAAAACGAGAATCAATAACTGTGTGCTTTTCCTATAAACACAAATAGAGTTTTTCTATTTGTGTAATACAAAGCCAAGTAACCGATCGAGTCTCTTTTCTGCCCATTGGACCGAAATATACGAGGATGGTGATAAAAGAGTGAACTATATAGTTTTGGGCCTGGAAAAGACGGTATTTTCAAACAGCCCTGGAAGTTGAAAGCCTTTGCAGGTTGTATTTGATATATACGGCTCTTTCAGTAGTGATTTGAAGGAGCCACTCACAGTCGAGAGAAAAGAAATCAGAACCTTAGAAGTCACATTCAAAAGCTTCTCCAAGCTTCTCTTTGTCCCAACAATATTCATCTTGCCTTTCTAAGGAGTACAACAAAAAAAAAATTCTCCTTTAAAGTGTTTCAGAACAAAGCATTACAATCTTGGTTAGGTAGCTGAAAAAAGTTTTGGACAAACTCAATAAGAACCAAGGGCTGAGAGATGCCCAGACAAACTCTAACAGTCTGATATTCTGTATGTGTGTGTGTGTGTGTGTGTGTGTGTGTGTGTGTGTGTGTGTGTGGGTGTGTGTGCATGCGCAAAAACCGAGGTCCTATCTTGCTGCCCTTGCAGTGTTGCTTTCCAACAGATCAAGAGATCAAACGCGAGTGAAAAAAAATATCACTAATCTCACCATCAAACAGTCATTTCACAAAACTTTCAACTCTGGCTTGTCGCTTTCATTTCCAAATGGGCCCACAAATCTGCGACAGCGTTTCTGCTCAAAGCAATCTGACGGGCGAAACCTGCATTCATCGGTGTGCGAGAGGCAAATCTGACAAGAAATGTTCACTGATTCATAGCTTGCAGAGTCTTAGTAATGAATTAATGATGAATGGCCTTTAATGTTAACAAAGAGAATGGAGGACACTTTGAGAACACCAAATCATCAAGCGTATCAGCAAACGCATCTTTTTTTTCTTCTTCCTCCTGATTGATAGGACCGTTCAAATGGAGCACACCTACTTGCTCTTCACACATTTCTCACAAAGTTTTGTTTAAAAATTCAAACTGCTTCATCTTTTTTTTTTTTTTTTTTCCTCTACACAGGCCTAGTTTTTCTTCCTGATAAAGCAGAATGCTTTCTGTATTTACTACAAAAAGTGCCTCTTCACATGAAAAGCACTGACAGCGTATCATCTATACAAAGCACTCGTGGCCACGATTTAAGTTCCTCAAACTTTTCGACAGCTGTCAGCTGAGAATAAAAACTGGCACACTGTGTTAATAATACGAGGTCTCTCTAGGAAGACAACTTGTTAAGGTATGACTTTTGTTATCAAAACGTGTCAGGCAACCAAACCTTCATCCATGACTGTAAATGAAGGGGCTTTGAATTATTAGGTGAAAAAAATGGAACTCTAGTTCTAAAGCTTATATGAACCTAGGTGAATCTCTTATATAGTCTGTGCTTTTTGTCTGATCCGTACGTACCATGTCAATAAAAAGTCTAGGCTACTTGCCGGATATTTGGAGTATGTTTGTCAACTACTAAACTCCATCATGGTTTGGTTATTATGCCACTCTGGAAAAAAAGAAGAAGAAAAAAAATCATCAATTCATGCCGGCATGAATTTTCAGAAGGTGTGGTAGAACAGGGAAAACAAAGAAGACGAAAAACTTTATTGAAATACCATAACTTTGTTCAAATATCATTTTACCCTAGAAGAGTTTGACAGCAAAATGAGATAAAAGCCGCTTTCAGATGTTCACTTGTTTTTTTGTTTTTTTTATTATTGAAAATCACTACCTACTTAGCTTCTCTTAGAAGCTTTGAACTAGCCCTGGTTGTGCTGCATTCCTGAGTTATGATGCATTTCAATATTTACAAATGTAGCATTTAGGACAGAAAATTACGTGATAATGTAACTCGCTCAGGAGACTAGTTATAACTTAGCTTGAAGCTGTTGTTTGGCATGACTTGTTATGCCTGCTTTGCCCCATTCTCCAATCAAGATGTCTAAATTGTACACTATTGTTACCTATGGGGCTACAGACACATACAGTATGCAGTGGATTGTTGCACGAATGGACCTTATACGGTGAATCCCTGTAAACTGAAGTGAAACTAAATTTGGTAGGGGAAAGAGGCTAATTATGCTTTGAACTGAAGTTTTAGTACTGTTTTTTATATTACATATGTTATTCATCAAACTTTGCAATTAAAACAAGATTTTGCGCAACAACACAATTTTCCTTATGAGAAATTCTACATTTTTCACAATTCACAATTTTAACTGATGACTTTTTTCCCTCTCAAAATACACAATTAAAGAATATTTATTTGGTACAAACACAACTGCAGGCTGAATTATTCCATTGTTCAAAAATGTGGCAGGTGGAAAAATGTATGTTGGCAGAACAAAAACAAATTTGACACAATATTTTGGCACTTGTGCTTTTTAACACCCTTGTGACTCAAAGAAACAACGCAAAAAATATTTTCTAACAACTTCTTGCTTCTTTTTTTTTTTTTAACTTGTTTTTCTTGAAACATATCTTCTATGGAGGTATCTCATTTTGCTGTCAAAGTGTTCACCTTTTATGAGGGCACTAGGTAGGTGTAGTGTGCAGTGAAAGGTAGGATGCTGTTGCATAAACTTGGTATGAGTTCTACCGGGCTGAAAGCAAGTATAATAACCCTAGCAGTCTATACCACAGGTCAGAACACTGGCCAGAAGCAATGCAATAGCAGGCAATCAAAAAACAGAACGAATGTGAGCACGTAAACTCAGAGGTCAGAGCTGATGATTACCAAAATGTATTTCAGATAAGGCACAGAGACAAGTATTTGAGAACTAACACGAAACCGCTGAAAAAAAAATTTGGGCAGCAAATCAATGCCAGGAGAGTGACCGAGAAAGGGCAAGAACAACAACTAACAAATCACCATGGGAACCAACACACGAAGTGTGACACAGTGTAGGAGTGTTTCAACCCAAAGTCCACGTTTTATATTCAGGTGTTTTGTGATTTAAAGCTCCGCAAGGTTTGATGCCTATACAGGAAAATATTCTATGTAAAGAAGTATTGGCTTATTGCCATAGAATGTACTGGAGGCCTGGATTTAACATGCCACTGGTATGACATCTTGTTGGAATGAATCCTTTGAAGTTATTTTTGCTCAAAATGGCTGAGCATGTTTAGGAATCCATGCCTTGGGACTAGGTTCCCTTAGGACCTGCGGGCAACAGAAAGCAGTAACTGCTTAAAATATGGTAAAATATGACACTTCAAGGACAAAGAAAGGTTCGTGTTCGACACTGTGTGACCTGCTTACCATGTTAATTCATTGCTCAGGGCATCATTTTATGGCTGGTCAAACATTCAGCAAACGCAGGTTCAATCCACAATGATTTCAAAATCATAGAGCAATCATACTTTTAGTACTTTTAGCACATGGATTGTTTTTCATTCTACTCTTTTTCTCTACTATTACTATTTTAGCCAAATAGGAAAATTACCCAAGGATCAGCAAAGTTTAAATGCGCACTCTGCAGTTCTGACTTTGTTGATGATGTAATGAAATCCTTTACAGATGTCTCTCTCTCTCTCTCTCGCTCACTTTTTGTATTCTAGGAAATTACTTATCCATTCATTATTCCGCACATCTTCTACCTCGTTCTGACTTCATCAGGAATATAAATCCCTCAGCAAAACCAAGATTTTCTAATGAAGAACATGTTTGAGGAAGGAAAAAAAAAAAGAACACTTGAACTAGACAAGAATCAAGATGTGTTAGAGAACAAAAACAAAAATAAACCACTCACGATGTGTTTTTTTTCTTCTTCTTCTTTCTTTGATTTTTTTAAAGTGTCTTCCAATTGGACTTCCAATTACCAGAAGTTTTTTTTTTTTTTTTTTTTTTTAAATGGATTTCAGTGGCTTACATTTAAGATCTTTACAAGTAAAAAAAGGTACCCAAACCCACCTCATTAAGACAACAAAAACAAGTCTTCCTCTTAAAAATGGCCCAGGGGAGGAAGAGATCATCTACATCTATGAATTACTCTGTCTTTTTGACTGCTCCCCGCTCACCGCCTGTAATCTTATTAAAGTAAGCATGTTAAAAGTCGACTCTTTTGTTTGTCACAGATCCGGTTCAGCTTTTGGTGCTCCCCTCAGGGAAGTTGAGTTTCTTTGAAGTAAAATATTTGGGTGTCTGTGGCTCCCAGTAAGGGTTTCATCCCACATACCACGTAGCCGCATTACACAGAGTGTTTATGACTATTACTGCACTTCCCCATGGCACACATGCCTTTGGAACTGAAGCGGAAAAAAAGGCCCACAGCTGCTTACGGACAATACTCTGAGTTTGCCGAGACATTAGTCATTTAACGTTTGTAGTGTGACAGCTAATGCGTCTCAACAACGACAGGCGTTGAACATCTTTCTCAAAAAGTAGTGAGGAAAATTTTTTATAAAAGACATGCACCATTTAACTTTAATCTTTAACATAAGTTTTACGCAACTAGTTTCAGATGACTTCAGTGCTTCTGGTGTTTACAATATAAGTAACAGTCAGACATTAACATTTGGCCATTTGGCAGACGCACCTATCCAGAGCAACTTAAAGAAGTGCTTTGAAGTCTCCATCATTGGATAGATCCTTACACTCGATTACTAGGTTACTAACTAAGTACTATCAGTCAAACATTGTTGGGAAGGGTTTTTTTTTTTGGGGGGGGGGGGCAGGTTGAAGAAATGCATAGGTCTTTAGTAGTTGTTTAAAGATTGGCAGAGACTCAGCTGGACATTTAGAGGAAGTTCATTCCACCACATTGGTGCCAGAACCGAAAGCAGTCTAGATGCACATCTTCCTCGGTCTCTGAGAGATGGTGGGACCAGTCGAGCAGTGCTGCTGGGTGCGGGGTGTGATTAGAGCTGAGATGTAAGTAGGTGCTGGGCCATTTTTAGCCTGGTAGGCAAGCTTGAGCATTTTGAATTCGATGCAGGCAGCTACAGGAAGCAAGTGGAGGGAGCAAAGAAGTTGGGTGATGTGGGAGAAATTGGGAAGGTTGAATGTGAGACATGCAGCTGCATTCTGGATCAGCTGCAGAGGACGAAGGGTGGACAGAGGCAGACCTGCCAGAAGTGAGTTGCAGTAGTCCAGCCTTGAAAAAAAAAGGGGAAAACAGTCTAGAAAGTCTAGGAACACTTGCCTCTCGGCTCTAATCAACCACATTCCCTCCGGTCCTCCAGCACTGCTCGGCTGGTCCCACCATCTCTCAGAGATCGGGGAAGAATACATCTAGACTGTTTTCTGTTCATACTGTATACAGTACGGCATATACATTCTTTTGGTTTGATTAACTTTTCAACTGCGTCGCAACTTAGATCTTATTCAAAAGGCAGATTTCACCTAGTGTTTGTGAATAAAAAATGGAAAGAATGAACTAAATACTGGTGTGTGAAAAACAAAGCTATATATCCTGTATATTAAGGCTGTAATTACCAACGCGTTAAATTTTACTGCACAAACTTACATGATTCTATTTATTTGGTTGGTTCTCTTGCATGCCATATGTAGATAGATATATCTAGTGTATGTATATGTGACTGAAAAAGAAATGAAATTTGCAAAATGCCAGTGTACGTACGTATGTGTGCATAAAGTGACATTGAATATTGTGATTATTGTCATCTGCTACATAGAGGTGAGTCGTTGTACAGTGTGATGGCAAATGGTAGGAACAATTTCCTGAACCGTTCTTTGTGGCAGCGAAGCTGGATCAGTCTGTTAGAGAATGAACTCCATTGGCTCTGGATGGGATCATGTAGTGGGTGGGATGTATTTTCCATGATTGACAGAAGTTTTGTTCAGTGATCTGTTGTCCCTCACAGTCTCCAACCTGTCAAGTTTGTGTCCAATTATGTGTTCAGCCTTGTGGATGATATTATTTATCTTGCCTGCATCCCTGGCACTGATGCTGCCCCCCCAGCAGACCACAGCACTATACAAAGGGCATGAGCCACAACAGACTGATAAAACATTTTCTGTTGCATACATTGAAGGATCTGAGCTTCCTCAGGAAATAACGTATGCTCAACCACTTCTTATACACAGTGTCAGTGTTGGTCCTCCAGTCCAATCTGCTGTTCAAGTACTTGTAGTTGTCCACAACCCCAACCTCCTCCCCCCTGATGGTAACAGGTGTAATCATAGTCCACTAACATCTCCTTGGTTTTTATGATGTTTAGGGGCAGAAGGTACGCTATACTCCGACTCTTGTCCATCCCTGATACACCACACCACTGCAGAATCATCAGAAAACTTATGCAGGTAGCAGGACTCAGAGTTGTATTGGAAATCTGAGGTGTACAGAGTGAACAGGAATGGAGAGAGGACAGTACCCTGAGGTGCTCCTGTGTTACTGACTACCACATCAGACAGGAAGTTCCCCAAACTTATAAACTGGGGCCTAGCTAATAGATAATCAGCTATCCAGGACACAATGGATTTGCTGACACCCATCCTGAGCAGTTTCTCACTCAGTAGAAATGGTTGTATTGTACTAAAAGCACTGGAGACCCATTACATACATCCAGGAAAGAGTGGGCACACTGCAATAGGTATATGACTGCATCATCCACTCCAACATGAGGCTGGTAAGCAAATTGTAGTGTGTCCAGGGAAGGTTTTACCAGTGGTCCTAGGTGTGCCGAAACTAGGCGCCCAAACACCTTCATGACTTGTGACGTCAGTGAAGTCGTTGAGGTCAGAAAGGATGGCCTTCTTAGGTATCAGTACTACACTGGGTGTTTTCCATAGCACTGGTATTCTTTTCTGCATCAGACTCAGGTTGAGGATACCAGACAGCTGAGCCAGACTTTAGAATCCTGGGGCTAATACCATCAGAGCCTCTGCCTTGTTTTGGTTGAGTTTTACCAGGATATGCTTTATTGATGATTGGATTTTCGAGCATTTATAAAACTGTACATGGATTTCACCTGGAGGATACAGATAATGGCAACAGTTTGGCGTCATGGTTGGCACTGTGCCTGAAGTGTTGAGGGATCAATTCCCTGTGCTGCGTGGGTTTCCTCCAGTTACTCCAGTTTCCTCCCTCACTACAAAGACATGCAGATTAGACTAATTGTGTGTTTCAAAATTTCTTGTGGTGTGTCCATGCTTGTGTCTTGCGATAAACTGCCACCCTGTCCAGGGTGTATCTTGCCTTGTGCCCTGAATCTCCTGAGATAGGCTCCAGGCCTCACTGCAACCCAGTACAGGATAAGCGGTATAGGAGTGAGTGAGTACACAGATATTCTCTCCTTACACATAGAAAAAAGGGCTGTTGCACTGGCAGCACTACACCTATGGATATTTTGCTTGTTTGAGAGCATACATACTTTACTAAACCTTTAATAACAGCCAGAGGTTTTACAGTCAAAGTAAAGGTTCATTTGCATGTTTGTGAGATTTGTTGGCGTGAGTCCAAGTTTAAAAAGCACAGTTTGTTATTGACATAAAATGGCTTCATAAGACCCTGTTTAAACCTGCATTAATGCGTATAATCAGATAGTTTGGGACAGATGGTGATCCTGGGTCTCAACAAGCATTTTTGTGCAGTGATTGATTGTAAAAAAAACAAAAAAACAATATGAGGTGAAATAATATCATGAACATTCACATTTTTGGAAAGCTGAGGGAGGTAAATGTCACTTGCCACACCCAGGCTTGATTCCTACCAGATCTAAGAGATCTCAGAAAGCAACACATCTTGCGACGGTCTAAAGAAATTCAAGAATAGATGAGTAACAAAGTAATTGTTTCTGTCTTTAAAGGGATACAAAGCCATTTCTAAGCCTTTGTGACACCAGTGAATCCACAAATGCACAAATGGAGAAAACTTTGAACGGTGGTGAACTTTCCGAGGAGTGGCCGGCCAAGCAAAAAAACTCCAAGAGCACAATGACAACTTATCCATGAGCTCATAAAAGAACCCAGAACAACATCTAAAGAACTGCAGGCCTCACCTGCCTCAGTTACGGTCATCATGATTCAACAATAAGAAAGAGACTAAGCAAAAATGGCATCCATGGGAGAGTTCCAAAATGGAAGCCACTGCTGACCAAAACGAACACAAAGGCTCGTCTCACATTTTTCCAAAAAACATCTTAATTATAACCAAAACCTTTAGGCAAATATTCTGTGGACTGAGAAAAGAGTTAAACTTTTTGGAAGGTGTGCGTCCCGTAACATATGGCGGAAAACTAGCACATTATTTCATAAAAAGATCATCATATCAGCAGTCAATCTTGGTTGTGGTAACGTGATAGTCTGAGGCTCTTTTTGACCTGGACTTCATAATCTGCCATACCTGCTGACTTGCCATAATTAATAGAAAAAATGAATTCTGTGCTAGAAAATCCTGATGGGGAATGTCCAGCCATCGGTTTGTGACCTCTGAATGGACATAAATAAATAAATAAACAAACAAACAAATAAATAAATAAGGTCATGTGACCTAGTTAAAGTCTGGAGTTAAATCTGACTGAGATGCTGTGGTATGACCATAAACCGGCCAGTTATGCTGAAAAACCCTCCAGTGTGGTTGAATTAAACCAATTCTACAAAGTAGAGTGGGCCAAAATTCCTCCTCAGAGATTTGAAAGACCAGATATTGCAAATGCTTGATTACATTTGTTTCCGCCTAGTGTGCCACAACCAGTGGCTGTATTAGGACTGAGGGCAATTACTGTATAACATTGGGCCAGGTAGTTTTGAACAGCTTTTTTTAAATTAATAAAATAAATCATCATTCAAAAACTGAATATTTATTTACTCTGTTATCTTTGTTTAACATTAATATTAATATTAGCTTGATGATCTGGATAATTTAAATGTAACAAATATGCAAAAATAATAATAATAAATCCTGAAAGAGGGAAATACTTTTTGACATCACTGTATATAAAATGTATAAAATTATGTACAGAGCCAGAAAATTACTGAATCACATCACTTGGAATTAAAGCAACCCAACAACTCTTGTATTATAATATAAATAATACAAATAGTCTTGTATTGAATCATCATCTGATTTAACTGTCATATCATCTATCACATATCACGAAGTGATTCTTATCAGAAATAGGGCACACTCGTACTGAGAAGCATGCTGAGCATATCAAGCACAGCAGCAAGGTACATGCTGTTATTTCGACTAAATGTTGGACAAAAAAAGCTTGACATTCTTCAACAGCTGAAAAGAAGACACAATGCAATTTCTTTTGAAACTATAGGATACAATACCATCTCGTCTTTCGAGTTGCGACACGAGTTGCAGCCCATTCAGTAGCTCCGTCTGTTCTTTATACATTTACTTTTTTGCTTTTTGTTTCAATTGCTTGTTTGAATTTTTTTTCTCATTTGCAAGTTTTTAATAGGTTATCCTATTTCACTTTGTCATAAATACAATAAATCCAAATATAAATATAATTGAACATTAAAAGTTGCATTGCATTTCTCTTCAATTCACTTATTATTATTATTATTATTATTATTATTATTATATCTATCAATCAATCAATCAATCAATCAATCAATCATTCGGAATCCTCTTGGGAGGACATCCATGTCCCTGGTATAAACAAATACACTCAGAAAAATTCTAGTGGTTCTTCCTGCATTTTTGTAAATGTTGGTATTGTTTATGATTATGGAGTACTTTTTTTGTGGTGCTTTTTCGTCAATCTCTTTAAGTTATGGAGGTGTATTTTTATGTCCTTTCTATCAAAATACTTCAATCCTACACACTTCTGGTAAAGCAGCATAATATCTCTCTCTTGTAATTTGCATAGATTATGTTTGCATATTGTTTTATGTTTCATCACTCCATGATACTTGCATGTTACATGTTAAATAATAACTCACATCCACTCTCCATGGCAGAAACCATTATGGGGACACACATTGCTAGGCCGTGAACAAAGTAGGTGGGCTGTTTGTTTGCATGAGAATCCTGTGACTGATTTGAATTTTTCAAATGCTAAGCGCTGCATGATTCTGCATTTGAAATCAATGGCGCTGGCAAAGTTCAGGGGTAAAACAGAGTTGAGAGGTGAGAAAATCAAAGCTATTCACTGTTCTCATGCTGATATCGCTGGTGTTAAAGGCCTCAATCTCTCACACAACAGGCCAACATTGTAAAAGGGATCATTCTAAGGCTTGACGTCAATCCACTCCTCGCAAAATAACATAGGTCAGAGGGCCATGAAGCATACGCTTGAGATGTATTAAATCCTTAAAATACTGTTTAGAACAGTAGAGACCTGTAGGAAGTTGCTTGTGTCTGGTAATACAACATATCTCGGTTAAGCAGCATTTATGATTCGTTGTAAGCGATAAATTTCATGTTGTAATATTGTTATTTTCCACCTTGGCATGCTCAATGGGTGAAATAAAATAATAAATAAAAAAATATTTAGTTTCTGAAAAGTGAGTCATTTGTTTGCTCTGTCAGAGCATATAAAGTTAATGAAAATCCACTAGGCATAATTTTAAACAGACAAGCCTGAGTGACTTTTGGTTCTATGCTTCAGATATTCATGCACTTTCTAGACTGAAATTGCAGCGCAGCAACAAAACTGGACAATAATGTGTAGCTTAGCAACTAAATAGTTAGCTCACAATAGAGAGCAAGCAACAAGTCAGGACAATTATTAGTATAATCAGTTTTTAATCAAACACCACATGTAGAAATGAACTGACCCATAAGAAATGTTTACTATAAATTTTTACTATGTACTATAGTACAGTACCATAGTATTCCAACATTGCCATGGTAAGTACCATAGGATGGCATAGAGTACCAAGGGCGGTACTGTAGCACTTCAGTGGGTACTGGGATTTCACCAATATTTTAGTGACTACTTAATAGGTGTGACAGTAGCAACCAAAGTTAAGCTAAAAGCAGGTATCTAATAGGTATGTTTGTACTTAATACTGGTATGGTAACAGGTAAATGGCATACACAATAGAGTTGTAAAATATAATTTTTAACTCTGTATTTAAAAATTAGTTTGTTCATGTAATTTTATATATATATATATATATATATATATATATATATATATATATAAAATTTAAGTACAGGACAATGTTAGTTATAATTTACTCTAAAAGCAAAATGACGTAGACCAAACATGGCTGATGGTGAACATTCGGGGTAATGGGGAAATCTGTATAAATCTGTATATATATCTGTATAAGGAAGCTATGCAAGCACACACACACACAAAACAGTGATGTTTATTGGTTAAGCAGATATAACCATTTTATACCCTCCTTTTAAGTACTTATTCTGTGCCATCCTATATTTAAAATTTCAATACCCATGAAGCAAAACCAAATAAATCTCAGCTTTCTCATTTTTAGTTTTATTGTGACTGTCTCAGCAGGAATAACGTCAGGTTTGTCCTTTGAAGTGAGCATTGAGAAAATCTTCAAGCAGCACAGAAAAGATGGATCCTCTCTCTCATTGCCCCCCCCCTCCTCTCTGGCACTACTTCATACGGCGCAAGAAAAAAGAAGGTGGTATAAGAACTGTGGTTTTTACGTGCTAAGCCGTCCGTCAAGCCGAAAATGGGTTTCTCTCTCTCTCTCTCTCTCTCTCTCTCTCTCTCTCTCTCTCTCTCTTTTTTTTATCTATGTGGTGGTTGGAGAGCTGTTGTGGGGTCTGATTTAAATGCAATGGCTCATCTGTGTGAATGTGCACATCAATGTGTACTACCACACAGAGCTTTACAAACATATTCTATCACAGATACTGTAAGAGTTGCTTCCTTTTCGGAACAGCATCATCCGATGGGTCTTCCCAAGTCCACGACGGACGTGTAGCTTAAAGTTAATCTTTATGAAATGTGATTACTTTTGGGGGAATTAATTTGTGTATGAGTATTAGACAACCTATCAGGGCATGGCTGAAAGCTGATTGATGTACAGTACAGGCTTCCTCAGAGACACATCTACACATCTTTTCAAACCATGCACTTTAACACATTCCGAGGAAAGCGCTATCCGCCTCTTCTGCATACGAGTTCTAGACCTCAAGGATCGGCTAATGTCTTTGTGATTGACGGAGCAGTGAGAGTATGCCATCTCTCCCACCCGGAGAACTCCTTTTATGTGACTCAAGGTTGATGGGCAATTTGTCAAATCCCTTGGATAAGATCATTCGTATCAAGAGAGTGGTACATGTTGTAACACCCACACTTCACTCACAATATAGCTAATATTATGTAGTCATCAGTTTGAGCACCCAGGCAATATTTTTTCCTTCTTGTTCCTCAACCCCCATATTCTCTAACAGGTGCCTTAATATCTCAGCAAATAAGGGCTGTTTGAACAAACGTGACTGACGCTGATCTAGCTGCGTTTCTCCGAGGCAGAGCTGAAAGACGAAAAAGTGCCTTTTCTTCAAACGGCAGAATGCATCATCCTCCCCTCTGCGCTCAGCCTCACCTCAACCTCACGGTTAATGTATTCTGCATTGCAGAACATTAAAGCGCCAATCAAACGGAGTGTGTCAGGGTTCCAGCGGCGTTGCGGAACGAAAAAGCCCTCCTACGGACCGAGCGCCGAGGAGGAATCATGTGTGCGAGTCCTACCCACAGGCAAAGTTATCTTTTCATGTGGCTAACCCGCACAGTAGCTGACAAATAAAAATAACTAGGCTGATAAGGATGCAAAAGAAACGGCACCTTTTGTGATGATAAAATGCAAACTCCAGAGTTTAGATGTATCTCTAGTGCATATCGATTGGCTCGAGTTCAAAGAGTGGTAATAAATGAATACACTGAGGAAGCCTCGGAGCATTGGATATCTAAAATATGTGTCACATCAACCATTATTCTGTTCCCACTGAGCAAGCATACACTTCATTGTTGTGGTCTGCTTTCCTTATTTGGTCATAATGTTCCTCTTAGCATACTCTTTTTACTGATTGTTTCTGCTTGTTTATTTAAGTCCGTTATCTCTCTGTTTGAATTGCCTCAGTGCAGTTTCTTATATTTTTGGATCCTTCTATCTTGGTATTTTCCTTCCTGCTTGTCTACGGCGTGATTAATGATGGTATATAGACTGTATATTCTGACAAATAAAGGACGATCAGAAGCCATGATGGTCCTTAACTCGAGCTTGCACAACATAATAACTCAGAGAACTTGTATTTTTTTATTATGCCTTACAGGAAGGCAGCATTAGTGTTGTTGTTTTTTTCTCTTTTTCATCTGACTTGACCTGTTTTTGTGGTTTGTTGCTGCCAAACAGTGCCAAACTACATCTCTGGTATGGTATACAGATTAGTACTCATTAGTTAAACCATGAATTCTCAATTATGATTGGTCAATATCATGTGATCAATTAATTCTATACTGTGATGGATTGACACCCTGTCTACGGTGTACCCCACCTTGTGCCTAAAGTCTCCTGGGATAGGCTTAAGGCCCCCGCGATCCTGTTCAGGATAAGCTGTATAGACGATAAATAAATGAATGAATGAGTAATTTTCACTAAAGAGGCATTCAGGTAAAGCCAGGACTTTTAATTGGGTAGAATAACAGAACATCTTTATGAGATGTATGAGATAACTCTCTTTATTTCTCTATATAATCCTCTGGTACATTAATACATTTCAGCTCAGAGGCCATCATGGTGGAGGGGGGGATTATGGGGTGAAACATGTCGCAGTTAGTTTAGCTGTTTTATTTAATGTTGCAAGGTCAACATATATAATTAGCAAATTAGCTTGATGCTAAAACATACAAGTTTCTAACATTTGTTCTGCTGGACACAGTTTATGGTTAAATGAGGCCTCTTATACACATGTACTAATGTTATTTTCTATCTGCTGAGCCACTTGGAGGGAAACTGAATATACAGAATATCTCACACTGGAAATAGTTTACACTGTTCAAACATACATATGTTACCTACAGGTAGACATGATAATTGTACAGTACGCACATAGAATTTATCTTGCAGAGTAAAAAAATACATGGGTTAAAGCTAATCTGCAGTGAGAATGAATGGACATTACCAGTGTTCGCTTGATCTCAGATCTGATAAGTTTTAAAAATAGACCTCAACACTCAACACAGTGAATGCAGATCAAATTCCTTATCAGTTAATATTAACTCAAGCTAGCTTAGGTGTGTTTACAGTATGTAACGAGAAAGCTAGCGACAGATAGAGCAGGAAACACTCAACAAGTGCTGAAAAACCTTCAGTTTATCATGTTATCTCAAACAGCTTTGTAAAAAACAAACAAAAAAAGTGTGTTTTAATGTTTAATGCTTGAGTTTGTGGGAAGTGTTACAATTCCCTCATATGAACACTCATACTGACTATACATTCTAGTTCTTGAACATTTTTGAGTTAACATGCTAATCATCCAGCATCACAACTGCTCAGCCTCTCTCTCTCTCTCTCTCTCTCTCTCTCACACACACACACACTCACACACACACACACTGCTGCATCCTGCTACGGTAATCACAGTAAGCATAAGCTCCTACCCTGGCGAGAAAAAAAAACAAAAAAAACAGACAACATCAAATGCTCCAACTGTCTGCAGCATTTGCATGTTGCCTTTGATGTGGGAGATTTAGACAAAGCGCCGCTGCCTAGATGAACAGCGTGAAGGTTAAAGCTGCTCTGGCAAGAACGCAGGGGCTGAAGAGGGGCATAGCTTTTCAAAACAGCAGAGTTCAGATGAATATAGTACTGTACATATGCTAGACGCATGGCAGTCAAAGCTTACATAAGCACTTTTAGAATCATTACTTATGTTGTAACTTAACGCTACATACAGTTTTTCTCTTACCAGCCTCATCCTCTTGAAGTTAAGAACATAAACAAATCTTAGCATTTTTACCAAGAGATTCAAAAGCATAGAAAACTTTAATGCACTGACACTTGATATTCCTTCCAATAAATTTACAATAAACATCTCATTACAAAATGTCAATGAAGACATAGCACCTTTGCAGATCTTTTACCTTTTAAGCATCCTCCTCATTCTTTATCCTGTATCGAACGTCAGTGTCTGGCAGCGCTGTCTGACCCTTAGAGGATGGACTGTGGGCTCCATTAATGCAAACTAATGAAAAAGAAGGCAGAGAAACAAAAACAGGTGTTGTTGTACCAAATGTACCAAATGCGTACATTGTCAGATGTATGCAGTGTGCATCTTCTGCAAGTGCAATACAAGCCCATGATGTTCGGAAGTGGTGCGGAAACTGGTACTGCTAAGAAGCGGCAAGCAAGCCGAAAAGTGAAAATAACTGAGAGAATGGAGTGACTGTGTATCCTAGTAACTAGACAATGTTTGTTGGACTTATGAACAAATTGGACTTATGAACAAAGCTCTCGGAACAGGACTTTTTCATACTGTATTTATGTGATGCGGCCGCCATGCTGATATTCAGTACAGCAGCACAACCTTGAGTGTGATAACACATCATCGTCATTGCCAACACATATTCTAGACACATATCCTGGTGTACAGTAAATAACTAACTAATGCGACTGGACCTGCTTACTGACAGTTAGTGTAATTAAAGGCAGTGAAAGCAGTTCTAAAGTATTATGTAGCCAAAAGGTGAGAACAACATGGGAAATGACAAGGTAAATTGCACACATTTCTCTTTATGTCTCCACTTATTCCATTTAATAACCTCAGCTAAGTAACTGTTCTGGAGCTGTATCCCATATAAAATTAAAAAGAGAGCGATAGTGCACTACGTAGGGTGTAGAATCCTTCGGTCCACACACCAAAAAATGCCCTTAACAATGGGTTAATGATTATTAGACCACCATTAAAATGGAATGTTACATATAGTATAATGTCCCAGTGCTGTTATACTCTATATCAGGACTCATGGAATGCCTCACATTCGATCAGAATTAAGAAAATGCTTGGATCGATTTGTTCTAACAAAATGTATTATTTTAACTAACTAATAATGAGTTAAAATAATACATTATTTTTAATGAAAATTGGTTTCCATTATATTTTTATGTTTCTTTTTATGTGATTCCATTCAGGGCTCACTTGCCTAGGGCAACCAATATCCGGGTTCAGGCA
Organism: Clarias fuscus; assembly: GCA_030347435.1. NCBI lineage: Eukaryota > Metazoa > Chordata > Actinopteri > Siluriformes > Clariidae > Clarias > Clarias fuscus. The sequence goes on from CM059206.1 coordinate 34,245,586, forward strand.
AGGTAATTTACTCATCTGTTTGCCTAATTGGGACAGCACATAATAAGCGTGAAAAACTCCCAGCATGCTTCATCCTTGGCTCATATACAGCCTATCATAGATCTTGATAATGTGCAATGAATGACATGGAAAGAGTAAATCATTTAACAGGTGTAATGTTCAGGTGCAGCATCGACATGCAACACAACAGAGGAACCTGTCGGTTAACACCATTGCATGTAAACAGTCAAACCACTTCCTGTTCAGATATCTAACGCATGACAAAGCAAAGTTTTGCCGGAAACGATTGACTATTCATTGTGAAGAAGCTGAAACTCCACGTTCTCATGCAGAGAATGATCTCCACATGCTCTGAGGTCGAACATCAGCGTTATGGTTGTCATGGTTACAGAAACTCAGTGGCATGATTCCTGAAAATTAAACTTCCACTGCAAGTTCATCTGTGAAATACATGAGGCTGTTGAAGTAGTGCTAGTAGAAAAGTGTTTTTAAACAACGAAAAAAGGTAAGCTTTAAAATCTGGGGCTGTCTCTTATTGCTCTTAATGTCAAGTTCAGAGGGGGCAACCTGTTACATATTTTATGGCGAATGATGCCAAGTCCATTAGAAGAAGAAAGGTATGTAGATTTTTGAAATATCGTATATTATAAAAAATGTAAAATATTTGAAACATTAATGAACATTTGGTTTATAGATTTTGTATTAATTAAAGGACATTCAGAAGAAAAAACTGATGGTTATGATGTGCACATACTATATATATATATATATATATATATTATATGCCATTATATGTACAGCACCAGTGTCCATATACAGGATAAGCAGTATAAAAGATGAATGAATATATATGATGAATGAATTAATATATGAATATATATATTCTATACACAGTATAATTGTTACCTGTTAACTGTATGTTTTGTACGTTAAAAAATATAATTTTCCGCTATGGCTAATAACATTAATATTTAAAATAAGAGCAAGAGTGTCAAGAGCAACACACTTGTGCTCCTTTCTGCTTCATCAGCTATGGCTGTGTAGGTCAGAACATTGGTACGTGCTATTGTATAACAAAATGACAAACGGCACTAATTATGTCGCAAGCATTTCTGAAAGTCTTTTCCTTTTCCAGCATGGAACGATTGAGTTCTCACTGATCGAAATGAACCAGACTTTGGGGTAAAGTGTTCGCTGAGATACCCAGGGGTCCCTAATATGAATTTTTTTTTTCATGCTACTGTGGCCTCATATAAGAAGAGCTCTAGTGCTCTATAGCTTTAGAATCTAGTTTTCCACTAGTTCTCCTGGTTTTCAGATCCACGGATTAATTGATTGATTGATTGATTGATTGATTGATTGATTGATTTGTTTGCTTATTGTTAATAGTTGATTATTTAGTTAATTAATTTACTAACTAAACAAACTAGTTTCCCCTAGTACTTCTGTTTGTTACAGTGTCTTTATTTATTTATTTATTTATTTATATTTTGAATGTTTGTCTATCTGTGTCTCCTAGCTCTTCTATTCATTTTGTGTCTAACTTTGAACCAGTTCGCCAGGGTCATTTAGTATTCCTATGAGTTAGTTAGTTATCTAGTTAGTTCTTTAGGTTGAGTGTTTGCTTCTAGTGTCTTGTCCTTGTTGTTACACAAGTCCTCCTCATTTACACAATATTGCTTAGTTATCATGTTAGGTGGCATAGTGGTTAGCATTGTTGCCTCGCACCTCCAATCCTCAGTTCTGTGTGCAAGGAGTTTGCATGTTCTCCATGTGGCTAATGAGTTTCCTCTGGGAGATCTGGTTTCCTTCCACAATCCAAAGACATGCTGAGTATTCTAATCGGTATTCCCAAATTGCCCGTAGTGTGTGTGTGTGTGTGTGTGTGTGTGTGTGTGTGTGTGTGTGTGTGTGTGTGTGTGTGTGCCATGCAATGGAGTGGCACCCTGTCCAAGGCCCAAAGGCTCCTGGGATAGGCTCCAGGCTCCCTGTGACAGGATAAGAGTTGTAGAGAATTAATGAATACGTTATTGAATTAGTTAATTTGTTTCTTTCCTTCCTTCCTTCCTCCCGTCTCTAGTCCTTATTGTGCGCTGCCTCTTTCTTTCTTCTGTCTCAGGCCTGTTTAAAGTTGAAGTAGAACAGGCTGCCAAAAATCTGGTTTGTTTGGACATCAGGTGGAAATTCTCATTTGTTGACTTTGCTTTCCATAAACCAATCCAGTAAACATGTATCCCTCACTTGATTCATTTGCAGTAATTGGTACAAGTCGCTTACACACCGAGTAACGGCAGCTTGAACGTGTCAGTGCAACCCATTAACGGAAACAAATCGAGGTAAACACAGCTAAATGATGCTCACAGATCATAATGGATCCTTAATGTCTCCGTCTTTCTTCTATCCTTGAGAGAACAGCAGAGAGAAGAGAAGAAATGAAATAAAACTATTTCTTGCTCTTCTGCATGTCTGCGCCTCGGCGTAGCAGCCATGTGCTCGGAGATGAAACGGCGAGAGCGCAGCTTTGAAATCCTCCTCAAGTCAAAATTAACATTTTTATTTCAACTCCAGCCAAGTGAGAGGAGAACCGGGGCCGGGCAGACCACTCTGGGCAATACACATAATTGTTTATTGTGTGTAAACTTCAGGGAACAATGGTTGGGGAATAAATGCTGCATGTAGGAGGAGGAGGCGAACTGCTGGAACGATCACAAAGCAAGAACATGGCCTTGTTTTCTCCGTAGGATGACCACATGAAAGACAAACCCGTTAGGCCCATTACTATGGTTCCATAATGTATGCGTTTTAATAATTATCACACAATATAAACCCTCTCCATCACACGCTCCGCCACAGGGGGAGGACATATGGTTCTTTTTGATACTCTTTGCTTTTTTTTTTTTTTTTTTTTCCTTCTGAATTCAGCCCTGCTTTTGTCTTGGACGATGCTGTCTTGGTTTACCAGAGGAATTATAACTTTCATATTGGTTAGATTAACTTGCAAAACTCAGAAGTTTAAGTTTCACTCAAATTAAAGCACTTGTTAGAATTTTGCATCGTAATATTCTTTTATCACCGTGCTTCTGGTTAGTCAGAAGGTGTTGATTAGTTTTCTATAACAGCAGCTTCGACAGTAGTTCCAGCCGCAAGACAAATCACAGCTTGACGCTAATGCACCAGTTCTAACATTTGTTGATTGTTGTTTCTATAGTAACGTACAGTATATAGGACTGTGCACATAAAGGAATTAGAACCATAAGCGATTGAAGTCGTCTGTAAGCATGTGTTTATTTGGCATTTTGGGAAAGGTCCCCAGTATGAGCACTTTGTAACACTCAAAGGTTAAGCTGTTCTTTTAAGTTTTCTATACGCTAGAGTCTTCAAAGCTAAGAACTACATGGCAAAGTTCCTCTCATGGTCTTATTGAAGGAAAAGAGAGGCTGATGAATTATACATTTTATGACATAAGTGATGAAAAGCTCTATGTTGTTTTGTGGATGAAATTCCTCAGTGGCTTTTCAAAAGCTAGCATTTTATAATATTAATTTGTCTAACTTTCCTTAATGATACTTTACACTACCAAGTTTGTCTGTGCTCTGATTTAGTCACAAGCCCTTTTACAGTTCAATAAAAGAAATATCTGTTGTTTTCATGCCTTTTTATAACACGTCCCACTATCTCCTTCTTTCTCCCCATACTGTATGAGAACTCCTATGTACAGTACTCAGTAACGAGGAAGAAAGCCCCTTTAACCTTGCTGAAAGGTTCCCAGAACCTATAAAGATTTGTCTTAAAACCTTATATAAAAATGTTCCCAGGCTGTAACTCAAAACGTTTCTAGAACATTATCTGAAATTTTTTCGAGAACATTGCACAAACGTTCGCTGATCATTATCCATAACGTTCTCAGGACACACTGTAAACCCTAATGCTCAAAGTAATTAAACATATTGAGTACTGTTAACTTAAATCATTATAATTAGTACAAAATTAATAGCCCTTGATGAGTATTTAGAACTTTTTGGTATTTATGAGTTTGTAGAAATGAGTTGTAATGTAGTTAGCTGAACAAATTTGATATTTCAAGTAACTGTAAGTAATTAAGTAATTAGTTACTTAAGTTTAGTGGTTAGCACTGTCGCCTTGCACCGCCAGGGTCCGGGTTCGATCCCGGCCAGGCTCGATTCCCGTCTCTCTCCCCGTGCTTGGTGGGCTTCCTCCGGGTACTCCGGTTTCCTCCCACAGTCCAAAGACATATAGGTTAGACTAATTGACGTTCCCAAATTGTCCGTAGTGTGTGAATGAATGAGTGCGTGTATGTGTCTGATTGGCACCCTGTCCAGGGTGTACCCTGCCATGTGCCCTAAGTCTCCTGGGGTAGGCTCCAGGCCCCCCGTGACCCTGAATACAGGATTAAGCGGTATAGATAGTGAGTGAGTAACTGTCACCTTAAAGTTCCTCCAACTTAAAATCTTTCAGATTAGCGATTTTGTGTCTGACGTCATCAGACACAACAGGGCACTGGTGGCTCAGTGGTAGGTGTTCCGCCCGGGCCCGGGTTCGATTCCCAACAACTGGATGAAGTGCCTGTCCCAAGCCCAGATAAAATGGGATGATTGCGTCAGGAAGCGCATCTGGTGTAAAACCTGTGCCAAGCCTGTATGCAGACTGGATTGTCTGCTGTGGCGACCCATTGCCGGGAGCAATTTATTTGATTTGCAACAACAACAAAAAAATGTATAGTTGCTATTAAATAGTATGAGTTAGGCTACTGAATAATGCAAGTAAAGAACGATTAATATGAATGAGTACAACAAACTCAAAAACTGAAAGTTCTGTTTACTTAAAATTGGAAACATCTTTACTTAAAAAATTTGATGTAACTGATTACCTCAAATTTTTGGAGGTTTACTTATTCGTGGTTAGAGAACTGGACAACTGAATGTGCTAGAAAAGAAAAAAAATCTGAAGAACATTCAGCTACCGTAATGTTGTTAGCTGGGAACTAATTTAGTAGTTATCTGCTTACTTACTTATCTGGCAAACTAATTAAGAAGCTATAAAGTAAAGATTGAAACAGATCATACATGGTTCTTAAAATTTATATTATATGTGTAAGAATGTATGTTAAAATGAAATTTAAAAATAATATAAAGTCATTATAGCAAATACAATGTGTTTTATAAACACTGAAATAATCGAACACAGACAATGCTGATCCTGTGTACACGCCCATCTTTGGCAGACGCTAATGAATATTAATGAGTATGTGAATCCAACAGTCAGGTGACAAGGTGTCGAAACAAACAAGATGCCGGAAACCCAAACAAGTGAAGATTTTTCTTGGCAGGTTCTGCAAAAAGCTTGCGTCTTTTTTTTGCGAGTTGGCTCTGTGTCCGCCACGATGATTGTTTTAAAGAAAATTATCATTTCTCAGGTCTCAGGTCATGTGATCTCAGTGCCATGGAAGGGAGGATGGGTCTAATTAGTCTAATTGATGGTCTAATTTATTTCTTTATATGAGAAATAAAAAAAATGTGTCTTTGAAAAAAATGATTCATTCAAAATGTTTTAATTTGAATATCATTATGAAATGCGCAATGATGTGGAACATGGTGTAGACATGCAGTGTTCATTATGATGAACTAGCAAAACAGATGGCCACGACTGGCTAGTGATTGACAGATATGGGATGGCGGTGGCATCTTTGGGAAAGATATCTTCTTACAGTACCTCTAAAAAAATTCAAATCACGATCTATTGAATGTAAAAAAAAAAATCATATTTTATGTGTTCAGTTGGCAAGGGTTTAATGAAAGACTGATGATCTGATTGATATTGACCATTCGTGGTTCAAATGCAGGACAGTGCATACATAATAATTTCTTTACATCATGAGTTTTGGGGGAAAATAAATAAATAAATCATACATACATATTCTTGTACTTTCTGGTATTAAAGTTTAGTGTGTAATCTCCTTTCAGGGTTTCATGGGATATTTGACAAATATTTTTATACGATGCTACATTTTCCCAAGGACGACATAAAATGAAAGAGCGAGCATGGCTTTGAAGGCTCTCTCTAACAGACATGATTTTATCTATATTTTACACAAGCTCAGCCCACGAGAAATGAATAATGCTGAGGCAAACTGTAGCCAGCTGGTCAGACTCAGAGGCTGAATTACTGAAAAGGGAGATTTTGGATCTTGGACTTTTTTTTTTTTTTTCAAGGCAGGCACATCGATCAGTCATAATAAATAATAAGAGTGTGAAGTGTGGTAAAAGGCAGGGTGTGAAGGTGTAAACTCAGTAGTGGTTTTATTTGGGCGAATCCAAGAACTAAAACCAGAGTCTATAGCAAAAGTCATAACACATGCATTTGGGATTAATACATGGGGAATTCATAATCAGAAATGTGCCAGGAAGGAAAAGGAAGGAACTGGGGTTCTGACTTGTCGGTCACATAAAAACATGATAAGACCTTGCAAAGATAAGAGGGTGTTGAAATCAAACCAGGGCTTTTGTTTGTGCAGAATAACAGAACACAGTTATGAGAGTAAAAACTCTCTTTATTTCTCTATATAATCCCCTGCTTCACTAATACACTTATCCCAGGGTTTCACTAGTGTTTGGACACCATCAAGGTACAGTAGAAGGTTTTCTCCATACACAAGAGCCATGACAGGACTGCCTTCTTCACTTCTGAAACATCGGCCTCCCAGGAACTCCTTTATTGGCCCAAACATGTGGAAATGGCTTGGATTGAGGTCAGAACTGTACAGAGATGTGATTGTGTGTACAGTTCCAACAGACAGTTGTGTCTCTTCTGCAAGTTGGGCATAAGTTAAGAGTCGATTTTCAAGGATCCGGTGTTCCACTTGCTGATTGTTCACAGGAATGACTGCAGCAGTGGGTTCTGAGTGACCTCGAGTCAGGATTGTTATTCATGGAAATATACTTTTGCAACTGTCACGGCGTGCGCCTGTGATGGGCGTGCGCCCAAATCTATTATCGCTCACTTCGTAGGCTCCCTAAGTAGGCGGCACCCCTTCTGCAGGTGTGCAAAGGGACGGGGCCGCCTATGCGGGCCGGCTGGCAGTTATTAATGTTAATAGGATCTCGGGCTTGCTCCGCATTATAAAAGCAAGGCGCGGAGTTTAGTCCGGGGTCCGAGAGGAGCGTGGTGCGGTGGGGCTCGGGAGTGGCGTGGGAGTGGGGCGGTGGAGCGTGCCCCAGAGACTTTGTAAAAGGACATTGGATTTCCGCCCCTTTGATCTCCGCGCTGAGGACAGCGCGGGAAAGAGCTGCACGAGCTCCCACGTTCATCCTCCGTTCCCGCGTCGAGGCCGCCTTCGCGTCCTCGCCGCCGAAGAGGAAAAGGCCGCGAGGAGGACAGCGTTAAGGCCACCGATCCCAGCCGGGAAAGCCGCCCAGCCGAAGGACGTCCGAGCGAGACTCCCGCCTGAGGCCGCGCCCACAGAGAGCTGGGAGGGGCCAGGCCGGCCATCGACAGCGGGGAGGAACCGAGAGGGAGCGTGCAGGAGCGCTGCCTCGCGTGCTCCATTCGGCCACTCCGCCCACCGCCGCCAGCCGCGTGCCCGCATGCCAGCTGGGCACTGCCTCGGACCATGCATGTGCACACTTTATCCCTTCCCTTCCTTTCCGTCCTCCCTCCTTTTACCTTTTCCTTCCCTTATTTATTCCAAATAAATTATCCTTTTCCCCTAAGATCTCGCCTCGTGTCTGTGTTTCATGGTGCCGCCCGTGCAACTTTGGGTCAAACCCGTTACAGCAACATTCAGATGTTTCGTAGGCTTTCACCATCATTCACGAGAAATTTGATCACAAGTCCTGGTTTGACTTGAACGGCCCTTGTACTTTGCCACAAACAGGTATACGTAAACAGAGTTACACAGAACTGGTAACACAGTAAGATAACAAACTTGAAGACAGGACAAGATCAGAAGAAAAAGTGCCGTGAGATACAAAGTTGAGTGCTGGCTAAGGTAGACAAATGACCCCAATGGCCACCCGTAGTACCAGTGATACAGTTAGTTATTTAACCTGAACTATCTGATTTTGGCTCTCCATAGCTTTTCATTTAAGCAGTTTTACTTCTGCTGTTTTGATTCGTTATTCCAAAACCATCAAGTCTATCAACTTTGCCACGTAGCTGTGAGCTACACCACCTGAAAAGTTTGGACACACCTTCAAACTCCATATTCGTTCCTGATTTTTATTTCTTTCCTCATTGTGAAGCAATGCTGAGGACGTCCAAAATATGCAATAATCTCCTCTGAACAGTTGAATTATTGAGATGTGTCTGCCACCGATGCTCTGTAAAGCCTTCATAACGGCTCTAATCTGAGGTGCTGTTTGTTAATCTGTGATTTATGAGGCTGGTAACTCTAAATGAACGTCTCCTCTGCAGCAGAGGTAACTTTTGGTCTTGCTTTCAATGAGAGCCAGGTTCAAAAACTAAGAAATTTGCAAGTGATCTATCAAATTTTGGAGTTAAAAAATGTGTGTGTACATTTTATTTTAACAGGACCCTTTTCCTTCTGTTCTGCTGTACAAACATTATGAAGCAAAATGCAAATATTTACCAGCGCAGGTTTGGCAAGCTGTGGTCGGCCCATGTTGCTTCCTCGTTCACTTCGATTATCTGAGGTAGAGAGAAAGAGAAAGAATGAGTTTGATTAGAAAAAAAAGTTCTGCTCTTTGTTCCTACTGTTCTGCAAGAACCCTGATCCTGAGTAAGTAACAGAAGTGATGCAATGTACAGGAACTTTCAGCATTGCTGTTGATGTCTAACTTGGATAAAGTTTTTTATGTCGAAAAACATTTTATTCACATATCATCGTCAGTAAGTGTTTTATGCTGGTCAGGAATCTATTGGATCCGGAGCCTGGAACACTGAGTGTGAGCTCAGTCCATCACAGGACACCATGCACAACATGGTGTATTTGTACACTCATTCACATTCTACAGGAGTGCAGACAATCCAACTTCAGACATACGCTTGAGAGGTCAAATGGAAACCGTGCGGACACTTTACGGAAGGTTACTCTAGCTCAGGAGTGAACAGGGAATGCTGAAGCTTTGAGACAGCGGTGCTATCATTGTATTAAAAAGGCTACACGCACAAAAAAAGGACGGTGGTCAGGCTTGTTCAGTACAGTGATGTCCATCCTCAACAGATCCTGGTCAGTGGTTATGTGGACCACATGTGAGAGTCGCTAAAAGGGGAATGTGCCAAAAGTTCCTGAAAAGTTTCCTATGGTGAAAAAAAATATCCAAAGAAAGACCAGAGCATGTGGGAAAGGATGTAGGGAAAGAGAGAGGCAGAGCGAGAGAGAGAGAGAGAGAGAGAGAGAATGAAATCAGAGGAGGGTACAGGAAGTGAGCGCTGTGCCACTATGCTGCTGACCCTTGACGCCCATCTGCGTGTCGGTAGCGGGCGACTCGGGCACCGTTCCAGCTTTAACACAGGACTCCGGCTTTGATCGACTGCCAGCGATTCATCTCTTTAAAGAAGCAGGAAGACGGGGGAGAATAGACCTCAGCTGCCAATTATTGGAAAAACATCAAGGTCTGAGTGGAAAGAAATGGAGAGAGATTAACTAAATCACTTTGGATGCTCGCTGTTGTTTTTTGCTCAGCGAGAATGGAAAGTGTGATTAACAGAACGCAGTTAAATTTAGACGTGTGTGTTTGCATGCATGGCAAAAGGGACACGCAGACACAGAAAGCGAGGCTGGATGTATATATACGGTTAATTACTGTGTGTGCACATGGTCTAGACGTACAGTACACAACCGCCGGATGAGAGAACGAGAGATGTGCAATGTGCCAGCTCAGCACAAAGACATGGAAAAACATCTGGGTCAAAAATAAAAGTGTATTTATCCCACAGGCTTGTAGAAGGATTCACACACGTGACAGATTTGTGCGGATAAATATCACTTTCCATTTTTTACCTGGCTAAATATGGGCGATTTGAATCTGTCACTGAAACTAAGCATGACATTTCAGGGAGCTCGAAAAGCACTTTTTGTTTTTGTTGAGACCATGTATGAATGTTTCTGAGTAGGCATGTTGTGCTCCAGCGTCTCTTGTGAGTCTTAATATCTATAAAGCCTCCGTGCTTGTTAATCTCTGTATTTAAAAAAAGGGCTCTGTGCATTTTAGTTTCACTTACATGGCCAGGGTCATCCCCGAAGTTTCAGTGAAGCAGGCATGGGCTTTGTGCCAGTCAGTCCCGGGGATGATGAGTGGTTTCTGCCAGTCTCTCCGAAAGGGGTGAGGCTTTGTGCATGACATGCATACTAAAGAAGTTAATTCTAATAACGGGATGGAATCTTTTTCCATCACAGTAAACGGTGTACAACCACTGGAACTGTCACTTACACTAAGGAATGGGTGTGGCCTTTTTGCTTGTCAATTCTAGTCAGGGGTGTCTTAGTGAAGGAGGTGTGGAAGTTTGGTCTCTGTGCCAGTCAGTCCTAATGATTGAGATGTCATCTTTTTTGTGAAGGAGGTGTGGCTTTTCAGTCCCAGTAAAGTCAGGGCGTGACTTTGGCTACATTTAATTCCAATGTTTTACCCCAATGTGACACAGATCAGATTTTTTAGGGCGATCTGAACGCACAAATTGGATATTTTTCCCCATAGGATCTGAGTCACTTTTATATATCTGATAATCATTCATGTGGCTTGAATGAGAGCTGGCAGATGGGACATGTCAAGTCAAAAGTCAGTCAACAATATAAAGTCATTGCATAAAATAAGTGTTGATTATACCAGTAAGAGACAAGCACAAAGACCCAGCAGGGGAGACGATTACCCACAATTCCGCAGCTCACGAGAGAGAAAAATCATAGGCTCAGTTAGATCATGTGACGCTTGGTGTCAAAATAAGAGGCGCATGCGTGCTACATGACACTCGGCACTCGTAAACCGAGACTTTCGCTCGGTTTCCAAGTCAAAATTGATTAAAAATCCTTGGTCCTCTTGCGGAACGCTCGCAAACTGCGTTACTCGCAATCCGAGGTTCCACTGTATCTGCTACTTATGCTCTGTAAATCCTTCATAACGGCTCTAATCTGAGGTGCTGTTTATTAATCGGTGATTTCTGAGGCTGGTAACTCTAAATGAACGTCTCCTCTGCAGCAGAGGTAAGATTTAAGCAAATAAAACAAAAAAATAAAAATAAATAAAACAAGGAAAAACAGCATGTCCTCACACTGAATTAAATGCCAAAGTGTATAAAAAGATCTTTAGGTGAGATTTAAAAAAAAATAGGGAGTCTGGGCCTGCCTCATGTACCGGGGCAGCACATTTTAGAGTTTAGGGTTATCACTGAAAAGGCACGATTGCTCGTTTTGGGTACAGCTGCTCGCCAGACCTGAGAGACTGTGCTGTACTGTATGGCTTCAAAAAGTCAGCAGTATATGGTTGTGCACGATTATTCAGGGCTTTGTAGGTTAAAACTTAAACTTAAACTTCCCGTTAACCAACTACAACCGTGCAAAAGAGTCCTGACCAACAACATAGAAGGCATCACAACAGTCAAGCTGACCTGAAATAAAAGTATGTATGAACTTTGCATGTTCTTTTGATAAAAATGGCTTGACCTTGGACAACAGCCTAAGCTGAAAAAAATCTGCCATAAATAATAGAAAAAATTTATTTGCTTATCCAGTTTATCTACATGTGAGGTTTTGGCCCTGTGAATGTGTAGGGCGCTCGTTGACGTCAGTCAGCACTCGCAGCACAGTCAGCAGTGCTAAAACAGCTAAAGCTAAAACAGCTAAAGCGAGACGTCTGACTTTCTTCATTCATCTGGACCTCAACAAATACAGCTGACTAACTGCTTGCTGTCCTTCAGAGCAAAACTCCAAGCATATTTTGCACAAATTGCATCCATCGTTTGAAATAAACGAGCGGTCACACGAACTCATGATGAGTTTGAACCCAGATGGTGAGAGCAAAGACTTATCGAGGAGGACAGATAGATCCACATTAGTCAGACAAAAGTCACTTGTAATTATCAATGTGAACCGTCATGACATGCAGAAAACGGGAATTGAGCAACGTGGCTTGTAAGGTTGAATGTGGGCCGGCCAGTCCTAAGAAAGCAGTGAATGGTGTGATGCTTCTTTAAATCCCAGCAAAGTACGTATTTCAGTGCATGTCAGTACATTTCACTCACCCGAGTTAAGAGGGTGTGGCATTTCTGCCCGTCAGTATCAGTGAAGGGTGTGTGGCATCCTTCTTAAACTTCCCAACGAAGAGAGCATAGCCTTAGTCAATGCCAGGAAGAGGGGTGTGGCCACGATCAGTCCCCGGGAAAGTGGATGTGTCTATCATCATAACAGATGTTAACTGTTGTATCTTGAATTGGCCCTTACTGTAAATATATAATGGGTGTGTTAACTGTGTTAACCAGCGGCAAGCATGAAAAAGAGGCCTGGCCAACAACAACATACAGGGCATCACAATAATCAAGCTGACTTGGAATAAAAGCATGTTTATACTTTTCAAGTTCTTTTTTTTGTTAAAAACGCCTTTGACCATGGAAACCTAAGCCTAAGCTGGAAAAAAAATCTAACGTAAATAACAGAAAAAATTATTTTCTTATCTAGTTTATTTACATGTGACATTTTGCCTCTTCACATGTTGACAGTGTATTGTGCATGCATAAGACATACTGTGGGCGTGTCTTAAATCAACCGCTGTACAAAAGTTTATGAAACTTTTGCAGTACTTAGATGTCTGCCTGAAGTTTAACCCGTTCCATAAGTGAAATCAAAATGTTGAGTAAAAGCCGCATTATAAACAGTTATGTACGGATTTAATAATCTACTTTAAAACACACCTTCACCAATAGATATTAATTAGAAAAACTAAACTGAATATTTTTACTGGGATTAGTTCATATTTTCACAGCGCTGAGGTGGTATCGGTGAATTTTAACATGCTGGAGTCATTTTAAGACAAAACTTAAGAAACAAAACAAGGTGTACAATACTTAACCTTACAAATTTACAGACAGACAGGCAGACATGTACATGGGCTTCAATCTGAAATAATAATATCACTGATTACATTAAAGCTGGTCAGCTTATTCTTAGCTTTAACCTTTTAACTATTTCTAAAAATTCTTTTCCCGCCAATGACGGGTACTATAAATAAATTAAAGGCTAAATGTCTGTAATCCCTGTTGAAATTCACCTGAATGAACTGGTACTGGTATCCTAGAAAAAAAAATTGCCTCCTATTTTTATGTACTACACGAGTACTACACATTTATCCAACTAAACCCTGCGATATTATGGAATAGAGATTTTTGACAACTGGAATATTTTCCCCTTTAGTACAGTTTGATAGTTTTGCACTTCCCAGGCTCACAAAGCGTTAAGGCTAGAACTTCGGCGGATGAGACCTTGAGCATTTTACGAGTCGCTGTTCTTTGGAAACCTCCATGATTTCCTGGCTTGCGTTTGTACGTAGTCGCTGCTGTGGTCCTGCCTGGCAGCTGATTTATAACTGAAGTGTAAATTATGACTAAGACACAATAGATTCCTTGGAACTTGTTTTTTAACTGAAGAACAATGTGCGACTTTGATGTGTGTGTTTGGCAGATGCACAAACATTCTGTACCAAACTCCTGCAAAACCCTCAGTCAACAGGATGTGACATCACACATCCATAAAAAAGTCTCTCTCTCTCTCTCTCTCTCTCTCTCTCTCTCACACACACACACACACAGAAAGCTTTTGGTAAGAGGATAAGGCCATGAAGCCTACATGAAAGGCAGGGAGATTTGGTAAAGATGAAAGAGAAAGGAGGATATTCTCTCCATCCTCCGCTCTAAAGTGTAGCGCTGCACGTTCTTCCCAAATGCTATTTACCTCCTACACTGACTTCCTCGCTCCGTCACTCACATCTTTCCCATTTTCAGGCTTCCTTTCTTTTCGCCTGTATCAGCTTCCTGTCACTTTTAATCTCTCGCTCTCCCTGCCTCCTGTGTTCTTTTAATCTTATCCCGCTGTGTTTCTCCTTGTTTCTCTCTCGCTCTTTCTCCATTTTTAATACCCACATTTTTATTTTACTTGCTTAAATGATCAAGACGCAATGTAACCTATAGAGTGTGTAAAAGGAAACTAATTCGGACATTTATTCTAGTGAAGTTGCACAATCGACTGGTGGTCTGGGAAAAAACACTGGATGTTGTTGATGCTGAATTCGTTTCTTTCGGGGTTTTTTTGGCCAGTAATATCCCTCTATAAGATCTCTATTATAGCAAAAACATTAGCATACACCAGGTGGCATGGTGGCGTAGTGGCTAGCACTGTGGCCTCACTATTTCTATTTCCAGGGTCGAGGGTTCGATTTCTAGTGCGCTCTGGTCTCTGTGTGCTGGGTTTGCATGTTATTCCTGTGCTTGGTGGGTTTCCTCTGGATTCCTCCCACAGTTCAAAGACATGCAGATTAGGTTAATTGCTGTTCCCATAGTGTGCATGTGCACCCTACGATAGATTGGCACCCTGACCAGGGTCTACCCCGCCTCATGCCCTTAGTCTGCTGGTACATACAGTAGGCTGTACACAGGATAAGTGGTATAGAAGATGAATGAATGAATGAATGAATGAATGAAGTAATGATTTAACATGTACCAGAATGACGTGGGAAAGTTTTTACATACTGGAGGTCAGTTTCTAACAGTAGGTGGCACGGTAGTGTAGTGGTTAGCACTGTCACCTCGCACATCCCGGACTCGATTCCTGTCTCTTTTGCATGGAGTTTGCATGTTCTCCTCGTGCTTGGTGGGTTTCCTCCGGGCACTCCTGTTTCCTCCCACAGTCCAAAGACATGCTGATTAGGCTAATTGGCATTCGCAAATTGCCCGTAGTGTGTGAGTGAGTGTGTGTATGTGTGTATGCCCTGCGATGGATTGGCGCCATGTCCAGGGTGTACTCCGCCCTCTGTCTGACCACAGGATAAAGTGGTATAGACGATGAGTGAGTGAGTGAGTGAGTTTCTAACAGTACCTGATCATCCTCTTATGTCTAGGGTTGCAGGAGGGAATCCCTGGGAACTTAGTTCACAAGGCTGGGTACATCCTGTAGGTGATGCCAAACCATTGCAGGGAACAAGCACACACACACACACACACACACACACACACACACACACACACACACACACACACACACACACACACACACACACACACACACATATAAACTTGTGTTGTGATAGACTTCACAAAATATATTTCCCATATATGTGACTGTTAGCATATCTAACTATTCTCTCTCTTTCTCTCTCTCTCTCTTTTTATCTGTCAAGCTACACATTGCCTGAGTTGCCAGCGATCCTGACCCTTTCTGCCCTTCAGACCCCTTTGACCCATCCTGGTGCCCCACTTCTGGGTGGAGTTCTCGTCACGTAGAGGCCTCTGGCTGCTGCTATGGACGGCCCCGTCCGGTCCCCTTGGGATGTGTGTGGTGACGGAGGACAGTTCCACGTAATGACCATGGAGATGACATTAGACTGGGCTGATACGGGTTGCTTTTCTGTGATGGCTTGTGACTAAAGTCGCTAAATAGTATACCGAATAATATACTGAAATTCGGGTTTTGTAACCAAGTCTCCAACAATGAAAAGGGACTTTATTGGATGTTATATTGAACTTATAGAATACTATGCTCATACTCATATCTGATAATATCCAAATGAGGATGGGTTCCCTGTCGAGTCAAGGTTTCTTCCTATTGTTATCACAGGGCGTTTTTATTCTCTTGTTCATCAGGGACAAACTAGTAATGATAATTGATACATATTTCCTTACATCTTTCTAATTTATTTCCATAATTTGTTTATACATAAAGTTTTAAAAGCGCCATACAAATAAAATTAGCGTGACCGTCTTGTGTACTGAGCTATTTCAACAAAGACCTCATTTTTATGATATATAATATAATTATGATATGATTTCCTTATACGCTAAATCTCATAGCCTTTAAACTTGCACGCCATCAGTGCCTCAGTGACCTCACTCATGCTCTTGAGGCTGAATGGGCAGAAATCGCCACAGACACATTTTAGATTCTAGCGGAAAGTTTTCCCAAAAAAGTGGATGTTATTGAAACACTAAATGTTATGAGCGTTATGATCACCAACACTGTGCAGTGGTTAGGTGTCCACATACTACAGTGAACTATTATGTTCTGTTTTACACTATTATGTCACACCTTATAAAACTTACAGTAGTGTTTTAGAGAAGTTTTTTTTTAACCACTCGATATGTTGTGAATGAGCAGCCCGTTATATGTACCACATTTTTCCATAATAAAAAAAATGTTTGCTTTGTGTCATAACCTTGGCCAACAATCTAACCACAATTATAGCTATAACTAAAAAAAATGTTCTGAATCCTTTACTGTTCCCAAATCTATGGGTGAAATTATTCTTTTCAGAAACGCTAATATTGTTCCATGCCTTAAACATCAACAGCTTGGTAAAAAGGGAAGCCAACTTTATGTTTGTTCATTTTTGTTTTCACTATTACATTAGTGTTTGCTGAACAATTACACATGCTGTCATCTCCTTTCCTTTCTTCCCTGTACCAAGAACCACAAATTACTGGCTTATATTTTATCCCTGGCTTTTTTATCAGTGTATTTTGTCTGAGGATTGATGTGATTTGCAGATTAAATACACTTGAAAATGTGGTTCTCCTTTACTGGCATTCGGCAAGGAGGATGATCTTCTCCTTTTCAGTGCTTTCTTTGGGATGTAGAGGATATCCTTCAAAGATAGAGGTGAAATTAAAAAGGCAGTAAGTGGGTTAAGGAAATTTGTGTCACCTTGGCAACTAAGGGATATTCATGCTAGAGAAAACGGCAGACTGTGAGAGACACACAGTGAGAGAGAGAGAGAGAGAGAGAGAGGGAGAAATGGTGTGAGAAAAGGAAAAGAGTGACAAATTACCTGTGTGTGTGTGTGTGTGTGTGTGTGTGTGTGTGTGTGTGTGTGTGTGTGTGTGTGTGTGTGTGTGTGTGTTTGTGTGTGTGTGTGTGTGAGAGAGAGAGAGAGAGAGAGAAGGAAAAATGGAAAGAAGAGGAAGTGTGTGTGTGTGTGTGTGTGTGTGTGTGTGTGTGTGTGTGGAAGAACAAGAGAGATAGAGATAGAAAGATGGGGAATGAGAGAGGAAAAGAGTGAGGAAGTGCCTATGTGTGTGTGTATCTTTGTGTGTGTGTGTGTGTGTGTGTGTGTGTGTGTGTGTGTGTGTCTGAGAGAGAGAGATATGCGGAGATATTTGGCCCTAACTCTTACAAGGTCACTTCCTGTCTCCCCCTCTCAGAGCTTTTCTGATCTGCTGATCTGGAGCAGGTCACACCTGATAAGCGCTCTGCCTTGATTCTTCCCAGCGGAAAAAGCAGCAGCGGACAGGTGGTTCCCAGCAACAGCCGGCAAACGATATATCATGTCCATCTGTTTGCACTTAGCATCTCTCTCTCTCTCTCTCTTTCTCTCATACACACACACTTTTTTTTTTTTTTAACAATCTCCCTCTCTCTCCTTCAGCATTCCTTCTTCCTGGTCCCTTCAGATGCTGTTTCTCAACCCTTGAAAGCTTAAAAATATCCTCGGTGCCTTGTGCACACAGGGTTTCCATGGCGATAACAAACGGCACGATGTGCCTGCTTGTGCGTGGCTATGTCAGTCATGCTGCATGAGCTCTCAGGACTGTTGTGTCGAGCTGTAAATAACACACGGAGCCATGTGACAGCAAGAAAACAAGGCCGGAATCCCTCAGATCGATGTGACAGATGATGGTGGAAGACGGGAACGCTGGGAAAAAGAGAGAAAAATAATGTGAGAGCAGCCTCTCAACCCTCACTCATCTGGCGAGCAGATTCCTGTGTTTGTTGAAAAGTGGAGAAGAGGTCTTGGCTCGGGGCCCTCGCGACCATAAAAACCAGTGAGGCAACCCGTAGCCTCATGGAACACACTCTTACACACCCCAGGGCCCCGGGCGACTCAGCCTTTTACCCTGGGGTGGTCCGCATCCACACCTACAGTACACACAGCGCGGAGGGAGAGACAGAGAGGGTATGCGGCTGAACATGTGCAGATACAAATCCTGAGCTGAAGGGGTGAGTCCGTGATACCATGCCATTTGTGTCCCACCGATTCCTTCACAGACATAATCCATGTCCGAATTGCAGATAAACATCTTAAACCATAAACCATTCACAACAGCATATTTTTTTTATGTGTCTCAGTCCCAGCAATCATATTAGTAAAAATATTATTATTATTAAAAAAAAAAAAGAATTTGACATTTTCTAAACACTTTCAGACCACTGAAATATCTGGCGTAATCCAAAGGTCACATGACCAACAGGAAGTTGCATTATACAAACACTGTAAAGGCTACAGGAAGAAATCTATCTAATCTAAATAATTCTAAATAAAACATTTTAAATGAACATTTTAAATTTCCTGATGTCCTGAGGTCACTTTATAAGCACTACCATGTAAACAAATTATATATCAAAATATATTTTGATTTTAAATATTAAAACTCATGTACTGTCCAGTCATCAGGCTCTTAGCATGTGGATGCTAGTTAACTACCCTTGGTGTTTTTGCTAATTTCATGCTTACTCATCTAAGATTGTTGTCAGGAAAAACAAGAGTTGCCTGGGTGTGTTTTTAAAAAGTATATTTTTTCTCCATTTCAGTGTAAAAATCTAACCTTCACCTCCACCATATTCATGTTGTTGCTACATGCGCATCAGGAGCTCACTTACTAGCTTGTGTATCTTCTGTACTGTACATGTGGAGGATTGATTGGGTTCAAGGTCAAACAAGCTCCTAAAAGCACTTCTCTCTTAAAACTTTCTGTCTTTGTCGTGATTGTTACCGTGGTCTGTATTCAACTTCATCATTCAAAATCATTCATCATTAAAAATACCTTAACAGATATTCACAGTAATAATCGGGATAATCCAGAGGAGTGGCACTCAAAAAAAGAGCTTATGGTAGGTTTAGAGTGGTTTAGTTAGTTTGTTCGTTCTGTTTTGGACACAGCGGTGTGTTGCTATCCTGCCTCCACTATTTCTGTTGGTATTACATCACACGGATGCATCATGTTCACTTCTGTGGATGTGCCATTGACTGTATAAAAAAAAACAACAACTGGAAACCCTCATTGACGTCACCCGTAGGTTTTTTGAAGTGGGAGCTCTGCTCATCGCCATCTTGACACAAGCTGACTCCACCTAAACCCTGGTTAATCCATAAATGGACAAATGTGTGTGAGCCTGGCTGTTGGTTGGAACATGCCTGATTATCTCAGTCACCACAAGCTACCTAGCTTAGATTTAGCTTAGCTAAAATACTAACGTGGCTATTGTTAATTTATATGCTAACGTTACTTTGCGTTTGATCCTACACTACTCGTCTGTGGATACTGACTTATTTTATAGACTGCAGGATATGCCAGGCAAAAAATATATGTACACAAATATATATATATCAGCTTTAAGAGATACAAGGGCTAAACAGAAAATCTTGTTGGTATATTTCTTAAATAAATGAAAACAATATTTGATAAAGTTTTAATTCTGACGCACATCTAACACTCACTCACTCATCATCTATACCGCTTAATCCTGTATTCAGGGTCACGGGGGGGCCTGGAGCTTATCCCTGGAGAATAGGGGCAGGGCACAGACACACACATACATACACGCACTCATTCACACACTACGGGCAATTTGGGAACGCCAATTAGCCTAACCTACATGTCTTTGGACTGTGGGAGGAAACCGGAGTACCCGGAGAGTACTCACTATGCACACAGAGACGGGAATCGAGCCTGGCTGGGGATCGAACCCAGACCCAGGAGGTGCAAGGTACAATAGATTAGTTAGTTAATACAAGATTACAGTGGTACCTCCGAAAACGATTGCCCCAGCTTAAGAATTTTCACCTTAAGAATTTTTTAATTTCACAAGAAATTTGTCTCGGCATACAAAGCATTTTGGACATAAGAATGGACGAACAGAACCAAACTACACAGCGGCAAGGTACGCCTGGGAGCTGTTCAAAACTTGTTTGTGTAAGTGGAAAGCCAAGTCAAGTGATTTTACATATTTTTGGTGGTATTTTTGCATTTTGTGCAGGATTTAGTGAAGACATACTGTAGGTCCCAAAAAGGTTAACAAGCGCAGTAACAAAAAGAAAAGGAAGCCACTTGCAGTTTCGTTTTTAAAGCAGCCGGTGCCTAGAGGAATCATAAATTAAGGTTAAGTGAGATTTAATGCCTTTTTTTTTTTTTTCATATTTCATATACATTTAATTGATCTCTTTTATAAATGTTTTGGTTGCTTTTATATGCAAAAATATGATTATAGTGTTGAAAAGTGGAAATACTGGTAAATTTGTTTGGGTGGTTAGAATGGATTATCTGCAATTACATTATTTCTTATTGGAGAATGCGTTTTGCCTTAGAAATTAAATTTGGTCAAATACGGATTTAATTTGTATGCTGATGTAACTTCTTTGTCAAACGTCTTTGCCCGTTACGCTGATGTCTTGTTAGAGGACTGATATGCCATGCATTATGCACTGTAAACCAGAGGAGATTTCCTCTTGTTGTACTAATGCTGCACGGTTGTGGCCAAAAGTATTAAGACATCATATGCCATGTATCATAGTTCTCCCTGTGCACACAAAAGGTGATTTCACTAATTAGTTCTAGACTACCTGGCCGACGAGTTGTGCTAATTAACTGAAAAAATTGTAAAAACAAAAAACAGCATGTGACAATTAATTTCAGCTTCTGGCCAGGGTCATCTCCAGACCTAAACCAAATCCGACAGGTTTTAAGGAAAAAAAGACTTTATAATAAATATCAATTGCAATTTATATTATTTGCATAGAATAGCTAATTATCCTTATCATTCTTATCGTCATTATTATGTTTTTTTTTACTACAAGTAAAAGTATATATTGTTATATTTTTAATAAGTCATGCTGTACAGTTTATACAAATATTTGCTTTAGCTCAACCAACAAATCGATACAAATATATGCAGTTATTAAATCTATTCCACTGAATATACAGTTTGCTGTTTTGAGGATGATACTGTAACACTCATCTCAGTTAGAGGGCTAGAGTGTTGCTAACAAATGATGAACCCACAGGCGATCATCCATGTTTGTTTTCCCACTTGGACCATGCTTGAATGCACGGAGGTCAAAAGTCACATCATTCCCAGCTCTGACTTCCCACTTCTGAGGAAACTCATATGCTTAGGTTTAGCTAGTGTTCTGATGACCATATTAAATACTGCAGCAAAATTAAGATAAAATAAATAAAATCTAAATTTTATATAAGTTAACTTTTTGTCATTTTTAGATGTTCGGATGGGTTTTCAGTGTACATGTAAAAATAATAATGATAATAAAAAATAAAAAAATCCAAGGAAACCCAGGGATCTAACCTAATTAGATCCCCCACCTAATGTGACCTCATATACTGTATGAAATGACTCTACCCCCGGCTTGTTGCTCAGCTCTGTGGTCTTCTGGGCAGGTGTGGCTCAGCAGTAGCTCATTTAAATAGACAATAAAATGCCACGTTTGGAGGAGGAAAACAGAGGGAGTTTATAAAACATATATTTTTTTGTCTTTTTATAAATGTTAAAATGAATACAAATTAATGAAATTCAAATAAATTCTAATAAATATATATAATATCTGTTCAGATGAAAGGATATATATTTTTGAGTAGTGGAAAGAGTAGAAGTGAAATGGTTAATGTTAAGGTTTGGCAACAATGAAAAAACAGAGAACAAGGAGCAGAAGAAAGGGGAAGTCAGTAGTCACTGATGTGTGAATGCTCGCCTTCACTGTTCTCAAAAGCCCACAGCTGTGTTAGTAATGTGTACAGGAGCGTGAGAAGGACACACATGGACATAAAGATCACACCGGTGTGTGGATGTCCATGGCCGGTCATGCTCACAGAGCCTCTGGGCGAGAGGATCTGCCCGCTCGTTCGTGTTTATCTCAGACTCTTCATGTTTAATAGAGGAGCACGTGAACTGCTGATGAAGAAAGTGCCCATTTGTTCTTCTAAAAAAGTGTGGCCATAATTCTATGGAGATTTAGAGCAACAACAACAACAACAACAAAAAAATCATACTAGGTCCGCCAACAGCGATGATTATTAAAGAACCTCGACCCTGTATTTGTCTTTGCTGGACATAATTATAAATTATAACATTAATGTAAAAGCTACAAATAAATCCAAACCTAGGTCTTACCTCAGTAACCAGAATTCTCTCTCTCTCTCTCTTTAAAATAAAAGCTCCAGTTTTTTCAGCCACATTATCATGGGGATCATCCAGATGGGCATCAGACAGCTACTGTCAGATTTTTTTTTAGATATTCCATTCCTTGTGGAGACATTTGGTCCCCATCAAAATGCAAAAACATGCTCTCTCTCTGTCTCTCTCGCCTTCTCTCCCTCTCACTCCTATCTATCTCACACAAACATACCAAGTAGTTCCTGACAGAAATTTCAAGATTTTTTTTTTGTGTGTGTGTAGAGCGCTCTTTATGCCAGTGTAAAGAACCACACCTCATGTGACACCTTATGCCTCATACCCAGTTTTACTTTTTAGCTTTCCAGCCCAGTTAACCATGTCGGGTGTGTTTATTACTAGGAACAATAAAGGAAAAGCTTTGTTTCTCCAAATCTAGCCTACTAATGATGCTTTAACCTTTGTCTATTCTCATTGGTCGGAAGCCGGTAATTTATTTTCTATAACCGTAACTCATGATGTGGTGCTGCCTGTAGATCCAGTCACAGGTTTATTTTAATCCGCACCTTTTAATATTGTATATACTGTAGGAATAACATTCTTCTATAAGCCCTGGAATGGAGCATGATCTACAGAAATGGATCACATTGTCTGTGAATTTTAACGTGGTCAAGCTGGTTATTAATTTGCTGGATTAATTAACTTCAATAAAGAGAAATACAGTATATAGGCATACTGTATATAGGCTAAAGAATAAAAGGGGGTTGTAATTACCCTGTCTTTGATCATCATGCTGGGTTTTATTCTTTCCTAACATACAGTCCATAACTCCTTATAAAGGAATGAAGGCATAAAACTGATTCATATTTACAGAAGACTTCAAGCACAGTACATGAATAACTTGTTGCCAACTTGTGGAAGAGACATATCTGTTCATACAATCCTTCACGAACACCACTTGCACATTACAGGAACTCGGTTGAGAGTTATTAACACATCCCCTACAGTCCTGACCTCGCTCCAAGCCATTTCCACACGTTTGTGCCAATAAAGGAGTTCTAGGGAGGCCAGCGTTTCAGAGATGAAGCAGACAGCCTTCTCATGGCTCATGGCTAACCCTAGGTGTACTGAGAAACCTTACTACCGTGACGGTATTCAAGCACTAGTAAAACACTGGGTGCATAAGTGCATTAGTGTAGCAGGGAATTATATATAGAGAAATAAATAATAATAATTGGGTTCTGTAATACTGCGCAACCCAAGGTCCCGGTTTGACTCGAACACTTCTTGTACATTGAGAATGGACTCAACAAACACTGCTGCAAATGCCACAATCTTTTATGAGTTTCATAAAGTTTCTGTATTTCCACACACATTTATTTACAAATTGAGTTTATTGTTGCATTATTTAAGTCTAATCTAATTTGTAAGCAAGGTCACTAGCTAGCTAAGATAATGCGTCTTTTTACAGAACGTATCAATCACTAACTAAGCTCCTTCTCAGGCCTATAGTGCTTTAAGAGTCTCTAAACAGTGTGGATTATGGGTAGTGTAGAGCTTCACCATTACGGCTGCAATTAAGCATTATTCTTTATACGCGTTGAGGGAAAGACGATCAAGATGTTATCAACTCTTACTGCCGTCTCCTCTATGCACCTTTGCCCAGAATTTCAATTCCCACAATGTCATTAATCACAACGTTGTGTGAATAGGATGCTGGCTCGATACACAAAGCACACGCACAATTTAGCTGTAGCCGTTCCTCATATCAAGTGTGAGTAAGAATTTCCAAATTACTCCACTTTATGCTCGTTTGTCCTTTTTCCTTTATGGTGTAACATTTTTTCCCACCACCGTCCAATCCAACAACACCACACCTTTAGGGTAAGACGCCATAAACAGCGTTGCCGTCCAAACAGTCTCTGTGTTCGCGTCAGCAGTTCTACAAGCTTTAGCACTTATTCCAAATCCTCCATCAGCCATAAGGAGAAAATCCACTAAGTCCATGAAGCCCGGAAATGTATTTTCATTTTTCATTAAATGAGTTTATTTGAAGGGATTGACAGAGCAAGAATGAGAGAGAGAGAGAGAGAGAGAGAGAGAGAGAGATGGGTTTCCTTTCTTAAATCGAGGAAAGAAAACATCTCATTCTGCAGAGAAAGCAGAAATATTGCTCTTGTGTTGCCCTGAGCATCCTAGTAAACATCTCGGGAATTTCCAATGCACCCGTATTTATATTTAGCACTCAGCCTACAAACGTCTTCCTCTATATTTAGTCTCATGAATTGGAAAGTGTCATACTTCTGAATTCATCAGCTTATGCTACAATTTACAGAGTTATTATACTGCAGAGACAGAATGTAAAACGTATACTTTAAAATGCAGATGTGCAATTTCTTGTCCATGGACACATTCGCACACAGCACCATGGACTATGTGCATGAGATTGCGTATTAATATGACACTTCAGAGAGTCATGTGATCAACAATCTGATGAATTAAGTATAAAAAGCAATGATGTAATATTGTAATGCAGAGTGATACAGTATTGTATGTTTAATTTCTAATAAGATGTATTTATACATATTAGGTTAAAAATACAAAATGTTTTTTACTAAGAGGTCAACAGGCCATACCTCCGACACTGGGACAGACAAGCAGAGGGGCGCCTCATCTTACAATGGGAGCGATAAGATGTGACACTTCCGGACAATGGCGGGATCAGACAACACTTTCTATACTGTTAGTAATGAAATCAGACCACTGCTACAATGTGATCAAACCACACCTTCAAGATTAACAATGATGGGGTCAGACTGAACCTCCTATAGTGTGGAGGAAGGGATCACAACACATATCTGGCAAAGATGGAATCAGATCACCTCCTACACTGGCAGTGACGGGATCAGACCAGACTTTCTACACTGGCAGAGATGATATCAGACCACACCTTCTACACTGGCAGAGATGATATCAGACCACACCTTCTACACTGGCAGAGATGATATCAGACCACACCTCCTACACTGGCAGAGATGATATCAGACCACACCTTCTACACTGGCAGAGATGATATCAGACCACACCTTCTACACTGGCAGAGATGATATCAGACCACACCTCCTACACTGGCAGAGATGATATCAGACCACACCTTCTACACTGGCAGAGATGATATCAGACCACACCTCCTACACTGGCAGAGATGATATCAGACCACACCTTCTACACTGGAAGAGATGATATCAGACCACACCTCCTACACTGGCAGAGATGATATCAGACCACACCTCCTACACTGGCAGAGATGATATCAGACCACACCTTCTACACTGGCAGACATGATATCAGACCACACCTTCTACACTGGCAGAGATGATATCAGACCACACCTCCTACACTGGCAGAGATGATATCAGACCACACCTTCTACACTGGCAGAGATGATATCAGACCACACCTCCTACACTGGCAGAGATGATATCAGACCACACCTTCTACACTGGTAGAGATGATATCAGACCACACCTTCTACACTGGTAGAGATTATATCAGACCACACCTTCTACACTGGCAGAGATGATATCAGACCACACCTTCTACACTGGCAGAGATGATATCAGACCACACCTTCTACACTGGCAGAGATGATATCAGACCACACCTTCTACACTGGCAGAGATGATATCAGACCACACCTCCTACACTGGCAGAGATGATATCAGACCACACCTTCTACACTGGCAGAGATAATACCAGACCACACCTTCTAGACTGGCAGAGCTGGGATCAGAACACACCTTCTACACTGGCAGAGATGATATCAGACCACACCTTCTACACTGGCAGAGATTATATCAGACCACACCTTCTATACAGGCAGAGATGATATCAGACCACACCTTCTACACTGGCAGACATGATATCAGACCACACCTTCTACACTGGCAGAGATGATATCAGACCACACCTTCTACACTGGCAGAGATGATATCAGACCACACCTCCTACACTGGCAGAGATTATATCAGACCACACCACCTACACTGGCAGAGATAATATCAGACCACACCTTCTAGACTGGCAGAGCTGGGATCAGACCACACCTTCTACACTGACAGAGATGATATCAGACCACACCTTCTACACTGGCAGAGATGATATCAGACCACACCTCCTACACTGGCAGAGATGATATCAGACCACACCTTCTACACTGGTAGAGATTATATCAGACCACACCTTCTACACTGGCAGAGATGATATCAGACCACACCTTCTACACTGGCAGAGATGATATCAGACCACACCTTCTACACTGGCAGAGATGATATCAGACCACACCTTCTACACTGGCAGAGATGATATCAGACCACACCTTCTACACTGGCAGAGATGATATCAGACCACACCTTCTACACTGGCAGAGATGATATCAGACCACACCTTCTACACTGGCAGAGATGATATCAGACCACACCTTCTACACTGGCAGAGATGATATCAGACCACACCTTCTACACTGGTAGAGATTATATCAGACCACACCTTCTACACTGGCAGAGATGATATCAGACCACACCTTCTACACTGGCAGAGATGATATCAGACCACACCTTCTACACTGGCAGAGATGATATCAGACCACACCTTCTACACTGGCAGAGATGATATCAGACCACACCTTCTACACTGGCAGAGATGATATCAGACCACACCTCCTACACTGGCAGAGATGATATCAGACCACACCTTCTACACTGGCAGACATGATATCAGACCACACCTTCTACACTGGCAGAGATGATATCAGACCACACCTTCTACACTGGCAGAGATGATATCAGACCACACCTTCTACACTGGCAGAGACGATATCAGACCACACCTCCTACACTGGCAGAGATGATATCAGACCACACCTTCTACACTGGCAGAGATTATATCAGACCACATCTTCTACACTGGTAGAGATGATATCAGACCACACCTTCTACACTGGCAGAGATGATATCAGACCACACCTTCTACACTGGCAGAGATGATATCAGACCACACCTTCTACACTGGCAGACATGATATCAGACCACACCTTCTACACTGGCAGAGATGATATCAGACCACATCTTCTACACTGGCAGAGATTATATCAGACCACACCTTCTACACTGGCAGAGATTATATCAGACCACACCTTCTACACTGGCAGAGATGATATCAGACCACACCTTCTACACTGGCAGACATGATATCAGACCACACCTTCTACACTGGCAGAGATGATATCAGACCACACCTTCTACACTGGCAGAGATGATATCAGACCACACCTCCTACACTGGCAGAGATTATATCAGACCACACCACCTACACTGGCAGAGATAATATCAGACCACACCTTCTAGACTGGCAGAGCTGGGATCAGACCACACCTTCTACACTGACAGAGATGATATCAGACCACACCTTCTACACTGACAGAGATGATATCAGACCACACCTTCTACACTGGCAGAGATGATATCAGACCACACCTTCTACACTGGCAGAGATGATATCAGACCACACCTTCTACACTGGCAGAGATGATATCAGACCACACCTTCTACACTGGCAGACATGATATCAGACCACACCTTCTACACTGGCAGAGATGATATCAGACCACACCTTCTACACTGGCAGAGATGATATCAGACCACACCTTCTACACTGGCAGAGATGATATCAGACCACACCTTCTACACTGGCAGAGATGATATCAGACCACACCTCCTACACTGGCAGAGATTATATCAGACCACACCTTCTACACTGGTAGAGATTATATCAGACCACACCTTCTACACTGGCAGAGATTATATCAGACCACACCTTCTACACTGGCAGAGATGATATCAGACCACACCTTCTACACTGGCAGAGATGATATCAGACCACACCTTCTACACTGGTAGAGATTATATCAGACCACACCTTCTACACTGGTAGAGATTATATCAGACCACACCTTCTACACTGGCAGAGATGATATCAGACCACACCTTCTACACTGGCAGACATGATATCAGACCACACCTTCTACACTGGCAGAGATGATATCAGACCACACCTTCTACACTGGCAGAGATGATATCAGACCACACCTTCTACACTGGCAGAGATGATATCAGACCACACCTTCTACACTGGCAGAGATGATATCAGACCACACCTCCTACACTGGCAGAGATGATATCAGACCACACCTTCTACACTGGCAGAGATGATATCAGACCACACCTTCTACACTGGCAGAGATGATATCAGACCACACCTTCTACACTGGCAGAGATGATATCAGACCACACCTTCTACACTGGTAGAGATTATATCAGACCACACCTTCTACACTGGCAGAGATGATATCAGACCACACCTTCTACACTGGTAGAGATTATATCAGACCACACCTTCTACACTGGCAGAGATGATATCAGACCACACCTTCTACACTGGCAGAGATGATATCAGACCACACCTTCTACACTGGCAGAGATGATATCAGACCACACCTTCTACACTGGCAGAGATGATATCAGACCACACCTTCTACACTGGTAGAGATTATATCAGACCACACCTTCTACACTGGTAGAGATTATATCAGACCACACCTTCTACACTGGCAGAGATGATATCAGACACACCTTCTACACTGGCAGAGATGATATCAGACCACACCTCCTACACTGGCAGAGATGATATCAGACCACACCTTCTACACTGGCAGAGATGATATCAGACCACACCTTCTACACTGGCAGAGATAATATCAGACCACACCTTCTACACTGGCAGAGATGATATCAGACCACACCTTCTACACTGGTAGAGATTATATCAGACCACACCTTCTACACTGGCAGAGATGATATCAGACCACACCTTCTACACTGGCAGAGATGATATCAGACCACACCTTCTACACTGGCAGAGATGATATCAGACCACACCTTCTACACTGGCAGAGATGATATCAGACCACACCTCCTACACTGGCAGAGATGATATCAGACCACACCTTCTACACTGGCAGAGATAATACCAGACCACACCTTCTAGACTGGCAGAGCTGGGATCAGACCACACCTTCTACACTGGCAGAGATGATATCAGACCACACCTTCTACACTGGCAGAGATTATATCAGACCACACCTTCTATACAGGCAGAGATGATATCAGACCACACCTTCTACACTGGCAGACATGATATCAGACCACACCTTCTACACTGGCAGAGATGATATCAGACCACACCTTCTACACTGGCAGAGATGATATCAGACCACACCTCCTACACTGGCAGAGATTATATCAGACCACACCACCTACACTGGCAGAGATAATATCAGACCACACCTTCTAGACTGGCAGAGCTGGGATCAGACCACACCTTCTACACTGACAGAGATGATATCAGACCACACCTTCTACACTGGCAGAGATTATATCAGACCACACCTCCTACACTGGCAGAGATGATATCAGACCACACCTTCTACACTGGTAGAGATTATATCAGACCACACCTTCTACACTGGCAGAGATGATATCAGACCACACCTTCTACACTGGCAGAGATGATATCAGACCACACCTTCTACACTGGCAGAGATGATATCAGACCACACCTTCTACACTGGCAGAGATGATATCAGACCACACCTTCTACACTGGCAGAGATGATATCAGACCACACCTTCTACACTGGCAGAGATGATATCAGACCACACCTTCTACACTGGCAGAGATGATATCAGACCACACCTTCTACACTGGCAGAGATGATATCAGACCACACCTTCTACACTGGTAGAGATTATATCAGACCACACCTTCTACACTGGCAGAGATGATATCAGACCACACCTTCTACACTGGCAGAGATGATATCAGACCACACCTTCTACACTGGCAGAGATGATATCAGACCACACCTTCTACACTGGCAGAGATGATATCAGACCACACCTTCTACACTGGCAGAGATGATATCAGACCACACCTCCTACACTGGCAGAGATGATATCAGACCACACCTTCTACACTGGCAGACATGATATCAGACCACACCTTCTACACTGGCAGAGATGATATCAGACCACACCTTCTACACTGGCAGAGATGATATCAGACCACACCTTCTACACTGGCAGAGACGATATCAGACCACACCTCCTACACTGGCAGAGATGATATCAGACCACACCTTCTACACTGGCAGAGATTATATCAGACCACATCTTCTACACTGGTAGAGATGATATCAGACCACACCTTCTACACTGGCAGAGATGATATCAGACCACACCTTCTACACTGGCAGAGATGATATCAGACCACACCTTCTACACTGGCAGACATGATATCAGACCACACCTTCTACACTGGCAGAGATGATATCAGACCACATCTTCTACACTGGCAGAGATTATATCAGACCACACCTTCTACACTGGCAGAGATTATATCAGACCACACCTTCTACACTGGCAGAGATGATATCAGACCACACCTTCTACACTGGCAGACATGATATCAGACCACACCTTCTACACTGGCAGAGATGATATCAGACCACACCTTCTACACTGGCAGAGATGATATCAGACCACACCTCCTACACTGGCAGAGATTATATCAGACCACACCACCTACACTGGCAGAGATAATATCAGACCACACCTTCTAGACTGGCAGAGCTGGGATCAGACCACACCTTCTACACTGACAGAGATGATATCAGACCACACCTTCTACACTGACAGAGATGATATCAGACCACACCTTCTACACTGGCAGAGATGATATCAGACCACACCTTCTACACTGGCAGAGATGATATCAGACCACACCTTCTACACTGGCAGAGATGATATCAGACCACACCTTCTACACTGGCAGACATGATATCAGACCACACCTTCTACACTGGCAGAGATGATATCAGACCACACCTTCTACACTGGCAGAGATGATATCAGACCACACCTTCTACACTGGCAGAGATGATATCAGACCACACCTTCTACACTGGCAGAGATGATATCAGACCACACCTCCTACACTGGCAGAGATGATATCAGACCACACCTTCTACACTGGTAGAGATTATATCAGACCACACCTTCTACACTGGCAGAGATTATATCAGACCACACCTTCTACACTGGCAGAGATGATATCAGACCACACCTTCTACACTGGCAGAGATGATATCAGACCACACCTTCTACACTGGTAGAGATTATATCAGACCACACCTTCTACACTGGTAGAGATTATATCAGACCACACCTTCTACACTGGCAGAGATGATATCAGACCACACCTTCTACACTGGCAGACATGATATCAGACCACACCTTCTACACTGGCAGAGATGATATCAGACCACACCTTCTACACTGGCAGAGATGATATCAGACCACACCTTCTACACTGGCAGAGATGATATCAGACCACACCTTCTACACTGGCAGAGATGATATCAGACCACACCTCCTACACTGGCAGAGATGATATCAGACCACACCTTCTACACTGGCAGAGATGATATCAGACCACACCTTCTACACTGGCAGAGATGATATCAGACCACACCTTCTACACTGGCAGAGATGATATCAGACCACACCTTCTACACTGGTAGAGATTATATCAGACCACACCTTCTACACTGGCAGAGATGATATCAGACCACACCTTCTACACTGGTAGAGATTATATCAGACCACACCTTCTACACTGGCAGAGATGATATCAGACCACACCTTCTACACTGGCAGAGATGATATCAGACCACACCTTCTACACTGGCAGAGATGATATCAGACCACACCTTCTACACTGGCAGAGATGATATCAGACCACACCTTCTACACTGGTAGAGATTATATCAGACCACACCTTCTACACTGGTAGAGATTATATCAGACCACACCTTCTACACTGGCAGAGATGATATCAGACACACCTTCTACACTGGCAGAGATGATATCAGACCACACCTCCTACACTGGCAGAGATGATATCAGACCACACCTTCTACACTGGCAGAGATGATATCAGACCACACCTTCTACACTGGCAGAGATAATATCAGACCACACCTTCTACACTGGCAGAGATGATATCAGACCACACCTTCTACACTGGTAGAGATTATATCAGACCACACCTTCTACACTGGCAGAGATGATATCAGACCACACCTTCTACACTGGCAGAGATGATATCAGACCACACCTTCTACACTGGTAGAGATTATATCAGACCACACCTTCTACACTGGCAGAGATGATATCAGACCACACCTTCTACACTGGCAGAGATTATATCAGACCACACCTTCTACACTGGCAGAGATGATATCAGACCACACCTTCTACACTGGCAGAGATGATATCAGACCACACCTTCTACACTGGTAGAGATTATATCAGACCACACCTTCTACACTGGTAGAGATTATATCAGACCACACCTTCTACACTGGCAGAGATGATATCAGACCACACCTTCTACACTGGCAGACATGATATCAGACCACACCTTCTACACTGGCAGAGATGATATCAGACCACACCTTCTACACTGGCAGAGATGATATCAGACCACACCTTCTACACTGGCAGAGATGATATCAGACCACACCTCCTACACTGGCAGAGATTATATCAGACCACACCACCTACACTGGCAGAGATAATATCAGACCACACCTTCTAGACTGGCAGAGCTGGGATCAGACCACACCTTCTACACTGACAGAGATGATATCAGACCACACCTTCTACACTGACAGAGATGATATCAGACCACACCTTCTACACTGGCAGAGATGATATCAGACCACACCTTCTAGACTGGCAGAGATTATATCAGACCACACCTCCTACACTGGCAGAGATGATATCAGACCACACCTTCTACACTGGTAGAGATGATATCAGACCACACCTTCTACACTGGCAGAGATGATATCTGACCACACCTTCTAGACTGGCAGAGATGATATCAGACCACACCTTCTACACTGGCAGAGATGATATCAGACCACACCTTCTACACTGGCAGAGATGATATCAGACCACACCTTCTACACTGGCAGAGATGATATCAGACCACACCTTCTACACTGGCAGAGATGATATCAGACCACACCTTCTACACTGGCAGAGATGATATCAGACCACACCTTCTAGACTGGCAGAGATGATATCAGACCACACCTTCTACACTGGCAGAGATGATATCAGACCACACCTTCTACACTGGCAGAGATGATATCAGACCACACCTTCTACACTGGCAGAGATGATATCAGACCACACCTCCTACACTGGCAGAGATGATATCAGACCACACCTTCTACACTGGCAGAGATGATATCAGACCACACCTTCTAGACTGGCAGAGCTGGGATCAGACCACAGCTCCTACATTGACAGTGATGGGAGATCAGACCACACCTCCTACACTGGCAGAGCTAGTTTAGACCACACCTCCTACACTGTGAGTGACAAACTCCGTAGCCCCACCACCTACACTTGAACTGTCAGATGTACTGTATGTACTCTAGCAAAAAAAAACAAGGATTCCTGTGTGAAATCAAATTTTATCAAGACAAAGATGTCTGCTCCTCATAAAATATGTTACCCACTACAGGACACTTTTTTTCAATCATAAATACGTAGTCTGATTCACTTGTTGAAATCTGCAATAAATTAAAGAAATTTTCATTCATTCAGGTTGACTCACCCTCTCATTCACACCAAGACACACAAGCATGGAATAACCGTCCTCAAGGCTCCTCATGTTCCCTGTCTAGACCACACAGTGTCCTGACCAGCTCGCCAAACCAAAGTTTAACTTTACTCAGCCAACAATATCACCAGATTTTATCTAATCCAAACGCCAAAGTACAAATTTACATACATATCTTGGCTCGGAAATACAAGTACCTTTAGATAAACAGTTCCTCTGAGTGCAAAGACATTTTGGTCGGCCCCACCATCCTTCTTGCTTAACTTTGGCTCTTCTCTCAGACTCTTATTGCTGGGTGTGGAAGACGGTTGTTGATGGATGTATTTTTGCTCTGGCATTCATCTTCAAACAGTCTGATTAACAGGAAACACATCAGTTTAGTTCTAAAGTACAGTGCAAATGAAACATTATATATATGCATAGATCAACTTTTAAATGAAAACCACTGACAGGTGAGGTTATAGGAACAAGCCAGAGGATAACGTGGCAAAGAAAAT
The DNA here is from genome assembly GCA_030347435.1 of Clarias fuscus. Classification (NCBI taxonomy): domain Eukaryota; kingdom Metazoa; phylum Chordata; class Actinopteri; order Siluriformes; family Clariidae; genus Clarias; species Clarias fuscus. The sequence continues at coordinate 34,280,247 of CM059206.1, forward strand.
AAATCGCTGAGACACCATAAGGAAGAAAACTTGACATGAAGAAAGTGTGCTGAAAGGTTAATCAGGGTTTAATGATTTCAGTAGCAGTTTTCAGATACAGATCTACAGTGAGATTACCACGTGAGAAAACTTTATCCACTGATCAAAGGGAAAGAAAACTCTTTTTGTAAAGTGCGAATCTTTAAGGTAAACATGTGGCACCATCCAGAAACTAAAACTGTCAGGTGAATCTGTACTGTAGATGTAACCATGATAATGTTCCCGTACCTTCAGATATACTGTACAGTCCCCTTGAGTGAAAAGGATTTCAGGAAGGTCATGCCATCCTTTGCTCTTTTCCAAACATCACTTCTTTGTTATCTCTCAATATTTTGAAGCCCCTCTGGAATTCTCCATAATCTGCTTAAAGAACAAGAAAACAAAAATATTATTTCAACAAATTTGGGGAGCAGGGACCACCTACTGTAATAAGATAATGGAATTCAATGCGTGTAGCATTTTATTGTCTAGCTTGGCTTTCATGTATCTTGTGATTTGTTGGATGTGAAATGGATAACGCTGGTTGCTGTGGTCAAGGCAAGAGGTCATGATGTCTCCTTGATGTTAGGATCCAGGCTGTTCCAAAATGTGCTCCGGGGTTAAAGGTCAGGAGACAGTGGTAGATCTTGGAAGATAATCTGTCCTGCCTGTCTGCTGAAACTCTGTCTGAGGGGTTATTTGACCTTTGTCCATACATTCTGATCATGTGCAGTACGCTAACAGCTCTTGAAGGCAAACATGAAGGCAAATTATGTAGAAAAAAAAAAAAAAAGTAAAAAAAAAAAAAGTGCAGTGGGTCCTAAAAGCTTCTACCAGTTATCAATTTGAACACACTGCAGCAGAACAAGCATGCAAAAATACTAGGGATATACAGTTAATAGATAAGATCTTCAAAACAGGAAGGAGTACAGATCCAAATAGGAAGCATAGTATTATAATTATGAATTATACAAGGCTTGCCAGAAGGGCTTACAGACTGTGTGGTTGAGATCAGAGGTAGATTGAAGAGGAGATTGGCAAAATACAGTATATAGCTCATGGTATTATGATGGACCATTTCCATTGACATGAACATGATCTATGCATGTAAAACAATAATTCGTCTTATTGGTGTTGTGTTTAAATGAGGCTACAATGAGTTAAAATTGAGTTAGAATTCAGTCTATAACTGACCTAAACTTTGACTGGCATTTAAATGTGGCTTCATTAGACACTTACCATTTTTAAAAGTAATCCCAGAAATTATTTGCTTAAGGACTTAAAACACACACACAGATGCTTTACTAGTCACTCATTCAAGCCAACTGTAAAATCGATCTATTATTATTTTTTATCCCTTGCTTCCATCCATCTTTATTTCAGCCTATTCCTCAAGTTTTCCAATACTGTATCACCATAGACAACAGGCTGTTGAATAGTGAGCAGGAGCCAAAATGACAGAAAGTCAGAGAGTAAATAATTCCAGAGCTGCAACACCAGTTGAGTATTTGATTTGAGCCCGTCAGACGCTTTTGAACTGAACAAAGGCAATAAATATAACAAGCATTCTTTAGTTTGCGTCTATGAATCAATTCATAGTTAAAGCAACATGCTGCCTATAGTCTGCATTAAATAAAGGGAAAAAAACTGATAAAGGAAGCACAAAGGAGCCTGTGATGGGCTTTAATAAGTAGCATTTTTCATGACTGACCTCCTCCCCATTAGAAAGTCAATCAGGAGTTAGACATGCAGACGAGCAGCAGGGACTCGTGCTGTGTGACCCTTGTGCTTGACCCTGCTACGCTTTGAACTTCCCGAGGGCTGAAATGCCACTCTTTGATGCTCGTCCAGCCTTCGTGACCAAACCCGTGTTTAGTTTTAAGGACGTAAATAATAGAAACCACTTTTTGGGTAAAAACAACAACTACAACATCATCATGATCATCATCATCATCATCATCACCAACAACGAAAAAAAAAAAAAACCAATGGATGTTTCAGCATACCACAGAATTATTTAGAGAGCATATGTAAATACGTCCTACGATCATAGAGGAATGCTTGCGATTTCCTCCCAGAGGCCCTAACTGGTCATTTGGTGCACAGATAGTAGCAGACCGCTCCGCACACACAGCTATAACCATGGTCTGGACTTTGCTCGTGAACCTTGAAGAGAGAAAACACCCTTTCAAAACGCATAGTTGTGGTCAGCTTCGAGCCCAGACAGGACATATAGAGCAGAATCTAATGATGTTAAGGCAGCGGTTTAAAGCGGCGCCGGGGCCACCGCAGGAACAGCGCCGAGTTCACAGAGAACATGGTGGCACACATGACACATGGGGCTTTAAGTAGGACTGTAGGTGCAATACTGTGTCACAGACTCTTTACATAGTGGAAAGAAACTTAGAAACTTGGACCGGATTACACCAGAATGCTGTTTTGTGGAATAGCTTTCACAAGATCGTGTTAAACCCAAACTTGACAAACTTTTACACACTTTGAAGTTTTTTTTTTTTTTCTGATAATAATCTACGTACGTACATAAATGCATTGTTTAGTGTCATAGCTTTTTAGCGACAAAAATAGGAACTAACAGAAATATCACAGTAACATTTAACATAATATTTCTCTTAATACAATGGCAGGATGTTTAGACCCTTTCAGAGCCTATGTCAGGACTACGTCACTGTGCTAGCTGGCGGCATAACAATAGTAAACACTAATCTCCTCAGGCTAACTTACTACCAAAAATTGTGAAACTCGGAGGAATAATGTTTCTCATCTCTAGTAATGATCATAGTGGCTTAGCAATACCAACATTATCGTATAAGGTCAGGCTTATGTCCTAATCCCAATAACAAATGTTAACTAAAGTAGCCAAACAAGACATGTTTGGAAGAGAATCTTTCTATAAATGTACTAATCATAGATACAACCATGTCCTGAATGATCACGTACAAGACTGAAAAATATCTAGATGTAACAGATATGTTGTTATGTCGTTTTTGGTGTAAATCAGGACAGATCAATTTAGTGCAGATGATTGGCTTCTCTGATTTGGTATCAGGTAGGTGTAACGGTCCGGCTATACAGTAGCTAATCCTGTCATTAAGTGAGGTATTAACTTTTTCTGGTAACAATCTTACATGTTACATACAAATTTCAAATTTGTATTAATTTTGCCTCCAGCTAGGCTCCGCCTACAAAAAAACATGACCGTGATTACGAACATAAGAAACATAAGGTATGTACAGCAATTGTGCCGTAGCTTCATAAAATATTATGAAAATAAAAGTCAAATTAGATTTTTACCACAAATTATGCTTAACACCTACAACCTACCAAGGCATGTCCACTTCTTTTTTAATAATATAAATAAAATGTATTTCCAACAAAACTTACCAACTGATAAAGTGTCTAAATTAAGGGTCTGATTAAAGGTGATTTTACCATAGTTTCCAGGATTTTATAAACCATTTTGAGTGTTCATTAAAACGTCACGATTCTTTGCATATCGAATTGTTTTATATGTAAAATGTACGGTATTACATATTTCTTAAACATACAGTACAGACTAAAAGTTTGGACACACCTTCTCATTCAAAGAGGTTGAATTTGTATTATGGCAAGAAAAAAAGCAGCTAAGTGAAGAAAAACGAGTGGCCATCATTACTTAAGAAATGAAGGTCAGTCAGTCCGTTAGAAAAATTGGGAAAACTCTGAAAGTGTCCCCCAGTGCAGTCACAAAAACCATCAAGCGCTACAAAGAAACTGGCTCACATGCGGACCGCCCCAGGAAAGGAAGACCAAGAGTCACCTCTGCTGCGGAGGATAAGTTCATCCGAGTCACCAGCCTCAGAAATCGCAGGTTAACAGCAGCTCAGATCAGAGAGCAGGTCAATGCCACACAGAGTTCTAGCAGCAGACACATCTCTAGAACAACTGTTAAGAGGAGACTGTGTGAATCAGGCCTTCATGGTAGAAGATCTGCTAGGAAACCACTGCTAAGGACAGGCAACACGCAGAAGAGACGCGTTTGGGCTAAAGAACACAATAAAGAACACAATAAAGAAAACTCTTGGAATGAGAAGGTGTGTCCAAACTTTTGGTCTGTACTGTGTATATTTTAGATATATATATAAAAAAACTTGTGTAAAGAATGCAGACAAAATGAATATGAAAATGAAATGAGTGAGCAGTTGGGGAAAGTACAAAAAGAAAACGGATGGAATAAATCACTTTTATTAATTGTAAATATCACCAAGAGTAGAGTTTATAACAAAGAATAAAGCATGGCGTAGGTGGAGGAGCTAGTGGTTACTAATAATTGGTTGCTGGGAACACTGGTGACCGTTGATTGTTTGGTGAGGACCTAGGCCCGTGCATGCCATAGCTAAAAGGACATAAACTGAATAGATTCAGTTTGTGAACAGTATATACTGTATACCAAATGTCACAATGCACATGCTGTATGCTGTTGCTAGAAATAGCAAAGGCATAATGTAGCAAAACAATTTGGCCAGATTAGCCAGTGATTATTTCACCATTGAATATATGATGCTTATGATAAGAAAAATAAATGAATCCCTTCCACTACAAACACTACAAGACATTTTAGTGTCGTATATATGTATATGAGCTTCCGTTAAGTCATGCCACTCCACTTTAAAATAGTATAAACATTGCGTAAAAGAGAAACACATTCCAATTCAGACTGTTGTTTTTAAAACACTGTTTTGTTCCGTGTGAAGTAGTTTCACAAGTCTCCACACATATCGTGTTGGGAAACACTTTAATGTTCTCTCCATCCATCTATTCAAGCTGTTTATTACTTTTGGTTGTAGACAGATGGAAATAACATTGCTGAGGACCCCAACCTCTTCCAAACTACAATTACGCATACATGTACACTAGAGGCAATTTGGAAGCAACAATCAGCCAACAATGCCTATCTTTGGACTGTGGAGGGAACCGAAGAGGAAATCTGCCAAGCATGAGGAGAACATGCAAACTCCACACACAGATCATACGCAAGATTCAAATCCCCAGTGCTGGCGGTACGAGGCAACAGGGCTAACCGTTAAGCCTTTGCGAACTAGTATTCCATAAACAAGAGGGAGACAGTGAATGCGAATATCATGTCAGATCCACCACAAAATTCATTTCCAATAGCAGGACTCAATTCTCCGGATTCATTCAGGAGCAGCGAGTGTTTTTGGGGACTTGCGGTTCTACAGTATATAATGTGATGCTATTGATAGAACTGACCACACACTATTGTTACATGATAAAGAGACAGATCTCATTATGTGATCTTCTAGTTATTCTAGCATGACCACAGTCATATGTTATAATGGTGGATTTGAGATAGAGGGCCCTCACCAAAAGGCTCATACAAAATACTGTAATGTCGGACGAGAATGTGGGTTTTTGCCCCTATAAATTGCTATTCCCTTCTGTGATAGAGGCATTTGTCTCTTTTTAAGCATCAGGGGCAGTCTGTCTGGAGCCTTATTGTTGTAATTCAAGCTTTTGGGATTTCAGGGTGATTATGCTCACATATCGCAGATACTGTATAATATATCTTTATGAGTATAAATATAATTACACCTATTAGTCCTCATATGAAGCTCATACAAGGATATATAGACAATGTAGTTGGGTGAAAATGTCATGACTTAATATTCAGGTGTCAGGAGGATTAGGTAGTGTCTGAAAGTGGAATCTTTGATTAGAATGCATTCGAGCAGGTTCTCGCAGAATTCCAAGGGGTGTTCAAGTCAAACCGGGACCTGTGATGAAAATTCTCGTGTATGAAGGCGACTGACATTTACCAAGTGCAGACATTTTAAAGAAGACCATATGTCCGTGAACTAAGACCCCAGACGAGATGGTTTTGAGCCCCGTGCAATTGTTTCCACGAACGTCCAGTGTGTGGAACGTCTTAAAAGACCTGTCTGGGTCTGTGGGAACAATCGTTCATGAACACCACTTGCACATTCAAAGAGCTTTGCTGTGAGTTTCTGTCACATCCCCAGTACACCCATCACCTCGCTCCAAGGCATTTTCACATGTTTGGGACATTAAAGGAATTCCAGGGAGGCCAGCGTTTCATATGTGAAGCAGGCAGAGCGATCATGGCTCTGTGTACTGAGAAAACTTTCTGTAAACCCTCATAACTGTTTTCTTCTTCTTCTTTTTTTTCGTTAAATCTGCTCCAATATCAGTCAAAAGCAGCATTTCAGGCCAGATTCGTCTCTGACACTGAGCATCAGACAAGCACAACCCTCATATACAAATGCATATACTGAACACCCCTCATATAAAGATACTGTGGCACAAAGAAGACTTGGACTTTTATTGTCTTGCTGGTGTTACACCAACTCAAGCCATTACACCCCCACCAGTCCAATTTCAGTTTGCAGTATCTCTTTGCGAAGTCTTGCCAATTCTCTAGTTGTGTAAGTTCTTGTGAGCCTTGTTTATCCCTGTTGGTCTTTTACTGTATGTGTTTTGAACCTTTTCTTCTGGCTACACTATGGACAGTGTTAATGTAATACTCGGGCTGCATTTTACACTCTATTGGATTTTTGATACTGTCAGTACACTCCAATTGCACATGGATGCCAACCTCCTAGAGTAGAAAGGTAATATTCTGCTATATAATACAGGAGGTTAGATATAAATATAACTTTAGATGTAAATCAACAGTCTGTTAAAGCATGGCATGATAAGTAGTGCTGATTCTAATCTGTTATTAGTTCTATCATTAGAGCTGTTAATACCCGAATAAGTTGGCAAAAAATTGAGGTAATCAGTCACATCAAATTTTATATCAAAAAGTAATGATGTTTCTAATTTTAAGTAAACAGAATAATCATTTTTTGAGTTTGTTATAGTTATTCATATTAATCGGTCTTTACTTGCATTATTGAGTAGCCTAACTCATGCTATTTAAGAGCAATTATCATTTTTTTAGTTGCAAATCAAATAAATTGTTGTTGGTCTCTCAGCTTGGCACAGGTTTTACACCAGATGCCCTTCCTGACGCAACCCTCCCATTCTATCTGGGCTTGGGACAGGCACTTCATCCAGTTGGTAATCGAACCCGGCTTTTTGCCTGGTAGGCGAAACACCTACCACTGAGCCACCAGTGCCCTGTTGCCCTGATGACGTCAGACACAAAATCGCTAGTCTGATTTTATGTTGGTGGAACTTTAAGGTGACAGTTCTAAATACTCATCAAGGTCTATTAATTTGAACTAATTGTAAATTATTTAAGTTAACACTACTCAATATGTTTAATTACTTTGACCATTAGGGTTTAAAGTGTATGAAAATAATTGAATAGTCCATTCATATGCTAATTGGTGTTCCCAAATTCCCTGTAGTTTGTGTGTGCCTTGCTATGGATTTGTACCCTGGGTACAGATGATGAGTGAGTGAGTGACCAAAGCAATAACATTGCTTAATGTAAAAATGTATTTATTTTCAAATTATTGTGATGTAAGAGAAAAAATGCACTAATATCTAGGCGTGCTGTTATACAGTAACTCTTATACTCACTCGTATACAGTACATACAGTAGAATGGCATAGAATTCATAAACAGCTCGTAATCTACAGTAGAAAAGGCCCACAGGAGCCCTTTGTCATAATGCTTGAGAGTACTACGAGTTGTTATTCCCATATTGCATGCCTGGACCCAGTTTCCTGATTGCTGTCTGAGAACTTCTAAATTGATCACATTTTAACTGCAGGAAACACCAGAAAAGAACTATGAGATTTTTTTTCTCCCTCCAGCTTTGGAATGAAAGCACTGTGTTTGTGTTAACCAAAAGAAATGACTATGATGGACACACACAGTGTTCTTCGTTCTTTTCTAAAAACATGCATGCAATACTGAAGCCGAACAACATGTGCTTTAATACAAAGTTCTGAAGAAATGACAACATCTAAAACCAGCGAGCTAGATGTGTGTGTGTGTGTGTGTGTGTGTGTGTGTGTGTGTGTGTATGCGTGGTTTTTTTTTTTGCTTCTTGCAAACACCACTTTAATTCAGTGCTGAATCTAATTAGCAGGACTTATGCATCATAGGATAAACATGGAAGCAGAGTGAGCGAGTGAGCGAGCGAGAGAGAGAGGTTTTGACTACAGATGGGTAGAGGAGGGTGAGAAATGGAGAGGAGAGAAATAAAAGCCACTCATATGTCTTACAGTGCCATGTATACTGAATACAAATCAGAGAGGAGGGTCTTTTTTAGCTGGGCGTAGTGTTCTCATTTCCAATGCAAGGACTGTAGAGCAATCAGAAGTCCCTACAGATGAAAGCATGACTGCAATATCTGCTAATGCCACATTTGCAAATCCTCAAGTTCAGACACACACACACACATAGAGAGAGAGAGAGAGAGAGAGAGAGAGAGAGAGAGAGAGAGAGGGGTCTGGCAAAAGACAAAAAGAGAGAAAGATAAAAAGAAATGTATGATTCATGTATATATAGAGAGATATGTATATATGTGCAGAACGTAAGGTTTGGATGTAGGAGAGAGAAAAGGAGATGTAGAAAGGGAAAGAAGGAAAGAAAGGCAGGGAGGGGTGGTGTGATGCTCTGTTTGGCGATGTATAAAAAAAAAAAAAAAAAAAAGAGTATTCGCTTGTGAGAGCTCAGCATGAGCTGCTTTGTAGTGCCTGCGCTGATGGAAGGCGAGCCTGGGCCAGGATTAGGCTCTTTTCATCATCCAGTCCCATCTGGTATCAAGACTCTGTTTGTTAGGGCTTCGGTTCTTTAATGTCTCGGCTTGGATTTCACAACGATTCATTCCTATTACAGCTGTGGGGAAAATGTAACTATCCCCCCCACCCTCACCCTTTTCCAGTGCACACAGTATGATAAAACCACAGAAGATCATGACAGAAAGCATAAGGTGAGGCAGTATTTAGTACAAAGAAGCAATGGTAATTAAGAACAACATGGGATGAGGCATAAAAGATGGATCATCTCTTGTCTGGCTCTCTTTCTCTCTCAATGTTCCTGTTTAATGTCCCACTAAGTCTTCCAATATATAATACAGTATATAACCCTTACATTTAAACACAGCATCAACATGCCATCAGTATATATTTTTTTACGATATAAAGTGTCTCAGTGACGTGTTAGGCCACCGTCATAATATCTTAAATTCACTTTTAATCACTCTCTGAATATACTTGAACTGAACAATATTTAAAAAAAATATATTTTATTGATCATCACTATGAAACACATGCGTTACCTAAAATACCTCTCAGAGAATGCATTTTTTCATGTTCACAAAACTCCCTCTGTTTCACTCCTCTTCCAAATGCACTGTTTCGGTGTCTACGTAAAGGACAGCCACACAGAGCACAGCTGGGCGGGGCTAAGCAACAAGCAACAAGGGAAGGGGAGGATCCTCGTGAGGTCACATCAGCAGAAATTTTTATCGGTGTCTGTAAACTATGACCAATACAAAAATGGGAAAATGACAACAAGCACAGAACTGTATTTATTTATTTATTTGTTTATTTATTTTCCCTCACAGATTGGGTTTGCGTGCACACACACACACACACACACACACACACACACACTCACTGGAGAGACATCTGAATGTTTAATAATGCCAAAATTATTATTATTTCTTTTTTTGCATAATAGGTCATTGCAATCAATGCGTACAGTGTAGCGAAACAATCCTGAAAGTCTGTCTCACGCAAATCTGCTTTGTAAACACATGCCCAATTCTTTCTGCTGTAAATGACCCTATTTACAGCTATTATAAGCTATTATATATTATTTAGTATTGTCAGTTTAAAGGTTCCATACATTGCTATATATTACAAGTTAACATAGGTCTCTGAGTATGTGCTGTACATAAGCTAACTGCTAAGCCACACCCCACAATAGGACTGCACAGCTGAGAAAGAAATGGGGGGGGGGGGGGGTGGTCTTCTTATATGAGGTCACGAAAGGAAAAAAAACCCTAAATGGCTTGTTTATACACTGGCCAGACCAAAAATAGAAAAATGGGATAGGGAAATGTTTTTTTTCTTATGTGTTTGTTTGTACACACATAATAGAGACTCATCTGAATGTCTAAAAATGACTAAAAAGGAATTTTGCATAATACCCCCCCCCCCACCCCCCGCCCATAAAATTATATTGCTTCCTAAAATATTCTCTCATATGGTCATATGGAATGATACCAAACTGCGTTAAGCAAAAAAAAGAAGAAAAAAAAAAGCAATTCCAGTTGCTTTGAGATGGCTGCCCCGACTTGGCCACACAATAAAGCTTTGTTCATTTTTATAGATTACACTATGTCACAATGTGTCCTAAACCACATCAGCGAGTCTGCACAGCATTACTGTGGAACTGGATGTGATTTGGAGCAAATATTTATGGATGAGGTTTTGGGACAGCATAACAAGTTTGACAGTGCTCGGTACAGACAGCACAACAGACCCATAGTAAGTATGATGCAGAGACGAGCATGAAAGTTCTTTTCGGCTTCTTTCTGTCATCATTTGAGGTCAGTGTCCAGCTTGTGGAGATTTGTAACAGACTGGGAGGGAAATAAACTGTATACTACAGACGATCTGATCTGCTCCAGTGAAACAGAGGACTATTACTCCTCGTTAGCTCATTAATCTCATAGCTCTAGTGCACAGCTAACCTTGAATGGCGAGCATGTCTTGGTTGATTGACTTTATGTGGTCTAATTGGTAAACTGTGAGGTGTTCTAACCAGACAGTATGGTAATGCATGTGTGTATATCAGAAGGTAAATGGATTGGAACTAGTGTGCTAGTAATGAGTATAATGAGGCTTAACATGCCTTGTGCACAAAGAATCAAAGGCAAAGATTTATGTATTGTCTTTCTCTAACGATAACCAATATCCTAAAGACAGTATTTTAAAGACAATGGGTAGGATCATTGTTGGTTCCAATAATACCATTGCCATAAGGGTCAATTAGTGTTTTTGTGCATCAAAGGTGTTCCAAGAATATCTATATACATAAAAGAAAGGTGTTGTCTGTACATTGGTCAGAACCCTCTCTTTGCCTGAAGTTAAACCTGCGCCATAAATAAAATAAAAAATTAAGTACTGTAGAAGGGAATTTATTATAAATTACAAAGATTATAAACCACAATTTTTGACAGAGATATGCGTCAAACTGCATGACAGAATTTGATGAAACTTTGGCATTAGTTAATATTTTCACCACTATATAATAATAATAGCACTGAAGTTGTATCAGTGAGTTTTAATGCACTGGAGTCGTTTTAAAGCAAAACTTAATTTTTATTGAATCTTTATCCATGCCTTTTCGATTTCTCATCTGTGATTCAATTACTGAACAGGGAGTGCATTTGGCTGATGCTGAAAGAAGTACAACTTAGTGTAAACAAGGTGTACAGTAAGATACTCAAACTTTGTTCTTTGTATTAATACATTAGCAGAGAGTTCTGACAGGCAGACATGTACATGTAATATCGCTGATTACTTTAAAGCTGATCAGCTTATTTTTAGCTTTAATCTTTTAACAGTTTATATAAACTTTTTTCTTGTCAATGATGGACATTTATATACACTAGTAAGCTATATAAACACAAGTTTGTGGACACCTGACTGATGTACCCAGATCTTCTAATTGAGCATCCCATTCCAGATTTAACCCCTTTCTTTGCTCTCATAATTATCTCTGATCTTCTTGGAAGGCTTTTTACAGATTTTGGAGTAATGGCTGTGGGCCTTTTCTGTCTGTTCAATCACAAGACCATTAGCGTGAGGTCAAGAACTGCTGCTGGGCGAGAAGGCTTTGAGGGTGCAGACAGCATTCCAATTCGTCCAAAAGGTATTCAGTGGGGGTGCGATCGGGGATCTGTGCAGGTTATTCAAGTTCTTAAACTTCAACCTTCGGCTTTAACAACCTTCCTGAAGCTCGATTTGTGCATTATCATGCTGGAACAGGTTTCAAAACCTTTAGTTCCAGTGATGAGAAATTGTAATGCTACAGCACACAAAGACATACATTCTATGCACTTATGCGCTTTTGAAGTTGTAGCCACAGTTTTGGGAAAGGCCCACATATTGGTTTAATGGTCAGGTAAGGTTATTTTCACCCTCATTCCATGCTGGTATGGGGGCCAGATGATAGTGGTATAGTAAAGGATCCTGCTGGGCCTCCAGCCCTTTTAGTACTGAGGAATCTCTTCAGTCTCTGTGTTGTCACAAGGCAGCTTTACAGAAACCCAGATGTAGATTTAGATTCCTAATTATCAAGCCAGAAAAGCTCCCTGACAAGACATAAAGAAGAAACCTTGAGAGGAACCAGACACTAAAGCAAAGCTTTCTTCTTTTATGTGAAATCAGAAAGTGAGGTTATAAATCATTTAAATGGCAGTATACATTTGTAGACGAGTAAAAACAAACAGTAATAAGTGTGTTGATCTGATCTATGTGATCTGGGAAAACACTCCAGTGTTATGGGTCATCTTAATGAAACGGAATATCCTTCGTGTTAAGAACACATATACTAACACTAGCAGCTCACTTCAACAGGAGCATGATGATTTGGCTCAGTACATACACATACATACAAACAAAAAACATACAGAAGTTCATACATATACATACATATATTCATGCATAAGTTCATACATATACATACATAAGTTCAAGCATATATACATACATACATACATACATACATACATACATATACCCATATAATCTCTATCAGCTATTATATCAGAACAGAAATTCATAGGTTTATTATTATCAAATATGATATCACTATTATAATTTACCCCAGGCATGTCACAGGTGTCAAGACCATTAATACAAATTCTCATGTCATGTTTATTTTCTGACACATTCATTTTGCAGGGATTTGTCATGTAAATGTATAATGTCATGTATAGTGTTTGCACTAAATAAATATTTGTTATGAAGACTTACACAAAATAATTTTTATTATAAAATAAGCTATATAAAAAAAATCCATCTTGTATATGAAAAAAATATTTAGGAAAAAAATTCCTATTCAACATGTATTGTTTTATATTGCTTATTTTATAATCAAGTTCGTTTGGTCTAATTTGTAATTTGTAATTCATAAACCTATAAATTTCTGTTGATTATATAGGGGGGGGGGGCAATCTGTGGCAGGGGGGCATTTTAGCGCATAACACCGGAAGTTCTGCAAAGTCCGCAAGGAGCGCCAAAAAAATGCAAACGTGTAATTTTTCATGTTTAAAAACTTGTTAAAAAAATTTAACGTTTGACAAACATTTAATTTTTCGCGCGGAAAGATGGAAACGTAATCACAGCGCTAAAACTCGCAGTCAATCATGATGAACTGTACTTTCGGCCACCGCGCGAAACCGCTTAGGTGAGAGGGGAATTACTGACAGCTGAGTGAGTGGCGGCGCGTGAGTTGCTGAGCTCTCGCGCTCTCTCAAATGTACGGAAGCGCATTGCATTCACAAATTTATTTTTATTTTTACAGGAATTATCTCATAATTCTGACTTACTAACTTATAATTATGACTTAGTATCTCATAATTATGAGATCCTGATCTCATAATTATGACTTAGTATCTCATAATTATGAGATAATTATGAGATAAGGGGGAGCAGTCTCTTGCAGGAGGGCATTTTAGTGCATGACATCGGAAACGAAAGACTGCATCCTTTTGCTTCAAAGTGCCACATTGCACACTCATGGAGATATAGCAGCTATCCTTGACAACTTCATTGACTCTGCCTATGCCAAAGAACTGGGGGTGGAGCTCGAGGCGTTATCCCAGCCTGTTTGGATTACATCTGTCGACGGCCGGCCCCTTTCCTCCAGCCCCATCACTACCCAGACTCAACCAATCACCCTAATCATCGACCAACATCAAGAACAGATCCGGTTCCATCTCACCCCTATTTCATCTCCTCCTATCATCCTCGGGCACCCGTGGCTTCTACAATATGACCTGCTCATCTCCTGGACACAACATCGAATTCTGCAATGGGGACCGACCTGCACCAAACTTTGCCTGCAGGCTTCGGTTGGGACATGCTCTAGGGAGTCCGAGGCCCCCGAAGTCGACATCAATGCCATCCCTGCCGCCTACCGGGACCTGGCTGAAGCGTTTTGCAAAAGACGCGCCACTCACCTTCTTCCTCATTGCCCCTACGACCTGGCGATTGACCTCCAGCCGGGTTCTGTTCCCCCCCGCGGCCACCTCTACTCGCTCTCCGCCACTGAAACACAGGCGATGGAGAAGTATGTAACCGACGCCCTCCGCCATGGCACCATCCGGCCCTCCTCCTCACCTGCTGCCGCAGGGTTCTTTTTTGTGAAGAAAAAAGGCAGCGACTTACGTCCATGTGTCGACTATCGGGGGCTCAACAACATCACAATAAAGAATCGCCATCCATTGGCTCTTACCAACTCTGCCCTGGACGCCCTCTCTGGTGCCACCATTTTCACAAAGTTGGACCTACGGAGCGCCTACAACTTGGTGCGCATCAGAGAGGGCGATGAGTGGAAGACGGCCTTCATCACCCCAACAGGACACTATGAGAGCTTGGTCATTCCATTTGGACTCTGCAACGCCCCTGCCGCCTTCCAACAATTTATTAACGACATCCTCAGAGATATGCTAGGCCGGTGGGCATTTGTGTACCTGGATGACATCCTCATATACTCCCGTACTGCTGAAGAACATGTCCAACACGTCAGGGCGGTCCTCAAGAGATTGCTCGCCCATCAACTGTATTGTAAGTTGGAGAAGTGTGCTTTTCACGAGCGCTCCACCACCTGGGTTTTGTTATCTCGCCCCAGGGTGTGGTTATGGACCCGCAGAAACTGGAAGTTGTGCGTTATTGGCCCCTACCCAAGACCCTCAAGCAACTTCAACGGTTTCTCGGGTTTGTGAATTTCTATCGTCGCTTTATCCGGGACTACAGTACGGTTACAGATCCTTTAACCGCCCTGACACGACCATCTTCTCACCCCTTCACCCTCAACGCTGCCGCCATCTCCGCCTTCCAGGAATTGTGTCACCGCTTCACCACCGCACCAATTCTCCTCCATCCAGACGCGAGCAAACCATTCGTTGTGGAGGTGGACGCTTTGGATGTGGGCACTGGGGCCGTTCTCTCCCAACTGCACCCTTGTAGCTTCTTCTCCAGGAAATTCGACCCCACTCAGCAGCGATACGGGGTAGGGGACCGTGAGCTGTTGGCCATAAAGTGGGCTCTGGAGGAATGGCGTCACTGGCTCCAGGGCGCCAGAGAGCCGTTCATCATTTGGACCGACCATCAAAATCTGATCACTATTCGGAACCTAAAACAGCTTAACCCGAGGCAGGCGTGGTGGGCTGTCTTCTTTGAGCATTACAATTTCCATCTGTCGTACCGCCCAGGATCCAAAAACACCAACATGAGGAGGATGCTCTTCGGGCGGACCCCGCGCCTGTCCTCCCGAAGAGCATCAAAGATCATTGCCCCTCTCCGGTGGGACTTGGAAACGAGGGTTCGCCAGGCACAGGCCGCGGAGGTCGAACCAGCAGGTGCGCCGCCTGGACGACTCTACGTACCCCGCAACATCAGAACGGAAGTCCTTCAGTGGGGCCATTACTCCCTCCTTTCCGGACACCCGGGTACTTGCCGCACCCTCCAATTTATTCAGCGGGACTTCTGGTGGCCGTCCATGACAAAGGATGTTGAGGAATTCGTCCAGGCGTGCCCAGTGTGTGCCAGGGCCAAAGACACCAACCAACCAACACCGGGGGAACTTCAACCACTCCCGGTTCCCCGCCAGCCCTGGACACACATTGCCGTTGACTTCATCACGGGCCTGTCGATCGATTCTCCAAGGCTGTGCACTTGGTGGCCCTCGCCGGACTCCCATCAGCTAAAGACACAGCCGAGCTGATACTAGAGCATGTAGTCCGCCTGCATGGGTTCCCGAAGGACATCATCTCGGACAGAGGGCCCCAGTTCACTGCCCGGTTCCGGAAAGCCTTCTGCTGTCTGATCAACGCCACCTGCAGTCTCTCCTCTGGATACCACCCTCAGACTAATGGTCAGACGGAACGGACCAACCAACAACTGGAGCGCTATCTGAGATGCTTCATCGCCGATCAACAGCGCTCCTGGGCCCGCTATCTCATTTGGGATGAACTCTCCCACAATCTTCACGTCTTATCCACCACCGAGCTAAGCCCATTTGAGGTATGCCGCGGTTTTCAGCCTCCGATGTTCGATCACCAAGAACCGGAGGTTGATGTACCGTCGGCCCAACAGTTGGTCCGTAGGTGCCGGCGGCTGTGGGAACAAGCTAGAGCAGCCATTCGCCATGCCAATACCCGCTACGCCGCTCAACATCGCCGTCGGAACCCTCCGGGACGATTGTACAATGTAGGTGACAAGGTCTGGTTATCAACGAAAAATCTGCACCTCCATACAGAATCTCGCAAACTCCCACCCAGGTTCATCGGCCCTTACCGCATAACCCTCTGGATCAACCCTGTCACCTACCGGCTCCAGCTACCTGCGGTGCTCCGAACCCATCCGGTATTCCACACATCACAACTCAAACCCTTCATCACTTCACCTATGGTTCCCCCCACCCACCCTGCTCCTCCTCCCCGTATCATTGAGGGTGGTCCCGCCTACACCGTTCGTCGGATCCTTGACTCACGTCCTCGGGGCAGAGGGCTCCAGTACCTGTTATGCACTAAAATGTCCCCCTGCAAGAGACTGCTCCCACTTATCTCATAATTACTAAGTCATAACTATGATATAATTATGAGATCATAATTATGAGATACTAAGTCATAATTCTGATATAATTATGAGATACTAAATCATAATTATGAGATAATAAGTCATAATTATGAGATACTAAGTCATAAGTCATATGAGATACTAAGTCATAATTATGAGATAATAAGTCATAATTATGAGATACTAAGTCATAATTATGAGATAATTCCTGTGATTTTTTTTCTTTTGTTTATGCAATGCGCTTCCGTACTTTCAAGAAAAAAGGATGCAGAAACTTTCGTTTCCGATGTCATGCACTAAAATGTCCTTCTGCAAGAGACTGCTCCCCCTTATCTCATAATTATGACTTAGTAAGGATCTCATAATTATGACATACTAACTCATAATTATGAGATACTAAGTCATAATTATGAGTTAGTAAGTCATAATTATGAGATGATTCCTGTTATATTTTTTTCTTTTGTGAATGCAATGCGCTTCCGTATACATACACACCTTCTCATTCAAAGAGTTTGAATTTGTATTATGGCAAGAAAAAAGCAGCTAAGTAAAGAAAAACGAGTGGCCAGTCAGTCCGAAAAATTGGGAAAACTTTGAAAGTGTCCCCAAGTGCAGTCACAAAAACCATCAAGCACTACAAAGAAACTGGCTCACATGCGGACCGCCCCAGGAAAGGAAGACCAAGAGTCACCTCTGCTGCGGAGGATAAGTTCATCCAAGTCACCAGCCTCAGAAATCGCAGGTTAACAGCAGCTCAGATCAGAGAGCAGGTCAATGCCACACAGAGTTCTAGCAGCAGACACATCTCTAGAACAACTGTTAAGAGGAGACTGTGTGAATCAGGCCTTCATGGTAAAATAGCTGCTAGGAAACCACTGCTAAGGACAGGCAACAAGCAGAAGAGACTTGTTTGGGCTAAAGAACACAATAAAGAAAACTCTTTGAATGAGAAGGTGTGTCCAAACTTTTGGTCTGTACTGTACATACATACATAAGTTCATGCATATATACATACATATGTTCATACATGCAAACATGCATACATACAATATGTTCATGCATTCAAAAAACATACATAAGTTCATACATATACATACATACATACATACATACATACATACATATATACATACATACATACATACATACATACACACCTTCATACATACATACAAACATACATACATATGTTCATAACATAAGTTCATACATATACATGCTCACATGTTCATACTTACTGTACATACATACATACATACTGTATAAATACATTTGTTCATACATACATACATACATACATACATACATACATACACACCTTCATACATGCATACATATGTTCATAACATAAGTTCATACATATATACACACCTTCAAACATACCTGTACATACATACATACATACATACATACATACATATATACTTAAGTTCATACTGTACATACATATACATACAAATGTTCATACGTACAGTACATTGTACATACATACATACATACATACATACATACATACATACATACATACATACGTACATGCACCAGGTGACCAAGCTCTGACATTTAAATGGAGTTGCCTGAGTGATTGTAATATCGCTGTGGGAGTGACATCTGAGGACGGCTGAATCTGCCTTAAGCACACATGACAGACAGGCAGCAAATTATCTCTGACAGTAATGTGCAGGTAAAAGCAGATCTGACAAACAAAATGTTCTTGTTATTGTCACAAACGATTCGTGTGGGTGCTTTTTAATGTCAGAATGACAAGTGCCGGAGCTGTGAGGTCTTTTACAAATGCTCTCAAGTGATGATATTCTTACAGTGGATTTAGTACGATGTTCATTAAAATCGGTGTATTTAAAATGGGCTGTATCAAGATTGACGCTCTTGTAGTGAGGACCTGAATGAGGTAGTGAGGTACTGAAATTGTGAGATCGGGAATACTGAGATCGGGATTCCAGTTTTAGCTGCAACCACAAACGTAATGCTTTTAAGGGATTTTGGTCAGAGTTATGCAAATAAGGTAGAGTTTGTGCAAAATGCAAAAGTGCTATTTTAAAGAGCTGCTGTATATATATTATAATGGTAACATAATTCTATTATGTTCATATGTTCTCACTCACACACTCACTCACTCACCGTGTACAGGGTGACGGGAGCCTGGAACATATCCCAGGAGACTTAGGGCATGAGGCCGGGTACACCCTGGATGGGGAAGGGGCAATCCATCACAGGACACACTCACACACTCATTTACACACATTACGGGGAATTTGGGAACGCGAATTAGCCAAATCTGCATGTTTTTGCACTGTTGGAAGAAGCCAGAGTGCCTGGAGGAAAGCCACCAAGAATGGGAAGAACATGCAAATTCCATGCACACAAGCCTGAAGAGGGAATAGAACCCTCAACCCTTGAGGTGCAAGGCGATCACTAAGCCACCGTGCAGCCATCATACATGTCTATTTATGATATCTTCCAAATACTGTAGATTCTGTAAATTTCTTATATAAATTACTTTTCAAGAACCTCAAAGACACCTTATAACAAAAGATCAAAACTAAAATCTACAAATGTTATACCATAATGCAAAAACAAAAATATGAAGACACATGAAATTCATAACATCACAAGAAATGATGACTACCAGCAATCAGTGTGATATAGAGCAGTGATCCCCAACCCTAGTAGGAAACATCAATTAGGCATTGGGCTGTGGTCCAGAGGGTGCTAAGGTCAAACCCCACCATGACCAAGTTGAGCAAGGCCCTTAACCCTTGCTCACATGTATAAAGAAATGAAAAACGTAAGTATTTCTGGATAAAGTTGCCTGACATGTAATTAAATGAAATAAAGTGTAATGTATAACCCCATACACAAACGGTATTTAAGCTACGATAGTTAGCTAACTATTGAAAAGATGTATATGTGTTCAGATGTTGGGCATGACATCAGTTTCTGAGGAAATTTTTACCATGCACAATAGGATATACATGATATACATGCTCATATGACTGATCATGGTCTAAGAATGAAGAAGAAGAAGAAACAATCTACAAACGTACAGATTTACAAAGTTCAAATGAAATAGAATTAAAATACAAACACATAAAACATAAATATTATACAAGATGTGCAGAATGTTCAATGTAAAAGGGTATAAAAGGTAAAGCGATGTCTTTGAGGTCGCACATCATGTCTGTGCCCTTGATAGAAAGTCTAGCAGGTCATTAGGTAACATATGGCTGTGATATTTTTGATTCACTGCACTCTTGGGCATAAAAGTAGCAAGCTGTATAAGGACTATTTACATGAAATGAATATAATAAAGAAAGTAGAAATAGATTTAACTAAGAATAAAATATATGTACAGTAAAAATATACAAATATACAATAAGAAAATATAATAAAAATAAAAATATATGAAAAATATAAGAAAAATAAGAAAACCTGAGTGTAAATATAGAAAAAAATATATATACGATATGAGAAAATATAAGAAAGCCTAGGTGTACAGTATAGAAAAATATGGAATATAAATAGAAATGTCCTTTAATAAATCAAGCTATACTAATTTACAAACGCATTACAAGCACCCCCCTAGTTAAGACATACTATAGTACACTGTACTATACCATGAATAAAAGAGATATATGTAAACATATCGATTATGTACCATTAGTACCAGTCAGATAGAAGGGAAACAATAGTTTGGAGAATATGCTGATCCAAAAAGTCTAAATCCATCTCAACTAGGATTAATTATTTCATAATTGTAGGACTGAGTAAATTCCCTCTCTCTCTCTCTCTCTCTCTCGCTCTTTTTTTTTTTTTATGAAAATATATCGGCTCTTTCGAAGCATCAGTCTGCTGAATGTGGCTAACAAACGACTCCTGCCCTGGGCCAGGTCTTTCTCAGCAGGCAAAAATATCAGTCCTTGACTGGACTCAGCGGAAGACAGGACGATTAGATGGAGTGCCACGGGGTGGGTGAAGTGATAAAAGATGGACATAGAAAAAAAAGGGATGAACCTGTCCAGCTGTCAGACACTGGTGTAGAGATGTCAGGTTTTGTGGTCTTCGATATGTCCATGCTTTTACCTCCCAAACCACCGAGCCTACGAGCTTACATCCTGTACTGACAGGGACTCCCAGGATAAATGGGTTTATGCAAAATATCAATTACGTGAAGACTCTGTACAATCCCAGCGGCAGATGAAGAGCACCTCAATAGCCTGCCTGCATCCAATTTACAGAGGTGAGACAAAGACAAAAACGCATCGCCTAGAGTAAGAACGCTCTTTTGGTGGTTGATGTGAAGGACAACATCTGCCATGAAAAGCAATGTTGCAGTTTCTTTTCCACTTGGTGAGACAAGAAATAAATTGGGAGGCACTGGAAGGCAGAGTATGAGACTGACAGGGGAAGCTTGACACCTCACATGTTCTCCAGGATCAGCAGCAGGGCTGGTTGTTACAAATAAGGTAAAAATACATGAAAATAAGGTGCCGTTTTTGAGAGAATACAGTAGAAGCTACGAGTGCGCCACTCGATGTTAATCCTAATTCTTTAGGACATGAGTTATCATTGCCAATTTGCAATTGAGAATCCATGATGAGGTTTTTGTCTTATTCCCATGTTATACTTTTTCTGGACACAGAGGTGCCACAAAGCATATCTACTGCATTAATACTCCAGCTGAAATACCTTTCAGATCATTCAATTTTTTCATACCTTAAATTGTCTTTGTTTCATTCCTATTCCAAATGCACCATTTCAGTTTTTATGTAAATGGCCACATACACTAAGGGAAATCAGGACTGAGCAACACATTAGGGGAGGGTCTCTTTTTTTATATGAGGTCACAATAGACGAATAATCTAACAATCTTGGTTAGGAAGGACAAAAAGCAGGAATTGATTTTTTCTTTCCCCCACACAACTTTTTTGTTTGTTTGTTTGTGCACACATGCTGGAGACCCATCTGAAATGTCAAATTTGAAAGTGGATTTTACATAACGGGCCCAATAGTGTGACAGTAGTAGATAGTTTTGCTGCATATCTAAAGTATTTAATGCTGTGGATGGGGAATCCCAGACATGGTGAGAGGTTTAAATAGATCACTGAGCGTCGCCGGAGATGTGCGTGTGTGTGGTCAAGAGGAGACTGTAAATAACTGAAGAAAGTCCCACTGGGGAGTGGCAGAGGTTACATTTGTCATGGTGGTCAACTCAAAGCAATAAAACATCATACCGTCATCGTCACTCAGCAAATATGCCAAAAAGACAGAAATTTACAGTGATCGCCTCTTTCGCTCGGATGCCAAATGAAATGATTTGGAGCCACCAACATTTCCCATTTCCTGCTATATAAATGATTTCTGTTCAAGGTGAAATTTTTACATTGTGTCCAACTTACTGTATATAAGCTGTATACAAACATACATATTTCGATCCAAGCCCTCCCAAACACACTTCATTTTCCCAGATCTGCACACACAGAGCTGACACTCTGTAATTGCTCCAGGACAGCCCTTTCTGCACGCCAATAGTCTAGCAATCACAGTCCTGTAATAGCATTAGCCCTGGGGTGATCGTCTAATTCCGTCTCTATCACACTGTCTGAACGGTCACACCATCTCAATCTGTGCTGGCTGGCGTGATAGCAGGACCAGACAAGAGATAATACTGGGGAACTGAATCAGCAGACTTGTGAAATAGCCAACACAGTGTTTCACGCCAGCCATATGCAATTGCATTGTTGAAATTCCTAGACTTAAATCTGAATGGTCTGAAAATTGCTTGGCCCATGACTTTTCTGTTAGGTTTGACCTTCAAATACAGATAAAGTTTCTGAAATGCTCTAAAATGAACATGCCAAGAGTATATGCTCAAAAATATGCCCAGACACACAACAATCAATTCACTTGACATTCAGTTTATATGTAGTACATACAATACTATGGCACTAATGATAATTAAATCACATCTTTAATAGAGAATTCAACAGAGCTCACAGAAAGCAGTATTAGCAATTGTGGACATGAAAAAATGAGAACAAGATGCCATCAATTTTCTACACACAAAGATACTGACAATTAAATAAGCAAACAGGGAATTGATTGGAAACAAAAACACTTCACTTGCGCGAGAACTGCGCACTGACGAGACATTGATTCCAGGGCTTCCAGGGTTGGAACAGGTTTACGCTTTCAAGTCAAGTTGCAGCAAGTTAAACCTCATTGACAAAATGAAATTTTAACACAATAATAATAATAATTTATAGTTGTTGTAAAGCCCTTGAAACCCCCCCCCCCCCCCCCCCCCCGCCACCTGTCAGCTGCACCAGATTTGATCGATGCTAACTAACCAGCTAGCATGTAGCAAGCTAATCAACTTCATTTAAAATCAACTGGTGAATAAATACAGTATAAATAAAATGTTCTATGCTGTGAACAATTGTTTAATATTAAATAGGTTTCTCATTTTAGTATCATTATATGTATTGTTATTAGTACCAAAAAAAAAAAAAAACTGTACAAGATCCCTACCATATTATGTAAAAATAATTAAAAGTTAAAGTTTATTTATTTATTTATTTTTTTAGATATGAAACAAATTTTTACATACAGTACATGATTTCTCCAAAGTAAATCTAATGATACAATTACGGCTTCAACCTTGACCATTGATCATGCTAGAACTAACAAAATGGTTTTCCAAACAAGGCCAGGATCCGATATCTAATCTGCTTGAAATCCACCCAAGAGTCAATAAAGGTGGGTTTCACATGCTGACAGTCTGTATTTTAGCTGAATGTTTGAAGCGTCAAAGATATCCACCACTGGGGGTCAGTTGTCTCACTGGCTTCCCACCGAGACCCCATGATGGTGAAGCTTGAGGAACAGAGGGGGGGAGAAGGAGGGGATGTAAAAGAGATTTACTGTGAATGAATGAAGATTTTAATCGCCTTATACGAAGGCCCTTCCTCAGGTCCTTATAAGATACTTTCTGTGATTCGGTCCAAAAGGATCTCTGTTGGAGAGGGTAAG
The DNA here is from genome assembly GCA_030347435.1 of Clarias fuscus. NCBI lineage: Eukaryota > Metazoa > Chordata > Actinopteri > Siluriformes > Clariidae > Clarias > Clarias fuscus. The sequence continues at coordinate 34,304,129 of CM059206.1, forward strand.
AGTATACGACTACACGCAGTGCTAATTGGACAAAAAGCAGGGTTTTCTTTCCAGTGCATCCATTCGCTAAACGGTGGCTACAGTCATCCAAAGGCATTTCAACGCTGCTTATTCTAATCCAATTCAACAGGGGAGGAAAAGAGAAAATGCAAAAATCACTGTAGAAATAAAACTCCATTCTTTTTTGATAGCACTGGCGGATTAGCATGTTCAGTGCCAGTATTAGCATGACACAAATGTTAGCACGTTTGTTATTTTGCTCTTTATATATCATTATGTTTGACATTCTTCACACATCTTTGCTCTTATAACCACCTGCTAGAGCTTCATGATTATCAAATTTCCGCATTTTCATGTATTGTTCCTCAACGATAACCCACAATGGCGAGCCGCAAAGATGGTAGAGATAATCGATGACATTCAGACCAGTCAACATTAAGGCGACCCCCTACCTGGCCCCGTCTCGTTTCTTCCTCCGCCTTGTTTTCATTCCGAAATGGATCGTGTCAGTCCATTAGCCTTCCCTCTCCCGCATCCGACGATGATCTGTAGGTGGTCTTGGACCAGGGCGTCGTCCTTGGCATTGTGTGTATCTGGAAAACGCGTGTCCCCCCCAACACTTTGCGCTCACGCTGCAGTTTAAGCTCCCGTCATCCGATTGGACAGTCGACCGCAAGACTTCATCAGCAGAACATCCCTGTTGTCATGACAACTTGCCAATATGCCTCCCATCCAAAGACAAATGAATAAATAATGTTTGATATTTTTTCTTAAGACTTCAGATTGCACTTTTTTGCCTTGCTCTATGCTAACCTGAACACTCTGCGAGTAGCATTGAGGCAACCTTAGCAACCACGCTGGGCTGTTAGCCATCTGCTGCCTCCAGCTTTTATTCGCTCCAATTCATCGCATCACAGGAAGGAAAATCGGCTTAAAATGACACATATCATGACAGTTATGCTTTATACACATTGGGATGAAAAACGGAAGCTACGTTTTTTTTTTTTAAAGCGGTAATCCTATTCCTTCTGAAAGACTGCATGCATAATCATGATTGCGAGCGGCTAGCTGTGTTGGCTAAGTTGGCTCTGGTTACGAAACAAAGCCAGAATGCTATCAATAATCAGATCATGCTATTGTCCATGTCAGGTCATCTTGGATCAACAAGGCTACTGAAAGTTAAATGTACTCGATTCCTGGTTTTGGGACAAAACAATGACTTAGACATGGAAAAAAAACATGAGAAGTGAAGTGAGAAAGGGGGAACCAAAAAAGGAGGAGCTTGAAGTATAAAGGGAAAGAATTATCTCTGTGTCAGCCGTGTTCTCCCGTCATGAGCAGATGTACGCTTCCACACAGAGACTCCTGCTGTGTACCGAGCTGGCCCCATGGTGGGTGTTAGTGGCAGCCCTTTCCATACTCGGTTTCCCCTGGACTCCTGATGCTCTAACCCCAGCCGCCGCAGCTCTTCTTGACACCCCCCTCTTCCCTCAGGCCTCAAAGCGTTCTGGGATGCTGGGCCCAGTCCCTAGCCTTTTAATGCTAATCCTGGGGCATTGTCCTTCCATGGCACCCTACCTGGCACTGTAGAGAGCGGCGAGACTGCGGGGTGTCACAGGGCATCAATGATAGCGAGTGATTAATGTGAAGAGAAACCATGCTGAAGTCTGGACGACCCCCAATGGCTGATGGTAGAGGCCCTGGTCAAAATTTTGGCAATAAAAAAAAAGTAAAGAAACAAAAATAAAATAGACAACCGATGGCACAAAGTTTTACGTTGTGATGTGAAATATTTTACTGAAGTTGTAAGGTGTTTATTGATAAAAGTGAATGCAGAATGATGCATGAATGGAGTACATATTTTCAACATTGCCATTTTTCGATCAGGCAAGATTTGCAGAAAAATGTCTAATCAAACACAGAAAAATACTCTATATATTTACTATAAATGCGCTGACACTAAGATCAGATATTTAATCCAGAACGACTGAAATCTTTACTAATTAGAAAAGGCAACACCAAAAAAAAAAAAAAAAAAAAAAAATCCCAGAATGCATTTTCTTCTTAAGATGGTTAATGGTTAATATTCCCTGAATAAATTGGTGGAAATGGGAAAGAGTGAATCTGGTTAGATGTTCTGCTAGCTACTTAAAAAAAAGGCCATATGCCCATAACCTAAACCTTTGTAACTTTGATGTTTATTGAGTTATGTTATTTCTAATCATAACAAATTTCTGAACCTAAGGAGTTCAACTTACAGTACCAGTCAAACATTTGAACACAAGTTTGGATTTATTTTCCACATTCTAGAACAATACTGGAGATTTTGAAACTATGAAATGACACATATGGGATTAGGTAATTAAATAACAACAGCAACAGTCAGTTGTTATTTTAGGACATGAAGGTCAGCTGTTCTGGATCAGTTCTTGCAAGAACAGTAATGTCAAGTGCATTTGCAAAATCCATCAAGCACCATGATGAAACTTGCTCTCATGAAGCCCATCCCAGGAAAGCAAGAACAAAAGTTACCTCTGCCGCAGAGGAGAAGTTCATTTAGAGTTACCAGCCTCAGAAATCACCAGTTAACAAACAGCACGTCGGATTAGAGTTGTTATGAAGGCTTTACAAAGCATACAGTAAGTAGCAGGCACATCTCAATATCAACTGCTCAATGAAGATCATTGCATATTTTGAATGAGTTTGGCACTGTTTTACAGTGTAAAAAGAAATAAACAGAAAAGACTATGAAATCAGACAGTGTGTTCAAACTTTTTTACTGAAAGTGTGAGTTAAAATTCAAAACTTCATAACTTGCAAGTTAACATATAGGTCTCAGAGGGTTCGCAAAAGACTTTTAATGCTGTAGCTAAAATATACCCCAGAAAATCCTCCCCCCGCCCCCATACATTTCACTTCACCTCCAAACACATCACTTCAGTGTCTAAGTAAATTAGCTACTGCTGAGCCCCACCCACTAGAAAAGTGCAGACCTGAGCAACAACACAGGATACAGCAGCTGCCCTCTTGTATGAGGTCACAATAGGGGGGTGGGGGGTGGGGGGGGTTGTTTAAACCTCAGGCAATACAAAAATAAAAAAATGAAAACAAGGATTTTTTTTCTCACAATTTTTGTTAGTACATACATTCTTCTTTACAGTAGGTACTGGTTTATATTGATCAGGGTTATGGTGGAGTTATGGGGGTTATAGGGGAGTCTATTTGTGGAACACCGTGTTTGAGATGGGAAAACATCACGTACAGTATAGGGACATCAGTCCATATGGATGGTACCATGTGCCGCCAGGTTGCTGTGGTACCTGTTGCAATTATAATACAGTCGAGCCTTGGATTACGAGCATAATTCGTATTAGCGCATACTAACGGAATCAATGTGGTAAAGTAAAAAAAAAAACAAATGAACCAGCACCTAACTTTGAAAAGAATCGGCGACAGAGCAGAGTTTCTGTGTGTTTGTGAAGCCGGGGAGGGGGTGAAAAGGCGAGAGAGCGTCTATGCGTGTGTCAGGGTGTGTGTGTGTGTGTGTGTGTGTGTGTGTGTCGGTGTCAAATTATGCGCGCACACGCATAAGAGACACTAAAAGAGAGAGTGAGATGTTGATTATACAAGTAAGAAACGAGCACAATTCCGCAGCACAAGAGTGACTCTCTGTGTCAAAATAAGAGTCGCATGCGTGATACATGATACTCGGCGCTCATAAACTAATACTTGCTCAGTTTCCGATTAAAAATGTATTAAAAATTTTTGCTCGTTTTGTGGAACACTCGTAAACCACATTACTCGCAATCCGAGGTTCCACTGTATATATTTTTTAAATATAATAACGTTTGACATTAACGTTTGACAAGTCATTTAGTTGAATTAATATTCATGGAGGCTACTGACTAGAGCCGAAACCACTTCTGACCTGGATCTGTGTCACAGTACAAGCTGCTATAATGGTAATGGACCACCATTTAAGAGTATATAATATGTATCATGTATCACAACATGGTTTCCAGGACAAAGTTTTGTGACTCCTCCACAGTTCCTCAGAACGCCCCTCCAGCAGAGCGTTTAGAGTTTAACTTCAGAGTCTCTGCTTTAGCCTCCAGGGTGATGCAAAATAAGACTTCAAAGCACACTGAAATAGTTCTGACACACACTCACTTCCTCATGTTACACAGCCTAAGTGGGATGGCATGACTGTAACCCGCGTCAGACAATCAGAAGCTTGTTACCGGTTCAAAATGTGACCGAGATTCGTAAGATGATGACGTGATGACGTGATCTATCGGGAACCGATTAAGACATCTTGGCGCACCCGTGGTGTTATCTCGTACAGTCTTCCCCATGCCAAACATGTTGTAATGTGGATAAAATGAAAAGTCTTTTGGGAGACGGTTAAATTTGGAACTAAGACGTTGCACTTGCTGACAAACACACAGTGGAGCTGCAACTGATGAATATTAAGTGTTCTTGGCAAGCACAGCAATTCTGTGTAGTTCTGGTAAGGGGGTGTAGTGTCTGTGACTAGGAACACAGACTCTCACAGAAAATCTATCATAACCGCCAAACTCTTGCTAGTTAAACGCACGGGGTTGCCAGGTCTCAGTTAAAGTTCCAGCTTAAATGCAGTACATCTCAGAAATCACAAACAACGATCTTAAGAGCGCAGGGATTAGCAAAGGTAGACGCATTTTTCTTGGTTTTCTGAGTTATTGTATGGGAACCCTTTAGTGTGGTCTGGCATGCATTTCTGCTTTGCACTATTTGCAGTACAGCTTTTTATCATCACCTGGTACAGGCATTATCCCCTCCTTAACTCCTTTTTTGTCTACTCCAAACAACTATAATAAGTCTTTCAACATAAATATGTTGGTGAACACCATAGATACTGTACAACTGGTGTCATTTGTGGACCTGGAGTAAATTGGTAACAAGAAATCAGATTTTGAAAGTATTATTTGCTTTTAAACAAAATCTTGGTGGCTCGTGACAAATTGGAAACAACTTGCTATCCATCCTTCCTTCTAGGAACCTCAGCAGTCCAACTAGGGGCCGTAAAGGGCAATGGTGATTATCACTTTTTTTATTCCCATTTTATGACCATGGTAGGACCATTCAAACACACATTCACACACTACAGCAATTTAGGAACACCAATTAGTCTAATCTGTGGACTGTGGGAGGAAATTGGAGTACCCAGAGGAAACACACCAATCACGGGGAGAACTTGCAAACTCCATGCACTCGGACCCAGAGGCAGGAAGCAAACCCGGACCCTGGAGGTGTAAGGCGACAGTAACCATTAAGTCACCATCCTTCCATATAGACCAAATAGATCATATAGATAGATAGATAGATAGATAGAATTTAAACACAAATTTGGATTAGCTATTCAAAAGAAATGGCACCCTATTAGAGACAGAGATGTTAGGCTGTGTCAGTGTTAGCTGATGTTTGGCATGGCCTGAGCTGCTCTACTGAAAGTTTCAGTGCATGACATCGTTACAAGCTGCTCTTTCCCCATTTTGTTTTCACACTTTTATTTATTCATTTTTAAATAGATTTCAGCTCCTTGTCCTTTTATGGAATTTTGTGGGTGTGGCTGAATGCCAATTATTTGTGCCAGTGATTACCTGCTTGGCTTTTATTTCTCAACATACACACAAGAGTATGAAGGAAAACATAATGACGTAAAACTGAAAAACTGATGAAATTTTGTTTACTTTTACCTACAAAAACATTTATGCAGTTTTAATAGAACATTCATAACTCATGCCTGTAAAAAAAAAATTAATAAATCCTGTTTCAAAAATCACATCAATATTCAAGAACACTAAAATGTGTTTCTATGCGTGAAACTGTGTGTGTGTGTGTGTGTGTGTTTGTGTGTGTGTGTGTGTGTGTGTGTGTGTGTATGTGTTTGTGCGCATGTGCATGTGTGTGTTTGTGTGTGCATGTTTTAATACAAAGATAGTCAGTCAAAAATATGTTGGTTAAAGCACTAAGACTAATTCAGATTCCAGTCAGAATTAAATCTGAATCAATGCCTGTGGGACTGTGTGTGAGAAAAATGCTAATATGAGAATATGAGAAGTCGTCATGAAATAAATTAGGGTCATATGTTAGAAAGCCAGTTACATTACTGATGCTTATTAAAATTCACTGTCAGCACTCTAACAAAACACAAATCTAATGTGAATGCAAGTGTGATGTATATATTGTAATAAAAGAGATTTCTAGGGAATTACTGCAAATACACAACAAGATCAAGTCGTGTAAAAATCAAAGGGCCACACATTATACTGTATCATCATTAGCGTTAATTTAGAGATGTATTTATCTGATGCTCAGTATCAGGGAAGAATCGGGCATGAAATGCTGCTTTGGACAGGTCTTGGAACAGATTTAATAAGTAAGTGGCGTTCAAGCCAAGCCGGGACTTTAGACTTTAGTCTCAATAGAATCTTCTGCTACACAAATACACTTATATCAGAGTATTCACCAGGGCTTGGATACCATTAATATACTTCCAATTGCCAAACATGTTGTAATGTGGATAAAAGTCTTTTGGGAAAAGGTTAAATTGGGTACATTAACTCCTTTAATGCCCCAAACATGTGGAAATGACTTGAAGAGAGGTCAGGGCGTGGAGATGTGGCAATAACTCCCAGCAGAGTTCCAGTAATTTGCAAGTGGTTGTGGGCAGCATGAGGTTTTGCACTGTCCTGCAAAAACAGAATTGGTGATGAAAACATGGATTCAGTCTACTGGAAATAAAGGGAGTGTTTATTCTCATAACTGTGCTCCTTCACCCCAGTCCCGATTTCACATGAATGCCCCTTGTATCTTCTCATCCTTATCAGTGATATTCTTTATACCCTGATCATATACAGTATTAACCAGCTAATCGAAACACAATGCTCGCTATAAATGGTCATAGAAAAAAGCATCACTTCTATCTGGTACAAGCTGACAGACAAGGAGTACGAATGTGGAATGCAAGTGGATAGACAGGGAATACGGACGTCAGCTCAAAAACGCTAATATCGCATATCATTTGAGAAGAAAAACGTGAGGTCATTGCATTCTTTGCTTAATCAAATGTATTGGGTCAGGAAACAACCCTGAACTTTAGGGTGTAGTCATCCTCCAGGTCTGTGAGAGGAATGCATGCCTTAAGCTCCTGGCCCTACATGATGGCCTCTCATTCGCCTCTTCCCGTTAAGCATGATATTTTCTTTATCTTATCCCGTCCACATCACGTCTCAATTAACCAAAACGGCCCATGATGCTGCTTTCTGTTATTGGACCGACTCATATAGTCCAACTAATTCTGGCCTTCAACCTGGTGTTTAATGAAAAGAGTGCAGCTACAGTAACCACATTTTTAAAAACTTTTTTAAAAGTTATTCTTCAGAAGGTCAAGATGGAACATGAAGATCTACACGAAAGGTGGATTTCTTCTATGATCAGGGAAAGAAAGAAAAAAAAATCAAAACAGGATGCTTTTGCAATAACGCAGGAAAAAATATGAGTGGATGTTTGCAATTCGGTTTGGCAGTGTAGTGCGTCTGAAAACAATTTGCCTCCAGATGGAACAAATAAGCTTCAAATGTTGTATGGCAGAAGAATTCGTCCTTCCTCCGCTCTTTGGGTGTGTGCTTACTGTCAGAATTTCCCGTGCTTGTCAGTTTCATCTCGGATTTGGTATGTGTAACACCGACAAGAAATGCAAATATTCACCGTGGCAAAAAAAAAAAATAAATAAATAAATTCTGCATGAAGGCAGTGTGACCTTTTCTATCGGACCTCGACAGGTTTTGAGTGTTGGATTCCAGGAATGTACCGTGTTTATTCACTCTCCGATCTTGTCTGGCTCACGATCTTACTAGCAAGCTGAGTGGAAGTGAAGAACAGCTGTGATAATTATTCAAGCATGCATCGTTTTTCATTTCGGTCAGTGGTCCTGCTATCAGGGTTTGCAGGAATGAATGCTTGCCAGTAGTGTCCAGTTTGGCTGAGCTGGGTAACACATGCATGTAGACATGGCAGTCCAAAAGGTAGACATGTTGCAGTACAAAGTTTCAGTTGCTGTACAAAATTGTTCAGGCAACAAGAGAAAGAGAATGGAGAAAAACAGTGCTATGAAGACAAAAGGAGTGCTATTTAATTGCAGGACAGCTGCTTTTAGGGTCCTTTGTTAGACACTCGCATAACGGATGAGCCACGACACCTAATCACTTGATGGCTTTGTGACTAGACAGACTATTTGATGGATAGTGACTAGACAGACATCAGACACATAAGCATGGGGCACTACACCTCGATGCAAGCAGAGGTCCCCTTCATCTGAGAGCTGAAATACTTCTCGTTCACTTCCTGTTTACACACTATTTATCAAGGTCAAAATCAAACAAATATTCATTACGACAACTTTGTGCCAAGGTTTGATCATGCACAAGACGCATAAGGACCTTGTATTTTATTTTGCCCATTTATTGTGTGGCGGCCAAGTAAATAGCACCTCCAGGGTCCAGTTTCAATTCTGTGCATGGAGTTTGCATGTTCTCCCTGTGCTTGGTGGGTTTCCTCCAGGTCCACCGGGTTCCTCTTACAGTCCAGAGACATGCAGATTAGGCATGGCATTCCCAAATTGCCCTCATGCCCTAAGTCTCCTGGGATAGGCTTAAGGCGCCAGTGATGCTGTATAAAGGATGAAGCAGTATAGACATTGAGTGAGTCCTTGAGTATGTATTCCATGCTATCAGCTTCTTAAATACCTTAAACTTTGGGATTGTGTATTCGATTGTTACATAATAAATCTGGAGAGAAATACTGATCTGATTCACAATCAAAACATTTCCCATTTTGTCTAGCGATCATGCCTCCCAGAGATCATACTGCCAAGCAAAATAATGATGAACTGCTGACTAAAGTTACTCCCACAGACTTTACTGAACACATGACGAGAAACCAGATAACAATGTATGTCAAGAAACTTGAGTCAGTTATGTTAAAGTTAAGCCATTATTTGTCACATATACATTACAGCACAGTGAAATTCCTTCCTAACGTATCCCAGCGCACCTGGGTTCGGAGCGCAGGGTCAGCCATGATACAGCGCCCCTGGAGCAGACAGGGTTAAAGTCCTTGCTCAAGGGCCCAACAATGGCAACCTGGCTGAGCTGGGACTCGAGCCGCCAACCTTCTGACCAGTAACTTAGAGGCTTAACACACTGAGCCACCACTGCTCCATAATTATATCATAATATCATTGGTCATCATATTACCGATTTTTATAAAGCTCCACCTTTTGAGAAAAGTCGACTGGTTCAATTTACAATCTGGAGATATAAAAGCTGTTGTTAAACATGTACTTCGATGATCTCTTCTATTACACTCCGGTGTATTTAGATGTTAAGCGCTTGTGATGAAACAGGTGCGATCAAAAAACTAGACTGAAAAGAAAAAAATCTACCTAATTTAGGCTGTAAGGAAACAACGATTTAACTCAAATGTTAACTGAACACCTCGAGGAGCTTAATAACATTAATGAAACCAGAGTGACAGCCCCAGCCAAAGGCGTTGTTTGTTACCAGGCAAGGCAGGCACCTGCTTGGGGCCACAGGCCATTAGGGGGCCCCAAGCGCTGACAAACGTATTTATTATTTATAAGATAATGATAGTTGGAGAGGCCCTCTGCGAGTTTTTACCTACAGTAGATTCCCAACAAACTGTAGAATCGCCTCAACCCATGTCCGTAACCCATTAACACCTGCCTGTACTCTAAATTAACCAGCGTAACACAAGTACACACGATGTACTGTATATTATATATTTATTGTGTTTAAGTAACTATTTAACATGTATTTCATAACGATGCTCCCTGAGATAAAATGGCCACTACTCAAGCACCAGTGATCACCAACAAGGACCAGGATTAGCCTTGTCCTCCCTCTGAACGGCTGATAAGGAAATATCTCTTCTCTTTTTGACAGATAAAAGTGTCTTCCAGGGGTTTGACATCATGCGTTGTGGCATTCCCCATGCACAACAACTGTCTGGCATCGTAAAACCACAGACAGATAGCCAGACATATTGGCCCAGCTTTACATCGGGTCTGATGTCACACACAAGAGCTCCGTGGTCTATAGCATCTACTGTATAGCTTCGCAAAGCATGAAGTCACAAAATCCTGGAGCAGTGCCAATGTAAAAGTGGCTGTCATTAATGGACTCCAGTATTTGAAATGTTTGACTTGCCGTGAGGTTCAATTGTGTTTATTCTCACTGGACTGATTAGGAAAGTAACAAAACTTTGCATTTATTAATTTGCAAAAACTTAACCACTATTCAGTTAATTAATTTGCTTATCCTTTTTAATAAAAGCATTTTATGTAGCTGGACAGCTGGAGAATTTTCCTTGAATGCCATTGGTCTGTGCAAACATATAGCAAAATATTTAAATATTTATAATAATGATATAATATTGTTTGATATTTTCGAAGAATTACAAACGTTTATTTCAATTCCCCAACATAACCAGTGAAATAAAGGCCATTGGTTTGTTTTTGCCAGGGAACCTGAAGCAATGCATCCAGACAGATGGAGAACTTTGTGAAGCCCTGGATAGATGCGGCAGGATCTCAGGATTGAACACTGACCCAGGAACTGTGAGATGGCAGTGACAGCTGCTGCACCGCAACTGACTTGTGGTCCTATATTAAAACATGTTGCATCAACCTGTTTAGGAAGTAGCCCATACATGTGGGTTTTTTGATGACATCATCCTTGTACATGGTATATTTGGTTGGAGATACAGTGCTGTGAAAATGTATTTTTTCCCCTTCCTGAATTTATATATATATATATTTTTTTTCATGTTTGTCACAATTAAATGATTGAGATGACCTAAAACAGGCCGTTCATGCTTGAAAACCCTCCAATGTGACTGAATTAGAGCAATTCTGCAAAGAAGAGTGGGCACAAATTCCTCCACAGCGATGTCAAAGACTCATTGCCAGTTATCGCAAACACTTAATTGCAGCTAAGGGTGGTTATTATGTTTAGGAGGCAATTACTTTTTCACACAGGCCAATACAGTAGGTTTATATAACTTTTCTCTCTTAACAGATGAAACGATCATTTAAAAAGGCCACAAACTTGAGTTATCTGTGTGCAATATTGGAATTTGTTTGATGATCTGAATCATTTAAGTATGACAAATCAAGAAGGGGGCAAATACTTTTAATGTCACTGTATGGTTTTTCTACTTATTCAAGGAAATCCATCCGATATATTCATGTACTCCAATGGTTTATGATAAACATACTGTAAGAAAAGAGTGTTTTAATTCTGCAAAGTTGTTGTCCTTACCTGAACCTGGCTACGATGGACTGAGAATTCCATGACACAAATGATCACAAATGAGTTGATTAAATTTCTACAAAATGAGCTGCGCTTGAGCAACAACACGCACGGTGTTTAACATGGGTCATTCAGCTGTCACTGAAATCAAGCCATTTCAAATGCTCATATCATCCACACATCCAACTTTGTCCATCTTCCTTCCTTCTGGTACGGTCAGCATGCCAACTGTTATCCAAAGCTCAAGAAATAATGAATAGCGTTCAATGAAGTTAATGACGTCATTAGCAGCATGGTATGCCTCGGGGCAGTTGGGGAGGTATGCAATTTGCGTATAGAAAGGTCTAGGGCTGGCTTCCTTCTCTTCCTTCAAACATCTAGCCGCCCTCTTGCTCTAATAAACAGGAAACGTCATCATCAGCAGTGTGACTTATAGAGAGCAGAGGAAGCCCTATGGAATAATTGACTAATGACAGGCTGAGCATGTATGTGTATGTGTGTGTGTGTGAGATGGTTTTGTGGAATGCTTTGAAGTGGTCTTCACGTACAGTCACTTACTGTAACTTACTGTCTTCTGTGAGTCATAATTTGTAAATGTCAGTGCCAGGAACTGCTGACCGCGTCCTAATATGCTTCCAAACGCTGCACTGGACACTGGACAAAGGTCCCGTTCCAAGCCTCTCGAATGGCGTGCTGTCTCTGCCGCTGCTTGTCGTGAGAGGCGAGGCAGCGTAGGAGGCAATGTGATGGCATCACCGTGTCTCAAAGCGCCACGCATGGCAATCGATGAAAGGTAAAATTTACTGAAACAAATTTAATATGCTTTTCATTGAGTCTTCAAAAGCCAGGATTCATGACACCTGATTAATTAGTGATGACGGCTGGGCCACGCTGTTCCTGTCTAATTTCTTCAGAAAACTCTTGCATGCTTGCGGAGAAATGTTGCCAAGAACATTCTGAATAAATAAAAGTAATTTTTTTAAAATGCCTTTAATATGTTGTGTATTCTGAGCTGGATTGTGAGATGGATTCATCAACATGATCAAATTCCATAGCGAGATAAATTACACTCAAGGAGTCGAGGTAGTCTCCGTGATCGATCTGTGTAATCTCAAATCTGAGGTTTTGGTGCGAAATCCAGGGAACAGCACTTGATGTCGCTCATCTAGATTTCAGTGTTACCACATTTACACATTTTGATTTGTGGGACTGTTATTCCCTATTGCTCGTGGCTCAAAATATAACCTAGGGATTATATTATAGTTTCTTCATAAAAATACATGATTATTTTCAAAAAACATATCAAATTAATGATGCGAGGCAAGTAACAGCTTGACTGGGCACATCACTGACATTTAGGATTTTTTTCCTACTTTTTTCACTTTTCCTTGAGATATTATGGATATTGTGATAATGTGTGTAATTTTTAATTGTAGGATGATCATTATATCCTTTTGAGTCCTCGTTTTTTAAAGCAACACTACAGTTTCTATCAGCTTGGGTTCATAGATACTCATCTTGTGTGTCTTCAAGAAAGGATAACATTTTTGGTCAGGTAATACACATCTAGATCATATCTTACGGAGGAATAAATAGTAAAAGAATGAGACAAACAATAAAACAAAACATCTTGCAAAACCCAGAGTGGCACATACAATTCCTGGTCTTTTGAATTGTGCTAAAATGTTATTTAATCCCTGCAGAGGAACTTTTGTAACCAGTCATAATGCAGAAGACGTTCTTTCTTTATCTCACACAAACTGTCAAACTCAGGCTGTCATACAGTAATTATCATCTAAAATCACATAATTCTACATGTGGTTTGGACTGACACTTAGATAATAATTAATAATAATTACTGTAGATCTAATTATTTATATAATTATTATTATATAAATATAATGATACTTAATATTTAACAAATATCGTACTAAACTGGGCTAATTTGAGTCCCGGTTCTGCACACTACAGTAGGTTTTATAAACAATTAATTTTATATTAATATCATAAACATTCATTAATATTATAAACAATATTGAATTCTTGGAACCAATCATAACGTGAAAGGGAGGGATTTCTAGAATATCTAGAAAACTTGTACTAAAGTCAAACCCTTCGACCAGCTATGATAGAAAAGCCACTTTTTGTCTGTATTCAATACCAAAATAGATTAATACGTAAGAATGTGATTTGTTTAGTCAGTTTCAAAAACACAGTACAACAGAATTATACTGGCCTGACTTTTTACTTGAGTAAATGAATGAGTAGTGTTAGTTTCTGAGAATGTGCATAAATCTACAAACCACATGGGCACAGGATATGTGTGGCACCGATCCTATGCATCCTGTATCCTGTATTTAAAAGAAAGTCTAATCCTAGAGATATTTTAATTAGATCTCAATTTGCACAATAAAGGCCATTTTAAATTATTCTTATTTCACCTGTTTGACAAACCGACATATGGTTCGAATCCATAGTATAATAGTTTATCCACAGTTTAATATTATACTTACAAAAGGGGAAGGCTAATAAAAAAAAAGTATATAAAACTTTGACATAACTTAACATTTAAAAGTTTTTTCTTGTCATTAGAAGGTAGGTATTAGGTACAGTAGCATTATCAGAAAGCCAAAAAAGCACAACTAAATAAACACAATCAAAAACTCTCTTCTTCAATTCAATTCAATTCAGTTCAGTCCAGTTCAGTTCAGTTCAGTTCAATTAAATTCTATCTGTATAGTGCTTTTAACAATGGTCATTGTCGCAAAGCAGCTTTACAGAATGGACTGTTCATAAACATTTGGCTATATAGTGCAATTTCAATTTTCTTTCTTTTTTTGCACAGCTTCATCCTTTTGTTTCAGCCCAAGCACTTGAGACTAAACTAGTATTCACTTAAATTATTATGGTCAAATATTTCACAGAAACTCAATTCTTCTCATGGCTTCTTTTAGATAATCTTCTACACATATTTCATTTTTCTCAGGTTTTTATGCTGTATGTCTTTTATAATGCAATCCTCACATTTTATCCAATTTGTGTAACCCTGTGGCTGGGTTTCTCCAACTTCAGCTGATAAAAATTTAAGTATAATTTAACAGAGAAAAAAATATATTTTTAAAAAAAATATGTTTATTTATTTTAATTTAAATACATTTATTCATTATCACCATCTATAGCCTACTTGCAGATAAAGTTACATTTATTTGAACTTTTATTGTATTTTATTTTTTAAAAATGTGTAAAATGTCACAAAATTGTGATTGTGTGCATTATTAAGTCTTGATTCAAAATGTGTGAACAAGTCATAAGTTCCCGTGTGTCATGAAAAAAACATCGGTGTATCCATAAATAATCCCACAGTGCATTGCAATTCAACAAGAATATACAAGATAATGGTATAATAGAGTTAACAGAATGTTTACCAGATGTTCATTGCAGACATGAACACCAGAAAGTGTAATTTTACATGGAGGTCCAAACTACAGTCCTGTACAAACAACAAGATGTTGCTTGAACACTACATGCAGAGACGTGATAATTTCACAAAATATCCAAATACGAACATACCGTCATGCATGACCTGCACATGCATCTACATCCATCTGCAGTATTTCCTAATGAGAATTTTGCAAACAGATTATGGAGGGTGGGAATTACAATAACACCATCGGTTTGTTCTTGGAACATGGCTTCTCATAACCTGTATCCATGCATCTTTCCCAGAAATAATGTTAAATGTGTAATGAAAAGAGATTTTTTAAAAAAAAATTCCAATTCAGTAGCCCTCACAATTCCACACCTGAATCCAGACATATATTAATCTTACTCATATGATTATGAACGGAACATTTCATATTTAATTTATGCCACTTTTTGTAAGCCAAATCTATTACCTTCAGTCCTTGCAAAATTTTGCCATTGTATTTAACATGGAACATGAGCATTATTTTCCAACATTAAGAATTTAGTCATCTGTAAAATATTACAGATGTAATAATAACGTAAAATATTATGTCCAGTATTTTGTAGGTTCCCATTGCGCTGCTGGGCCGTGACACCAATGAGCCCAATGGGAGTGTGCTGAAGTGTCTGGCACCAGGATGATGGCAGGGGATGCTTTGGGTTGCGAGTGATCCCTCCATGATTCTGACTTGTTTGTCTGGTGCATCCCATGGGTGATTGATTGGATTGGGATCTTGGGAGTTTAGAAGCCGGTTTGGTGGCCTTGAACTCTGCTCGGCTGCTAGGGTGCATATACAGTCGGCTGTGGTCCACTGGGTGTTCTGGTGCCTGTTTGTTTTAGCCATGATTGACTTGTTTTGACTTGATTTGTGCTTCATTGGCTTTTCTGTGAGATTGGACTGGGTGGGCTGGCTTGTGGTCCCCACAGGCATAGACGAACCATGGGTGCTTTTGAATATACAGTAATTGATAATCAGTGGTAATGAGTTAATGTTATAGTTAATTGTTGTAAAGCTAATAGTTATATTGAATTATATTGATTTTTGCCTTATACTCAATATGGATATTTACCGGTAATGTGACTCCATGTTAGGTGGCATGGTGGCTTAAGGTTGGCACTGTCACCTTGCACCTCCAGGGTTGGGTTTGATTCCTGCCTCTGGTCTGTGTGCATGGAGTTTGCATGTCCTCCCTGTACTTCTAGGGTTTCCTCCAGGTACTCTGGTTTACTGGTACTCTTACTTGCTTCATGCCGTAAGTCTCCTGGGATCGGCTCCGGGGCCCCTTCAACTCTCAGTTAAAGCTGAATAGACAATGGGTGATTTAATGTTTTAAAAATCTTTTTAAAAAAACAACAACTTTGAATTGTGTCAGTGTCAGATAATAGACAGAGTGTAGTTTATGTTTGATTGAATGACACTGGATTGAGAGGTGGGATTAGGTGGCATAATATTGTATCTGATTTGATTTGTTAAAAAAAATTAATCAAAATGCATTCATAGGCGTTATTGCAGTATTACATGACATGACATTTGGCATTTGGACTTAGCTTTTGTATGCACATTTAAACAATGGCTTCATTTTAATCTTGCAAAAATCTCATGACAAGCTAAATTTGATATTTTCACTGCACTGCAGAGCTACAACATTGGTTTAAATGAACCAATGAACTATAGATGTAGTATTGACTTAAAATAAACACCTAGTTAAATATATATAAGTAACTAGTTAAAAATTTGGATAATGCAGTATCTTACCTACAGACGTCTAGATAGAAGCTTACTTATTTATTGTTTATTGATGTATTTGAGTGACAGTTACAGGAAACAAGACAGTGAGTGTTTGTTCTCTTCTTCTGTAGTGTTCGTAATTTATTTGGTCTCTCTCATGTTTGCCATCAAAGACTCAAAGATTGTTTACGTCCTCTGTAATTATTAATCTTCCTCGTGACGCAACTCCCCTCAGGGCTGAGATGGACACATAGCCTGTTTGACTCTCTGATGTGGAAAAACTAAATGTACTGTATGAAATGTCTGAAAAGAGCGAATGATGAAGAACTTAGTTTTTTAAAGCAGTCGAAACTGCTTGTGACAGCAGAAGAGATAAACTGAATGGGTGGAGGGGGGAATGGAATTGTTTGTAGCAGATCTCATCATCTTGCCAAAGTTGAGGAAACTGGGCACGTATTCCGCTCTGATGTGATACGTGTAAGCCAGTTGTAGCTGTTCCAAAGTGAAAAACTAAAAAAAAAAAAAAACGAAAATGCAACTATTATAAAATGGCCATTCATAAAGAGACCAGTCATATGCTGTGAATAGAAAAATGTGCAGGGAATTAGATGTTTAAAGAAACAGAGTTAGACATTAAAAACATCACTCACACTCTCTCTTTCGATACCACTTATTTGGACACACAAATTAGCATAATCTGCAGAAGAAAGCCACCAAACACTGAGAGAGCATGCAAACTCCATGCGCACAGGAATGAAACCCTGCAGGTGCAAGGACACCGTGCAAAAAAGAATAAACTCCTAATGTTACCATCCTATTAATATAAAAATGTTTTTCTAAGTTTTCTTTTTATAAATATTACTAAATATATGTTATTGATATTTAACATCAAGTTATAAACTATTTTTGTTTACTCACTCATTCTGCACAATGTTGTGGGAGCCCTGGAGACTTTGGTCACTAGGTGGAGTACTCTCTGGACAGGTGCCAGTTCATCGCATGGCCCAAGCACACACACTGTGGGCAATTTGAAAATGGCAGTTAGCTTACTTCCCATGTCTTTGGATTGTGGGAGGAAACCAGAGTACCCAAGCACAGGGAGAACATGCAAACTCCACGCACACAACCTCGGAGGTGGGAATCGAACCCAGACCCTGGAAGTGCAAGGCCTCAGTAGTAACCAAGGGAAGCCTCAATATTATTGTATTTTTAAAAGCATAAGAACTTTGGCGAATCAGCCGATCCCTCCTCCCCTCCCGTGACACTTTTCTTAGGGATCCCTCCAACGGTTTTCCCCAAATGACTGTTTCTCTGATTTGGGACTAGGTGGTCATATCGCCCTGAATTTTGCACACACACACACACACACACCTACAAAACACCTTTGAAAAACTGTACTACTTTAGATCATGTCAATCAAAAAAAAAAATCACCTTTTCGAAAATAGCCCTGAACTTTGGACCATTTTGGAAAACTGCCATCCTGTACTGTATTTTTGAAATACACACGAAACTCGACATCTCGAAAGTTCAAAGCCTCCTCTCTCTCAAACAATCCAAGAAGCAAAGCTCTAGCACCTATGCTTCCTCTGATATGAGTACAAATACCACAGGAGTGCAGTTGACTTTTCTTTTTCTTTTCTTTTTTTTTCAAGTTTATGCTGGATACATTTTTTGTGCCTGTAATATTCACATGCAGGGCTTTCCAGCCGCGACTCACACACACAAACTCAACTCACTCTCCGTGCTATCCATTTAGTATACGGACTGAATGATACAGTATGAGCTGGAAAACCTGACCGCCTCCGGTCTGTATGTGTGGAGTTTGCATGTTCTCCCTGTGCTTGGTGGGTTTCCTCCAGGTACTCCGGTTTCCTCCCACAGTCCACAGACATACAGATTAAGCTAGTTGGCATTCCCAAATCGCCCATCCTGTGTGAGAGAGTGAGAGTGTGAGTCTGTATGCTGCATGCTTTTGCCCTGTGATGGATTATCGCCCCACTCAGGATGTACAGTGCGCTGCCTATTGCCCTGCACCTCCTGGGATCGTGAAACATGTTTAAAGGTCATTTCTGATCATTCTGATCAACTGCAACTCTATTTCCTTAAATTCTTTACATTCCCTGCACAATTGTCCCTCTAAGCATATGACTGGTCTCCGTAAGAATGTCAAATGCTTGTGGTTTTTCAGTTTTTGAGTTAGGAGCAGGAAACAAATGGCTTAAAATGATCACATCAGAATGGAAAACATGCCAGATTTCCAAACTTTTGGCAAGATGATGAGATCTGTACTCCGCCTAGTGCCCTGAGTCTCCTGGGATAGGATCCAGGACGCCCGTGGCTCCGTACAGGATAAGCGGTAAAGTGAATGATCGAGTGAGTGAGAGTTCAGTACAGCTTGCGAACAATCACACGTTTGCATCTTATTTTTAACGTTATTTTTCTTAACACAAAACATACCACGGTACCCGTAACGTTGAGGCTTTGTGCTGTTTAGATGGTATTGTATTGGACTGCACCTGTTAACATTTCCCATGAAAGTCCCATTCCACTGGCTCAGGCAGAGAAGTTTAACAAGTCTTTGTAGTTGGGAGACTTTCAGTTTTCTTAGAGCAGTATGCTTCAGTACTCGTGGGAATAATTACTGTTTTATTCTGCAATAACTTTCTCTACGGTGCTATATGAGCCCTATGTGTACAGTAGAGTGGGTTTTATCGATTGTGTGTCACTGTGTGCATTGCTTTAGCAACTATGACGAAGAAAGATTCAGTAACACTGGATCCTATTATCACAGCGTGTATATAATGTATGACTCATCACGGCACGTGAAAATTTCTATGTCTGAGATGCGCAGCGAGACCGGGAACATATGGAGCAGGAACACGACCATGTGCAGAATTCATTCCTTCTGTTGCGAGGATGAAGACTCATGCAGGATGAACTCACCCAAACGGCATGACAGCTAAACCAAATTCAGATCAATGAATCACAAAGAGAGGAGAAAAAAAGAGAGGGAGATGCAAAGAGAAGAGACACTGAGACAGAGAGAGAGAGAGAGAGAAATATTCATCGACTTAAAATCTAAAAGAACATTTTTCCATTCCCGTCCCATGAGACAGAGTGCGAGAAACAGACAGCAAGAGACAATGAGAAAGAGGAGGCCCTGGCAGCCTCTGGCAGCTTTGTAGCTTCTTGCTGTGCTGTATGTAAATGAACACATGCGTTCATTTGGGAAATAACAATCACAACGCTCAAGATGAGAGCGGCAAGCAACAACAATAACAACGACGACGACAACAACAACGAAAAAAACCCACATCTTGCGGTCCGAAACTGTGGAAAAAGGGTTGACAAAGGAAAACATGAATAAATCAGCATGGCGAGGATGGAGCGAACCTCGGCGAACATCAGAGGAGAAGAAAAGAGAGAGAGAGAGAGAGAGAGAGAGAGAGAGCGAGCACCCAAACCTGGATGTAATGAAGTGATTGGACGCTCACTATGGATGTTCAATGTCCACAGAGACGAGAAGGAAAAGCTATTTTATCCACATCTCAATCATCCTGAGGCCTGGATCACTCATTTCAACAGAAAAATGATTAAAGTCTCCTACAGTACACAATCCAGCATTCCTGTTAAGTAAACGAGGGGACTGTACAGATGTTCTTGCAGGGCTGAAGCTTTGTGTAAACAATTGTTTGTGTAAATACGAAAGGAAAAAGGAAAAAAAAAAACGACAGACAGGGTCATCAAAGACATGCTGCGAAAAACACATATACTGTAAATCCCTATATAGTTTCCTTATTGTAGTCAGCCTGGCAGTGTAATTTTTTTTACTCTATATGCGACTAAGCATAATTGGATATTATGAAATTTCCTAAGGATTAGTTGGCACACTAGGTATTTTACTTGTTTTCGCCATATTGCTCAGATTACAATGAACAAAAACCTGTTAATTAGGCAGTTTTTTTCTATGTGAAAGTCTACAGATTCATCGTAACCTGCACGGGTTTTAGTATTTTCAATTTAAAAAACCTTTGGCAACATGGAATAGTGCTAGAATGTGACCAAACCCTTGCATGATAATAAATAGGTTATATCTATGCTATTAATAAAGCATTAATTATGCTCATTAAATTAAGACGTAATCCTAGTAATAGAGTCAACTACACTAACATGCAGGGGCGGATCTACCGGGGTGGCATGGGGTGGCAATTGCCACCCTAAGAAAAAGCCTTGCCACCCCATTTGCCACCCCAGCACTAGTGTCCTAGTGTTCTAAAAATAAAAGAGTTTTTAAATTTATCTAACGTTCCAATCTAGATATCAGGTTCAAGTCAATCACACATCAGCCTTTATTTCATTTTATAGGACAATGTAAAAATGTGCACCCTAGTGTACAGTATACACCGAATAAGAATAAGAATAGCGTTCCTTGAATCCACAAAAACCATGCAAGGACGCTTGCTTCAGTGTTGCCACCCCTCGTAATTTTAATGCCACCCACTTGCCACCCCATGAATAATTTTCTCGATCCGCCCCTGCTAACATGCCATGGACGTGTTTTAATCTTTATTCATGATTTAGTGATTTAATCCAGTTCCGTCCAATTCTATTAAACAGTAATATCTGCCAAAATTGTATGGACAGTTATGACGAAGAAAAGCCCCGTTATCCCACAGTGAGCTTAGGATGTTTCCACATAAGGGGCTCAGGATCATTTCTGGAAACACCTGGCACATAGTCTGGTTCATTTGGATCAGTGAGAACACACTTGTTCCAGGTGCTGGAGGGAACCGTACAGCAGAGTCAGGCCCTGATCGAATCAGATATGGAAGCCGATCGTACCGGAACACAGAAGTAGACCGCTGTTTAGTCACGACATCCTCAGTGCCGCCTGTCTCAAACTCTGTCTCTGTATAAAATAGGAAGCGTGGCTTGATTTTCCCAAACTATCAATAACATTAGGCTAAATAACATTTATAACTTCCTTGCTCTTTTCTTGTGCTGTGTTTAATGGCGGCTCACAAATCAAGTAGGTGCATACGGCCACCTGCCAGATCAGTGTAAATGTACAAGTATACCCGAGTACGGAGACCAAAAATAATGTGAACTCTGATTAGAGGGAGTGGGGAGGGGGTTCCTGGGCACGGTCCAAATCAATCGTGCCTGCCGTGAAAATACCCTCATTCCTCTACAGCACACTCCAGGGTCTCCAGTGTACTTCGATTTGTTTGCGTCATTTAACAAATTCACTATTCAGTGATTTTCCTCTGCCTCCGTCTGCTTCCTGCTCGTGTAATCTCATAACGTCTCAACCGCAGCGTTGGCTTAATGGGTGAAAACTGATGAGTCACAGCTCATTGCTTAACTTCTAGTGTATGAGCGATGCTGTACAGCTGCTACATAGACACGGCGAGTCATTTACATTTGGTCATTGGGTAGACGCTTTCATCAAAGCAGCAAATGAGCCAAAATCCATTTCATAGAATGGATAGACGCCATAACCATCCGTGGCCGGGAATATTAATAGAGAGCGCGTAATTGTCCCTGCTTTCTGGCTGGAAGTGATGGCCTTCATCTTTCTTCTAACGGCATGGCACTGTAGTGCTAACGGAGTTCTAAACATAAGCATTTTTATAATATTTCATTATAATTCTAGTATAAGAATCATTATTGCAAATGTTAGTAGTGTTTGATGGATTTGGAGCCTCTCTAACAGTAAGCAGGCTTTACACCAGACCCCAGAGGAACAGCACCCAGCATGCTCTCTCTCTCTCTCGCTCTCTCTCTCTCTCTCTCTCTATATATATATATATATATATGATTACATTGCAGAATTATACATTCTAAAGTCATGCCATGTTAGTAAGTAAAATATTTAAATGACCTTTTTTTAAATTATAATATAAGATTACTCACTTACAGTACTCACTCCTTCTCTATGATGGTTATCTTGTACAAGGAGAAAATCCCAGGACATTGGGTACCACCTGAATGGGTTGCCAGGCACACAAGCACTACCAGAAATTTGGAAATGCCAGTTAGCATGTTTTTGCACTGTGGGAGGAAACCAGAGCATCCGGAGGAAACCCACCAACCATGGGGATAACATGCAATCCGAATATGAGATTACTAACTTATTAAACTTATTTCTGGACATTTTCCCAACTCTTTGCCAAGATTATTATATAAAGAAATTGCAATTTGTAACAATGTCTAACAATGAGTTTATTAATCATATATTGACTTTATTGGGCTAATAAACAATAGTAATAAATGCAACTATATTCAGAATTTTCACTTGGTAACATATACTATTTTTGCAGGATGATTCCTAGCTACAGTAGCACCACTCCAAAATCCAATATTCATGCTGTTTGTATCTAGCAGTGTATGCCCATAATCTAAACAACACCTGAGTGAATATTTTAGTTTGTAGTCTACTGCAGCATCACACTCTCCGGCATGGGGTAAAACTCGAAACTTTGTGAAAGTTCTACCTGCCACAGGGCGTAGAAATGAAAATCTCATCATACATTACACTGGTGAACTTTGTGATCATATACAGAGGCAGTGCATGTTTAGGACATGTGCAGGTAATTACATGCTACAGTATTTACAAAATGATTGCAAGAAAGCATGGCTCTGAAACCCCCACACCAGTGTGAAATACACACTGCCTGGGCAAAAAAAAAAAAAGAAAAAAGTTGCACAGTCTAAGATTTCATTCAGTCACTTTTAGCTTTGATTACAGCACACGACGTGGTGTCCAGTTCATGTGTGAAAATGATTTGCCATGCTCACAGAACCACTCGACCAAACCGAGACCTGGAATATGACTGTGCCATCAGGGAAGAAAAACTTCATACTGTAGATGCGATAACCTGGTCATTCAGTACAGTACGTTCAAGTCATCAGCTGATTTCATTTTATTGTTATATACTGTAACATTGTTGAGCCTGGACCTGAGCAACTGAAGCAACGCCAGGTCATAACACTGCCTCCAGAGGCTTGTACAGTGGACACTATGCATGACGGGTCCATCGCTTCATGTGCCTCCCTTCTAACCCTGAAGCGCCCATTACTCTGGAAATATGGTCAATGACGCTGGATTCAGGACGCTACATGATCACTTTTCATTGCTCCAAAGCCCAATCTTTATCCTTAAGCCTTTTTTTCTGATTAGTCCCAATCCTGTCAGCTCTCATCACATTGTGTGTGTATGGTAATGCTCTTACTTTCACTATTAAACATAGCTATGGTTTTTACTGTTGAATTTTTTTTTTTTTACCATGCAGCTTCACCAAGTGTTTAAGTGATCTCCTTTCATGATTTTTTTCAGACCACATTTCTTCCACAAAGTTGACAGATCAACACTATCCCTTCAGGTTTTTGATAATGTGTTAAAGGCGTTTTAACCTTGTTCCACTAATTTCAAATTTTCTTATAATAATTTATTTCATAATCTGACCCTTCTAAAATGACAACTGTTTTTTTTTTTTGGCTAGGCATCGTACAATATAATACAAGGACCATCAATCCTAACAATTTACTTGTAAAGAGCTGCATTATGATGCACCTAATCCTAGTCTTTGATGTTTTCCTATTTTTAAATTACTTTAAATTAAGACATTATTTATTGTAGAACCAAACTTAAATATCAAATACTTATTCTTGTTGAACATCTCATTCTATATTGCACATGCACATTAAGATGAAGTATCCTTATTATGAATGAAATTCCTTAAATATCCTTATGCAAGCATCCTTATGCACATCGCAGCACAATATCATAAACAACCCAATCCAGCACCAGTGTTTGTCTATGGAGACTGACTGGAGACTGGCAAACTGTGTGATTTTATGAACCCATTTATCAGTCTGTGATAAATTAGACAAAAATTGTGGTACGTACCGTGCAATCACTATATGTCTATATATACTGTATAACAAATGGTATTATACGTTTTAATTTATACACTGTTATCATTATGGAGAAACCGTATCAGTGTTTCTGTAAAATCTATAAATAATTAATATGACAGTTGTTCAAAACAGCTGTGGGGCCTGTTGGATCCCCAGGCTGAGAAATGCCTGTGTGTGTGTGTAGAAGGTTGGTTAACACGGTCTCCCGCAGCATGCGTGGATCTCTCGTCTCTTCCTGCTCCTTTTGTCCAGTGAAAGATGATACGACAGCGGACCACCAGGGACGGACCTCCCTTCCTGAATGCATGGCTGAAGTCTGCGTCGTGTGTTTGCCTAAACTTGGCCCCGAAATCGAGCGCCAGTGTCCAGCAGTTGTTGCAACATGCCCGCAGCGTGACTTTTTGACCTGTCCTGTTCTCAATCACTGTCAATAGCACCGCATGTGCATCCTGCGCCAGGAGACTCGGCGCCAGGAGACGGTGCCCAGAAGGCGCTGGGTGCTAGCAAGGGCAATGTTTCTGATGACAGTCCACTTAGGATCGCACGTTCTAATCGTCTGCTTACGAGCGTGAGTGGAAATGCACGACACAATACCTCTGCAGAAGAAGCGTATACTTTTTTATTATTAGAACAAAAATAGTTATTGTCTTAGGTGTAAAGTAATCATGACTGTTTTTAGTGTCAGATATGAAACTCATTAACATGGCACAGGGGAGAGGGCAGAAGGCAGTGTAAAGCGCTTAGAGGAAAACCTTATTCACCTTCTTCTGAGCCAAAGAAACCCATGAAAGCCTAGTGTTGGCTTGATTGACAGGGAAGAAGGATTCAGAAACGATTGCCAATTTTACAACAGAATGAAGACATGCTTCTGGAAGCCACTTTTTAAAATTTTTTTATACAAAGCCACATAATGTCCTTTGACTCAGTATGAGTGATAGTAACCACCAAGCCTCATTCTTAGCAAAGCCAGCCTCCTAGAGGTTTAATAGCACGTCCCTGTACAGAAGTATTTTAAAGAGGCACGCCTGACCCTACTTCTGGACTCCTAGTGCCCTATGGAGACTGTATCCAGCTGAAGTCGAACAAACCTGATCCAGCTAATGAGTGTCTTCGGGAGCATCTGAATATTTGAGCCAGGTGTGTTAGATTAGCGGTCGAGTTCAGCTCAGCAGGGTGGCTTGTCCCGGCCGAGCGAGCTTTAAATCATCCGCCTTTAATGACGTTTTAAAAAGGGAGAAATAAACTATATTATGTAAAATTGGTGGCTTAATATTTGGAATGTGCTGTGTAGATAATAAACAGCCTCCTTCACATGGTTTACAAACGTTAATCCATGGCTGTCATGCAGCCAGCGTCTCATGCTGTTCTCTTTCTCTTTGCGTTTTCTCCCCCCACTTTGCGTTGTTTTCACGCTGACTTTTGAGTGAACGCCTCACCGCGGGGGTGCGCCAGGCCGCGCCGTGCCTTCTGATTCATCTTTTCTCTCCTTTTCTCCCTTCCTCCCTCCCTCGGTCTCTCTGTTCCTCTCCTCAGCCAGAAGGTATACAAAGGGACTAAAAAGGGCACCGTCTTATCGGCGCGCAGCGAAGGGTTGGACCCTGAAGGCTCTCCCAGCATCTCTGCTCATTGAAAGCATCGGTAGGGAGCTCGACAGGGCAGAATATTTGTGCTCTCCTAGTCCTCTTCATCATCTTCATCCTCCCCTTTCCCCCCACAGAGCTCGGCAGGCCAGCACGGAGCAAGGAGCTGCTGGAATGCCTATAATGTGCTGTGGAAACTGTGACTGGGTTTGATTTAAATGGTTTCAGATGCTCCTCAGGAGGCACCGGGCAGGAAAAAAAAAAAAAAAAAAAAAAAACAGCTGGTAGCCTTTTCCATTGATATGCACAAAAGAAAGGCCTTGGTTGCTAAAAGGAAATGGGGAGGATGGAAATGTCCCACAGAAAAGTGATCTGATGTGAAGGACTTAGATGTTTAAACTTATTGATTATTGCTTATTATTATTATTTAACGTTTGGGTTACTTCTTCTGTTCTACCCACATGCAAAACTTATTTACCACCACAAACGTTTACATGAAAGGATCTTTGTGGTTGGAAATAATTATTCAGTTCATAGTTGCACCAACAAAAATAAAAATAATATATATTTATTATATTATTAATAACAATTTAGATATATATATATATATATATATATATATTTATTTATTTATTTTTTTTAACTATTTTTCCCCAGTTTGCTCACCAATTCAACTGCCACCCACCAGCCAGCTCTCCCTGTCACACCAAAGCCAATCACATCTTTGCAAACTGCCGCTCATACCGCGCAATGCAACACACTCAAAGGAAATCACCCTCTTTCCCATGCATTACCGTCACTGTGACTGACAGAAAACAATCATGTGCTGCTCCTCCCGTTCAGAGAGCATGGCAAAGTTTGCTCCATCTGTTCCCAACCATGTACATGTATATTTTTCAGTTAAATCAGCAGGATACTCCTGCTGCACCATAATAAAAGGGAGGTGGAGAAAATGCATTAACACTTAATGTACTTTTGTTTTATTGTTTATTTTACATAATGTCAGAAAATGGATAAGATGAAGATGCAGATGCAGGCTTGACTTCTTGCCATGCTTGACTTGAACACAAACTAACACATAACCATGAATTTAGTCCCCTGGCTAGGTAATCACCAATGAGGCCACTTTGATGGGACAGGGCAGGGGCTCGTGGATGAAGAGGCCACTTCTTTGGCAAAGAACTTCTTTGGCTAGAACCTGATGTGAGAGTCTGGCTTGAATGTGGCATGAGAGGCTGCAAGGTTGACCTCCACAGGACGTTTGGTGTGGAGTTCGCCCAGTTGATCTCCAAGGGGCATGGGACTGTTGAGGTTGCCATGTAGACCACTGCTGGGAGCTGGGCAGTGAAGCTCACTAGGTTGGACTTCCTAGACTTCATAGACACCTGGGCAGACGAGGTCACCAGATACAGGGAGCTGGGTAGTGGAGGTCAACATGGAAATCTCGACAGTACGCTTTGCTGTGGGAGCCACTTCGGGTCAGCTTTTCTCCAGACCTCTTTACTTCTACTAATACACAAGCTGACACACTGCTTCCAGCCAAATCCCCCAATCATCCCAAACCCAAAACCCACTTAAGTAGGCTGATTAATTCAGCTCGGTTTTTCTTGGCTGGTGTTTCTCTGGGTGACCAGGCTGTTCACTCACGGACTAGTTGGGGTAGTGACCTGAGACAAAATAAATTAGTGGCATTCACAACTACCTTGGTTTCATATCCAGACAAAGAATACGTAAGGGTGGAGGTCAACACCATTAGCTTTAATGTCCATATCCATAAACGCTGCTTGGGGGAAGCGGATTGCGCTTGTGCAATAAACCGACAAACATGATTAGGATTAGGAACAGGATATTTGACATTAAACACAAACTAAACTAAACCACGAGTAACACAACAGGTGCAAGACAACATGAAACAGAATCCTGGAACTAAAAAACGCAAAGTAATCAGTGACAAATACAAACCAGCTGTACCATAATCAGGGCATGATATGTGCAATGGCTGATGGGAGGCGTCCAGACAGGATTAAAAACAAGACATGTGACAATCATGATACGATTTTCATCTTAATCCTTCTATCAGACCTGGAAAACATACGTTTGTTTTTTTTCTCTTCATTGATGTAATGGACTCATTTGTCCTCTGTGCTGGAAGGCAGATTTGAAATGTATTCATGCTGAGCTTCCCACTGAAATACGTGTGATACATCAAACAAATTCCAAGGATACATAAACAAAATATATTGTTAATTACAACTACCTTGTATTTCAACATCACTAAAAAATCAGTTTAATGCCTGATCAGAGCCCATATACGCTAGCACTCATGACCGTGTTTAATAATTGCCAACGTGTGTGTGTGTGTGTACAGTATGTGTGCGTGCATGTGTGCGTGTTTTCTTTCTTTCTTTTGTAAATGAGCCACTTATTTTAGACATACTGGAGATGTCCATGGGGACTGTGGTACAATTTTCTTTGTAATTTTTGTTGACGTATGCTATATGGCTGAACATTTGTGGATTTTTTTGTTTTGTTTTTAGGGTTAAGTTCTTCTTGGGCTATATTAAGTTCTTGTCCACTAACCTGGCTAAACCTTGTCTTCATGGACTCCATATTGTGCACAGGGGCATTGTCATGCTGTGAAAAGAAAGTGTAATTCTACACCACACAAAGACATCATGTGCAATTGTGTGCTTTGAACATTGCGGGAACTGTTTGTGGAAGACCCACACGAGTGTGATGGACGGGTGTCCACAAGCATTTTGCCATTTATGGTAATGGATTTCATGTGATATCCAAACATGCGACAATAGCTTAATGAACTAGCTTTATCTGCACCATGCAATGGTGCACGATTGAGCCAAGGTCTACTGTCGGTGGCACCAGAGCTGAGATGAGAACCGAGTTCCATTTGAAATAGAAAGACTGAACAGCGCTGAGAAGGTAAAACACAAATACTGAAAATAATAAACACCAACCACATTATTTCTCAACCAAAGGATGGTTGGAAAAGGCTAAAGTGTGCAGGAAGTTGCATGGCTATATGGCCAGGGCTAGCTTAGTGGGTAAAGCATTGGACTTTGGATTGGAACCCCAGTTCAAACCCCATCGCCTCCATGTTGTTGTGCTGTTGTGCTCACGAGCAAGGCCCTTAACCCTCGATTGCTCAGATGTACAATGAGACAAATGAAAGTCACTCTGGATGAGGGTGTCTGCCTAATGCCGTGAATGCAAATGTAGAGGAAGCTCCATCTTTACGGGTGGTATATACAGTATATTATGGTATTTTCTAGAAAGCCTTTAATTTGGTACTAGTACCTGATGAGGCAATAAAGTTTTTAATACTTTTTCCTGAAATGACAAATCATACAATCAAATCTTTTGCATTTTAGATCAAAGGCCAACTTTGAACTTGAACCTGTTTGATGTGGTGCTCCATTAGTTCTTTTGATGACCCTAAAATAAAGTTGATTTACTTCAATAGAACACTTTCCTTTTGAGACCAACTCATGTGGTTTTTAGAGCGGGATGGATCCCACTAAAAGGTCTTGTTCGCTAACACAGATAAACAGCACGGCTCACGTTGTCACATCACCCTGCTGCTCCCCGGCTTTGGGATTCTGCAGGTGTTTCCAGCGCTGTGCTTTGAAGTGGACGAGACTCCTCTGAGGGTCAACATGTGTTTGGACTACACAAAACACAAACACAGAAATTCATTAGCTTGTGTTGCTCTCCTGCTGGAGCCACAGCTTCAGAGGCCGTCTGGTCATGGAAACACTAATTGTGTGATATGATGATGGAGCTGAGGAGATTATTCGTTTGACAGGACAAGAGAATCATTTAAATCTTTTTGATGAATTGGTCATTTGTCTGACTTTTCTCTAAAAGTATCCAGCAAGGAGGCTGGGAGAAGGCAGATATTTGGCACACAGACATCTTTCTCCTTCTGATCTCTCTCTCTCTCTCTCTCTCTCTCTCTCTCTCTCTCTCTCTCTCTTTCTCTCTATCTCTCTGTCCCTTTCTTGCTGAGGGTCAGTCCTGGTACACAGCTGGCATCCTCTAGAGCACTGTTTATAAACTAACAAGTTTCCACAGCTTCGGAGGCACCTGAGAAAATAGCAACATCCTTGGAGCAAGAAGCTTTGAAGTCCACCGGAATCATCTGGTCTTGCCTGCAACGGCTCAACAAATAATGTCTCACCCATGCAATGTTTCATTAACCATCCAAACACATAGACCATATGCACTTGCCTTTTAGCTATCGGCCATTTTATGAGGTACCATACGGGTCACCTCCAGCTCCAGTGAAGTTTCTAACTATTTCATATATGTCCCCATGTCTGTATGGATTACCGCCCACTGTCCAAAAATGTAAACATGTACCGTACCAGTGACAAGTCTGGACACTCCTTATGATACAGTTTTTGTTTTCTGATTTATTTTCTATATTCTACATTCAATACAGTGGTACCTCAGCACACGACCGCCAAATCTTAAGATTTTTTACCTAAAAAATTAATTTTACAAAAAATTAGCCTGAGCATACAATGCATTTTTGGCATACAAGCAAAAAGTCTACATGAATGGTGGCTAAGTTGCACATACGTCCAGGAGCCAATTAAAACTTGTTTGCATCAATGGAAAGCCAAGTGAATTGAGTTGACTTTTTTTTTTTTTTTTTTGTAGTAAAGACATACTGTAGCACCATGGGTCCCAAGAAAGACAAGAAGGACAGTAGAATGAAGAAAACGGAACCACTTTTAGTTTCATTTTAGAAAGCAGCCGATGCCAAGAGGAAGTGAGGTTTAATGTCTATTTATTTCATATTCTAATTCATTTACTTGTCTTTTCTAAATGTTTTGGTTGTTTGTATATGCAAAAATATGATTATAGTGCTGAGAATTAATAATATTTGTAATATATTTGGGTGGCTGGATCAGATTGTGTGCATCTACAATATTTCCTATGGGAAAATGTGTTTCGCAATCCGAAATTTCCTCGCCTCCGGAATGGATTGACATACTGTAACATATGGAATTAGGTAAGACATGAAGGTCAGCTGTTCTGGAATAGTTCTTGCAAAGAACAGTAATGTCAAATGCATTTGCAAAACCCATCAAGCACCATGATGCAACTGGCTCTCATGAAGACCTTCCCAGGAAAGCAAGACCAAGACTGCAGAGGAGAAGTTCATTTAGAGTTACCACCCTTAAAAAAAATCACCAATTAACAAACATCACCTCGAGTTATAGCCGTTAAGAAGTCTTTACAGGTATACGCAAACTGTTTGACAAACTCAAGCATGCTGCAGTCAAGGACCTTGATAAAATGGTGCGTGCTGTACCTAATAAACTGGCAGCCGGGTCTATAGAATACAGATACGTATACGCTGCTTAACGTTATACATATTATTTAACACCGGCTGTCTGAAATATTTATCTCCGCTCTCTGTCTCTCCTCATCCGTCAGTTCTCGTTCAGTAGCGGTAAGTCTACAGCTGGATGAAAGGAAACAACAGCACAGCACCGGGGCTCCTCTTCTGAGGGCTGACGATTAACATGCTGTTTGTAATTCAAAAATCCATTTAAAATTGACATCAGCTACAGATTCATTATTCATCAAGCTTCTCTTTCTATTTCTCTCATCTTTGAACATACTAATGTTCGTCACATGCAAATGAGGTTGAAGGTTTTGAGAGAACGTGACTCTCACCTGCTTTTGCGCTCCTTTATGGGCGCGGAGCGTGCTAAGGTATTGGTTGGATTCATTATAGCGTCTTCTCTCAGCTGCAGGTCTTGAACACTTGTCACAGGCATATAAAGACGGATAAACACCAGATCCTGAATACAGACACCAAGTCCTCAAAATACACTACAGATCTTGAATACACATCTGAATACACACTACAGGACCTGAATCCATGTCAGTCTAAAAAAAAAAACCTAACCCATACCACAGGCCTTAACATACTGAAAACTGTGAACATGCACCATGTATATATCGTTTGCATATCATACCCATAAGAAATAACCCATATAGAGTATCAGGGTAGAAACTGCGGCACTTCATTGTATACCATGGTACTATGATGTGTACCACAATACTCAAAACCATGATACTTATGATACTAATACCATATACTTACACACAATGGTATTTAATGAAAGTTGCAATCATACAGTGGAACCATACTATATAATTATGGTAAGCATGTATAACATTTTTGATGGTATTCTGGTACATAGAGTATTCCATAGTACCATACTCTAGTACATGCTAGAAACATGTATCATACAGTACTATAGCACATCTACAGTACCATTGTATCATAGTGTGGTACATGTTCTATATCTGCAAATAAGTACCATGGTACCATCGGACTACAAGGCTACCTATGGGGAAATACACTATGATCACAAATGCACAACAAATAGGCTTGTAAACATACTGAGACCTACATGGGACAGGATTTATGCTCTCAACTCTACATACTGTAGCTGCATCCCAGTATTCAATTCAATTCAATTTTTTATTTGTATGGCACTTTTAACAATGGTCATTATCGCAAAGCAGTAAAAGGAATTCATATTAGTAAATATACTGTATTTATAAATAATATTTATTTATGGAAATAAATTATATGTATGAAAATTTATAAATTATATGTATAAAATGGATGGTGAAAAAAGGATCGACTGTAACTATCAGTTTGTACTTGATGGAAAAGCAGAGGGTAAAAGTGGCAAGGAAAAACTCCCTGAGTGTCAGGGGTAACCCCTAGAGGGCGCCTAGCGCCCAGAGACTTTGTGTTTGTAGTTCCTTTTGAGTTAAACTTCATTTCCCATTATGCACCTCGGTCAGGTGACGTGGGCGCTCACCTGAACCGAGTTGCTCATTTGTTTTATTATAAATAGCTTGTTTCAGTTCTAGTTTGTGTCTTGCATCTGTTGATTTTCACCCCGTAAATGTTTGTAAGTTTAGTTTGTGTCTCCCGTTTCCTCTATACGTGTTTTAGTTTCGTTTTCATATAAAGTATATTTTTTTCGTTAATTTCCCTGTTTTTGTGTTTAAATAAAAAAACATCGTTTCCGATAACACCTGGATTCTCTGCATTTATGCCTCGCACCCGAAGACATGACACTGAGATGACAACACCAGATTCTAGAGGGAACCCATCCACAGTTACGTGATATATCATTGAGTATAACCACAAATCAGTACCTGGTATATCCGTATGCTATGGAGTTGAAAGTTTGATATCATTTAAGTTAAACATATTTAAGTTAATATACGTAGAGTTTACTTTTGTTTTTGGTACAAAGCTGTTCATTGGAAATTCAGTGCTAAATAATTGAGTGATTATAGTCACAAATTACCCCAGAATATCAGAACACTGGCCATCAAAATCAATATACAGTATAGATGCTTCAAACCATTATCACCTGTTTTTCCTTGCCCTTTTGCAACCCTTCCAGCTTTGAGCTCCAGATCGATTGCATTCCTTCACAGATTGTTTCAGCTTCATCTAGTCAAATCCCAGCCTTTACAATATCCAAGAGGAAGCCAAGGTCTGAGATCAGTGAGCAAGGCCCATCTACCGCCATCTCCCTGTTGCAGCATGGACTCTTTCAATGCTTCTTCAGACAACTTAAAATGTATCTTTAAAAAGAATGGATTTTTCCCCTTTCCTCCACCTAAAGCTCTCACATTCCAGCATATGAATCAGTACACCAAATGATGCAACACACACCCCCCGGGCCTCCAAGATACCATCAAACGAACACACTCCTTTCCCTACATCTTACTACTTTTTTATTAAAAACATCGATCTAACAGACTCCGCGCTCCTGACATATGTTCCGGTGAGGATTTAGTGTGTTAATGTGAGGATCAATATAGAGTAGGATCACGCCTCTTCTTTTTTTTTCTCGCTTCTTCATTCGTGTGCCTTTTCTTTTGTTGTTGAGGATTTTAGATATTGGAAGAAGAACAGAACATTTTACCGGACAGGTGCTCAACATTGTCAATGCAGACAGGAGAGGAAGAGAAAGAGGCAGTCAGAAGTTACTCTCTCTATACATCACTCTCTCTATAGCATCCCACATGTCTCCCTTGGGTTCTGGGCCTCTTCTTGGACACTCCACCAGCGTGAAAGCGGAAACACCAGATGTAAGACGCCCTTTTTCATGGTAAAAAAAAAAAAAAAAAAAAGCTTTCCAGCTGTATATTTTAACACAAGTGTATTTTATATTCTATATGTTCTATCTATACTACAGTATATGGCCAAAAGGTGTGTGGACACCTGACCTTCATATAGCTTCACTTAGCTTTTCCTTAAGCTGTTGCCACAAATTCTTTACTTGGGAAGAATATCAACATTAAATTTAAGGTTATCGCATTTAAGTTAAGCTTTCTATGTTTGCAATCATAAAGCCTATGTGTTCTAAGTTAAAAGGTGTCTCAGAAGTGATGACCACTGTTGAATGTTGAACCTTTTTCCTAATAATGTTTCAGTACCGGCCCTTGAGAATCCCAGGAGTTGATGGTTGACTTTTTAGTTTTTTTCTTGGTCGGCAATTGAGGACGATTCTATTCCACGCTCTTACGTTTACTCTCAGGTAGTGATGTCTCCATGTTCTGCTAGTTGTTTTAGTCAAGTCAAGTCAATTTTATTTATATAGCGCTTTTAACAATTGACATTGTCGCAAAGCAGCTTTACACAATAAAAAGAAGGAAGTTTGTATGCAATGTGTATGAATCAAAATGATAAGACAGCACCAGACACACCCTGTGTGTAAAAAAATTGTGCACGCTGCTCTTCTTTCATGCAAATCACAAGTGGGGCATCCATTTTTGCTCGAACAATAGCAGTGACTGGGGAGACAGCATATAATGGAAAGCACTGATTGATAAGCCAACAGAGCTTTTGATATAACCAGAATGCGAACAATTTTTGACTCACCTTCATATGTGTGTGATTGTGTGCATTAATTACATTTCTATAAATGCTGTCACAGGTCTGTAGGCAAACCTTACTCACTCACTCATCTTCTATACAGCTTTATCCTGTATTCAGGGTCACGTGGGGCCTGGAGCCTATCCCAGGAGGCTTAGGGGTACGAGGCGGGGTACACCCTGAACATGGTGCCAATCCATCGGATGGCACACACACATACACACTCATTCACACACTACTTTGGGAATGCCAATCAGCCTAATCTTTCCGGAGGAAACCCACCAAGCACAGGTAGAACATGCAAACTCCATGCACACAGAGACGGAAATTGAGCCTAGCCGTAAATTTAGCCTGGACCCTGGAGGTGCAAGGCCACAGCGCTATCCACTACACCACCGTGTGTAGGAAAAACCTTATCTAGCGAAATGTAAAGCGATAAAAATATATACCTATATTTGTACAGTTGATATTGATGTGGTGGGAAAAAACCCAGGAAAAGAAGGCAGAAAGGAGTGCTGGAAAGGGACTAGCAACAGATCCCTGAACCCTTACATGCTTAGCTTAACTGTACGTACTTGGATTGGATTTTGCCTCTGTCACACGAATAAATGTGAATGCTGAAAGGCATTTTCATTCAGAGCAGACTACTGATGATAAATGCCAATTTTATAACATACACAGACATAAGGGAATAGATGTTGTTTCATAAGATATGAATCCTCATGGTTACGAACCACATGTTGGCCATACGTTGTGTACTTTTGCATATAAAAAATTTAAATTAAGTAAAATATACATACTTGGTATAAAAGTTGTCAAAATCTATTATGTGATTGTTTAAAATGTTTATTATATTAATAATAAATTTGACACAGCTTATACATGAAGGCCCTTTTATGGTATTTTCATTGAGTTTTTATAGAATTTATAGAAGTCTTAAAACTAAATCAGAGGTCACACTTGACTGGAAAAATCAAACAGTTATGGAAATATAACTGTGAGCAACAGGCAACAATAATATCATATTCAGTCCTCACAGACTCAAAGAAGTTCGCTTCGATAAATCCAGTGCAAAGTGGATTTAACCGGTATCGGAAGTGATTTCTTCTTTCCTGTTCCCATGTGTTTCCTATTCAAGCAAACTGGCTTTTTATCTCCAGGCACATTTTATTCACATTACATCTGATTGTTAAGACCAAATGAAAAATGATGGGAAAATGAAAACCAATGCACACAAAGCTGAAATCTTTATTACAAGTGTTTCACTATACACACCTAGTGTTTCAACCACATCATATGTTCAGCAATGGTTTAGATGCACTGTTGATGATGAAAGCATGACCAACATGCAACATGACTTCAGTCGGATAGACATGATGTGTGTGATGTGTGTGTACTTGTGTGTCTGTCGGTCTATTGGTTACAGGTGCTACTGTTCTAAAATTCTACCACTACCAACATCTGGAGGTCATATACTGTACGCCCACCAGACATCCTAAGCTTAGACGTTCTTATGATTAACAGCATGCAGTGATAAAGTATGTGTGCACATATGGGGCTTTATACACTTCATGAACTGCTGAAAAAAATTACGCATACATAAACATACATCATGCATGGGAGATAGGGGGAAAAAAACGAGTGGGTTTTGTTTTTATGCAACAGCAAAATGCCAGAACAAATTTCACTATTTAAGGATGATATTCAGAAATTCCGATATTTGATCCCATGTCATAGGTTTAGCAGTCCAACATACAATACTGTACGTTAAGCATTGTTCGGGTTTACACTTTTTAAAAATCTGGAAGGATAGTGTTGGACCATGGAAACAAATCAGAAATGGAGATTGCTTAAATGCTTGGTAAAGAGTAGAAATCAGGCTTTGTTAATAATGCCTCAATGTGGCAAGATCTCACAGGATTGGCACTAATCAGCTGTGTGGACTGTGACAAAAGGCCTCAATTTTTTAGAGAGCATAAAAAATTGGACTTTGGAGCAATGCAAAAATGCTCATGTGTTCTGATGAGTCCACATCGGTATGTGATGGAATGTGGATCAGGATAAGAAGGTAAACACATGAAGTTGCTTCGGCCGGTCAGGTCTAGGCTCAGCGATGTTATGTGGCAATAAAATGAAGTCAGCTGATGACTTTCCTGATGGCACGGGCATATTTCAGAACTCAAATTGTGGAAGCGTACTCCTGCAGGAGAAATCATTTTCTTGCTGCACATGAACTGACCACCACATTAGGCTCCATAATTAAAGCTAAAGACAGTCAAATAAAATAAAATAAAAAGTGTGCGACTTTTGGGGGACCCGGCAGTGGAGTGACATTTTATTTTTCTATCATTCACAAAACAAGAAAAAACACAAGCCTAATTTTTCATCAAACCTTTCCTCTATCTATAAACTTAAAGTAGCTGTAATATTTATCGCAAGAAGAGACCCAGGGACCCCAGGTAAGATTTTTAAATGTTTATTGTAAAAATGATGTGTAAAGATGGTGAGGAATATTTACTGTAAGCAAGTAAGGAATGTGTAGCTGAAATCTTCTTGCAAGCTGAAGTAGCTGGATTGGAGATTTGAGGCTGAAGGCCCAGGTGAGGTGAGGCTGGAAAATTGATGATGATCTGGAGCTGGGGCTAAATACAGGCAGGGCAAGGTGGTAGGATAACAGATAGATGGCTTCTAGGAGCTTAAGCAGACAGACAGAAACAAACTCCAAATCCACAGGGTAAGCAGTGGTCAGACATCAGGTAAACACCTATACCAACAAACAGTCCGAAAAGTTAGGTATCCATTAGATATAAAGCAGAGGCAGAGTTCAAACTTGACTGGGCAGGAATTTTTCTGAGACTAACAGGCAGACATATTTGAAGAGTTACCGACAAGGAGCATGGTCCAAACCATCCAGAGTCAGATTCACAGGCAGATTCAGAAACAAAATCAAGGCTGGGGAGCTCGAAAAATGATGTGCAGGGCCAATCTGGCAGAGAGTGAACTGTGACTATGGAATTTATAGAGCAGAGAGCCAGGTTAAATGGAGACGTGATTGGAATTGCAACAGAAACAAAGGTGAGTAAACCATCAACCAGGAGTGGGTCTTGATAAAGCTGAACTGCTATTTACAAGATTATTATTGGTACAAATGGTAATGCAGGAATATGTTTATTGTCTCCTAATCTAAATTAGAAAGCGCATGGTTTTGATTTTTAATGCATCACATCCTCACCAAGACATATGTAAAGTTGACATACCAGACATATACTGAGCTATAAAGGTCTGTCAGATCTTAATGCAAATCAGCCCAGAAGATCGTAACACAAACATATGTCAAGAAAAATCTATGTCACTTAACTTCAACATGGACGAAATGTACACAAATGGCTTTAATTCTACAGCTGATGCCTATTAGAACAAGGATTCGGAAATTATGCAGATTTATGTCAGATGGCATGAAGGACTTTCCAGGTGTCACACGGAATGATATATGATCAGATATTAAGGAGCATTTTATGCTCATATAACCTGTACCACATGTACCTTTTAAAAGCAGAGCTGTGTACATTTATGATTTCTACAGTATGATGGTCAGTATCTATCGGTTTTCCTAGAGGAATGTTCACTCCACCTTTCCTTCTCATTCCCCCCTTCATTTTAAAATCATTTTCTTTTCATCACTCTTGCTTTTTCTGTTTCTCCCTAGCCTTTTCATTATCCACCCACCCTCAATGTTTGTGTGTGTGTGTGTGTGTGTGTGTGTGTGTGCGTGCGTGTGTGTGTGTGTGTGTGTGTTACTTTGTTGAGGATTATAGCTTTATGACGTACAGAGGAGCCCTGCTGTGAGAATCTGAGTGTGTCTACTCTCTATTAAACTCCTCTGTCAGGCTTTTCTGTCTGCTAACAGACCTCTTAAGAGCACATGTGTGCTAAAACGAGAGATGTGTAAGTGAATCCTGATGACTCAATTTACAACTGCAATGATGTTTTATTTCATTTATTTATTTATTTATTTATTTTCTAGGGCTCAATATATTTTGTTCTTTTATTCTCTTTTAGTTTCTAATGTCCATAAAACTGCTCATGATTTAAATTCTACTCAACATTTTGATATAATTTAAGGTGCAGGTTTAACTTCAGGCAAATACCTATGTACTGTACTGCCAAAGTTTCATTAAATTCAGTCTAGCCAGTTTTGCGTGATGCTGTGACAAATTGGGTGGACAGACATACAGACAGAATTATTTTTCGAAGACTGGTTTCGGGGCCTCTAATGTATGAAACGTAAAGATATCATTGAAAGAGCAAATGCAGACTGATGTACTGACAATACTATAATCATATTTATATAGATAAGTCATATTGATTTTCTTGACTTTAAGAACTAGCCGTTTGGCTAACATAGTTACTCTCACAGGTTCTGTGGGAATTTTTAACTCTTAATAAAAGGTCATAATATATACCGACAAAGCTAGTCAACTAGCTCACATTAAGTAACTTTTGTAATGATTTTAAGGGTTTACTTCTTAGCACAGCTTTGCTACCAAGATAAGATAACCACCTACTGGAGATAACAGACTGGTGACCTGACAGAATTTCTAAATGTAATTGTAATTCATAACAAGATAATTCCAATCTTCACACTAATGCTAGTTAACTAGCTAACAGGATGGAATGTCTGAAAGGTTTCTTTAAGTGTTGTTAATAACAGTTACTCACAAAGCTAGTCAGCTAGCTAACATGAGGCAACCTCTGGCTCACTTCTGATTACAAATATACATAATATTCTCACATAATGATATCCTGCTATGGGTTGTACTATTAAGGGACCTGACAGGATTTTTGAAGGGATTCAAAAGTTTTATCATCTTTACTGAAAAAGCTAGTCAGCTAGCTAACACAAGGTAACACTGTGTAATTTCTGAAAGAGTATAATCTTTAAATCATACTGGCCAGAAAGCTAACATTACTGTAGGTAGCCTATGACACTATGATTTACTCTTACCTATGTTGCTGAGAGGAGGATCATCTCTGCTAATACTAGCTAGCTGATTAGTAAGCGTTCCTAATAATGTTCAGCCTTTTTTGTTCTTGTAAGTAGGCTGGGGTCAGAGCGCAGGGTCAGCCTTTGTATACACATTTTTCTTCAAAATAAATTGTATTTTATTTATTAACTTGATTTTGATTTATATATCTTTTTATAGTTTTACTTGATTAAAAATATTCTCTTCTTAAAATCAAATATTTACTTCACTTTGGCCCTATCCACAGCCAAAATAATCTCAAACAGAAATAGATAGATGGCCCATGCACAGAAGAGTATATACTCTCACAAATATTATTTACATTTTTCCTAACATAACACACTGAGCCACCACAGTTCCTAATAATGTAACAGTATTATTAAATGGCAACTCAGCTGCTAACAAAAGATAGATAAATGTGTGTCATAAGTGTTATCTGGACCAATGGTATAAAGAGGACTTGCTGTTTATAATGTGTATGTCTTTTGTAAATGTCTTTTGTGTGTTTGTTCTCAAAGATTATCCTAAAAATTATTTAAAATGTCTTGTTTAAAATGTCTGTACTTTTTTTTTTTTTTTGGTTCTACTTGTTAGTGAAATCGAAGTTTTAATCCAGTGTAATTGGGCAACAATCATTACTATCCTTAACACTTTATTCTTTATAAATTGTTTATAATTAAAATAATTTTAAAATGATTTATAAATTCTTTATTTTTGTTCATGGAAAAAATAATACATTTATATTATAATGTATGAGATTACATTGGTGATTTTAAGCAGTAAGACTCTCTTTTCAGATGACTAAGAAC
Organism: Clarias fuscus; assembly: GCA_030347435.1. Taxonomy (NCBI): domain Eukaryota; kingdom Metazoa; phylum Chordata; class Actinopteri; order Siluriformes; family Clariidae; genus Clarias; species Clarias fuscus. The sequence goes on from CM059206.1 coordinate 34,344,990, forward strand.
AGAGAAGAAGTTTGAGGCTATATTTATCTAATTAAATATAATAGTTTTTGCCTTTAAGAACTATTATGATGTTGGTCTAATACAGCATTTATTTAACTTTTCATCTTGTTGCATTGTGTTATGTTGCTTTGAATCTTTAATGTACTGTACTGTATGTCTTTTACAACATTTTTATTTAAGAAAGCTCTACACTAGCTGAATAGCTAGGCAAATAACTGGATGCTTCTGAGATTTTTTTTTTTGGGCTGTATAAATTTGCTTGTATTAAATTCAAACTAATAAAAAGTATCAAAATTTTACAGTAATTATCGTAATGAAATATCTGCTCTTGTTTATGTGAAGGCATAAAACACAATGCAATCTTTTATAAATCGCAGTCATGTCATAGCCCCTTTTGATGTGATGGCTATATTTCAAGTAACTTTCCAAAGATTAGAGTTCTTACAATTAAATAATGTTAACCAAGTGGTCTCAGTGTTCAGCATGGTTGCACTGCCCTCCAGGTTCAAAGACATGATAATTTTTTTCAAATCGCCAACATATACAGTAATGGTGATGATGTATTTGAGTGTGATCTGCGATGGGTTGTGTCCCCTGCCTTGTACACTAAGCTCCCTGGTATAGACTCCAGGCCCTTGTGACCCATCACATGATAAAAGGACTAATGAATGTTAAACAGGAGCACAAAAACATGTCAAACATGAAAAATATACTTCCTTAACTGCTCCTGTTTCACTTAAGATTAATACTCCCTGGGTCACAGGCTGTCCTTGGGTCCTTCTCAGAATGTGCTTCCGTACTGTGTTGTGAATTGTGAATTTTTCCCCCCTTAATGTAGACATCTTTTTTCTGCTTCATGTTCAATGTCTTTTACTTTTAATATTCAATCTCGAGATACAGTAAAATGCCCGGCAGCCAGGTTCTAATAATCACGTACACCATAACTAATGGAACAGCCATGTAAGTGAGTCTGTCTTTGTTAAACAATTCCAGCAAAATTGTCCCAAAGTGGGAAAAGGGAAAGAGTGAGTAAGGATTTGCCTGGAGCAAAAAGAGACCCACCATGAGAGCAACCCAGTCTTTTTTTTTTCATCTCTTTCTATTTCACTTACTCTTTTTCTTAGACTTCTCTCAGGATCAGCTCAGATGGGGATAGGGACTGAATTTGAATTTAACTGCTGATTGACACACAGTGCTTTATAAAAAGCACTGATTGAAAATGTGGGTATCAGAATCCAGCCATGGCGTTGTCATACTTCACAGCTGGCTAGAATTTAAACAAATTGTTTCCCAATTCATTGTTCATTCAATGCAATGCTTAGTGAGTCTGATATTACAGTGGTTAAGGAACTCTTATATAATCTATGTATTTTATTAGTTCTACTAATCTATGGATTTCATTCATTTCTTTTATACTACAGCACCACGGCATTCTGTTTTGTACATAGTGTTAATTATTATCACTGTATGTTAATATGCTCATACTGTTCATCATGTGCTCAAAGAGGATGTATGTTTCTATAGGTGTCATGCACACTCGTAACACGACCGGCACTAGGACCCGGAAGTAGTACGGTCGCGATCCAGGAAGCATAAAAGGAGACAAAATGGCGCTTCACATTGCTCAGTCATTTAGTTCGCCCATGCCTTTGCTGACGCTACGCCGACTATTCTGTGAGTACTCACCGATTCGGGTTGCTTCTTTGATTGAGTGTGTGTTGCTAGAATGCGGGTTTATTTGTGTAGATCCTTGCTCTTCGCGTAAGAGAGTTCTTAGACTAATCGCGTGGTTATCCTGCCTATTCGTGCTGCTTCCGCGTTTGGGTTTACCATCCACGCTACACGGGCTAACTGCTAAGGCTTTCCTATTTATCATTCAGTTGCTCGTGACAGAATCATTGAGCTAAAAGCAGTGAACCCGACCACCAGCCTTCACCACCACCGCTATGGCACCCACAGGATCTCCACCTCCCGCCGTGGTTGACACCGGAGCCGGGGAACCCATGCAATTAGGACGCGCCTCCTTGAACGCTGCTGAGCGAGAACGACGCTTCAGGGAGCGACTTTGTGCCTATTGTGGGTCAGGGGCGCACCATAGACCCATCTGCCCTCTTCGCCCGGGAAACGCCCAGGCCCGGTGAACCATGGAAGCAGTTCACCGGGCTCCCTCCGTCTCTCCGCCACCACGCCCAGCATCTCTCGTCTCACGGTTCAGGTACACCTTCAATTTGGCCACAAACGAGTCAAAAGTTCTGCGTTCATTGACTCTGTTGCCGCGGGAAACTTTATTGACTCTTCATATGCCAAAAGATTGGGGTTGGAGACTGAAGCGTTATCCCAGCCAGTTCGGATTACATCTGTCGACGGTCGGCCCCTCTCCTCCAGCCCCATCATCGCCCAGACTCGACCCATAACCCTCATCATCGACCAACACCAGGAAACAGTCCGATTTCACCTCACCTCCATCTCCTCTCCACCCATAATCCTCGGGCACCCCTGGCTTCTGTAGCATGATCCTCTCATCTCATGGTCTCAGAACCGGATCCTCCAATGGGGGCCAACCTGTCTCGAACTCTGCCTGCGGGCACCGGCTGGGACGTGCTCTAGGGAGTCCGAGGCCCCTGATGTCAACACCAATGCCATCCCCGAGGCTTATCGGGACCTGGCTGAAGTCTTCTGCAAAAGACGCGCCACCCACCTTCCTCCTCATCGCCCCTACGACCTGGCCATTGAACTTCAGCCAGGTTCTGTTCCCTCCCGTGGCCATCTGTACTCTCTCTCCACTACTGAGACGCGGGCAGTGGAGAAGTATGTATCCTCAGCTCTCCGCCAAGGCACCATACGACCATCCTCCTCGCCCGCTGCCACGGGATTTTTATTTGTAAAGAAGAAATTCGGCAAACTACGTCCTTGTGTCGACTATCGGGGGCTCAACAACATCACCATAAAAAACCGACACCCATAGCCTCTTACCAACTCTGCCCTGGACGCCCTCTATGGTGCCACCATTTTTACAAAGTTGGACCTCCGGAGCGCCTACAACTTGGTGCGTATCAGAGAGGGCGATGAGTGGAAGATGGCATTCATCACCCCCACTGGACATTACGAGAGTTTAGTCATTCCATTTGGTCTCTAAGCACCAGCAGCTTTTCAACGTTTCATCAACGACGTTCTCCGGGACATGTTGGGCCGATGGGTATTCATCTACCTGGACGATATCCTTATCTACTCTCGTTCCGTTGAAGAACATGTTCAACACATCAGAGCGGTTCTTAAGAGACTGCTCGCTCACCAGCTGTACTGTAAGTTGGAGAAGTGCGCTTTTCACGAGCACTCCACCACGTTCTTGGGTTTTGTCATCTCGTCCCATGGACCCGCAGAAGCTAGAAGTTGTACGTCATTGGCCCCTACCCAAGATTCTCAGACAACTTCAATGGTTTCTCGGGTTTGCGAACTTCTATCGTCGCTTTATCCGGGACTACAGTATTTTTGCAGCACCATTAACCGCTCTGACTCGGCCATCGTCTCATCACTTCCAACTCAACTCTACCGCCATCTCCGCCTTCCACGAGCTCTGTCATCGATTCACCACCGCCCCGATTCTTCTCCATCCAGATGCAAACAAACCGTTCATTGTGGAGGTGGACGCTTTCGGATGTGGGCGCTGGGGCTGTTCTCTCCCAACGAGGTCCAAACCAGAAGCTACACCCTTGTAGTTTCTTCTCCAAAAAATTTGACCCCACTCAGCAGCGATACGGGGTAGGGGACCGCGAGCTGCTGGCCATAAAGTGGGCATTGGAGGAATGGTGACACTGGCTCCAGGGCGCCAGGGAGCCGTTTATCGTCTGGACCGACCACCAGAATCTCATCACCATCCGGAACCTCAAACAGCTAAACCCAAGGCAGGCGCGGTGGGCTCTGTTCTTTGAACATTATGATTTCCACCTATCATACCGGGGTCCGCCCCGGGGTGTGTCTTCCTCGTGCTGTCGGGAGAGGGCGTCAGCCTTGATGTTCTTCGACCCCGGGCGGACCCTGCGTCTGTTCTTCCCCCCTCCAAGATCATCGCCCCACTACGGTGGGAACTGGAGACGAGGGTTCGCCAAGCACAAGTCTCAGAGAACGAACCGGCGGGTGTGCCGCCTGGACGACTCTATGTCCCCAAGAACACCCGGACTGAAGTTATCCAATGGGGACATTCCACCCCTCTATTGGGGCACCCAGGCACGCAGCGCACCCTACAGTACGTGCAGCGTGCCTTCTGGTGGCCATCTATGGCCAAGGACATTGACGAGTTCGTTCAGGGGTGCCCAGTGTGTGCCAGGGCCAAGGACACCAATCAACCAACACCTGGGGAACTCCAACTGCTTCCTGTTCCTCGCCGGCCACAGTGACATATGATATATATAATTAAAGAGAAACAACAATGTAGCATGCTTACATGGATTTGAGTGAATCACACCGCTGGTTGGACAAGAACAAGCATATGCTAATTCCTAACACAATCTAGCGATGAACAATTAGTGATCGTTTTTAAAATCCAAATGCCAGTATTTAAACCTGCAACTGAGGGAAATCCCACTATTGTTAAGATGAGAGCACATTCCCAAGCATGCGGAAGTCCACTGAGGAAGTGATGCTTCTAATCTGCTTGGTCTTTGGAAATACAGGAATTAGATCATCAAAAAAAAAGGTGTTACTCAACATGATCAAAGCATCTCTGGTTTCCAAATTTGCTAATGGGCAACATGACACTTCCTCTGTGGTGTGTGTGTGTGTGCGTGCGTGTGTGTGTGTGTGTGTGTGTGTGTGTGTGTGTTGATGATAAGCAAGAGGTTAGAGTGACAAAGCGGTGACAGTCTTCTTCCTCTAAACGATGGTCTGCTAACTGTCACCAACACACACACACACACACACACACACACACACACACACACCATTCCATCTTTTATCTATTACAAACAAAGTACTCAGGCTTCAAAGTGTATCAGTCAAAGCTTTCTTCCTCTTTTTCCTCTCCTCTATACACAAATCTGCAGACCAGTTTGGCGCCATTGTCCTTCTCTAACCCACTTTCCCAGTGGACTGGTCTGTCTCACACCCTCATCACACATACTGAGAGAAGGAGAGAGAGAGAGAAAAATGTTATCCTGATGAATGCTGGCCTTGGCATTCACGTCCGCTCTTTGATGCTATTGTTAGTTTTGGCGTGTGGTGACGGTGATGACTTTACAACGTGCTTTTAATCGCATTACTGCCTTTTATTCATTAATGCAAGGCGGTATCTTTGGGACGTTTATTGGAAAGTGTGTTTGTAGCTGCTACAACACAAGTCATAACAGCAAGGAACTTTTTAAATGGAGCATCTACATTAAAGGTAATTAAAAGTGAATAAGAAAACTACAATACTGTAGTAACATTTCATTGGACCACAATTACAGTATCTGTGATTACAGCACACATTCGCTGTGGAAAGAAAAAAAAAACACTTCTGGTATTGCCGTTATTGGAAAATAATCAGCTCCTGCATTGGAGCAATAACTCTCAGGTCCACTCTCCATACCCGATCGTTCCATCGGGTACGTGGTCTGGTATTATTCCTTCCTTACACAACATTGCGAGTCACACAGATCTCAATCAACCTAGAAAGAAATAGTTCATCCAAGAAACTTACAAACGGCCTCAGCCAGCCAGCACGTGTGGTGTCTGAGGTTTGCGTCTTGAGCTTCGCCGGACCTACATGGTAATGTAGCTATCAAGTAAGGAAAGCTTACAGGCTCTAGTTTATCATCATGCAAACTGCAGGCTTAAATTATCACATGCTCGCCTCAAACCACAATGAGTTGCTCAGTAATGTCTCTTATGTGGTTTCTGACTTGTATAAAAATGGACAAAAGGATGTTGCCTGGCTAAAACAATCATTGCAGACATCTTGAAACCAGAATAAACGTCTTTCTTAAGACAGAGTGTAGTTCGGGAATTACGGATTTGCATTTATACAGGCATCTCTCTCTCTCTCTCTCTCTCTCTCTCTCTCTCTCTCTCTCTCTTTCAAACACACACAAAATATCAAACTATCTTTGTGAAGAATGTAATGCAAAGTAATGCTAGGCCTCTTTAAAACCCTTAACCTCTGTAGCCAAAAAAATCTTTTCGCTCTTTTAGTGTTTAAAATGCTTTTTACCCCCCCCCCCCCCCTTTTTTTTTTAAGTAAGCAGTTTTCTTTATGCATGCATGGAATAAAAGTGTGCCAAACATTCCCAAAATGTCTCATGTATTTCTATAATAATGGAGACATTTGCCTCCCCCCGCTTCCCCCCTTGAAACAAAAAGAAGAAGAAAAAAGAAAAGAAAAAAGTGCATCTCTCTCCCTCTCTGTTTGTCTGTATCTGTCTGGCCTGCACCCTGTGCACTGCTTAAATTGACTTAATTAGCATGTGTGTGTGTGTGTGTGTGTGTGTGTGTGTGTGTGTGTGTGTGTGTGTGTGTGTGTGTGTGTGTGCATGTGTTTGTGTGTGTGTGTGTGTGTAAATAGTTCACACAGGCCAGATGTCGTTTGAAGTTCACACATCTTCACTTTGTGGCTGACAACAAATAGCACACTTTTATTCCATGCTGGACATTTGATATTTTCACATGTGATTCTTCTCCATTTTTTTTTTTTGTTTTTTTTTTGTTGCTGCTTTCACCATAGCCAGAGGGAAGAAGAAGACAAACTTTTCTCTTTCCATCTCTCTCTAATCCCGCTGGACATCTAACTCCACTAGGGTCAGCCTTACTGATGCTGATTCTGAAGCTGTCTACAAAGGGGCGCTACACAGAGACGGGCCAAGCAGGAAGTCATTTGGGGGAGTTTGATATGGCTAAAACTGGAGCTGAAACAACATGTGGACAGATGCAGAGATGCAAAACGGAACGAAAGAGGACGTTGCAGACGAGCCGATTCGAAATCGAAGGCAGACAGAAAGCTGGATAGAGATCAAATTTCATCACCGAATATAGAGTACGATGACTGACCAGAAGGGTATCGGTTCAAATCCCAGAACTAGAACAAAATGAGTATATATACAGTACCTGACCTATAGAAACCTATACAGTGGGAAAACCGCTGAAACGTGCCCTTTTTCAAAATATTAAACTGTTTTGTTTTGTTACAGTATGTCGTTCCTCCGTCATTATTATGATAAATATGTTTTTGATATCGTACATGTTGCCGGATGGTATAACTGAAACATCATATCCATCATAAGCGATCTCAGGCTTATTAGAAAAAGTATGCAAAACAAGAATGCGAAAAAGGAAGGACGGCGGTTAGAAATGTGTTGTGACGTCGAAGGTCATCGGATTTGAGCGACGGCCAAGCCCTTTCTAGGCATTGATCTGATGAGGATGAGGGTGGATTTCTGTAATCTGATGAGCTGACAGTCCTGTTTCTCCGGGTAAAGGTTTGAGCTAGGGAGTGAACAGATGATGTAAGATAACGTTTGGAGAAAGGTACCACTGCAAAAGTTCCAAGATTTTGCAATACAAGGCGATAAGGAGAGAGAGAGAGAGAGAGAGAGAGAGAGAGAGAGAGAGAGAGAACATTATAAGGGCTATGACTTCCAGGTGGTGAGCCATCACGTCCCACGCAGATGGTGCTGCCGATTACCGGAATGAGAAACAGAATGCGGACGTGGAAGGTCAAAAAAAGGAGTATAAAAAAATCAGATAAATCAACACAAATCTCTTTTGAGGCATGGAGGCCACGTTCTCCAGAACGAACAAACAAAAAAAATCCAGACTGAGATAAGAGAACAACTTTCAGACATGAAGTTTATGCAAGTCTCTCTCTCTCTCTCTCTCTCTCTCTCTCAAATGAGATGCTAAAATTAACTGTTCCCTCTCTGCTGAAGAACACAGAGACCACCTTGGGTTTGGAACGTATGCAAGGCGTGGCCTCTGTGCCTGTCAGTTCCAGTAAAGGAGGTGTGGCCTTTGTCAGTCCCAGTGAAGGAAGCATGGCATCTGTGGCTGTGAGTTTTTCCGAAGGAAGTGTTGCCTCATGCCTATCAGTTGCAGTGACAGGAATGTGGCCTCAGCTCAAGTAAAGAAGGTGTGTGTGTCTCAGTCCAAATAAAAAATCCTTTGTTGTGTTGTGGCTTTTTTTTACCACTCTCAATAAAAGATGTGTAGTTTCAATTAGTTTTAGCATAAGACGAGCGGCTGTTTTTACTCTCGCTGAAAGAGGTGTGTTATTTACAGTGAAAAAAGCCTCTGTCAGTCCCAATAAAAGAGGTGTGGTCACATGTCATTCTTAGTAGGAGAGGTGTGACCCCTGTCAGTCCCAATAAAAGAGTGTGGCCGCTTGTCAGTCCCAGTTAAAGAGGTGTGACCGTTGTCAGTGCCGGTTAAGGAGGTGTGTCAGCTTGTCATTCACAGTGAAATGGGTGTGGCCTCTGTCATTGCTGGTGAAACAGGTGTGTCTACTTGTCATTCACAGTGAAAGAGGTGTGGCCACTGTCAGTGCTGGAAAAAGAGGTGTGGTAAGGTAAGAGGTCTGGCCTCTGTCAGCGCCATTGAAAGAGGTGTGGCCTCTGTCAGTCCCAATAAAAGAGGTGTGGCCATTTGTCATTCCCAGGGAAAGAGGTGTGGCCTCTGTCAGAGCCAGTAAAAGAGATTTGTCTGCTTGTCATTCCCAGTTGAGGAGGTGTGGCCTTTGTCAGTTGTGGAAAAAGAGGTGTGGCCTTTGTCATTCCCAAGGTAAGAGGTGTGGCCTTTGTCATTCCCAAGGTAAGAGGTGTGGCCTTTGCTAGAGCCATTGAAAGACTTGTGGCTTCTGTCAGTCCCAATAAAAGAGGTGTGGCCATTTGTCATTCCCAGTGAAAGAGGTGTGGCCTCTGTCATTGCTGGTGAAAGAGGTGTGGCTTTTTTCAAACTCAATGAATGAGGTGTGGCCTCTGTCATTCCCAGTAAAAAAGGGGTGGGCTTTTTCACGCTCAGTATTCCCATTTATTTATTTATTTATTTATCAGCATTTATTAGTCTCAAATTCAATCAAAGCGTTAAATGAAAAACGTTTCTTTAATTCAATCAAAGAGTTGTGACCTCTCTCAGCCACACTGAAAGAGGTGTGGCCTTTTTCAAACTTAGCGAAAGAGTCGTGGCCTCTGCCATTCCCAGTGAATGAAGTGTGGGCTTTATCAGCTCTGATAAAAGAGGTGTGGCCTCTTCATTGGCAGTGAAAGAGGTGTGGCTCTTTAAGATCTCAGTAATAGATATAAGAGTTCTGTGAATTGTGGTCGCCTATGGTGTGCAGAAACTTTTGCTCTTTCCATGACTGATGGTGCACACATGATAATCTCTGACAAAGATATTAATGTATTATATCAGGCAGTAACAGCACTGGGGTGTTAAACTATATGTATCGCTCCATATCACAGTTGTGATTGTGATTGTTGTAATAATGGCTAATTACACTAACTGATGGGTCATATGATGGGTGAAAGTAAATCGGTACAGTTCGCAGTACTGAGGAGAGAGCAACTGCTTGCTAAAATCCACATGCAAAACCAGTAATGGGAGCACTTTCAACAGGAAAACACATCGGAGTATGCGTTGTCATCTTAAACAACACTTAACACTTTTAGTCTACTCAATAACTGCTTCTAAGTCATTCGGATTTTCCTCCATGTTGTTTATGTCTAAGGTGAACTACGCAGTTAATTATCTTGTAACACAAGGTTGAATCCCAGATCCCTCTCTAACGCCTAATCAAGATCACTACTTGGTTTGAGGTGTAAGCGGATCGGATAACCTACATCCTACAAAAGCTTTGCATTTAACACTATTTGGGATTTAACCCTGGAGCGCATTCTAAAGTTAAATCATTGAAAATAATAAGACAAACTGATGTGAATTACAGGACTGTACAGGCTTGTTCTCCTCAGCTTTTGGCTTCCAGTACGACTTTAAAACTACTTTCAGCTGGCGCAGAAGGAAGGATACAGTATGTGTTGGCGGAGCAAACCCACTTTAATAAGCAAACAAATCGTAATTAATGGTAGAACTGTTGTATAAATGCAATATCACACTGGAGGTGGTGTTGTTGTGCTGGATATCATCATGGTCTGTGATGTCTCCTGCACTTGGGCTGTGCCCTCGTGCCTACAACTGCATAAGCAAAACCTCGAGTGTGATATTGCTTCATTATAAAGAAGGAACAATGCACAATCCAATGATGTACTATAGATGTGTATTAGACAGTAGACATGAAACAGTGTGGTACGTCTGTGAGGTCATATTTAAAAAAAAAAAAAAAAAAAAAATATTATTTTTAAATGACGGCATTTTCAAGGGCCAAGTGTGGGATGTTTTAGGAAAGCTGTTATTCTTAGTCGAAAAATGTGTATAACATTTTTGTTAATAATTTGTATAAAGGGGTTTGGCTATTTACGAACACAGTGACCTTAAGTATACAGGAAATGATATTTTTGATTAAAAGAGATTGTTATAGTGAAAGTATCACGTTTTAAAATATAACCCTGACTTTTTCTCTACAGGCTCAATCTTACAGTATGTTTGTAGGAGAGTGCCAGGAGTCTCCACTAGACGGCGCTGTTTCTCAGGGTTGATGATTATGTCACCTAAAATCACTGGCGCCATCTTCCGGCCACAATGTAAACTGATGAATTAATATTAAGACGCTTATGATGGCCAGACAACACAATAAAAATGCTTGAACCTTTTCTGCAACAGTTTGTAATACTGAATATATATATATATACTGTCTATTTATAATGTAATTTTGTTTTGTTGGTTCGAAATAAGTGTAGCTTCCTTTCTAATCTTCCTCTCTTTTCTCTTGTCTTTTGTCTTTTCTCTTGTCATCTTCATCTTCTCTCCTCTTCTCTTCGGTCATATATCTTATCTTATCTTTTTTTTTATTATTTTTTTTACATTATCTCTTATTTTGTTCTCTTCTCTTCTGGCCTCTCTCTTCATTTCTCTTCTCTAAAACCATAAATCTATAGTTTGCTTTTAAGAATGGAAATGCATGCCTTTGGATTGATATTGACGAAAGATTGAATTTTTAAGTACATTGTAAACTGACTATTGTGCTTCAGGTTGTGTAGAGTTTTAAAAAGAAATACCAGCTTTTATGCTCATGATCATACAGTATTGCCCTATACAGCACAGGCTCCAAACCCTGGCCCCAGTGCCGTGCACATTTGAGTGATTTCTCAGCTTCCAGCTCACTTGACTTATCAAATCAGAAATTAAGTGGGAGTGATCGAGCAGGAAAAACATTAAAATATGCAGAACAAGGGGTCGTAACGTCCCCCCTTCACCTTTGCTACCAAAACACAGTGGTTTGATATACTGTATCAGGCAGCAAGCAAAAATGGGCAACCATAAGGATTTGAGTGACTTAACTTGACAAGGACCAAATTGTTTATGGCTAGAGGACTGGGTCAGAGCAACTCCAAAACTGCAGCTCCTGTGAGATGTTCCAAGGCTGCAACAGATACCCAGTGCTTCACTGTTTTGGTAGCAGAGGTAAGGGGGGGGGGGGCTTACGACCCCCTCGTTGTGGGATGTTCCTGGTCTGCAGGACCAAAAGTGGTGCAAGGAAGGAAAGTTTTGACAGGGTCATGGGAGTGAAGTCTGGCTAGTGTATTCTGATAGAAAAGGTGTCAGAACACACAGTGCATCACTGTTATGTCTAGTGGCCTCAGGGTACTCCGGTTTCCTCCCATAGTCCAAAGACATGCAGATTAGGCAGATTAGACGGGCGTTCACAAATTGTGAGAATGACAACCGGGCATTGCACTGGCAACCTGATCCCTTAAGTAACTGGACGGAACAAAATATCAGTTTTGATATACTGTAGAGGGAAAAAACTGTGGTTTTATGTTTATTTCATTTAAATGACGCCGTTTGTTCTTTTATGAAGCATGTTAAGATTCAGGCAGGAAAAAATGCAAATACTGTACATACATTAATCATGACAATACAATAAAAAGGCAGGCAAATTCCTAAAGCACATAAGGAAACAGTGAGAGCATTAATGAAATGAATTAGAGCACTGTTACAGCAGAAAGAGGCGTGCATGCTTTATTCCTCTTATACACTTCCAGTTCGCCAACAAGGTCAATTTCAAGCTTGTTAATAAGGAAACTGTTTTGTCCAGTTACTTTTACTCATGTGAATGGTTTGACTGTGAACAGACTTTCTGTCTGATTTTTAAATATCAAATCAGCGATATCTTTTAGGTATTGTAACTTGGAAAATGAAAAATCACTTGTTTTGTGCTGGAAGTGTCATCTTAAAGCTTGGCGGCTAAGAAAAAAATTGTCATTTTTCTTCGAGCAGTGCAGGTTCATTTGATCCCTAGCATTGCTTGATCTCAGATGGGAGCGAGTCAGCGTTCATCTTGTATGTGGCAGCATCAGGTTCTGTAAGAAAATAAAACCGCCCATGTTATTAACATTAAGTGTGGACAATGGACAAACACACACACACACACACACACATACTGCATGTGCAGTCTTTCCTTAGTTAGTTTGCTTTTAATACATACTATAAGAATTATAAGAACACCGTACATTTGTTGTTTAGTACCAGCACACTGCGGACATATGCGGACACCCGTACTGTATGTGGTTCTTCTCCAAAATGTTTACAGATATCTGAAATGACTTTATGTGGGGACTACATATATAATGGGGGGTGTCATGGTTAGGTGTTCACATACTTTTGAACTTTTTACTGTAATTATGGTTCAGAAGTTAAGTTGGTTCGGACCTGGCGTTGAATAAAACTGCTCATCGAAATGTACTGTAAAGTGCATCCAGCTCCTTCAGAACAGAACAATTATTTTTACGCACCCTCGTAACAGCTGGGGGTCGCCATGTGCCCGTCGTTACACTGCATGCTCACAGGATATCCGCAGTGTGCTTGTTTGTCCAAACAGTACACTGCGACCTCCTCCAGGTCCAACACCTGGTTCGGGCTGAAGTCCTCGATCCATTTCTTGCTGCCTTTGTACAAAATACGTCCCCTTTGAATATCGACCGTGCAAGGAGCTGACAAAATAAAATCAAATAATAAATAGATATGACTTCACACACTCCAAAGCAATGACAAAATACAACTTCTTTATAACCCTAAAATTTATTTATTTATTATTATTATTAGTATTAGTATTAGTATTATGTAATATAACATGATTTTTGTGAGGTTTCTTTTTAATTTTTGCTTTGTTCTTTAAATATTCATTTATTATTATTATTATTATTATTATTATTATTATTATTAGTATTAGTATTAGTATTATGTAATATAACATGATTTTTGTGAGGTTTCTTTTAAATTTTTGCTTTGTTCTTTAAATATTCATTTATTATTATTATTATTATTATTATTATTATTATTATTATTATTATTATTATGTAATATAACATGATTTTTGTGAGGTTTCTTTTTAATTTTTGCTTTGTTCTTTAAATATTCATTTATTATTATTAGTAGTAGTAGTAGTAGTATTAGTATTAGTATTATGTAATATAACATGATTTTTGTGAGGTTTCTTTTTAATTTTTGCTTTGTTCTTTAAATATTCATTTATTATTATTATTATTATTATTATTATTATTATTATTATTATTATGTAATATAACATGATTTTTGTGAGGTTTCTTTTTAATTTTTGCTTTGTTCTTTAAATATTCATTTATTATTATTATTATTATTATTATTATTATTATTATTATTATTATGTAATATAACATGATTTTTGTGAGGTTTCTTTTTAATTTTTGCTTTGTTCTTTAAATATTCATTTATTATTATTATTATTATTATTATTATTATTATTATTATTATTATTATGTAATATAACATGATTTTTGTGAGGTTTCTTTTTAAATTTTGCTTTGTTCTTTAAATATTCATTTATTATTATTATTAGTAGTAGTAGTAGTATTAGTATTAGTATTATGTAATATAACATGATTTTTGTGAGGTTTCTTTTTAATTTTTGCTTTGTTCTTTAAATATTCATTTATTATTATTATTATTATTATTATTATTAATAGTAGTAGTAGTAGTAGTAGTAGTATTACAAAAAGCCACAACATTAATGCCGTTTGCTGTCACTTTATTGCTTTATGAGTGAGATTTTCTAATCTCTATCCAGTGTCTCTATTCCATAACTAACACCTTGTAATGATAAGGCTATCATGAAAATCAATAATTCAGTATCTCAAAATATTATAATATTCCCAAAGATCAATCAAAAATCGATTTACAATACAGAAATGATTTTCAGTCAGGCACAGTAATATCAGGGTCAGCAAACCAGTTAGTGGACGTTTTGGCACAGTGGTCAGGTCCTAAGCCATGCTGGAACAGGAAATATTGCATCTCCATGAAGCGTGGATGCTGACTGAAGTGAGACATGCTCTAAAGATCTAGATGGCTTTGTTGACTTAATAAAACGCAGTGAACCAACACCAGAAGATGACATGGCATCCCAAATCATTAGTGACTGTGAAAACGTCACACTGGACTTCAAACTCATCTTCTATATCACTTATCATAGCATATCCCAGGAGACTTTGGTGCACAATGGACAGGGTGCCAATCCATGACAAGACACGCACACGCACACATTATAACATTTACTTCATATTTAAATGATTTTTTGAACACATATCATGTCACAAATATATACATATGTTTACCAGCCACCTTATAAGGAATACCAGTACACCATAAACCTCCAGTTAAACTTCATGTCATATGGAGGCCTTGCTGGTGTGTGTTAATGGGGAGGCTTTCGTTACTTTTGTAAAGGGTCAATTTGACCCCTACTGGCCGAGTTACTCGCAATCCAAGGTTCCACTATAGAACCAACAATAAAAAGGGGTATGTCACGCTATACTGCATAATCGTGATTCCTACATGTGTTCATTAAAAAACAGGAAAACAAATAATGCTCCTTAGAAAGACACAATGGTCAGACAGACCCAAAGTGACAATAACATCAGCACCTTTCATTAACTTCACTCAAAGCTTATAAAAGATGCCTAGGGACAAATAAACTCTGTCTTTAAATGTTTAAAATGTTTCCATAAAAAGAAAAAAAAAACCCGACTAATTATACAGCAAAGTATGGATCATTCATATATTGGAGTACAAATGTGTTTCTCATCAATGCCTTTTATTTCCAGTGCAAGGGATTAGGCTGAAATTCTTGTGTGTGTTATTTGCATAAACGGGAAATCAGATACGGTGCAAAAGTTCAACCGCTCTCACAATAACCCGATCTGATAGCCTTAATTATAATGAAACTCACACCGTAGAACATGTGGTGCGCAGCTAGGAATCTCTCAGTGCCTTCTCTAAACTTCTCTCCAAAAAAAAAAAAAAAAAAAAAAAAAATCAGGGATGAAATAAAAAACATGGTTGACATGTTGATTGTAGAAGGGGAAAAAAATGAGGGAAATCTGTGTTTACACATGTCTGTGGAAGCAAACGCAGTCCTGATGCGACTATGCAATAAAGGAAGGATCAAAGGTTTGCATTTCATAAGATTTCCAGCCTTGAGTACAGGATTCACTTGGTATGCAATGCGGTTTGAATATTTTAAATAAGATCCTTTAAAGGTCCCATATTTTACTATTTCTTTAAGGTCTCAGAGCTTCCACAAAGCCTGTACGATATCTTAATGCTTCGGCGTTAAAATACTCCTCAGCAGCAATATTCGTTTCAGTGTCCCGGCAAAGAACAGCAGAGCTGAGCATCTAGCCAAGGTGTCAGCGATCTTCTTACATGAGGTCACATCAGGGCCAGAGTCTATTACGCTAGTTTAAGCCCAGATCAATGCACAAATAGAAATGGGACTTTTCGTTCCGAATCCGAATGTCTAAAAATGACAAAAAAATCTCTTTTTTTTTTTCTTTAAAAAAGGCTGGAGAATGCTCCTTAAAGATCAACAAAAATGTACAAATACAAACATTCAAGTTTCACAATTAAATTAAAAAAATCATTTATCGCCAACACAATGGCTGCGTGAGTATAATGGCAATTATTTTTTCATTTATTTTAGTGTTTTTCCCCTTAATAAATGTAATCATCATTAAAAATTGCATTTTTTATTCACTTTTATTTTTTATGTTTGTGTAATAGTAAAATTAGTTTGATGATCTGAATCATTTAAATGTGCCAAATATGCAAAGAAAGAAAAAAAGAAAGAAAGAAAGAAAAAAAGAAAGAATGGGGGCAAATACTTTTTTACATGGCTCTGTACTTTACCAAAACAGTACAGATAACATGACACTGCATTACACACCTCATTTGTGTTTGTGTGTGTGTGTGTGTGTGTGTGTGTGTGTGTGTGTGTGTGTGTGTGTGTGTGTGTGTGTGTGTGACAGCAGGTACCTCTGCATACAGGAAGACTGGCCCATTTGCCAGTCTCTTCACATTCAACCTCCGGAGGTCCTTCGAGGTGGTAGGGGGGGTGACAGCCGTATTTGACTTTTTCCCTGTACCCGTGCTCCCGCAACTCAGCAAATGACAGAAAGCCGTTCTCTATGACTTTGGGCACGGGACACATTACCACTGCACAAAGGAACATGAAAGGACAGTGGTGCCTCAGTGGTTAAACAAATGGTTTGGTGGGAAATGAACTGAAACCTAACCTTCCTCTTAACAACCCCTTTAATAAATGTCTTCAAACATCCAAGAAAGGTTTAATGTCTGGAGAAACGTTGCGATTTGGACTACAGCCAAGACGAATATCAGAACTGCTATTAAACAGAAACACAGGTAAAAGGTAACAGCACTGTGGTATAATATCTAGTACTGTATTCCGTACTCACACTTGCATGTGGGTGCTTCTGACCAACTACCATCGGCAGTGCACGTGCCTCTGCGATTCCCAAAGAGAACCATGGGAGGCAAGCACTCATACGTCCCTCCGAAACCGAACTGTACAATGTCCCCAGTGATCGGCCTGTCATACACGATTTTGGTGTAAGGCGGAAGAGGTGGAGGACCACAGGTTACAGCTGGGGAGTGAAAAACAAAAACAAAAACAAACAAAAATAAATAAATAACGCTGATTAGTTTTCAGTTCGACTTGGCCGGTTTAGTCATGATTAATGTGTTGGCGTACGCTTGCACTGTGGGGTAGGCTCACTCCACTGGCCCGTATATAAGCATTCACTGGAATTGGCTCCGACCAGGACATATCTAAACACACACAAATAAACACCAGAATGATGTTATATACACAACGACAAGACCGTTCTATTTGAGTGAGTTATCTGAGTCCACGTGGCTGTTCTGTTTAAGATACGGAAGTGCTTCCAGTCCCATGTGGAGTATTCTAGTGAATATTTATAATATGACGTTCATAAGTACAGAAGCCCTGAACCGCAAGTCATTCATCATTTTGACTTAACGCTGTGTAATTTTGATTTAGTAACTTGCAAGGTATTATGTTGTTAGTTTGACTTGATGTTTCAATTTGACTTAATGTACCATTATTTCAGCACTTAACCTGACAGGAACGGTCATAACAGCCAGTTCCAGCATTAGGTGCCATCATACCCACGTATGTATCGATGTACTGAAATAATTTAGTACTCGATTTGTGTCAAAAAGATTCCACTAAAGACTGCATACTGACCGATTACTGACTGATACTAACTAACCGATTGACATTTATAGAGGAGACATCAAGCACAGTGCGGTGATGAGACTCTTAGGTGCAGTAAATATTTGAATGGTGCGAACATAAACTTGAAGTGGGATCCTTGAAAATCAATGGATAACTAGCGGCAGAGACGTATCTACTGTATGTGTAAGATGTAAGAGGTTATGATTTATTGCCACATCCCACATAGAGTCTGATTTAACCAGTTAGTCAGGAACTCCTTTAATAGCCCAAACATGCGGAAATGGCCTTTTCCACATGTTTGGGCTATTAAAGGAGTTCCTGGGAGGCCAGCGCGTCAGAGGTCAGGCAGGCAGACAGTTTGATCATATCACTGGCATATTGAGTAAACCTTCTACCTTGATGGTATCCAAGCACTAGTGAAGCACTGAGATACAGTAAGTGCATTAGTGCAACAGAGGAATTTTTTGTGTGTGTGTGTGTAGAGGAGAATTTCAGTACAGTGGGGAAAAGAATTATTTGATCTCCTGCAAATTTTGTAAGTTTGCCCACTTACTAAAGAAATGAAGGGTCTCTAATTTTCATCATTGGTTTAGAGAAAGAATATCAATAAAAATCCAGAAAAAACACATTATACTCTAGAGTATAAATGTTATAAATTAGCTATTTAATAAGTATTTGATCCCCCACCAACCAACAATAATTCTGGCTCCCTCAGGCTGGTTATTTGCTGGTTGTTTGCTCCTAAATGCTAATTATGTGTAAAAAAGCCACCTGTTCACAACATTTCTATCTTCCATTCAAACCTCACTGCCATGGGCAAGACCAAAGAGCCGCCAAAGGGCAAAGTCAGGGACAAAACTGTAGACCAGCACAAGACTGGAATGGGCTACAAGACCATCAGAAAGAAGCTTGGTAGAAAGAGGACAACTGTTGGGGTAATTATTCGCAAATTCGCAAATTGTTCTGGAGCTTCATGCAAGATTTCACCTCATGGGGTCAGGCCAGAACTACATGAGGAGATTGTGAAGGATCTCAAGGTACAGTAGCTGGGACCACAATCATCAAACAAACCATTGGCAACACATTGGTCCATTGGTAACACACAGGTCTCCCTCCTCAAGAAGGCACAGGAAACAGACCTGTCTGAAGTTTGCCAATGAACAGATAAGGATTGGGAGCTCAGATAAGTCCAAAATCTTAACTTGCTGTTTTTGAAGGAAGAACAATGCTGACGATGACCCTAAGAACATCTATAGTCAAGCACGGAGGTGGAAACATCATGCTTTGGGGCTGTTTCTCTGCTAAAGGTACAGGAAGACTTTGCCGTATCGAGGGGCCGATGGATGGGGCCATGTATCGTAAAATAACAAAGTACTGGCACAAGAAGAAGCACATTCAGGTCATAGAGTGGTCTCCAGACAGTAATCCTATCGATTAAATTTAAGGAGGGAGCTGAAACTACTGGTTGCAAAGGGACACGCAAAAAAACTTAAGCATTCAGAGAAGATCTAAAAGAAGAGTGGACCAAAATCTGAAACATCTTACCTCTGTGCTTGCTAATAACGGTCTCTCCACAAGTTGTTTTTCAAATACTTATTTTACTCATATTCAAATGCGAATCAATTTATAACCTTTGTATCATGTTCTTTTTCTGGATTTTTGATTGCTATGCTGTCTCTATCCTTTACAATAAAGTTAATGATAAAAAATTATAAACCCTTAATTTCTTTGAAATTGGGCGAACTTACAAAATCTGCAGGAGACCAAATAAATATTTTCCCCACTGTACATAAAGAATACAGCCTGTCAGCATTGGCGTGTCTCAAAATAATTAGTTTAAGATGAACTAAAAATGAAAACATATTCATTAGTGTTCACTGTTGTTCTTTTTTGTTTCTGTCCCACTCCTTTTTTTTTTTTCCTTCTTTTTTTTTTTCTTTGGCAGCACGTTTGCTCAAAATGCATTTGACACAGCGCCAAAGGTATGTTTGTTCAGATCCCATGTAGTGCCGTTGTAAAAATGTTTGCAATCCCCCAGTCTTTATTTGTTAATGTTGTTTTTTTTCTTTTGGTTTCTCATTTTGAAAGTAATAGTTGTAGAGTTGTGATGTTAGTTGCTCTAACACCCGTGCAATCATTCTTTGTGTGTTCATTTGGAAATGCTCAATCTCTAGTATGAAATAATGATGTTAAATCATATATAATCTTCCTGACTGTTTCAAACTTCTGACAAACTGCAGACTTTCATAAATGTTTAATAATTCTCTACTTACAGACCGTTGCCTCACCATATCAACAACATAAGCATACTGTAGCACTTCTCCTGTGTAGGGTCATGGGGGCTTTAAACTTATCCCAGGGAGCTCAGGACAACAGGCCTGGGCCAACCCATCTCCAGGCACAAGCACATGCAGAGTAGGCTATTTGGCATTCCCAAACTGTCAGTAGTGTGTGTGTGTGTGTGTGTGTGTGTGTGCATATGTGCCCTACAATGGACTGGCACCTCATACAGGATAAGCAGTATAGAGAATGAATAAGCTTCCAGAGCATGCCTTTGGAATGTGGGAGGAATCTGATGAAACCCTACACAGTCTAAAGGTGAGGAGACAGTGAGAGAGACATTATGGTAAAATTATGGAACTTACTGTTACAAGACACTGACACTAGAGACCCCTTTCATTAATGGTACATAATTTCCACAGCACTCGAATATGTTAAGGTTCAGGGTTTCTATGCATAATAAATGGCAAATACATACGAGATTTCATAAAATGTTTGGATTCTAGAACAATATTGGAGTTTATGACACATACATGCCAATATCAAAAGGAGGATTATTTCATAATTACACAACGGAGGTCACTGCATATTTGAAACACCTTCATCATTGTTTTAGAAATAGAAAATAAGGACCATCACAAGGTGCTTGGTAGTGTAAAGTGAAATCCACTCACCCCTCGTTGCAGGAATACGTGATGACGCCTTTGTAAACAATCTGGTTGAAGTCGGCGTTTCCGTTCTGAGGCGATTCAGGAACCGGACAGCGCTTTACTGAACGGGAACATCACAGCATAATAAAACTCACACCATAGGAACATGTGGTGTGCAGCGTGCAACTGATTCCGTGCCTTTGTACTGATTATTGCTTATATAAACCTGCCTTGTGTGGAGGAATTTCAAAGAATGCTTGAGAAGTTGAGAGCTGAAACTGGTTTTGTGAGTATGACAGCACTGGGAGAAACACAAAAGTCTGTGTTTACAGATGTCTGGGAAAGTAAACACGGCAAGGCCTGACATGACTGCGCTATAAGTAGAGTGGGATCAAAGGTTTTAATGCGTATAATATGTGTGTCACATGTGCGTGTGTGTGTGTGTGTGTGTGTGTGTGTGTGTGTGTGTGTGTGTGTTCTGTTGCAAAAGAATTTATCTGATCCTGGTTTTAAGGAATGGTTTACGTTGTTTGAGTAAATAAGGGATACAACTTATGTGCTGTTTATAGGGAAATAATCAACGCCTGGGTGGTTTGATGCTCTGAAGCTGATTCCTATAATAACACCTCCAAAGGTAACGTCATTTATAACTTTGGTATCACAGCAAACTTGGCATGTGGCAAAATATTTCAAAACAGCATGTTGCATTTTGTATCCATTTATCGGGATGTTTATAATGTTTTTATGGTTTATATTCTTGTATTAGCTGTAAAACATTATGTAAAAAAAAAAAAACATGACCAGTCTATTTCTTTATTTTTACAATTAGTTTATCCTTAAAAACTGCTTCATTTTGAATGTTTTCCAGCCATAAACCTGTAAAGCCAATAAATAAACTGATAAAACGACCAATTTCTTGAAGAAAGCAAGACTGTGTCTCTTTGTTGATTAATTTCCAACTAATTGGATTCGTAGCGTAATTACAGTACCAGGCATCCGGGCACACCTTCTATGGGAATATATATATATATATATATATATATATATATATATATATATACTGTATATACTGTAAGTATATATATATATATATATATATATATATATATATATATATATATATATATATATATATATATATATATATATATTATTTTTTTTTTTTTTTCTACAGTCTAAAACAATACTGGAGATTTCAAAACTTTTAAATAACACATATGGCATTAGGTAATTAAGTAACAACAACAGTGAATTGATATATTAACACACGAAGGTCAGCTGTTCTGGATCAGTTCTTGCAAGAACAGTATTGTTCCCTTCCCAGGAAAGCAAGACCAACACTTACCTCTGCTGCAGAGGTATTTAAAGTTACCAGCTTCAAAAATCACCAATCACCAACCAACAGCACCCCAGGTTAGACTCGCTATGAAGGCTTTAAAGAGCATCAGAAGCAGAAACATCTCAACATCAACTGCTCAAAGGTGATTATTGCAGATTTTGGACGCCTTCAGCATTTTTGACAATGCATAAAGAAAAACTAAAAATCCGGAAAGACCGTGGAACTAGAAGGCGTGTCCAAACTTTTGATTGGTGTAGATCATTATTTATAGTAACTGGGGCAGTGGTATCTCAGAGGGTTAAGGAACTGGGTTACTGATCAGAAGATCAGCGGTTTGAACCACAGCTCCACTAGGTTGCCACTGTTGGGCCCTTGAGCAAGACCATTAACTCTATCTGCTCCATATACATACATACACATACAGTATCATGGCTGATCCCATGACCCCAGTTATGCTGGCATACATGAAGAAAAAAGCAAGAATTTCACTGTGCAGTAATTTATATGCGACGAATAAAGTCTTACCTTAACGTAATACTCTGCAAAAATCCTATTCCACCCCTCATTTCATCATATTTCGCTTCAAAACAGTCAGTTTGTCTTGTATTTTTCATATTGCTTTGATGAAGAGTTTAAACACACTGCCAATGCAGTCAAAGCATACCTTGATAGGGGGGAAAAAAGCATGATGGAACAGAATCAGTCATGGATTGACCTCCTCGAAACCCCCTACCCCCCCCCCCCCCCCCCCCCCCCCCGATCTCAAGATTATTGCAGCAGTGTGGGATCATCTTGACAGAGAACAGAACAAAAGACCGGAGAACTATTCCCAAAGACTACTCAAAGAAAATAAAAGCTTGACTAAGAGAGTTCAGGCTGTGTTGAAGATTAATGGTGGTCATACCAAATATTGACATTAAAGCTTGTTAGAATTATACAGACTCTCTTTTCGTTCCTATACGCTGTATTTATGTTTAAATCACTGGACCTTGAAACTTATGTAAAAAATGAGGGGTAGCTCAGGACTTTTGCACTTTCGCTTAATCATTCCATTTTTGACAAATAATACAGAAAAAAATGTATTGTATTTGTCCAAGATGGCTGCTTCAACATAGTTAAAGTAAATTGGATTATATATACAAATGAAAGTAATAGATACAAGTCCTACTGTAATCCTGTAATACTGTAATTTTTGGATACAGTTTGAGGGATTTGTATAGAGGAAAGATTTTGAATGTGAATCCACATCTACAGTATCTTTATGTATCAGACTGATCAGTTCTCTAGTTTCTGTAGTGGTTGTGTAGATATTTGTGAAGTGTGCTGTATCTCACGGGAGCACGTCAGGCTGCGCTCGGTCCACTCTCCATTCTTTTTGCACGTTATTTTGCGGGAGCCTCCTTGGCTCGAGTAGCCCTGCTTGCACGACAATGTAACCTCCTCCCCTGGCTCGAAAAATAGCTGTCCTCCGCTCAGCTCTGAGCCGTCCTCCTCAGGAGGTCTTGGGCACACTGGAACACCCACGACACAACACAACACACACCATGCCATACAACTCAGTAAGACCGTACTGTACGTCACAGGGTAACATCTGGCAACTTACACAATGTCAACATCACCACAGAGAACTGTGTATGCTTTTATCGATGCTAATTCCTTCTGTGCAATTAACATAGTTGTGAACATAACACACTGAATTCATTAATATCTAAATTTTCATTTCATCAGTTGTCAAGTTTCATAAATAAATCTCTACTCTTGTGAGTGATTCATTAATCAGTAACCATAAGTAAAAGTTACGCAACACTGTTAAAAGAGCACTTCAGCAGCTTTCAACAGCTAAGTGACACTAGTGCTGCACTGCTGTGATCCACAGTACTTGTATCATACTGTAGTGAGTGAAAGACAGAGAGAGAGAGAGGGAGAGAGAGTGTGTGTATTGAAGACGGGCATTTTATCCACTTTGGAGCTCTATTTCTGGCTAAAATGATGCTGCTGTATAATTCATAATTTTCCCTTTATTCATTAAAATAAATAATGAAAGAAAAATTTACAAATGTATTTATTTACTTAAATATGGGGAAACTCTTAGCACCTTCTATTCATATCCAACTTTGTTCACTCTGCTTAAATTGAGCTTGCACTTTTTATACAGTACATTTACCATGGAACTTACTAGTCCACCTGACACAAAGTTATTACTGTATATCCTATGACCCTCTATCTTAGAAGGTCTGAAATCAACTTTAGGTCAACAAAAAATAATTTTATGCACGTAATTAAAGAAATGATATTATATTATATTATTATATATAGTAATTATATAATATAATTATATATTAATGTATATTGTCACTGTCGCCTTGCACCTCCAGGTTTGATTCCCGCCTCGGGTCTGTGTGCATGGAGTTTGTATGATCTCCCCGGTGCTTGGTGGGTTTTCTCCAGGTAATCCAGTTTCCTCCCACAGTCCAAAGACATTAGATTAGGTTGATTGGCGTTCCCAAATTGCCCGAAGTGAATGGGTGTGTATATGTGCCCTGCAATGTTTTGGCACCCTGTCCAGGGTGTACCCCGTCTCGTGCCTTAAGCCTCCTGGGATCGGTTCCAGGTCAAGCGGTATAGACGATGAGTCTACAAAAGTCTACAAAAGATAATGCACATGCAGGGCGCAAACTAGAGGGCAAACTACAATAAAAAACAAGAAGAGAAAAACCTATAATAGTAACTACTGACTTTGTCTGGTTAGTATTTGGATGGAAGTCCATCTGGAAATGAAAGGTCCTATAGGGTGAGACAGTTGTTTAATGGTTAGTACTGTTGTACTGATAGTTGGCGCTTGGCGGTTTGCTCTGGTCTGTGGGGGGCGGAGTTTGCCTTGTAGCTTGTGTAAGTGTGTGCGTGTACACTGCAGTTGGCACCCCATAACCCAACGCATGAAAAGTACATAATTTATTTAATTGTGTGGATAATGTAATTTTGTAATGAAATCATCTATTTTGAGGGTAATAGGCCATAAGAACTTTGTGTCAGATGTACTTATACATTTCGTTTTTATGTATTAAAAAAAGGTTTATAAAACAACCGGAAAGTAGTTTATCGTAATTGGCCAGTTTGTATATATAAAAACTCCGTGAGATGGCAATAGGAAGAAACCCTGAGAGGAACCAGACTCAAAAGGGAATCCATCCTCAGACAGCAGGAATTGATTTGCAGTCATATTGTGGTGTATGACTGCAAATTTGCATGTACCTCAACTGATATGATAAGAGCATCTGCTTAAATGTAATGTAAATGTAAATGTACAGTATGTTAGGAGGCTGGAAGTTCAGTATAACAGGAAAGGTGATCAAGTGAAGTCCACTTTTAATTGTTAATAGATAATAGATAAATAGATAACCTTCTCCAAGATTTGTCACAAGAAAAGTCGTTTTGTTTGAAGCTTCTGTATACAGTATGTAAATCACTTTCCGCTGGTGTCTCATGGAAACGCTATGGAACTCACTTGCCAAAAAAGTTTATGCACCAGACCTTCAAGAATCATCTTGGTTTGCTCATTAGGGATCCTTATAGGTCTGAATTCAATGTTTCTCCGATACTAACTGTAAATCTATATTTCAAATCTGTACATCATACATTTCTATAACTGTTCTGCTTAGTTCTGTTTTCCTAGTTAATACTGTTACAAAAGCCTACCTACTTAGCACTCATTAAATACCCTGAGTCAAATCATTCAACACTCAATCAGAAGTTAGTGCTTTACTTTACCATTGTCCGTCGTTACCGCCGTGAGCAGACAGGCGTGACATGTAAGCAGAAGGCACCACCGAAAACCTGGACTCATCCTTATTTGTTTTGAGCGTTTTTGGTTTGCTGATCTGGACTACAAGCACTTTTTCTCTTTTTCAGCTGTGTGTAGACGTTTTTGCTCAAACATGCTGGGGGAGGTGATGGAGAAACAGGGCTGTCGTCATTTACCAGCACGAGGAAAACTCTGACCTTCTGCATATTTGTATACTCCCTTCATCGTCCCTCGGCTCTTTCGCATTCAGCTCGTTCCTCCATTAGAATTCCAGTGGACGAATGTCGTAATCACTGTTTTGCAACATGTGTTAGAGTGCTTAACATCTTTATTAAAAAGGAAACGAAGAAATCAGGTAATAAGTATTTGTGTTCCTGCGCTGCTGTGTGTTATTTGGCTGTTCTGGCATTTGTCATGTGATCCAAATGCCAAATCTGTCCTGAGCTCAAAGGTCAGAGCAAGAAGTTTGTTCAGAGTGGAAATGAAACTCACGTTTTTGTAAAGCAGTTAACGTTCAAGTTGAATTTGTATTTCAGATCTGTTTTAAAGAATATGAGGAAATGGTAACATTTTATCATATTACATTTAAAGGGGAAAAAAGCAGATCTAATGACTTGTCCAACATGGTGGCATCTCTAGTGTTACAACACACACCAATGCAAATATTTATTTGATCTATTTCAACCTATTGATCTAAAAAAAAAAAATCTATAGACCCTACACCAAAACTAATACCCCCAGTCCAATGAGCTGGATTTGCTACAGAAATAGACGCCAACTATAGCCATGGAATAGGACATATGTCCTGCTTGCACTCTCTCACATACACAGATACACTGCGGTCGGAGCGTACCAGCGTGTGAACCTCCGCCACGTTGTTCTCTCCAAGGTGAAGAAAAAAAATATTCGTGTAATCCTCTTGTAATTAACACACATCAATCAAAAGCTGCACGCAAATGCAGATCGGTATTTACTCTACAGTGACATTCCAATATTTGCATGGAGTTTAATCATGTAATACTTTTGTTATTCATAAGAACGCTCAAAGACAAACATGATTAAGGGAAAATTGCATGTGTGCATGCAAGAGACCGAAGAGAACGAGAAAGAAAGATATAGAGAGATTCGGAATCGTACATGCAGCACAACCCCACTTTATAGTATATTCATCATCTTTATTTTTCCCTTTTTTTATTCACAAATACAATATACGGGGCGTTAAAGTCAAACTGGGAAGAAATTAGGTGTAAAACGGATTGAGATACACAAAAGACTATAAGTATGGTGATGAGACTCTCAGCTGCGGTAAAATCTTAGAATTGTGAAAATGTTTTAAATAAGGCTGAGAATGGCGATCCCGCATGAGGTGGTCAAAAAATAATTCATATACTGTTATATGAATAGATATCAATCCATGTTTTTCCCTATATAATGCACATAGCAGATCTCTGGGAAATGTATTGGTGACTTTTTCTGTTTAGATTGTAGAAGTAAAGTGATCCATTTGTGATAAGACGATGACAATAGCAACAACAACAACAACAACAACAACAACAAAATAGTGAGGCATTTATAGATAAACTAATCACGGAGTAAGAGATCCGGCGAGATGGGCACAATCAGAAAATAAGCTACAGAACTTATTTAAAAAAGTAATCGTAAAAATGATTAAGAAGTGGGAAATAACATTTCAATTTTACATTTTAGATTTTTACGTTTTATTAAAAAGTTCAGCATCATCCATTTGCACTGACTAGTTGTGGCAATGGTTAGCACAGTGGCTTACCATGGTGTGGGTGTGTATGCATGTCAAGTCAAGTCAAGTCCATTTTATTTATATAGCACTTTTAACAATTGACATTGTCGCAAAGCAGCTTTACACAATAAAAGAAGTAAGTTTGTATGCAATGTGTATGAATCAAAATGATAAGATTGTCCCTGATGAGCAAGCCGAGGGCGACGGTGGCAAGGAAAAACTCCCTGAGATGGTAATGGGAAGAAACCTTGAGAGGAACCAGACTCAACAAGGAACCCATCCTCATCTGGGTGATAACGGATAGCAGGGATTGATCAGCATAATACTGTGTACTGGAAGTTCAGTGTAACAGGAGATGTGTTAAAAATTAAAAGGAGTCCAGTTTGTTCCTGGAGGCTCAGGTAGACTGTAGGAGATTCCAGTCCTGAGCTATCGAACAACTGAAGTCACAGGTCCCCAGAGCATCAATCGATGACAGGACAGTCTTCATGGAAACCATCCCCAGCCACCATACGAATCCAGGCAGACCACACGGGGCATCCATGCGACGAGATCTCCAACCAGAAGCAGGACTCCAGGACGGGTTAGACGGGTCCAGAGGGCAGAGGGGTCTGGATCACTGGCAACTCAGGAGCGAAACATGTATAGCTCGACAGAGAGACAGAGAGAGGGAGAGAGAGAGAGGAGAGAGCAGAAGAGGAGAGAACAGAAAATAAGGAGAGATGGCAGTTAGGTATGGTCACAGTCAACATGTATAAGGTGAATGTATTCAGTGCAAAGTGCAAGCAGGGACTCCGGCAGGACTAACTATAACAGCATAACTAAAAGGGAGAGCCAGAAGGAAACACAGACATGAGGGCTCCCTGAGATGTAAAGCAACCAATCACCTCACCGTCAACAAACCTGAGTGAACAATGAGAGTGGGGAGGACAG
This sequence comes from Clarias fuscus, assembly GCA_030347435.1. Taxonomy (NCBI): domain Eukaryota; kingdom Metazoa; phylum Chordata; class Actinopteri; order Siluriformes; family Clariidae; genus Clarias; species Clarias fuscus. The sequence goes on from CM059206.1 coordinate 34,373,418, forward strand.
CATCTAAACATACCAGTTCACCAGAATACTCTACGTCCATGAGTCCCCCAGATCTGCTCCTTTACCGAAGATTAATCTATTTACAAAAATGCTTGGCTAAATAAATAGGTTTTTAGCCTAGACTTAAACACTGAGACTGTGTCTGAGTCCCGAACATTAATAGGAAGACTATTCCATAACTTTGGGGCTTTGTAAGAAAAAGCTCTGCCCCCTGCTGTAGTTTTAATAATACGTGGTACTGACAGGCAGCCTGCATTCTTTGATCGAAGTAGGCGTGGCGGATTGTAAGACACTAACAGTTCACTCAAATACTGCGGCGCTAGACCATTTAGTGCTTTAAATGTCAAAAGTAGAATCTTAAAATCGATGCGAAATTTCACAGGGAGCCAATGCAGTGTAGATAAGATAGGGGTGATGTGCTCGTATTTTCTGGTTTTAGTGAGGACTCTCGCTGCTGCATTCTGTACTAACTGAAGCTTGTTTATACACCTAGTTGAACAACCAGACAGTAAGGCGTTACAATAGTCCAACCTAGAGGTGATAAAGGCATGAACTAGTTTTTCTGCATCGTTTAGTGACAATATGTTTCTAATCTTGGCAATATGTCTAAGGTGAAAGAAAGCTATCCTGGTGATATTATCTACATGAGCTTCAAACGAAAGGCTGGAATCTATAATCACACCAAGGTCTTTTACTGTTGCATTTGATGGAACAGAAAGGCCATCTAAGGCTGTTGCATGTGCTCCGGTTTCCTCACACAATCCAAAGTAATTGGCATTCTCAAACTACCCGCACTGTCTGAGTGTATGTGCATGTGTGCCCTGCGATATACTGGCATCCTGTTCATTGTGTATCCCACACAAAATCTCAGCCCAAAGTACAGGATCTAGAAAATGCAAGGAAAAAAAGTCCATACTATTCCCCAGATTTGAAAAAAAAAAAAACTTAATCTTCCTTCCTCCATTTTCAGATATAATCAATCAAAAATGAAAGAATTGTGAATGAATATAGACAGGCATAACTGCAAGTTATTTCAAGACAAACAATTGAGAAACAGAAGCAATGCTTGCATCATACATAGATCCAGATGCAGGATTTTGGTTTTGTGCAAATTATTTGAAACATGATCAATGAGTACTGCAGCACAACCCATTCATCAGCCTCAAGAATAAGAAAGTAAGGATGAAATTTTGCCAAAGAACGTGCATGGAAAGCCAAGAGCTTCTGGAGAACTGTCATATTTTCAGACGAATTTAAAGCTGATGGTCGACGGTTTGTATGGAGAAAGCCACAGGAGAGGAATTCCAATCTAACTGCATTAAGGATGCTATAAATTACAGACGAGTGCAGGGCTGTTTTTATCTACTTTCTACATGATCTCATGAACTCAGATGAATCGGTGAAGAATCATTCAAGCAGCAGAAGTAGATTTTTTTAATGATGACCTGAAGCAACCTGTCACCTTTTGAGATAAAACTTCCCGAAGCCTTGACCTGAACCCCACAGAGTATTTATGGGATGCAGTGGAGAAGTTCGCGAATTATCAATGTACCAGTGTGGATGAAACAGAAAGTAAAAAAAAAAACTTGAAAATTGGCACCAGAATTGATTGAATCCATTCCAAGATGAAATGCACTCAGCGGCCACTACATTAGGTACACCTATGCCACTGCATCTTGATCAGTCAATCACATGTACAGTATATGATCCCAACAACAGCATAGACACAGTGAAGTACACAGCTGGAAGTATCATGAGATGGAGTGGAAGGATGTTAAATAATGAAAAAGAATCTGTGTGAATATTTCTTTTCTCTCACAGTTTATCATTTCATTTCTTGTAACAAAAGTAGTAAAGAACATTTATTAATAATATAACTCGGGTTGACGGATGATGATGATGATGATGATGATGGAGGTGATGGTACAGTTTTATTATTATTATTATTATTATTATTATTATTATTATTATTATTAGTAGTAGTAGTAGTAGTAGTGTTGTTATTGTTGTTGCTGCTGCTGTAGTTTTTTTTAACTTACTAACCATCTTATCCATAAGCTGATGATTATGATGATGGTAATAATAATAATAATAAGAATAATAAGAATAATAATAATAATAATAAAACTGCACCATCATCACCAAAATGGTACATTATTATTATTATTATTATTATTATTGGTGTTGTTGTTGTTGCTGCTGTAGGTTTTTTTAAACTTGCTAACCACTTTGTCCATAATATGTTGATGATGATGATGATCATCATCATCATCAGTTGGTGGTACAGTTGTATATTATTATTATTATTGTTATTATTATTATTATTATTAGTAGTAGTAGTATTGTTGTTGTTGTTGTTGCTGCTGCTGTAATTTTTTTACTTACTAACCATCTTATCAATAAGCAGATGATGATGATCATTTGTACAGTCTGCACATGGACTGTATACTAATATGTGTATATTCATATATGTAGATGTGTGTATAGGTATACTCTGCATTCACATCCAGCGGTTAAATTACTCATATTTATTCATATGCATATTCATACTATTGCACATAATGTAAATTCACCTATATATAGTTTCTGTATATCTTTATTCCACATATTTATAATCAGACATATCTGTAGATTTACAACTATTCTGTACATTAATTTATCCATCTATGCTCACTTTACAGTGTATATTCATGTACATATATATATATATATATATATATATATATATATATATATATATATATATATATATATATTTTTTTTTTTTTCTTTCTGTAATACAATTTATACATAGACCTTACTTCTATCATACAAGTTTCTATAGATCTGTATATATGTTTATATTGCACTGCTAACTTGCACTTCTGGTTAGATGCTAACTGCATTTCGTTGCCTTGTGACTATGTGCAATGACAATAAAGTTGAATCTAATCTAATCTAATCTAATAATGGTAGTGGTGATGATGGTACAGTTTTATTATTATTATTATAGTTGTTGTTGTTGTTGCTGCTGCTGCTGTAGGTTCTTTTTTAAACTTGCTAACCACTTTGCCCATAATATGTTGTTGATGATGATGATGGTACAGTTGTATATTATTATTATTATTATTATTATCGTTGTTGCTGTTATTATTATTATTATTATTGTTGTTGTTGTTGTTGCTGCTGCTGCTGTAGGTTCTTTTTTAATCTTGCTAACCACTTTGCCCATAATATGTTGTTGTTGATGATGATGGTACAGTTGTATATTATTATTATTATTATTATCGTTGTTGCTGTTATTATTATTATTATAGTTGTTGTTGTTGTTGTTGTTGTTGCTGCTGCTGCAGGTTCTTTTTTAAACTTGCTAACCACTTTGCCCATAATATGTTGTTGTTGATGATGATGGTACAGTTGTATATTATTATTATTATTATTATCGTTGTTGCTGTTATTATTATTATTATAGTTGTTGTTGTTGTTGTTGTTGCTGCTGCTGCAGGTTCTTTTTTAAACTTGCTAACCACTTTGCCCATAATATATTGTTGATGATGATGATGGTACAGTTGTATATTATTATTATGATTATCGTTGTTGCTGTTATTATTATTATTATTATTATTGTTGTTGTTGTTGCTGTAGTCAGTATTTAAACAGTACGAACGGTATACACACGTGGACAAAATTGTTGGTACCCTTCGGTCAATGGAAGAAAAACTCACAATGGTCACAGAAATAACTTTAATCTGACAAAAGTAATAATAAATAATAATTCTATGAATGTTAACCAATGAAAGTCAGACATTGCTTTTCAACCATGCGTCAACGGAATTATAAAAAAAAAAAGAACTCATTGAAGTTCATGGAACAGGCCTGGACAAAAATGATGGTACCCCTAATTTAATAGTTTGTTGCACAACCTTTTGAGGCAATCACTGCAATCAAACGATTCCTGTAACTGTCAATGAGACTTCTGCACCTCTCTGCAGGTATTTTGGCCCACTCCTCATGAGCAAGCTGCTCCACTTCTTTCCGGTTTGAAGGGTGCCTTTTCCAGACAGCATGTTTCAGCTCCTTCCAAAGATGCTCAATAAGATTGAGGTCAGGGCTCATAGAAGGCCACTTTAGAATAGTCCAATGTTTTCCTCTTAGCCATTCTTGGGTGTTTTTAGCTGTGTGTTTTGGGTCATTGCCCTGTTGCAAGACCCATGACCTGCGACTGAGACCCAGCTTTCTGACACTGGCCAGCACATTTCTCTCTAGAATCCCTTGATAGTCTTGAGATTTCATTGTACCCTGCACAGATTCAAGACACCCTGTGCCAGATGCAGCAAAGCAGCCCCAGAACATAACAGAGCCTCCTCCATGTTTCACAGTAGGGACAGTGTTCTTTTCTTGATATGCTTCATTTTTCCATCTGTGAACATAGAGCTGATGTGCCTTGGCAAAAGTTCCATTTTTGTCTCATCTGTCCATAGGACATTCTCCCAGAAGTTTTGTGGCTTGTCAACATGTAGTTTGGCATATTCCAGTCTGGCTTTTTTATTATTTGTTTTCAACAATGGTGTCCTCCTTGGTCGTCTCCCATGTAGTCCACTTTGGCTCAAACAACGACGGATGGTGCGATCTGACACTGATGTTCCTTGAGCATGAAGTTCACCTTGGATCTCTTTAGAAGTCTTTCTGGGCTCTTTTGTTACCATTCGGATTATCCGTCTCTTTGATTTGTCATCAATTTTCCTCCTGCGGCCACGTCCAGGGAGGTTGGCTACAGTCCCAGGGATCTTACATTTCTGAATAATATGTGCAACTGTAGTCACAGGAACATCTAGCTGCTTGGAGATGGTCTTATAGCCTTTACCTTTAACATGCTTGTCTATAATTTTCTTTCGAATCTCCTGAGACAACTCTTTCCTTTGCTTCCTCTGGTCCATGTTGAGTGTGATACATACCATGTCACCAAACAACACAGTGACTACCTGGAGCCCTATATATAGGCCCACTGACTGATTACAAGATTGTAGACACCTGTGATGCTAATTAGTGGACACACCTTGAATTAACATGTGTTTGGTCACATTATTTTCAATATTTTCTAGGGGTACCATCATTTTTGTCCAGGCCTGTTCCATGAGTTTATTATAATTTTTTTTAATAATTCTGTTGAAGCATGGTTGAAAAGCAATGTCTGAATTTTTTCTAAATTCATAGAATTTTTTTTAATTATTACTTTTGTCACATTAAAATTATTTCTGTGGCCATTGTGAGTTTTTCTTTCATTGATCAAAGGGTACCAACAATTTTGTCCACGTGTGTATATCCGGTACACCCGTTGAGCCCGTGCTCCTGGGTAACTCTACCCCTCCGGTTGCAGTGCTGCTCTTCGGCCGCCGGATGTCGCTCCCTGCACGCTACGCGGCCTCGCGCGCCCCTATCCCTCCCATATGAGCGGAGCGGACCGGAGTGACGTCACCGCGGGCGCCAGGAAGAAGCGGAGGGTTACGGCACGCGCTGTCACCGTTGTAGAAGTAGCGACGAGTAGAGGAGAAGGGCGCGCGAGACCGTGCTGAGTTCCGTCTCCGGAGTCGCGCGAGCCTGTTGCTCTACGCTGGAAACCTAACACGCACACATACACACACACACACACACACGCGCGCGCGCGCGCGGGCACACACTGAACTGACAGCAACTTTGTGTGAGCTGCAGGCGGAATTAGACTCTGTTTCCACTTTGTTGAGTTGTTGCCCTGTGCCATGGCTGATGTCAGCGACTCGTCCTCCACCTCGGACGTGGCGAACCGGTTCGCCCGAAAAGGCGCGCTCAGGCAGAAGAACGTCCACGAAGTGAAGGACCACAAATTCACCGCGAGGTTCTTCAAGCAGCCGACTTTCTGCAGCCACTGCACCGACTTTATCTGGTCAGTAGATCCTGCACGACTTCCCTCTGCTCCCTGCAAAACTCTCGGAATCCAGCTGTCAGGAAGGCAGCATGTAGAGATTGCGCTTGCACCTTCTCCGGCCAGAACGAGTTGCACTTTGTTTGGAAACAACTTTCAGGAAGCGTTTGGGAATTTAATGAGCAGGAGAAAAAAAATCTGTAGAGTTTTACATCAAGGCTTTAAACTTTAACTTGTGTGGGTTAGATATAGTATGTTCCATGCACTCAGTGTAGGTGTGGGTGTGTTCCTAATTTTCTGGTCATGCATTATAATACTGTATGAATTCCCAGGTGTTCTGTGTGTTTCCTGTTGTTAAGTGTGTTCTGGCTGTCCGGTGTGTTTAATGTGGGTTTGTGTATTTTGCTGTTGTGGGAGCTCCCAAGTGTTTGTGTTGCATACATTCTTGGTAAGCCTCCCAGTAGTCCGTGTCCAGCTTGCATCCTGTGTGTCAAAGGTTTTCCGTGGTCTGTCCTGACGTCTTTACGCGTTCCATGAAAAAGTTTTGTGCAAGTGTACAAGAGTTCCAAATATGTTCTACATATCCTCGGTGCATTCACTCTCTCTCTCTCTCTCTCTCTCTCTCTTTAATTGTCCAGATGTAGAATTCCAGTTACCCCCATGATGTTCTGAATGTCTTGGCCGTTTTCACTGTTGTGTCTTTTCTAATCCCTTGTATCTAAACACTTTGGGGGGTTCTTGAATTTTGTATGCTACAGATGTTTCGTTCTTCCTGTATGTCTGGCGTATCCCGCTGTCACTATTCCAGACATTCCATTCCAGATACAATGGACATTCCGTGGGTTCTGGGTGTGTTCCAGACCTTGCCAGTATTCCATGTATCGTAGTGTTTAGAGTGTCATTCATTTTGTACAGCATCACCCATAAATTAGTATTTTTCGGTATTCCGGAATTTCTTTCCAGGAATGCCATGCATATTGAGGTTACTGTCAGGGTGTTTCAGACATTCTGGGTGTTGCAGGTTTTCCATTCAAGCCCATATTCCATTCCAGGCACAACTGACATTCAGTGGGTGTATTCCAGGCATTGTCAATATTTTATGCATCCTGGTGTTTTGTACAGTTTGTTCAACATATTAGGTGCATTCTGGGAAAATTTTTTTTTCCTGGTATTCCGGAAAAATCCTGAAAGAATTATGATGGCAGAGGTCACAGAGTTACTGTCGGGGTGTTTCGGGCAATCTGTGTTTTCCAGGTTTTCCATTAAATCCTGTAGGTTACACATGGTCTGTGTATTCCAGATGTTATTCAGTGCATCGTTAATTGGGTATACCCCTTACCCAGGGACACAGCGTACTCTGTGTGTTCCTAGGTCCCTTACTGTACATCATTGTGGTCTACCGTTAATAAATTCCCATAACCTCTGATTTTCAGATGAACCACAGAGCATTATTAACATTCATTTCCCCTGCTGTTTATTTATTTATTTGTATTTAATTTTATTTTTAGTTTTTTTTTTTTTTTTTGTGAATGTTGTGAGCACAGTGTTATGTTTGCTTTCTTAGTAACTGGAACTGTCAAGTAAAGTTTTACCATTCATCAAAGTTGATGGCAATTTTTTTTTCCTTCCGAAATTTTGGGCAGGATTTATTTATTTATTTATTTATTTAAGCATGCTGACATTTTGACAGCTCAGACTCAAGCTAAACAATCATGTCTCTTTAGCGTTCTTTATTTCTGCTTGCTTTGTTAATGACAATGATAAATCCATCTACCAGAGGATCTGTGATCAGCCAGCTGCTGCAACAGGTGTGTGTGTGTATGTCTTAGGACTTTAAGAGTAGTGAGGGACAGGGCACACTCACTTGTTGGGGCGTTTAAGAAATCCAAGGCTGGAGCACATCAAATATTTGACGTGAATCTGATATCAAATATTTACATCGTTCATTTGCACTGCAGTGTCTTTTTAATCGACTTAGACTGCCTGTGGCAGGGAAGGGAACTGATAGCTAAAAGCCCATTAAAGGATTTGTGAGATCTTGTTGTCTAATGCATTGCTTTCTTCTTGTCATGTGACCGTGTGTTTCTCTCTCTCTCTCTCTCTCTCTCTCTCTCTCTCATGCAGGGGCTTCGGGAAACAGGGATTCCAATGCCAAGGTAAGCCTGAGATATGGATGGATTGAAGATAAAGCCAAATCCAGCGGACAGCCACGATCATTCATAAATACAACCGGTGTTTGTCCAACCAGGACTTTTGACTGTCCAGAATCACAGAATACAATTATAAGAGTAACAACTTTATTTCTTTATATCATCATGTGCTTCACTAAAGAACTTATCTCAGTGTTCCACTAGTGCTGGGATACCATCAAGGTAGAATGTTTTCTCAGCTCTCTGGAGCCATGATCAGACCGTGATCATGTCAGAATCATTGGCCTCTGAGTAATTCCTTTAATGCCCCAAACATGTGCAAATTGCTTGGAGCGAGTTCAGGACTGCGCAGGGGATGTGGCAGTAACTTTTGGCCGAGTTCCTGTAATGTGCAAGCGGTGCAATCTGGAGGCAAATGCGTCTCCTAGCAAAGTTGGCAACAAATTGTGAGTCAGTTTTTAATGGTCAAGCGGTTCACTCGCTGAATGTTTGTGGGAATGACTCACAGTGGACTGTGAGTCACCTTGGTTGAAATTGTCATTAATGGAAGTATCGGGTACTTTAAAACGTTTGCACCATTCAGATGTTTTACTGTGGCTAAGAGGTAATGTTGATTCAGATGTTTTACTGTGGCTCTCAACCCCCTACTGTGCTTGAAGTCTTCTGTACATATCAATAGGTTTTATGCCTTCATGTGCAAGAAATTACATGTCTCTATGTGACTTAAAAGAAATTCTCCACTAAGTAGTATCCTATAATGACTTATGTATTGATTACATAGTTAATTTTATAGGTAATTTTTTTTGACATCATTGCCATCTTACAGCTCAAGGGTTTGCAATCAGTGTGTCAGACATTATCTTCCTGTTCTTATGGGTCTCCTCTGGTCTCCACTAACCTCTTGAAGTATGCATAGTTGAACTGGAGATTCGGGAATACGCCAAAGTGGGATTAAGTGTGTGACTGTTTGTCTCTGGTGCTTTGTGATGGACTGGTATGATGAGCATGTGGTTTGTTTTTCCATCTTGTACTCAGTGTTCGTACTATTGGATAGTCCAAGAATTCCTTAAGATAAAGTGGATTCTGAGGATGGATGAATTAACGAAAGCATTTGAAACATTATCTGCTGTGTGTGTATGTGTGTATGTGTGTGTGTGTATATGTGTGTGTGTGTGTGTGTGTGTATGTGAGAGAGAGAGAGAGTTAGTGAGTGTGTCAGTGTGTGCTCACCTGTGTCGGACCGATTGGCACGCACCGTTACTATTTACACACGAAACAATAGGGAGCGATTTTGTGCCTTTTACATTGACACAAGAGATAACAATTTGAGTTACAAAGGTGAAATGTTTCACCTCACCGCTTTCCAACACAGAGCTGATTCGGATTAATGGGATTGTCTATTATTCATGATATAACCTTCAGTGATCGGACCGCAAATCAGATTGGTCAGAAGGTGATTTATTTTATATATCTAGCGCAGCTAGCACATGTGGTTGCCAAATTCAAGTAAATAGATATCGGGCTAGTGTGGTGCTGTCAAGTCTTTAAAATACGAACAATGTGAAGGCACAGTGACACTGGAATCTAATGAAAAACCTATTAACATTTTCCTCAGAGGTGTTGTTAAATTAAAACTTGATTCCATGACTAAAATGACACGGTATTACTAAATACACCTATATAACTATACTGAATGTAGAATTAGGTCAAATTAGCTGAGGTATTTTTGTGTTGGAAGTAGAGGAATTAGCTAAGGGGGTTTAAAATGAGATCCGGATTTAAAGAATTACATTGAAAGTTTCAGAATGAGCTTTTACAATTTTTAAAACTAATTAGAACTTTTTACGTTTAGCTCATGAATTGTTTGTTTTTTTAGAATTACCTTATTAATAATTAATAATAAAAAGCTCAGAGTTTTTGCATTTAGCTCATCACTTTGGGAATTAGCTAGTACATTTCAGACATGTACCAGAATTAGATGCAAAGTTTTAGAGTTAGTGCAAATGTTTGGAAATTAACTCTGATGTCTGAGAACTAGCTTAGAAGTTTGGCAAAATTACCTCAGAAATGTTAGGATTACATGTTTAGGAGAAATTTGAGTGCCCAGAAGCTTTGTAGTCAGATGTTTTAAAAAGTTTCAAAATGTGTTTAAGAAGATTTCAAATAACTTTGAAGCAGCTAAGTTGAAATCATCTAAAGTTAGTTTAAGAAGATTGACAATTAGCTTAGATGTTTCGATTTGTTAATTAAAATTATAATTAGATAAGTGGATTTTCGAATTTACCTCAAAGGTGTTAGACTTACCTCAGAAGCTTGAGAGTTAGCGCAGATGTTCCTGCACGTTACCGTAGCTTAGAGCATTTGGAATTAGCTCAACTGTTTCAGACTAGGGTGGCCAAAAGTACCGTAAAATACGAAATTGTTCCGTATTTTAAAGCTAAAAGCCCTGTTCCGTATTGAACCGATACGAGATGCTATTTGTTCTGTATTTTTGAAAATCAAAGTGAAATCTATGGGAGATAAATATTAGAGGTCGGCTAACTAAGACATGGTGAAAATCCCTCCTCTCCTTCAGCCTGTCTGTCATGGTCTCTACCAAAACCTGAACAGAGAGGACACTTCTCATTGGTAGGGACTTGAAGCCTTATTTCATACTTCTGTTGTGTCTGAAGTTGTTCAGAATAATATATAAACAGTCTCTACACCCCTGAGGGGAAATGGTTTAATGCAGTATTGACTATTAATTTGTTAGTGTGTAATGTCCTGATGCTTGTCAATTTTTTTAAAAAGAAAAGAACAGAATCTTTTGGGAAAGAAAAAAAAATTGGTCTGGAAGTCTACTGTATCCTCATGCATTTGCACTCAGGACTGCTCTTCTTCTTCTTCTGAGATGTCATACGGCCTTCGGAATTCTGCTGTCTCTGAGTCAGTCTGACGTGGACACATGGACGTTTATTCTGCCCCAGACACAGAGCACAGTACTGATGGCAGCCTGAAACCAGGCTAGCCACTTGGTACACCATAAACAATGGAGGCATGTTTTGTAATTAATGGCTGCTAAGTGTGTGATTGCAGTCTTGAATGGAGTCTTGGCAGGAGAGCAATACTGAGCCCTACTGCATAGTCTAGCGTTAAATGGAAGCAGATATCATAACGCAGCAGATCTCAAGAGAGGTCAGGAGTCCACAACTATGGCAACCATTAATGGGGCATGACCGTGTGTGCCTGTTTGTGTTTTGCTCTTCATTTCTCTGGTGACATACAATAGTGTTACAATTGGGATCCTTGGTAGAAATGATTTGGACTGTGTGTCAGTGAGGAGTAAACCTATCACAATATCAGGCTTAAATGAAATCAATGAAAAATCTTAGAATTTTTCCTACAAAAATGTGTCAGAGGTACAGTAGGAGGGAATCTGCACACCCCATGGTAATGCATGTCCTATTAGGAAAGCAATATCAGGACAGGAATTTTCTGCAGTTTCTTGTTTTAGTTAAGATACCACCATAAATTTTTTTCAAATCCATGTCTTCTCTCTCTGCTTGGTAGTTGTGAACTTGATGGGAGAGTGCCTTAAAAGAGAAATGTGTGGGATTTGGCTACAACTGAATTAGTAAGAAAATAAAAGGAGAAAAAAGGGCAAGGCATTTGTAGAAAATGATCCCAAAACCAACATTCAGAACCTCCAGTTGATGTTATAATACTTAAAACGAAATCTGTTAATACTTTCCCCACTGTTTGTTCATGTGTTGTCACGTGTATAGTCACAGGACTTCACCTCGTCCAGTTGGAAGCAACATAAAGGAAATTCATTTTTTTATCAGAAAAAAAAAATCCTAGCTTTAATAGTTTAATACTTACCATGCAAACCTTTTCAATAAAAAACAACAATGTTCATAAATGATTATCGAGATAAAATGTGTTACCTTAATTAATTGTGATACTGATTTGAAGTCATATCTCCCAGCAATAAGGCAATATTTATAATTTTTTTTCCCCCTGAGGTTTCTAAGGTGGCCTAATCAGCTTCAAATAGCTTCTTCCTCAAAACTAAATTTCCTTATAATGGTGGGTCTCCTTTATCAACTTGGAAAAGAACTAATTTATTTGTAGAATGATATTATTAAATATGGTATTAATAAAAATCCTGTACCAAAAACAGAGAGGGAAAAAAAGCTATGGTCTTTGCTCTTTTTAGTCAATGCATTTACACGGACTCTAATATTCCACCAATAATCAGAGTAACACCCCAAACAGGACAGTACTGCATCATCTAAAGCAGTGTTTTTCAACCTTTTTTGAGCCAAGGTACATTTTTAATTGAAAAAAAAATCACAAGGCACACCAACAATCGAAAACTGTAAAAAATGAAACTCTGTAGCCTATATTAACCATATACAGCCTTACTTATCGAAGTGTCTTGAACAGGAATCAAATAACACAAAAAAAATTCATATTTCTTCTTCTTTCAAATAAAAAGTGCAATTAACAATATACAGTCATTCTTATTAAAGTGTCTTGAATAGGAATCAAATAAACTCAGTGAAAACAGTCTTTTTGATCTTTCATATTTCATGTTTTAGACCAATTAGGCGAAATTGAATAATTTCCCACGGCACACCTGACGATCTCTCACGGCACACTAGTGTACCACGGCGCAGTGGTTGAAAAACACTGATCTAAAGCACATCAGTGGGAACAGTCTGACCTGATTAACATTCAATTGTGGTGTTAATGAGAGGGGAGGAGTAAACCTTTGATAACCTGTTCAATAGGAAAATAATATTCTTGTAAACACCCGAGTTGTCGTTTCTTTTTTCTAAAAAGATGAAAAAAGTAAATACATCCTCTCTGTCTGTTTGTGTAATGTGAGGGTATCATTAGGCGACTTTCTGGGAAGTAAATTTTTGCTTCCATTCCGGACCAGTAAAATGCGTGAGAACAAACAACTCTTTCCCACCAGTCTTTCTTCCACTGGGTCTCAAGCAGAGGCAAGAGCATCGAGAGAGAGAGGGATCAGGACTATAGAGAGGATGCTTTAACGTCTCAAAACGTTTTTGCAGATTGTCGACAGTGTGGGCAGAAGTGTGAGGATTATGCAAGATCACAATGCCTTTGGATAGCAGTCCTCTGACTTTAATCTGAAGTTTAGGTTTTAGCCTTTCAATAAGCATTTTGCTGTAACGAGCACTGATGATTGTTGAACCTTTTTCTGGTTAATGTTCCAGTACTGGCCTCGAGAATCCCTGAAAACTGTAATCATTCTTGGATTTTCCAACTGATGGCTGGCTTTTGAACTTTTTCTTGGTTGGCGATTGAGGACGTTTCATACTCTTAGGCTCGTAGTGATGAATCCATGTGTCGTTGAAGAATTATTTTCTTTGAGAAACTTTCACCTTTCTTAGAGCATTGAGTATATAGTCTGTAAATATATAGAGTATATTTTGTTTGCACAACAGTTACCAAAGAAGTGATGTAAGACGTTCACAACTGCACAGCTGTGAGACAAACAGAAAGCGCTGTTAAGACAGCGCGGCCAACAGAAGGTTCAATGGAATTGGAGTGCGGATCATTTTTGACTCAACCTCGTAGCAAAGCATCTAACCAATCGTAGATGAGACTGAATTCTTGTAACCAATCATAATGCAGAGGGTAGGATTTACCTCAAATTGGGGAAAAATATACTTCTGTTATATTATTATCCGATCAGCTCAACATCCATGCAAACATTTCAGTAAGAATTTGTAATAACAGTGATTTCAGTAGATCTTACCCAATTTATGACTTTGTTGACTTTTGCATGTATGGAATATACTGCCGAGTTTGAAATAGCCGCGTTTTACTGCGTTTACAGCGTTTAGCAGACCTCATTATCCAGAGTGACTTACTGTACAGAAGAGCTTTGTTGTCTCTCCAAACACATCCTCAACCTAGTTCACTAGGTCACGGACTAAGAATAGATAGAGAACATTTTGTGAAACTCGGCCGTTTTGTATTACCAGCATTAATTAAAGGGTACAGATAAGCAAAGAAATCGAGCCAACACAAACCCATAAATTTGGCTAAATAAAAGTAATCATTCAGTTATGAGGGTAGAAACGGCGCCGTATAACTGGAGGACGGACCGGTCTGTCTGCGCAGAGCCATAAGCTGTGAACAGACTCCCTGAGCTGATGTATGATTAAGCCCTTGCTTTTTATTATCAACATTATACAATATGTTTTTATGGAAGTCAATCCAAATAACTTCCAGTTCTTTCTTTTCAGAATTTACCTGCATTTTTTTTTCTCTTGTTTTTTTGTTTTTTTTTTGGGCATCACTACCGTACAGAACATGCCAGGAGTATCAACCTACACCAGCGAATGCCATGAAAAGCCAATAAATTCGCCAGACATCTTTAGTTTTGACTCGCTGCAAGGTTAATGAATTCAGAAAGTGAGACAAATTTTTTACGAGCCGAACACACACATCTATTCTGGCAGGGAGAACAGAACTTTAACCCTTGCCCTAGGATTGATTGACTATATCACACATTTGGATTGAAATCCTTTAAAGGCAACTCTACAGTAGTGTACTGTTATCTCAGTCTTCCTCACACAGCCATGCGGCTTTCTGTTGTCTCATGTCCATTTTATATCAAGTTGCCACTTGATTCTCACATTCCTTTTTTTTTGTTTTTACATACAGTATATTAGGCCTGGGAATCCCCAGGGGCCAGACGATTCAGTATTGTCACGAGACATAGGGACTGATTCGATTTGTATTACGATTTTATAAGCATCACGATTTGAAAAATGATTCAGATTTAATATTATAATTTTGTTTTTAGATTTTGCTCCAATTCTAAATTCTATAATTTTTCTGCCAGTGTGTGAATAGTTTAGAGCGTATCATCTGTAGAATTACAAAGAAACAGCAACACGAATTGCCGCACAAAACTTCCGCGGTGCATAATTGAACCAATTTGATCTTGTTGGGATAAATATATCATTTAGTGCATGTTTGCCCTATGTGGCAAGTTTCCAGTAGGGAAATTATGCTTCTATTTCTGGTCAGTAAACTGAGAACAACAACTCTCTCCCACCAGTGTTTACTTTCATCCGCTGGATCTTTAGAGAAGGAAGGAGCGCTGATTGGCTTGCTGTTTCATACATAATGAAACATCTACAGTAATCAGTTACAGATCACAATTCACATGAGCAACGATTTCTTTTCTCAAAAGTATTTTTACAATAGAGATAAACCGGTGAATTGGTTTGACTGGCTGCGACTATTGATTGTCCGATCAGCCTCTGATATAAACGATTCTGTACCGAGCGCAGGAGCTTCCAACAGAAAAGCATTCTTATGGCGTCACATTATCAAAAAATAGCGCATGTTAACCGGCACAAACCCACCTTTTTCTCCAACTCTGAGCGAATTAGTCTCACACTCTCATTACACATCTTAGACCAGTCTCAAAACGAAATCGCGTGCGTCAGAAGCCCCGCGTGCCCACGTTAGAAACCCCCCGCGTGCTTGCAAGTTGGGTTTGAGACTTTGGAGGTATTCGAGGTGATAAAATGTCACTGTTTTGTATAATGCAGGTGGTACTGTACACTCTGAACTATTTACACATTTTCATCCCGTGTGGTAAGGGGGAATTATTTGCTAAGTTTGTTTAGAAATAATAATTACGGCGGATGACAGAGATGTGTACTGCTCAGTGAAAACTTAGCTGTTTCGCTTAATTCGCTTAATTTTTAATTCTAAATTCTATAATTTTGGAAATGTTAAACTCTTGAATTTGAAGCTGGTTTGTATTGTTTAAATGCTGCGCTTGGTTTTTAAGTGAGAAAACGAATGTTATAATGAACGGGCTACATGTAATTAATCATTAAACATTTGGGAAAATGCAATATTGAATCTGGATATTTCTAAAATCGTGATACATATAGAATAAAACTTTTAGTAAAATCGGCACCTAGGGAGGAGGCTGGTCTCTATTTAAATATTTTTGGTTAAATGCGTTGAGCATGTTAATTCACTTTTAATCAAATCACCATCCATGTAAACAGATAAGTTGGAACCTCTAATCTGAATGATTTCGATCAGATTGAAGATACATCGCCCATGTAAACATGGCTAGTGTCGTCACCTGTTAAACCATTCAGCATTCTGCTGACTCCCTAGTTTATCTAAAGGATCCCAAACTAACAAGCTGGGATAAAGCTCTCTGAAAAAAAGGCGCTGACTCAGACGTAACTGATATGGGTTTACTCAAACTCCACCTTGCATAATCTCTTAAGTCCAGCGTTACGTCCGAGCACATATTGCGACATAAATACTCACTATGCACGTGTGAATATAGTCCTTTGGGGTGTTTACATCCAAATATTGGCAATGGGTTGTTAAGAGTAACTCTACTTCACTTCAAGATGCATCACTCCGTCATGTCTATGATGATCATGGCCTGTTGTCTTTTATTAAATATGCATACTTACTTTTTAAGCGCTATGACATTTCCTACAAAACATCTACATCGATTATAAAGTCCTTTCCCCGGAGATACCAAATTGACATCCATTAACACATCTGGACGCTCAGATTGCAGAATTAGACCGAACACATGCTCCCAGGGAGGACGTCCGTCAGCCGAGGCGTTTTAGTTTCCCCTGAAACTCAGCTTGCCTGTGGGTGCACGGCGTGCGTGTTATCTGCCTCCAAAATCAATATAAATGTATGAACGAGAAGATGTTTGTGTTTATTGAGTTTTTCACCACTCCTGAAATATCAATAGGGACGTTCATTAAAGATTTAGCGCAGACTTGAAGGCTCACCCAAGGGCTCGGTTAGAGGAGGAGACGGATATGAAGGCAGAAGAAAAACGGCATTTGTCCGTAATCCCAGCATCGAGTTCCCAACTTTAGCGGCTGTCAGTCAAAGTTGCAGCAGTATCGAACTGGATAAAGCTTCACACATTCCACTGACACTTCAGTAAGCTTATGGCGAAAAATGACCCAGAATCTGCTTTTTATTTAAATCTCGGTTTACAGAAAATCCAAGTATTCTGTATGATACACATATACAGTGAGACAGAATTGTTCATTTCTTTTCCGCATTATTGAAGTAAAGGTACAGTGTATGAGGTTGTAGACGTGAAGCCAGATGCAAGTGAAAACCGTTGTTAAAGAAAATACAGTGGAACCTTGGATTACGAGCATAATTCGTTCCGGAAGTGGGCTTGTGTTCCAAAACACTCGTAAACCAAATAATCATTTCCCATAAGAAATAATGAAAACTCAAATTATTGGTTCCACAGCCCCAAAAAATAAATACATAAAAAAATTAATAATTAAATAATTATTTCAAACATCAGATCTTTGGAAAGCTGTTGTTCTGCTTTTTTTTCCCCAGTCATGTTCAGAAGAAAAAAAAAAGTCAGCAAAACCCAATAGTCTTCTGCTTTGCAGGTAAGAAGATATGCAATTTACTTTTACTGACCATCAAGAAAACTAATGAAATTACAAAATTTCAGGACAGTGAAAAAAAGTCTTTGCAATTATGTTGGATGCTTAAAACCAAGTTCAAATAGAGTCTGATGATAAACTGAGTCTAATGCTGGCTATCCTGTACCGGACACATTTTCTTATTAGTTTTTTCTTCCCTCCCCTGGCTCCTGTTGCATTGCACTCCACAGGAGAATCCTTTTTTCTGCTTGACCTTGACATCTTGACGGTAGATAAATGGCTGGAGGCTTGAAGATGACAGCATAAATTGGCACGTTTCGAGAAATTTTTAACGTTCTGAAGTGGTCCGTGACTCGTGGCTATGCGCGAGACATATATTTGCCGCTACGGGATGCCGGGGGAACCGAGGAGGGGCATGTTAAAATGGGAAAAGGCCACTGGGCTGGAACATCAAAGATGCTCTCCACAGAATACAGATGAGCTGGCGGGTCCAGGAGCTTCCTGCTTACCATTCTAATCAGCTAGTTTGTATTTATATATTCCTCTGCCTGTTGTCCTCCGTGGCACCAGAAGAAAGGGCACCAGAGTTTATGTTCCTGCCCGTTTCGTTTTGTTAAAGGCGACGCCAAATGTCCTGTCTACAACACAAAGAAATCTGAGAACTCTCGAGAAATGAGACGAAACTGACAATAACATGGTACAACGTGTCCCGGTTTAGTTAAAGTTTATAAAGATGTGAATGTGGAATACCATATTTCTCGATTTTTGTCATTCTGAATGGTACTTTCATAATAGTGAGTGCAGCGGACCTGGAAACAAGGCCAATTTTCACGGTTCCTCGACTTGAAGAGCATTTTGCAGCTCCAGAGAAGAAAAAAGTGAAAAAGTGGTCACTTTCAGTTTGTAATCCTTTACCGTTAACAATGTTCACTGAAAAACTTCAACATATTTCAAAGGTCCCATATTTTACTGTTTCTTTAACAAGTTAACACTTGTTAAGTTATTTATTTATTTATTTATTTATTTTTATTGAAGAACCTGTATTTTCTTTTCATGTATATTCAAGTTCGATCTTGTGACTTTTCCATTATAACAAATATGAGCGGTGTCGAAGTCAAACCAGGACGTGACGAGATTTCCTAGATATGAAGTCAGAAGACATAAGGCGCTGTACGGCGATGATACTCTTAGCCGCAGTAAAACATCTGTATGATGCAAATGTGTCAAATAATTTGCATCCGTACATCTGTGAATGATGGTCCTAGCCAAGGTGGCTCAGAGCCCACTGCAGTCGTGAACATTTAGTGAGTGGAACAGTGAATCCTTGAAAATGGACGGATAACTTGTCGCCAGCTTACAGAAGTCTGTGGGAACTGTACACACGATCATTCACCATCACCACTTGCACATTACAGGAACTCGGTTTAGAAATATTCACATTCCCACACAGTCATTTCCACATATTTGGGCCATTAATGGAGTTCCTGGGAGGCCAGCGTTTCAGAAGAACACTACTTTGCAAGCTGTATATTTATAAGACTCATCACATCTTTTATATCAGTGTTTTGAACGCGCGCATGGTTTTACTTTTATATTAAATGGTTTGGTATCGTACTGTACATTATACATTTATTGATGAGATTTAGCACCTTTAAAAGTGAGGTTTATAACTCTTTAAAGCTAGCTTTTTATCTCCTTTGACTTGGCAGGAAAGTGTGTAAGAAAGCTGTAGTGGATTACACTGTGGAAAAGCTGTGGAGAAGTATTTTAATGAGACGCAAATCCAGCAATTAATTTGCCCTTTTCAGACTGCACTATATCATAACGACAGCACTCTGAGTGTCAGGACTGAATTATTAATCCTAGTAAGACTGTCTCTACCCTTTCTGCAACCAGAGATTAGTAATTGAAAACAATATATAGATCACTGTATAATTAACAATATTATACAGACTGCGCAAAAGTCTTGAGCCACTCCTCATTTTTGCATATTTTCTAACTTTTCTTTCATTTCTTTTATTAATGTTACTAGTGGTAGCTTCCACTACAGCCCCAAAGCTTTAACTACACATTCATTATCTTCCCCAGTCAATTGCATGCGTATTTTAAACAGCTTTGTCTGATCATCTGAATTAAATCACTGACCGAACAGCGACAACACTTTAAGACTAAGAAAGAAAGATCATTGAAATGGTGCTAAAGGTTTTTTTTTTCTCCACATGGTGCTGTCTCATTTGGTGTGAAATACATTTCAAAAGATGTTTTCTGAAATATAATATGCCAGAATCAGGAATTATGAGATTCCGTGATCCCTCATAGAGATTAGTGCTACGAGTTGAATACGATTGCTTCCAGCACTGTGCTTACAGTATTCATAAAGTCTCCTGTCCATGTGGCAGCACATCTGGATCTGCGCTTCTGGTGCTGCTCCGAGGCTGGGGACAGCTGCTGAGTGTAGAGAATAGAGCAGCGGCACTGTTAATGACAGGCGGAGATAATACAGGGCATTAATGTGTGAAGCTGTTTCACATCTCATGCTTAAAAAACCCTCCTTTTCTCTGATTCGGCAATTAAAGGTTATGAAAAATCTACATTTTATTCCTGTAGTGGCCTTCACGCAGCACTTCTACATTAATATGTTCAAGTTTAAAAAAGGGGGTAAATCTGTATTGCTCTCTGTATGTATATTTATATGCACAGTGGAATCTTGGATTACGAGCATAATTCGTTCCGGAAGTGGGCTCGTGTTCCAAAATACTCGTAAACCAAATCATCATTTCCCATAAGAAATAATGAAAACTCAGATTATTCTTTCACAGCCCCCCCCCCCCCCCCCAATACATAAATGAAAATCTATAAAATTAAAATAAAACAAATGAATCAAATTAACACTTTACCTTTAAAAAAAAGTACAAATAAATCCCGACACATAAGTGTTTCCGTTCGTGCGCGCAGGCACTGTGTGTGTGTCTGTGTGTGTGTCTGTGTGTGTGTCTGTGTGTGTGTCTGTGTGTGTGTCTGTGTCTGTGTGTGTGTGTGTGTGTGTGTGTGTGTGTGTGTGTGTGTGTGGACTTAGCCCCTTCCCTCGCCTTGTTTTACACAGTAACACTCCTCCTCCCTCTCCCCACATCGCTTTTTAAGTTTCACAACACACACACACACACACACAACGGAAACACCGTTTTAACAGGAAAAAAAATAAATCTCTCTGACACTGGCATGAGCATAAGCCTTTATTTACAATTAATCTGGCCGCAACGCTCATCATGAGAACGAATGACTCGATCCTGATGAGAAGCAGTTGGTACTTAATTATGCCATTTGGGACTCCAGATGTTTTAGCACTGCAGGTAGCTAACTGGAGAGCTGAATTGACAAGCAGGGACAAGCACAAATGGAAATAAAATAAACATCAAATTCGATATGAAGCACCAGATAAACCTTTTTTTTAGAGCAAATGTATTGTATGAGCCTTTCATTTTAGGATGCACAGAGCAGAGAACATAAATGACTCTTGGTTTAGTTTGTCTGATTGGAACATGTGGTAAAGTAAGTGATATCGAACGCGCATACTGAACATACTGTAGGGCGATGGTCATAAATCTTGGATGATGCTTAGGATGAGGTGACGAATAAAGGCTGATACATAATTAAAGCTTATGGCTGCTAGTTTATGGCCGTATAAAGTCAGTGGATTTATGTCTGTGCTACTGGTGATATTTCATATGGATATATTTATTTATTCCACTGTGCAGATTTATCAGCTTATTGGATCTCTACACAATACTGAATATGAAGACCATATATCACTCACCCCATGTGCTTTATGAATTTCTCATTCCTGATATACTGTAGTTCAGCTTTTGCTAACTAAACTGGGTATTGTGTTGGATGTTAGACATGCTACAATAAAACACACCAGGGAGGTGTGTGGTCCAAATGGTGTTTTATTCCTCTAATACCAGAGTAATTTGAAAATGGAGGAATTTTGGCAAAAATACTGTAACTGATAACTGTATCTGTAACTGTAACTGTCTGTCCCTCCATCAGACTAAACATTGTTTTAAAGCACTTTAGGGGAGGCTATCCACGATTGTTTATCCTGTTGTCATAGAAAAAAAAACATGCATATTTTCACTATGAATCCGCGCTGAGGGAAAAGTTATTTTTAGGGCTAGCAGGGAAACCCTGGTGACTAAATAAGGCAGAGGATTCCCTCTTTCTTGATAAGTCACATACAGTAATACTCATTTAAATAATACAAAAATAGGATTTCAACCAATTTTCTTCAACCTATTTAATGTCCATAATCGGACATGATACAGTAATACAGTACGCTTGGTATCAAAACTGAGCATGTGGCGGGTCACATACAGTATATATACGTACCGATCGATTGGCCAGTGACCGAAAAAAATTGGATTTCACCACGATCGGCCTTGAGCTTAACAGCCTCACATGGAGCCGATTCCATGCAGAGTACATAAGCAGTTGGAAAAGATCCTGAGAGCTTACAGGTCTCAGAGGAAGCATGTGATGGCCTTCGTCTGCTCTGATTGGTAGCTACTGAATCAGTGTACATACGGTATATAAAATGTAATAAAAATGTATGTAATAGTCCATGAATTATTCAGAACATTTGGTATTTTGGTCTGTCTACGTGCCATCCCGCACATCGGGTGACAGATACTGTACTCCCCACCATGGAGATATATCTGGTGTTTCTATGGCAGTTACTTAAGGGGTCAGGCTGCCAGTTTGACACCCAAATGTCAATCACACACTACGGGCAATTTGGAAACGCCAGTTAGCCTAATTTTCATGTCCCGGAGGAAACCCACCAAGCTTGGGGAGGGGGGATTGGGGTTATGCAAACTCCACACAATCAAACCCGGACCCTGGAGGTGCAAGGAGCCAGTGCTAAGCACTAAGCCAACGTGCCGCCAATTGCAGTCCTTGCATCTCTAATTAAAAATTGACACACTGTTTATCTCATTTATTTATTTATTTATTTATTTTTACCCAATCTTCTTTTCTTCAGTGCAAGTGTTCCAGTGATTAATGAGTATCCAGACTCCTCTAGAAAAAAAAAAACATCTTCGTCCGACAAATGGTCTTTCCACCAAGTGCCTCAGTGATCCTTAAACATGAATTTCTGCTGAGTCATGTCAGTTATACAGTAGATGCCTACAGTCGTTTTTTCTCTGCTTTATTGTTGAGATGGGTTCCGTTATGCTCTGGTGTATAGCCTGAAGAAAAGTCATGCACAGAATTCTAAGCACTTTGCCATGAAGGATCAACTTTACCTCTGCTTGTTACAAAGGAGCAATTCCGACCAGAATACAGATAGTCTAGTGTTAAGTTAAAAAGTTTCGAAAAAAGTCAAATGGGACTCTCAACATTATTTGGACCGACATCGAGGTATCGTGATAATATTGTATCGGCGGGAAGTGACTGGTGGTTCATATCCCTAAACAGTACATCCTGAAAGGAAAGTCAAGGATACAGTTAGAGTAGTGCAGTACAAACTGCTTCTTATTTAGCAGGCTTTAGTGTAACAAACTAAAATTATGATTTTAATATTGAGCAAAAGAACACCAAATTGCTTTTTTAGCCCTTATAATACTCGTTACAGCCCTGCTATAATATTCAATTAGACACAAACAAATGTGATTTTGAAACAAAATATGATTCTGCTCAGACAGTCCTGGGATTTGAGCTCATAATCTGAACTGCTGGGCTCTCGGGTCTCTCATGGTGCTTCTCAAATGGTCCTTGCGCAGTGAAATTATTTAGACTTGCAGGTCTGTGTGTTGCATAAAGTTCCTGCTGTTTCTTTTTGAAAGTGTCATTTCCTTACTGACAAGAAGGACAAGCCCGTCTGCTGTAACTCGCTCTCTCTCTCCATTTCTTTCTCTTTCTCAATCTCAATCTCTTCGGGCTTTCATGTGCACTTAAAGTGTGTGTCTGGACTTCATCACAGATGCTGTGCGGCTGTGTGAGAGCTCTGCTAGTGAATGGTGTATATTTGATGTGCTTAACGGGGGAGAAGGAGAGACAGAATGGCAGATTGGAGCATTAGCACAGTCATTATACTGCGATTATTACAGCGAATACATTTCGCTCTGATAATTGCTGCACATTATAAGTAGCAGAAGTGAAGATGAAGCAAATAAGTACTGTTGTACAAGAACGATGCGCTCGTCGCATATAAAGGATGATATTTATACTGATTTGGCAGTTTAAACACCTCGGAGCTTCAACTGTTAACTGTTTTACACTTGAGATACATTTATAACCCCATCCATCTACCCAGTAGTGCTGTGAGCGCATCAGGTACAACCGCGCCATTACGATTTCCATTCACATCCCATTAAACTGATGTTTTTAATCATAATAGGGGTTTGTTTCATTTTTAAATTGTCAAAACAAATCAAGGGAACGCTGCTCACAAATATTTGGGTGAGCAATAAAAAAAACAAACAAAAAAACAAGCCTTATATATGTATAATTGTATAGACCAGGAAGTCATGAAATGGTTCACGAGTGATGGGGGGAAAAAAAAAGCTAGATAGAAAAATGTGTGTATTTTTTTAATTAAGTTTCAACCATAATAATGCATTTTTTTTTATTATTATTTATTTTTATTTGAAGTTAAACTAAGTCATAAAGGTCTTGAAAATGTGTCTTTAATTTTTAATTTTTTAATTTTAATTTTTTTACAAATTTTGACATGTCTGATTTTCTTTCTCTCTCATTCATTTTTTAAGCGTGCTCTCTCAGGGACTCCAGGTTTCAAATGCCCCTTTGATGAAGTACGTTGTCTTAGCCAATCAGAATCCAGAATCGCACTCAAGTTCAGGACATTATAATAGATTTACCAGGTTGTGTTGTGTTGAGACTTTCCCAACCTACATTTCTAACAAGCAAATTGGAAATTATTATTATTAGTATTTTTTTCACTATGTTTATATATTTGAGAGTTTTTGTTCATGATGACGTCCTTTATGTTCTGTGATATAAAAGCTCAAACACAACTAAGAGTTGAAGAAGGTTAACTATTATCGGTTAGTCCTAGGACTAAAAAATATTTTGTCAGATATTGCGATTGTGAATTAAACTGTAATATTTTATTATTAAATGTACCATTTTGTATTAAAATGTATTTATTTAAGCAAACACCAAATAATTTGACAAATGATTAAATTAAGATGATGGTTGCCAATATTTATTCGTCAGTGAAAATTTATTTAAAAATGAACAAATACTTACATTTTTGAAAGCTTTTTTTTTTCATTAAATCTTTTATGTATTTATAATTTTAAACCTTAATATATTGACAAATGAAAATTCCAGACTATGTGTATATTACCTTCCGAGATTAAATAATTGCACTTGTCCATATTGCCTGCATATTTAGATTTTTATGTGATTAATTGTGCAGGGCTAGTTAAAACAAACAACAACAAATATCGTTTACTGAATCTGAAGTGGAGTCAAATACTTTTGCAATAGATCTACACTTTAGCCGTTTTCACAAAACTAGCTCGGAATTGTCCCTTGAAGAATGAAGAATGGGTTTATAAAGAAAAATATATGCACATTTTAAATAAATAAATGAAACTAAATAAATAGATTTTTTTTTTGCATACACACAAAATATAAATCTGAACATTCAAAGATGTATGAACAGATCAATGCATGTAAAAATGTGGCGCTAATAAAAAGCCGTCATGTGGAACGCCACTATGAGCTAAAACACGGGACATTAGAGCAAACATCCACAGCAGTCTAATGTGAAGGTGTGTAGCGTAAGTGTACTACAGTATGCGCTAAAATCAAAATGTTAAGTAAAAGTGTAAAGAAAAAAAGAACGACTCCTGGATCACCAAGTTGCCATTGTTAGGCCATTGAGCAAGGCCCTTTACCCTCAACTGCTCAGCTGTATAATGAGATAAAAATGTAAGTTGCTCTGGATAAAGAAATGCCTAAATGTAATTGACGCGCAACTTGGCCGCCGTTTGGTTTGATTCTTCATTCTTATGCTGAAAATGCTGGATTTGCCAAAATGTGGACGCATGAAAACGGTCACTAATGAACAAACATCAGTGGCTGTCCTAGCTTCATTCAGCAAGAACCCATAGCATAACACTTGCCGCATGTCACTGGATAGTGGCATTAGTCGAACATCCCTTCGGCGGATATTAGCTACTTACAAATGGCACCCTTACAAACTCCAGCTACTGCAGCATCTCAAAGAGGATGACCCAGATCGGCGCACACAATTTGCAGAACGGGCAAAACAAAAACTGGAACAGGACCCTCAGTTCACGCAGAAGATTTTGTTCAGTGATGAGGCAAGCTTTTATGTGAATGGTGAAGTTAACAAACAAAACCACCGCTATTGGTCTGACACTAACCCACATTGGATAGATCCCTCCAAGACTGTTGGAACAAAAAAAAGTGATGGTATGGTGGGGTATATGGGGTACAAAGATAGTGGGGCCATTCTTCATCAATGGAAACCTCAAGGCCACTGGATATTTGAAATTGCTACATGATGATGTGTTTCCCTCTTTATGCACTGAAGCTGGCACGTTCCCTGAGTTTTTCCAGCAAGATGGTGCACCACCACATTATGGGTGTCAGGTCCGAGCATTCCTAGATGAACAGTTTCCTGAAAAGTGGATTGGTCATCGTGGGCCAGTTGAATGGCCCCCAAGGTCTCCCGATCTGACCCTGTTAGACTTTTATCTTTGGGGTCATCTGAAGGCAATTGTCTATGGTGTGAAGATATGAGATGTGCAACACCTGAAACTACGGATACTGGAAGCCTGTGCTGGCATTTCTCCTGCGGTGTTGCTATCAGTGTGTGAAGAGTGGGAGAAGAGGGTTGCATTGACAATCCATCACAATGGGCAGCACATTGAACACATTTTATAAGTGGTCAGAAACTTGTAAATAACTCATGAAAGAATAAAGTTACGTTAAAACCACATGACCCTCTTCCTATTGAAAAAACTAAAGTTGGATCCAAGATGGCCGACTTCTAAATGGCCCATCTTGAAAAGTTTGCCCCCTCACATATACTAATGTGCCACAAAGAGGATGTTAATATCACCAACCATTCCCATTTTATTAAGGTGTATCCATATAAATGGCCCACCCTGTAGATTCTAGAATATAAAACTTTGATACGCTCACATGTTCTTATAGACTCACTAGCGTCTCAAAATTTACAAAACATGACTTGCATTTGAATTGTAAATATGTGTTACCAAGGTGTTCCTGGTTTTGCGTGATATATGAATTCATCTTTATGCAAATAAGTATGTGTGCTGTATTGACTGTAGCCAACCATGCATGTGTAGCCTCACCATATAACCACAACGTACCGTAATACATACAGGACAGCACATTTTTCATCTGCTGTCATTGGAATCCATCCAAACCAGAACGTATAGTGCCGTGCTACAGTTGCACCAAAGCTGCCTTTTCCCCCCCCCTTTTTTCTGAACTGTCGAGACTTGCCTGCTTTATTCATCGCAGCAAGATTCACCGGCTCTGCAACTAATCCAGGGAATCCTTCCATTAGTGAGTGCAGTTTAGGATTTCACCCATTACCCCAACAATGACGTACACCGTCAAAGCCTTTATCTTTCGGCTTTGTTTGTCTGCCTGGGTAATCTTCAGTATTGTTGACAGGAACCGGTTTGCAGGTCTATAAGTGTGTAAGAATGCATCTGCAGTATATCAGAAGAATGTTATTCACAAGACATTAGCGTATGAAAAACTGAGCCGATATTAAGACCTCATGATCCCGCCAGCCTAAGTCTCTGCAGATTATCGCTTACTCTTTATCCCTCTCGATCACCCGTCATGTGATCATGTGGAAGCCGGAATCCTCCGTTTTGACAGAGTATTCCATAAGGACACTTTGGTTATATTAAACCAAAGTCACTCCCCAGTCACTGCTGTGCAGGTGGGAACATGTTGCATCAGTTCATTTGTAACTGCAATGATTAGTTTTTTTTTTTTTTTTGTGGTCTGAGGGTGTACCTGGTGTTATTTATCGAAGAATGTGCGCAGTATGGAGAACGTGTGTTGAGAAGAAGTTCAAGGAAGGTGGCATAAGTGTTAGCCATCAAGAAGGGCACTTTTTCACTCCTCAACTTTGTTTTGAGATTAAAGTTAAAGTATATAGTCTCTATAGTCCTGGGCCCGTATTCGCAAATCTCCCTAGAATTGTCTCAGAGAGCTTTTATCTTAGCCTAAAAAGTACTAGCTGGGAGTCTTAGATTAAAAGTGATTTAGGAAACTTCTCAGAGCAAGTAAGGATTAAACCTTTATCTTAGTGAGGAGGTGTGGTTGATCCTGTTGCTAGGGATGATACAGCAATTCAAGGACTGTGATTGGTTGATAAAAAATCTGTAAAGTATATATGATGATAGAATGAATAGAGGAACTTGTATAATCATGAATGCAGGCTACTTTATGCAAAGTTTCTGTTACAGACTAAATATTTTAACAGCCAAATATTGAAATGTGTCTACTATTGCAGCAACCAATTTCCATGCAGTAGTTTCTATATTGAAGTTCTTATATTTATTTATCATACTGATTTTATTACTTGTACTCTATTTTAGATTGATGGGAGCAAAATGGCTCAGCTTTTACCAGTTTAAGTTGCACTTTTGGATGGTATGTAGCCATGAGAGATGTGAGGAAGTAAAAGAACAAGTGAACCACATTGGACAGAGGAGCAGTGTTTACTTTTAGCTTTACGTTCAGTGTTCAGGAGAACATTTCTTCTTTCCCGCCATTTTGTCCTCTGCCAGAGAAACTCCTCTCTACTCTTAGCGATTTTTTACCTTAGGAGTTCTTTTCAGGGCTAACATGTTTAATGGATTATTTTTATCTTTACTAAGATTTAGTCTTAAATTTCTGGGGAAATTCTTAGAAAATGTCATAATACTAGGAATTTTCTTTATTTATTTTTATTTTTATTTTTTGGATTTTTCCCCGATTTTCTCTCTAATTTAGTCGTGTCCAATTCCTCCCCGTCACTAGGGGGCTCCCACATTAAGGCTACTACTACCACTCAGCCGGGAGGGCCGAAGACTATCACGTGTTTCCTCCGAACCACGTGACGCCAGCCGACCGCATCTTTTCGAACTGCTCGCTCGCGCACCGTTGGGGGCGGCGTAACACACTCGGAGGACAGCGCTATCCGCTCCCTCCGTTGCGCGAGCTCACAGGCGCCCCTGACTGGCTGTAGAGCCGTGATTAATGTGGGAGCACTAAGTACCTCTCATCCCTCCCCTCTGAGAGAGCTCGGCCAATCAGCTCTCTCTAGACCTCCGGCTGCGAGAGGTTACAGCACCACCCGGGATTCGAACTAGCGATCTCCGGGCGCTTTAACCACTGCGCCACTCGGAGGCCAATACTAGGAATTTTCTCAGAATTTCGTCATCAACGTTTAGGCTCAAGAAGCTTTGTGAATAAGCGCCCTGATCTTGCTCCATTGGACTTTCACCTGTTTGGTCTCTTGAAAACAGCTCTACGAGGATGAAGATTCACTTCTGATGAAGAAGTGAAGACAGCGGTGCGCTCGTGGCTCAGCCTAGAACAATTTTTAAATGAGGTAATATGAGAGATTGTTGACAGATGGGCAAAGTGTATTGAAAAGGCGATTATGTTGACAAAATGCTGTTTTTGTCTTTTCTAGAACTGAGTTAAAATGAATTCCGCAGTCAGAGTGCGGATCATTTTTGACTCGCCTATTTGACTCATATTGCAGTAATAGATACTGCATGTGTGATATTGCAGGTCTAGTATGAAGCTGCAAGAGGGCTTGGTGTGTAAATCAGCCCTCAAGTGAGTGCTTGGTGTTAGGTTTAACCTGT
The DNA here is from genome assembly GCA_030347435.1 of Clarias fuscus. Lineage (NCBI taxonomy): Eukaryota > Metazoa > Chordata > Actinopteri > Siluriformes > Clariidae > Clarias > Clarias fuscus. Next base: position 34,402,801 of record CM059206.1, read on the forward strand.
GAGCTCAGTGCTATCTTTATCCAGGCTGCACTGTAATAGCGATGTTGAAGCCTTTTGCAATGTCAGTATTACAGATCCATACAGAAACTAAATAAATACTGCTTCATGGTTGAGAACTGGGACCAGGTTCAGGGTATAATTGGAGGCATGCAGCATGGGGGTGATGGAGCGAGCGAGCCAGAGAAGCATGCGCTAAGCCCTCAGACTGAATCTAATGTTTTCATTAATGCCTGGCCCTCAACTGCTAATAAAGCTGCACCAAGCCTACAGAGTGCTGACAGTCCGTGCCAGATCTGACCGTGTGTGTGTGTGTGTGTGTGTGTGTGTGTGTGTGTGTGTGTAGGCTGGGTATGCTACTGGTTAGTTTAGTTTTTGAACACGGGCTGGAGCTCCACCCACTGAGGATTACAATGCTGTGGTATTGTTTAAGCTATTCCATACAGAAACTAAATTTGCATCTGGCAAGCATTGTATTTGCTTGCCAGATGCTTTTCTACAAGCATTTCGATGGCTAAAAGCCCACAGCTGTTCTATTGCCTTTTCTGCCTCCTCCAAGGCGCCGGCATTGGTCCCCTTGCCAGGATCTAATCTTGCACCATTAGACACGCTTCTTCTGAAGAAGGCTGTTTTTTTTGTTTTTTTTCCCCCTTTTCAAAGCAGCAAAATTGTCCCGCCCCAATGGTGCTGGTTTCTGGAATGACGCATTACAGTCAATCAGAGCATTTTATTCAGAAGCATGAAAACCACAGACTGGTTTTTAGTCATCTCTCTGGAATGGGAAAGACCTTGAAAAAAACAAAACAAACAAACATTGAAATGAAGTTCTTTCCCTGATGAATAAAGTCAGTTGGTTTGCTGACACCAAGAGCTCAAGGCTATTATAACTGGCTTAAGGGGGCATTTTCTAAATCTCTGCCTTTATCCTGTACCGTAACACCTCGCTCCTGTGGGGAAACCCTGAACAATGTTTATAGCATCATTACTTGATACCGCTGAGTGCTAGCTTACCATATAAGGCATGTGTTAATGACTTTGTTTTCAAATCCCAGGGCTAGCATAGCCCTAATCCGCTAATGACATGCTGTTACTGGTTAAAGGAGCAAATTTCCAGAGGTGAAATAGCTCAACTATTACATAACCAGATATGGGAGGTTCATAACGTAAAGTAATAACAGTGCAAAAGCTTTTAAGCTTACAAGTTCAGAACAGTCAAATTCAACACATACAGCTCGCCACTTTTAGGTGCAGATTGCTAGTACTGGGTTGGACCCGTTTTTGCCTCCAGAACTGCGTTAGCCCTTTATGGTAATGATTTAGCAAGGTGCTGGAGACATTCCTTAGAGATTTTGGTCCATGTTGACATGATCGCATCTGCTGATTTGTCGGCTGCACATCCATGAGGCGAATCTCCCATGGCACCACTCACCGAAGGTGCTCTACTGGATAGAGATGTGGTGCCTGTGGAGGCCACACAACATTGAGATGATTTTAGATTATCCTGTAAATGAGAGGACATGGTCAACAACATTACACAGTTAGATTGTGGTGTTTAAATGATGCTCAGTTTGTACCAAGGGGCCAAGCAAAAATCCCCACAACATTACACCACCACCACCAGTACCGTCACTGATGATACAAGACAAGATATTTGCCTTCATGTTGTATACACCAAATTCTGACCCTACCACCTGAATGTCACAGCAGCAATCGAGACTCGTCGGACCAGACAGCACTTGTTGCAACAATTGTTGTCTATTCTTGGTGAGCCCAGAATAGTGAACTGTAGAGTTCCTATTCTTAGCTAGCAGGAATATCACCAAGTGTGGTCTTCTGCTGATTGGGTCAGGGGCAGCCCAGTGGCTAAGGCATTACTACGGTTCGGAAGGTCCCAGGTTCAAATATCACAACCACTGAGTTACCACTGTTGGGCCCTTCAAGTTCTCAGATGTATAATGAAAGTCGCTCTGGATAAGGGTGTCTGCCAAATGTCTAAATGTAAAAGCTGATGCAGCTTGATCCGCTTCAAGGTTCAACGTGTTGTGATGTCCGAGATGCTCTTCGCATACCTCAGTTGAGTTACTATTGCCTTTCTATCATTTCGATCCAGTCTGGCCATACTCCGCTGACCTCTGGCACCCAAAGTCATCGTCACCCAGAGAACATTATTAGGAACAAGGGGAAAGAAAATTTCAGTTACGCATCATGATTATTTTGTGTGGCAATTCCTAACCCCAAAATGTATGTTTGCCCCAAATGTATATTTCAGATGGTAGATGTTACAGTTCTTATACTGTACATTCCCTATCCTATAGGTGGTGTGCTTTAAACTGTTCACACGGCACTGTATCCTGTGTGGTAGGAACAAATGATCCGCTTAGTTTGTTTAGAATTGTAACAAAATCTGGAACAAAAAGTGCTTTTAAATTGGGATAGTTATAAAATTGCAATACAAATTAAATCGCCATTGTGATATCATATCTGGTGGTCCCTTGTGGTTCCCATCATCAATACATTCTGTACGTACTGTACATTCTCAGTCTTGGTTACTCTAAATTTAGTCTTAGAAATAGCTTTTTTAATTTTTTTTTTAAGTTAAGAGCTGTCTGATATTTGTTATGAATATGCTATGTTTGCAACGGCATAGTTATTTATATTTAGTACATCATGTGACCCATGACACCATCATTAAGTTAGAGAGAGCAGAGAGCAATCATGGATGCATGTTCCCTACGGCTTTAGATGCAAACAGTTTCGATTACATTTCGATTACTGTAATTCGCTGTATCTGTGTGTGTGTGCGTGTTTATACCCTTGGGCAGTTTTATAGGATTTCACTTAATGCCCTGTTTATTGACAGACAGAACATGCTGGGTGTTGGCCTCAGTGTGTACTCTCTGCCTAACATACACACTTCCCTGTTTCAGGCTGCATGCATTACTGTTATTTTCCCTCTGAGTGTCTTTGTATCCGGTTCTTAATGCGTTCCTCTCATCTTCGTCCTTCTGTGTCCCATCACAGATGTGTTCTCAGCGCACTTATGCCTCTCCTTTTATTGCTCACCCGACCCTCTCTGACTCTGAATCTGACTTGAAATCCCGACCCCTGCGCAGCACGGATATTAGACCTGTCCGTCACTTAACTTTGTAGTCTTATTATACGGACGGCCTGCTATTGCCAATTTAGCAATTAGTTTGTGACAAAGACCAGGCGAAGGAGGTACGGCCTCTGAGCGTACATGTGTGCCATCACCTGGCTGTTCTCTCTCGCTCTCTCTCTCGCTCTCTCTAGCATCCATGAGTTCAGGAAAGCAATTTTCGAATTGAAATTATAACTTGTATATTCTCAGTATGCTCATAAGCTAACCACCTGTTGACAATTTACCTCCCAAACGTAGTGAATTGCAAACAGGCAGCATGATGGAGCATAAAAATCTATCAATATAGAGTAGAATAAATAAAGAATAGAGATGTGTAAAAAAAAATCAGTTCAGTTTTGTTGTAGTTATACCGAATCGATTCTGCATACTTGTGAAGATGCACGTATCGCCACGCTGAGACCAAAATTGATTTTCTGAAAACAGGTTTTTTTGCATTTATAGATCATAGATGAACCGGTTGTGTTTTTATATGAGTGCTAATTAGTCATGAATCGCATGCTTAGAAGTCCCGCATTCCAGCGTTAGAAGCCTCGCGTGCCCGCGCGCTCACAGCCACTCAACCCGCGCACTCACTGTCAGGTTGAGTTTTGAGATTTTGGAGGCATTTGAGAGGCAAATGTTGCTGTTTCTTTATAATCCTACAGGTGGCGCACTCTTAACTATTTACACATTTTCATCCCATTTAGTACGAGTGAATTATTTACTATGTTTGTAATTAGCTTAGTATGGCTCAGTAATCACGAACGCAATTTACCAAGGTAGCGTGGTGTTGTATCAGGAGGCGACTGGTGATTCTCGTCTCTAGAGAGGAATGCATGGGAGGGCCATTGCATTATGGTACTCTGTGCAAAATTTACCTTTCTTCTTTGTAGAAGGTGGAACATATCAATATAATGTACTGTATAAGCGATAAATGTAAAGCAGCTTACGCTGTTGATTGCAAGACAATTGCCTTTTTAATTACTGTGTGAGCTGATTGTCTGGCCACGCCCACTCCACTGGAACAATAAACCCATTTTAAAACCAATATATTTGTTAGATTTTCTTTTAAAATGATGACATTAATACAATGGCAAATATTTTGTATGTCTTGGATGTTCTTATCATTTGTTATAATGTTTAGGATACACAGAAATACAGCTGTGTGGTCCCGGACATGCACTGGTACATGCAAGATTCTTTCCTCTTTGCTCACCGCAAGACCAATCAAGATCTCTAATGCACTGCGGACGGATAAGCCGTGTGTAATTGCTCAGAGTCCTTGCTTTGCTGCTGTTATTATCTGATCTGGAGAGTCCTTACTTTCCTCGTTAAAAGCGAAAATGGCAGGAGTGTGGGTTCGAGCGTAATGCGCACGCGGATCATCGTGCCGCCGCAGCACTCTGCCGGAAAGGTTTGTAGCGGCAATACTTGGTTAATGGAGGCAGAAACGCACCCCCGCGCTTCCTCATGAGGATTCACGATTACGCGCTCGTGAGTAATTGCAGTCGTTTTTTTCTTTTTTACGTCCGGCGCCAATTAAAACATCATCAAGTCAGGTGATGATATAATTCGTAACCCGATCATTAGCGTCAGCGAGAGAGGCCGGGGGTCGGAGGGAATTTTATCTTTGAGGAACCTAGAACTGGAAGGAGGTTCGATGTTTAATTGCGCTGATGTAATCTGTGCAGTAATTTCCCTGTGTAATTTTCTGTGGAAGAAAGAAGAGGATGGGGAGCGATAGCATGCTGTGAGAGATAGAATAGTTTCCAAATCCACTCAGGATCCTTTACTATAAACTTCCAGCTCCTGAATTTTGGGCCTGCGTGTAGACTATTACAAAAGCAGTGAAAGCTTTTTTTCTTCCCAGACGATGACATTCCGCTGGAAAAGTAATTGGAAAAGAAAAAGTTTTTAAAGACTATACTTTTTCTTCTTCTGGCCTGAGTTGGTTTTAAATCCGTCTCAAGTTCCTTAGCTTCTTTTTCTTTTCGTACACACATTTAATGAGTTATTTTTTGTGGTTTAACTACAGTAGCTCCAGGCGCACTGCTTACAAATTCAGATCAATACAGCAAAAACTTTTCCCCATCTTTTTTGCTAATTACTGGCTTTTTACAGGATCACTTTGTATATGTGAAACTGCAGCGGCCTGAGGTTACGCATACAATCTTTCACTTAAAGTCTGTGCTAAGTGTCATTTTCACACGCACACTGAATGAGCGAACGCTACGAGGGGGGCTCAGGTCAAATCGCAACCTGTGTTGAAATTTCTCGCTAGCGAAGACACAACAAAGTCTGCTCCCACTGGGAAAATAATCAATATGAAGTCATCATCCTGTTAATTGTTTTTTTTTTTTTTTTTTATCTCAGTGGACACACACAGAAGTCCTCAGTTTGTCTGTAAAATGTCTTTAGATTTCAAGTCTTTTTTCAAAAAAATCTACTTCTATGAGTAGTTTTACCGCACCATACTTTTTACTTTTACTTGAGTAGATTTGTGATGAAGAAGAAACGCTACTCTTACTCCGCTACATTCGGCTACACTCGACTCGTTACTTTTCTAACCATTTATTAGACACTTTGACCTTGTTCCACCAATCAGATGCAGCAACAATAATCACATGACTCCGTTTGACCAATCAGCCGCAATATGATGTTCATTAGATGTGGCTAAGGGACCTCGTGAGTTAAAGTCATGGATGACGCCGAATAAGGAACTTTAACGGGTTGGTGATGCCTGTGTCTCCTTGGATTCTTGTAGGCTCCGCCGTCCTTAACTCTTCTTCAAGACTTTAGGAAATCAGTTGAAAGATGTCCTCAGTGTTTATGTTTTTAGGGGTCCTGAAGACGTTCCTAATAGGGCCCAAGTTCTCTGGCATCGACAACGGCGGTTTGCTAACAAGGACAATTTTCATGAGAGGCGAGTCTTATCGTCTCATGAGCAGAAGACTGAAGGCGTAAAACTTGTTCTACCTCTTACTGATTATTTGGACTTGAAATGACTTTTAAATATTTAATTTTAGCTCTTCTAGTAAATACGGAAATTATTATGCAACTATGAGTCAAACCGGGACTTCTGATGAGATTTCTGGTAAATGAAGGCATGAAGCAGTTGACATGAGGCCTTTAAGCACAGGACGCTGATGAGACTCTAAGCCGCAGTAAAACATTTGAATGGTGCAAATGTTCTAAAGAAGCTCATACGTCCATGAATGGCGATGAATTGGTGTATTAAAAGAACCGGCGCAGTTACAGACGCATTGCTGAGGTTGACCTTCAGAGTTCGGAGCTCTCTATAGCAACATGTCTTTATTGATTCAAGTTTGTAATTGCAGTTTTTTTTTTTTTATTATTCAAAATTTTTTTGCATGCAGTAACTAAAGAAGCTGTGGAGAGACATAGTTAGTGCACACACACACACGCACACCATTTTGAATGGAAAGCTCTGCAGAGTGCGTGGGTGTTGAAGATGATGTCATGGCAAAGGCACAATTAAGTTGTACTACATATTAAACGTTATTCAATAACAGCTTCCCCCGGCTCTTACCGAATCAGTATCGATCTGCTTCTGTTTTCTTTACTAACTGCCTCTGAAGTTTTGTTCCGACTGAAAGGAACCGCTCTCTGACGAAAGGGAGAGCGAGAGAGATCGTAGCGTGTGCGTCAGCGTGTGAGTGGGTGCTCAAGTTAGAAGCAATTTTCCAGAAGTAGTCATCAGACAGGACGACTTTTTTTTCTTTCTTTCTTTTTTTTTTATTGACCGGTGTGTTGAAAATTTCTAAATCTCTCTTCTTTTTTTTTTTTTCATGAAACTACCTGATCATTTAAGTAAACAGTCCAAGATGATTACAATAGGACATGATGATGATGACACAGGGCCAGACAAAACAGACAGAAAGAAATGAAGTGGGAAAAACAAAGAAGTGAATATACAAAATATACTGTATTACAATTAAAACTACTGAGAATCCTAAACTGCAGTGCTACGTCCATGTGACTTGATGGAGAATATTCTGGGCAAAATAATAAATTAATAAATTAATAAATAAAACAAAGTCTCGAGGACTAATCATGTCTCCGACCAAATTTGAGTTAATGGGTGATTGTGTGCTTTTGGCAGTTATCGTATGTACATTTGTGTAGATACGAGGCATGGGCCTTTTATTGGGACTTGTACTTGGCGGTAATATGATTGCAGGAAATTTACATAAGAAATCTGATATCTAATAATATCCGGCTTGGAAATACGATCCTTTCATGTTCTATTAGGGCTTTTGATTTTGTGTACATTTCCATATTTACAGGCTAATGAATGTAAACCTAGATTCAAAAACTAAAAGTTAAAATAAATGTTGTTGCCAAATATAGAGTAAATCAATATGAAAATCATAAAAAAAAATATATATATATATATATATATATATATAAAGATGATGATTATATGAAAATGAAAAGAAATAATATATTTTATATATCTTTATCATCAAAAAATCATATATTTTTTTTTTTACAATTTTCACACACACATACTGTATATAATATATGAAAATCGTAAAAACAACAACAAAAAATAATAATAATATATTATAATATGCAGAAATCTTTATCATTAAAAAAAAAATCTTTTTCTTACGATTTTCACACACATACAGTGCCCTCCATAATTATTGTCACCTCTGGTTAAGATGTGTTAAAAGCCTGAAAATAAATTCAGTTTTTATTGCAGAAGCATATTGTCACACTGAAAATTGTAGAAAAATATAACGTGAATATAAAGTGAAATTTAAGGGGAAATAAAAATCCCTGACTAACAAATAATTATTTTTCATAAAATAACCTGTTCCACAATTATTGGCACCCCTAATAATTCCTAGAAAATAAATGTAATTGAAGTATGTCTGTCGTTTCTACAGTAGTTTACAAAATTGATCAGAGTATCTAGGAACATTTAATTAGTAATTGATCACTTCCTGCTTCCCTGGGGCATAAATATGACGTGACACAGAGGCCATTTCTCTTATCCACTCTTCAACAGGGGAAAGACAAAGGAACACACCATTCATGTCAGGCAGATGTGTGTCGACCGTCACACATCTGCCTGACAGTCAGACAATGGGTACAAGAAAATAGCCACCCGCCTGCACCTGCCCATATCTACTGTGAGAGGAATCATTAAGAAGTTTAAAAAACTGGAACAGTAGTAAACAAGCCTGGACAAGGACGCATGTTTATTTTGCCTCCACGCACAGTGAGGAGGATGGTAAGAGAAATAAAAAATTCTCCAAAGCTCACTGTTAAAGAACTGCAACAAATGATAACATCTTAGGGTCACAAAGTCTCCAAAACAACCATCAGACGCTATCTACATGCCAATAAGCTCTTTGGTAGGCATGCAAGGAAAAAAACTTTTCTCAGTCACAATCATAAACACAAACGTTTGGAGTTTGCTAAGCGGTACTGGGGCTTCAACTGGGACCGTGTTCTTTGGTCAGATGAGACCAAGATAGAGCTTTTTGGCAACAAACACTCTAAGTGGGTATGAAAAGATGAGTATGCAGAAAAGCACCTCATGCCCACTGTGAAGTATGGGGGAGGATCGGTGATGCTGTGGGGCTGTTTCTCTTCCAGAAGCCCTGGGAACCTTGTTAGGGTGCATGGCATCATGAATACTTTGAAATACCGGGACATTTTAAAGCAAAATCTGGTGGCATCTGCCCGAAAGCTGAAGATGGGTCGTCACTGGGTCTTTCAGCAAGATAATGACCCAAAACATGTGGCCAAATCTACACAGAAATGGTTCACCACACACAGAATCAAGCTCCTCCCATGGCCATCTCAGTCCCCAGAGCTCAACCCCATTGAAAACCTGTGGAGTGAGCTGAAGAGGAGAGTGCAGAGGAGAGGAGTCAGGTCACTGGATGATTTAGAGACATCCCTCTTTCTGTGTTCCCTAATCTTTTGAAACATTATAGGAGAATATTAGGTGCTGTTTTGTTGGCAAAAGGGGGTTGTACAAAGTATTAAACATCAGGGGTGCTAATAATTGTTGCACTCATGATTTGATGTAAAAGAATTATTTCTTAATGTGGGATTTTTTTCCCACTGAATAAATGCACTGCAAAATTTTTTAGCAGCTAAAGAAGACATTTTAACCAGGGGTGCCAATAATAATGGAGGGCACTGTATATACTGTATAATATGAAAATCGTAAAAAAAATATAATAATAATTATATTTTATAATATGAAGAAATCTTTATCATCAAAAAATCATCTTTTTTATGATTTTCACACACATACGCACACACACACACACACACACACACATAAGTGAAAATAGTAAAAAATATATAATAGTATATTATTATAATATGAAAAAATCTTTATCATCAAAAAATCATCTTGAAATGATGTAGATTAAATGAAAGAAACAAGAACAAATGAGACAGTTTGCAGAGTACCTAAAGACGCAATTTAAAAACTGGTTGTTTATGTAACAACCTCAGCAGCAGCCTCATTTCCCCTCTTATACTAATCACCGGCCTGATCATCTCTCATCATCTGCTCACTGGTTCATGCCTTGAGTTAGATGTTTTTTTTTTAAATGCTTGAATGATTCACTGTGTGGTAGTGTTAATTTTGTCAACAAAAATAATGATGAAAAATATGCGTTGACGACCTTTTTCCCTGTGACTAATACGAGACGATGAGGAGACATCTCAGATATCAGTGAATAGTGACGAAATCAGCATGCAATATCGCTGACGAAAAAGACTAGACAAAAACGTGGTTTAAAATGATAAAAACTAATGAAACATCTGTCTTTACTCTCGTCACACACATCATTGTTGTCCCAATCCGCTGCGACATGGTGTTCATTCAGCAGTATTTCCCGGGTCACTGTGACGGGATGTTACAAGTTCAGTCATCATCACAGCAGTATTACTCGGGCGAAAGAGGAGAGCCGATATTCGGGCTCATTTTCTTCATATTAAAGCGGAGGAAAAAGCTGATGTGTAGTAATCTCGGAGGGGAAACAGTGGGGGCACACAATCGCTGGGAAAAATTCCACCAACCTGAAGTGATGCATCAAAGCATACCATAAGAATCACCATCACCCAGTTTTACAGCCTCTTTGTTTTAATTATGTTCCCACATGTTAACATAATTATGTTGTCTTTCATTTTATTTAATTTTTTATTAGATTTTATTTTACAGTTAAACCACTGCCAAGCACATTAAGCTAATACTGTAGGTTAGCAAATGATTGTGACCCATAGGAGCTACAGCATCCTTACAACAGTCTAAGTGTGTAAATTCATAAATAATAATAATACAAAAAAAAAATTAACAACACTGTATTGTCCACTCACTCATCGTCTATATCGCTTTATTCTGTATTCAGGGTCCCGGGGGGCCTGGAGCCAATCCCAGGAGACTTAAAAAACCCAGGGCATAAAACACACCCTGGACAGGATGCCAATCAACCGCAGGGCACAACTACAGACACACAGTCACACAGTCTCACACTATGGGCAATTTGGAAATGCGAATTTAGCTCAAATGCTCAATGAATAGCCTAACCTGCATGTCTTTGGACTGTTGGAGGAAACCGGATATATCAGATATATAAGATAAATATCTTAACCCTCATTTAATCCATGGGCCATTAAAATGATTTATTATGATTCTTTCATCACTTAGATGAATATAGATGTTGAATAGATTCAATATATAAATGCAGTTATTAAAAAGGAGGGAGTGTAAGTACTGTATATCACAATCTCCCAGCCTGGTGTCTTGGTATGTTCATAACGTCTTATCATGAAGCCCAAACCTTGCTTTCCTGTTTCCTGTTTCCTAGCACCATACACTTTCAGTGTTTGACCCACATTTATTTTGCAGTGTTATAATTATAAATGACTCTAGGGTAACATAGTTTTAGACCCAGTGCAGACTGATAATCGTGTTTATGGTTACCTCCACTTGTTTTGCATTATCATCCATTCCTAGTATAGTTTAACCCGTTCAACTGTTGGAAGTTGTGGTATGACAAGTGTTGTGAACTTGGTGTTCTTCATAGCACCAGTTTTTCTTAACATCACTTGTCCTAAATTATACTATTTCTTTACATACTGTAAGCCTCAGAGGTGGGGCACTGGTGGCTCAGTGGTAGGTGTTTCGCCTGGGTTTGATTCCCAGCCAGTGCCCAAACGCCAGCCCCGGGTAAAATGCGAGGCTTGCATCAGGAATCCAGTGAAAAACCTGTGCCGAGCTTGTATGTGCGGATCAAGTGTCCGCTGTGGCGACCCCTGAGCGGGAACAGCCAAAAGACCAACAACTGCAAGCCACAGAGGCCTCCCTGAAATCTGTGCCTTAATTCCCCGGCCTGATGCCATCTAATAATTTATAAACCAAGAATCCAGTGGCCAATATGTACGGTATGAAACCTAAACTCAGTAATAGTTCTCTGTGCGAGTATGTGTGTGTGAGAGAGAGAGAGAGAAAGTAATAAGCTTGTTGTATTTGGCTGCATTATTTCCCTTTCGCGACCCCTGCTGTCATCCCTCGGGGAGACGTGGTGTGTTTATTGGCCAGCCCCACACCTCATCCAGGCAATTCTCCCAGCACTGAGCTGACCACAGGAATTGGAGTGGACATTAAAAATAAAAAACTGCCTCATTAATCTTTGGACTCTTGCGAGAGAGAGAGAAATCGAGAGCTGCACCCTTTTATAGGTATGTGTGTGTGTGTGCAAGAGGCGATCTCAAGGTTCCCAGGCCTTTTCATAGCATCCTTATGCTCGCAGCATGGCTGATAGACTGTTGCTAGATGAAGAGCTCAGCTGCACGATGTTGGGCTAAAGCCAGGACGCCTTCATGCCTGCTACTTTACAGCTCCGGTCCTGGAATAGCACGGACCACCTGCGGGGTGCGTAATCGATCAGTGTGATTACATAGTGTGAGTTTTAAACATGCAAATGCGAAAAACAGCTACTGTACAAACGACCTGCAATGCAATCATGCATGATACTCAAAGTGGAAGAGGACATCGAGTCACGTTCAGTCTGTGTGCCGAGAAGCTGAACTAACTCTCGGTGCAAATCTCTTCCAATCTGCCGTTCATATGCCACATCAGCCTGGAATTCCGATACAAGGTGAAATATTGGCACAGTGCGGCACTACAGATAATCACCATGAGGTCATGTGAGTGAAAAGTAGTTCAGAAAGCCAGGACTGTGCTCATCATATGTCTAGAGGATTGACCGCATGTCGATTTGCCAGGCCTGATGGAGAACCCTGAAAATCAAGCAGCCACCCCATGATTTGTTGCATCTGGCAGAGACTTGATTGAATACAAGCCTCCCAGTGCATTCTGCTTAATCGATCCCGAGCTGATAATTCGGCAACTGTACTGGTAGTCTAAGAGTGTCTGAAGGAAGAGAAGATTCTGAAATGAGACTTTAGGGCACCATGCCTGGTTTAGTATAATAATATCATTTTTACAATTTTTTTATTTTTATTTTAATCCTTGTCAGGTCAGGGGGGCTTTGGGGAACAAGGCAAGGGCAGGGACACTCTGTTATAGAGGTGCTGACCATTGCAGGGTACAATCACACACGTCCTCACACTACCGGCAATTTGGAAACACCAGTCAACTTCCAACACGTCTTTGGATTGGAAACCAATAAGCATGGAAGAACACGCCACACACAACAACCGGAGACCAAATTCGAACTCCCAAATGTGGAGGTGTGAAGCAACAGTGTAAACCACTAAACCTCAGTGCCGCCTGATATCCTTGAAATAACACCGCATTATCAAGTCCTCTAAAATCCCAAAATGCATTGCAGTATAATAGTGTGTAGGTTAGCTGGTACACAACATCCATAATAGCATACACTGTTGTTACTTGTTTGTATTGTGTGCTGGGTTTGTTTGCTTTGAGTGCTGCTGGTGGTCACCGGGGTTGTTGGGAATGCTGGGAAAGTACAAGCCTGGTGGCTGTCCCAGTCCATGGGAACCGTCTCTGTTCTGCTCTCATGATGCCATTATTGGTTCAGAATGGGAAACCTACTGTATGTGCTTTGGATCTGAGTACCAGTCCCACCAAGCCTGTAAACCAGTTAAGTGTATCCACCACCTTGCACAGAAAAAGTATTCACCCTTTCCTGAATAATTTTTTCATTTAAACACAAAGAAAAATACATAGAAAATGCACCTTCTATTCATTTATTTTATTTATTAAGGGAAGAAAGGATGCATTCATGCTAGAAAATCGTCAATGTGGCTGAATTAAAACAATTCTGCAAAGGCCAACATTCCTCCACAGCGATGTGAACGAGTCACTGCCAGCTATCACAAACGCTTGATTGCAGGTGTTGCTGCCAAGCGGGGCGCAACAACCAGTTATTAGGATAAGCGGCTTTTTCTTTTTCAGACAGACTTGGATACATTTTTTCTCGTAATAAATATACCAACGCCGCTAGCATTCCTGCGAAAGTAGATGGATGTCTAGAGTGGCATAATGACGTGACTCTCTAGCCTATGGAAAAACAAATCCAGTCCTTAGTGGTTTCGCTGTTGAACCCCGACATGAACTAGCACCTGGTTCACTTCGGTGAAAAGGGGGGAAAACAATGACCGTGTGGATGAGAGGAACTCAGTGCCAACATGATGGACGCGTTGAGAACCTGACAGAGATGTGGCTAGTCACTGGATGATGATTGCTAATTTTGAGTTAATTCCCACCGTTTTTAGGACGCTGTGGGAACTTCGACACAGTCCAATTATTCATTCCTGTATTATGATAGTCAGATGAACAGAAAGCTGATCTTTTTTTTTTTTTTTTTTTCCCCAGCTGACACGGGGAAGCGTCAGATGCTCTTTGTCTGGAGCCGAGCGCCAGTGCTGTACTCTTGTAGATCTCCTCCGCTCGTGACGGTGTTATCTTCTTGCATGAGTCAGAAAGGCCATTTCCAGCCTAATTAATCCCCCGTTCTCGCCCTCTTCCGCTTCCGTCGTCATCGCCGCACATTCTGACATTTACGCGGCGCGGTACCTGAACGCCGCCGTCATCGTTCAAATAGTGCTTTGTCCCTGAGGTAGTGAACCTGAAGGCTCTGCCATTGAAGTCTGAAGCTGATGAATTTGCAGTCTCAACGAACAGAGCCTGGATAATGATCATCTCTAATTTTATATTCTCAGCCTAGTGTTAGAATATTAACTTGGAATCCCTGGAGGTGTTGATTCGACTAGCAATTTGTGACCACAATTTTACAGGAATTTATTAAATTTTTTTGATGTTTGCTCGAGCCATAGTGCACAGGACCGAAAGCAGTTTAAAGGCATTTCTTGTCAGGGTTGTTTGATCAGGAACTGTTTTATTGCCTCTTTAGACTTTGCACAGGGCGGTAATGAAAACGGCGACTGATAATGCTTTGTGTTCAGTCGTGGCGGAGACGGGGCGTCTTGGCACCGACTGTTTATTTAGGAAGCGCCTGGCTATTGATCGCCTTGGTCCGCTCAGGGAACTGGAGAAGGAAATCGATAAGCAGGAGAGGCCGAGCCCTAGACCTGGATTCAGCACAAAATTGGATGTCACATGATCCAACTTACGCAGAGAATTTTGGACAGCATTGCGCTAGCCAAATGATCTGCAGTCATACAGTAAACGTCAAGGAGTTAAATCTCCCTATTGTTCACTTCCTCTGCTTATCACGATCATTTTATCGCAGTTCGAGATGTACATGTATTTCGCCTGAAAATCCGCTTGGTCACCGCGTAAGTGACAGATCTCCAGTATCACAATGAATTTTTAATATCGAAACCGTGTTAAGAAAGGCTTTAACATCTATTTTCAGTCAATAATTTGTCAGCTGCACGCTGCATAAAATCATGCAAATACCAAGAGTGGTGATTATTGCCTGCTGGGATAGTTTGATTTTTTTTTTTATCATTATCTTTTTTTTCCCAGAAACTGCTGATCTCTGGGGATTTTTACACAGAACAATCTCTAGATTTCGAGCACAATTGTGGGAAAATGGACTGAGCAGTCGTGTTTGTGGAGGGAACTCTTCGTTGATCAAAGAGAATGTTGAGACAGACAGGAAGTGTACAGTAACTCTTTACAAACATGCTGAGCAGAAAAGCATTTGATGATGAACAACACATCTGACTTTGTGGTTGAGGGGCTACAACAGGGTCCACTCCTGGAAACTGAAAAAAAAAAAAAGTCCACGTGACATTTTTGCTCTTGGTTAGTGGTCTGAGCCTGATGTTATTCCAGTTCTTGGTGGGTTTCCTCTGGTTTCCTCCCACCGTCTAGACATACAGTGTAGGTTGATTGGTTGGTTGTTTCCAAATTCCCCATTGGTGTATGCGTCTCCCCCTGTGATGGGTTGGTGTTCCCTGTCTCGTGCCCTGAGACAGGCTCCAGACCCACCGTGGCCCTGCACAGGACAAAGTGTACTATAGATAATGGAAGGATAGATATAAGAAGAGTTATTTTGAAGCAGGTTGACGACGCCAAAGATCAGCTGTCGCCTTTGTTGCTTTGTTGATTTAACTTGGGGCAGTCGTAGCTCAACCACCCATATGTTTCCTATTCCTTTAGCAAGTTAACAGAAAGGAAGTCGAAATGCTCCAGAAGAAAGGAGCTGAAATCACTGTTTTTTGTGATACTGTACCTGAACCTCCATCTCCCTTTCACTCCTCCTCCAAATGTGTGATTTCAGTGTTTATGTAAATGAGCTACTGCTAAGCCACGCCTACCAAGCCAGGTGGATTGGTATCTTCTTATATGAGGTCACAATAAGGGGAAAAAAAAACTAATTGGCATGTTTAAACCCTGGACAAAAAGCAGAAAATTTTTGTTTGTTTGTACTCGCACACACTGGAGACCCGTGTGAATGTCTAAAAATGACCAAAGAAGAAAGTTTTGAATAATGTGTCCCCCTTTAATCCTGACCAGTGGTAGCTCAGTGCTTGAGACATTGGCCTACAACTCACAAGGTTGTTTGTTCAATTCCCATCACTGCCCAAAAGCAACTGCTGGACCCTCGAGCAAATCCCCTAACTGTTGTACACTGTATACTGGACTCGGTGCCCCGTGTACCCCATGCCATTCTAAAGACGCTTTTCATGAGTGGTATGGATGGTGTGTGTGAGGTGGACTGGAAGGTTATTTATTACATGAATGACTAACGTTACAGAAACAGATAACACAGCTACAAGTAATAACTGCATGCTGAGTCAGGAGTGTTTGCTAAGGGATGGACCACCTGTGTGTGTGTTTGCGTGTGTGACTGTCACATGGAGTCAGGCTTGCATGCTAACAATTTTTTTAAGTGAACTCGAACTCTTAACATTGAAGGCGTTCACAACATCGCGGCATAGTCGAGTTCTCAATTCTGATTGATCAGGAGGTCTTTCTTGTTATGGTTATTATTATTATTTTCCTTTTAAAAAACAACAGTAGTTATTGTTATGTATAATATTTATGTTTGTTCGAAAACTTTGTTTCTATAGAAACCTCTACGGAGACATGTCTGACTTGTATTAAGTCATATAAATGACTTTAATAAATGCATATACGGCAAGTGTGGTGTATGTGTTACTGGAAGTAGGCGTTCCACTATGAGAGCGTGTTCAGGACAGAGGACTTTGGACTTTTTCGGGTGGTTGGTAAAATGACAAGCAGCGTATTTGTCTTGTAACTGTTTCACGAACATTCCACAACATTACAGGTGATAAACGATGTGTCGTCATTTTTTTCCCTGAAAGAATAGTAGTTAGCGTTGTCGGATCACGTCAGCAAAAAATAAGGAGGAATAACCCACTTCCTGATGCATTCTTATTGCGAGTAATCAACTTTTGCATGGGACAAAAGGAACTCCTCTTTGCTATTGGCTTGTCCATTGTTAATTAAGTTCCTGTAACAGCATGACAGCTGGAAGCATTGGCTGTGTGTGTGTGTGTGTGTTTGTGTGTGTGTGTGTGTGTGTGGAGTTTGCATGTTCTCCCCATGGTTTCCTCTAGACATGATCAAAAAGGTTGATTCAATCATCTCGTATCATGATCCTTTTGTTTTATATACTGCATGTTTGCATTTCAGGTGGTAAAACGTTGCAGTTCCTTTATCATCCTACAGGTGGCATGCTCTAAACTGCTCACACAGCGTCCTGTGTGGTAGGAGTGAATTCTTTGCTAAATATACATATAACATAAACAAATTGAATATAGTAACAATAACATTGGATCAGTATGTTTATAAAGTCAATAGCAATCCGCATCGAATCGACACTTGGGTATCGCGATAATATTGTATCGGCCCGTCCCGGCTGATTCCCAGCCCCTCCAGGTTTCCTCCCACAGGCTAAAGATATGTGGAGATGGTTAATTTACATCTCTAACTTGCCTGTAGTGAGTGAGAAGGTGCGTGCTTGTGCCCTGTATTGAATTGGCACCCTGTCCAGGACGTACCCCATCTAGTGTCCTGAGGAAGGATTCACGCCCCCTGTGACCCTACGGTATTGAGACGGTATAGAGAATAAATAATTAAGTGAGAGTGAGCATAACACCTTATTATTTTTACATGCATGCGAAGCCTATTATTGTTCAATCGTCTGAAACTGATGATTTTAGATATAAAATGGTCACACTGATGAGTAAGTAATTCCTGTTTAACTTCTATGTGACAAACTGTGCCGTATCTCTTCATAGACATGTTTGAGTAGCGTCTCTATTGAGGTCAGACTGGGGGCGTCTGCCGACCTTGTGGCTCTTACATAAAGATTAAAAAGTCACTGTCTTTTCTTGACGTAACTGGATTCGAAAAGGCAGCTCCGAGGACTCGATAGAGACCGGACAATGGTTCAGTGTGCGTCTGACTCTCGTCTGCTGAAATGCCACATTCTGTCCACGCCGGGTTTAGGAGCGTGGGTTGGGATAGAACGGCGGCCATATTGGCCAGAACAGTCTACTAGGCAAGTCAGATGTCTTGCGGAGGAACGGAAAGACAAAAGACGTGTTCGATCCTGTGTTAGTCCCTCCCACTTCCTCCCTGATAATTAGTGGATATTTATAGCTGATGAAGGTGGTCATGTACACATAATCACTGGATGGAGCCTAGCCTCATGCTCGGAGTACATCCATACATACATACATGCATACATCCGCAGTATAACTCGGCTCTCCACCCAGCAGCAGTTGGACACTTTGAGTCACAGTGTGTTTTCCACTCATGTTGGACTCGCGTCAAGATCAGTCATCCCGTCATCAGCAGCGGGGGCTGTACAAAAAAACGGTCATGCGTTTGGAATCAAATAACAGAAATTCGAGATTAGTCTTTGGAGAACATGTTTGTGCATCACTCTGAGTTGGAGAAATCTTGCCAGCGCAATTACCGGAAGATTTAACCTGCAAATGCTGACGGTGTTTCCTTATAGTCCAAACTCCAACACAAGATGCGTCCGCCTGTTTGGCAGAGATCTGTCCAATGAATCCACGAAGGCACACAGATAGGACTCGCTATGCAACGTTCAGGGAAACACCCAGGGGTCAGGGTTCAACTCAAGGCCGATCGTTTGGCGAAGAAAGGAACAGGGTTCTCGTCTCTCTCGTGTCTGTTTTTATTTCTTATACACGCGGGATTGCTAGTTCCATTTTAATGTAGTTGTATTGTAAAACCTTAGTTCTTACAGAATGAAACTGCTTTTCTACTTAACTATAGAATTTTAACTATAAAATAATTTAGGCTGTGCAGAATACTTGTGGGCGGCATGGCGGTGTAGTGGTTAGCACTGTCGCCTTGCACCGCCAGGGTCCGGGTTTGATTGACGGCCAAGGCTGGATTCTTGTCTCTGTGTGCATGGAGTTTGCATGTTCTCCCCGTTCTTGGTGGGTTTCCTCCGGGTACTCCGGTTTCCTCCCACAGTCCAAAGCCGTGTAGTTTAGGGTAACTGGTGTTCCCAAATTGCGCGTAGTGTGTGAATGAGTGTGTGCCCTGCGATGGATTGGTACCCTGTCCAGAGTGTACCCCGCCTTGTACCCCGTGACCCTGAATACAGAATAAAGCGGTATAGATGATGAGTAAGTGTGTGAGAATAATAGTGGAATATTTAATATCTAAAAAGTTCTATACTACAAAATGACATTGCCATGTAAACTAGCCATGACATTGAAACCATTAACGTTAAAAAGGTTTTAGTGTCTCGGCGCCTCAGACAGTGTATTCTTTGGGTGCTGTGGGTTGCAGGGTGGGGCCTCCTTGGATCCGACTTGTTTGTCCGGTGCACACCGTGGATGCTCAATTGGATTGGGATCTGGGGTGTCTGAAGGCTGTTAGTGTTGAATTTGCTTACGACTATAAGGGTGTTTTCACACTAGGCACGGTTGATTTTGTCCGCCCATGCCTACTCCCCCACTGGCCAGCGTTTACAGTGGGTTTTTTTTTTTTTTTTGTGCTCCATTCTCGGGCACATTTCCATATGTACACCGACCGATTTTTATGGTTTCAATGAGCCGCCGCTAAGCACAAGAGAACAAGGAAGTTGACTTTCGTGCTATGCCTAATATCATTGATGTTTCCGGGAAGAATGTCACGAGCAAGACTCTCTTGTGTGCCTTCCTATCTTATCAGCTATGGCTGTATAGGTCAGAGGATGAGATTGGTGCGTGCTCTGTGCACACAGATTTCAGAGGAGACTGATGGCATTAATGCTGTCGTGTCTAAACAGTGATCTACTTGCGGTCTCAAGTACGACTGGCTTGTATATCTGATGCGAATCGTGCCTGATTATAATGTATCGTGTTCTCGGGGTCAAGCGTCGGATGATTCCGGGGCCGTAATGTGAAAACGTCCTAAAATTTTAGCTGATTATCACACAGCTGTAGACACCTCCCCGCTCTCTCTCTCTCTCTCTCTCTCTCTCTCTCTCTCTCTCTCTCTCTCTCCGTCTCTTTGTGCCAGAAATAGCCCATCTAATTACATCCTTTCTCGGCTAGAGGAAGAAGATGTACACTGGCCACCAATCTTGCCCTTATAGCCAAGCATACACGAGTGTGTCCCGAGGATCCCACTCAGCCACTGAATCACATTAGCCTTCCAGAAAAGCAAGTCATCTGTACCCCTCGCCTGTCCTGTTTTAATCCACCGTGGTTTGAAGATCATGTTTACTCCACACTGAGCTGGATGAGTTCTCCACTTCCTCCATATCTTCCACCTCGCTCTTAAATTTCTGCGATTTTCTGAATCAGGATCGTTTATTCAATCGTTTCTCGCGAGCAGGTTGTTGACTAAATGACCTAAGGAGCTTCGTGTGTATTTATGTATTTTGCACATTACTCTAGCAGATCAGACCGTCCTAGTGACGGTTCCCTTGTGGACGTCGTTTAGATCGGCGGCTCATCTGCATTTAAAATGTCTGATTTTAACTTAACTCAGAACTAAAATCCTACGCGGTGTCGCCTCGCACCTCCAGGGACGGAGCTTTCAGAATCTCGCCTCGGGTCTGCGCGTGTCCGTGTGTGAATCTGCTTGTACTCCTCGTGCTTCGCGGGTTCCCCTCAGGCACTTGCTCCCCGTGGAGCAAATACAGGACTGATTGGTGTTTTCCAAATTGCCATTAGTGTATGAAAGGGTGTGTGCACCTGTGCTCTGCCAATGGTTGGCACTCCATCTAATATCTCCTGCTTTGTGCGCAGAGGAAATGGCTCCAGGCCACTGCGACCAAATAAACAAAAAATGCATGAATAAAATGCTGCTGTTATAATCCTCTTAAAAGGAGCGAAAAACAGATCAATGATTTTTAAAAAAGATTTTTTTACCTGGACCTATTATGCATTTTTAACAAGTTTCTGTAAGTCTTAAAGCTCTCCAAAATGTGTATTTCAGCTGAAATACAATTCAGATTATTCTTATTAGTGAAGAATCTTTGATTTCCCTTACGTTTCACTTCTTTTCCGAACACGCTGCTTCAGTGTCTGTAGCTTTACATGAACTGTTTAGCACATATACACTGGAGCCCAATGTCTAAAAAGTGATAATAATAATAATAATAATAATAATGCAAACAAAATTTCCTTCTGGATAATAAATGTTAACTTGGACTTGAACTGTTTGCCAGGTGTAATCACTGGAGGATCCATTCAAGCCATCTTTGTTAAACCTCAGCCGGTTAGTCACCCATGCCTCTGTCTAACCCTGCGTGAGACCTCAAGTGGTGCTGCGAGGCACAAAAGAAAGGACACGAAAGCGTCTCCTAATAATCCTGAGCGTTCTAAGCAGTAGCGCAGACTGGGATGAGTAAGGCCGAGAGGAAAGAGGACAGAAGACGGTTACGTAACAATGCGTGACTCAGACCAGGCAAGAGGCTCCGTGCTTCTTAACACACTTTCAAGGGTGTTGTCTGCTTCAATGCACTTAACATATTTCCCGGACAATAGACGCCTATAGTGAGGGCAAATAAACAACGGAAGAAAAAAATCTACCTGTTGTTCAACTATGGAAAATAAACAAACAAACAAAAAAAGACATATATTCAGTATTACATTTTTACATTTTTAAACGGAATAAAAAAAAAACTAATAATCATATAATAATAATAATAATAATAATAATAATAATAATAATAATAAATAGGAAACATTTAATCCTGGTTTGATTTGATCACTTTAATCTAAATATCCTCAATTTAAAATTTTTGCTAAATTTGATCATTGTTATATTTTCATTATACATTTTTCTACAGTATTGTAGACTTTTTTTTTAAACATTTTTTAAAATAAAATTGATTCAAATTTAATTTCTTTAATAATTACAGATTTACTCATAGTGACCAGTTAATCTGCTCTTTAATGTTCATACTTTCCTTTTTATTTTAACATAGTTCAAAATAATAATAATAAAAAAAGTCTGTATTTTTTATTTAGAAACATCAATAAACATTGATTAAAGTGTAATTAATAAATAAAATTGTGTTGCATTGCTGCCAATCTGTCATAATATTTGTCAAGTGTCCTAGAAATATCTTTTTTTTGGTCACATATCCCTTTTATTTTTTAATTGTTTCTTATTTATTCATGATAAATTCTCCCTGTTTTTATGACTATTATTATTATTATTATTATTATTATTATTATTATCAGTAGCAGTTTAATCCATCATTTAGTCAGTCCAGAATAAATCGGGCAAACCCGAGCAGGTAAACCCCACATTTCAGCTACAAATCTCCAGTATGCCCGACGTCCACGTCGCTCTCAGTGCATCAGACTCCTCCCCATTTCACACGCAAGCTGTAGACGCTGATGCTGTAACACGGAGCCGCAGCTCTGACTGTGAACGGGAGAAGCTAATCACACAGCACACAGCAGAGCAAACAATATGAAGTGGAGTGTACGCCGTCCTCCACCCTTCTTTTGTTTAGATAGTTTTACCATATGCAAACTCCACCCGCTCTAAAAATGCAGACTATTTATAGATTTTAAACGATCCGTATAATCCGTACAGTTTAGGAAAAGTTTTGTCTCAACCTCGAGTAAAGTTACAGAAAGTAAACATAAACAAAAACAAACAAAAAAACAAAGACAGAGAAAATGTATTTGCCATTTAAAGATCTTACTTGTAACTTTAGAACTTTAGAAGACGAAGGGTGCGGCCGTTTTGTTGGGCGTGTGTCATAGCCGTATGTATTTTTAATTGCACTGAATATTCACTCATCAACCACAACTCCGGATTCCCCTTGTATCACTGGGGCAGCTCTGGCCCCTCAGGGCGTGGCACCACAGGGCCTCTGGGGGGGTGGGGGGGGGAGTCTGGCACCAGGATGTGGGTTGCGAGGTGAGGATTGCATGGATTTGACTTGTCTGTCCGGTGCATCCCATGGGCGTAGTTTGATTTGATTGGGAAGGTTAGAAGTCAAAAAATCAACCTGGTAACAAAAAGCACCTAGTAACAAATCTATCAAGTTTTTGAGCAGATATTAATAACCATCCTACACTCCACCTCACACACACTTGAAAACACAACACACACATGATCCGAGTCTCTGAGCGCTGTAATACGCAGGCTGCGTTCTTAATGGTCCACTGACGCTGATGAGATTTCCTCCTTAATTAATTTGCCATTTTTTGATACTCGATAGTTCCTAATCCGATAGTTGAATCCTGAATCTGATTGTTCAGGCGGTGCTCATTTAATGTCTATTGTTTCCATGGTAACAACAAAACAAACACGGGGACTTGTGCAGTGTACGCGTCACTCCCCAGGACTTTTTTTTTCACCTAATACCCCAAAAGTCCTAATTTTCCTTGTCCCATTAATTACTGATGCCTTCTGTAATTACTGCCACCTATCCTCTGTTTCCAGCTTCCTTCTTTAAGCCCTTATTTAAGCTCATCGATGCTCCCACAGCCACTGCGTCTTCTCTTATTGCAATTCTGTATTTTTTTTTTTCCCTTCATCTTCTTTTTTTTTTTTCTTTCTTTTACATTTAGTAAGCTGTTGTCTGTATTTTGCCCAGGTGCTAGTGTTACTGTACGTGCTTACAGGACGTATTGTGACCTCTGCCAGTTCTTTGTATATTATTTTGTTGATGTCTGCACTGAGTGCCTCCATATATTCTTTGAACTCAGATTATGGTTAGAATAAAATTTATCATTATAAAATTCTATAGATTAAATCATACTACTCTTCAGGATCTAATCGTTCAGATAGTGCGAACATTCTGCATCACTGCTGCATTTCTGATTTCTGGCTTGCATATGCTTTAGGTGACGGTAGCGTTGAGCATTGAGTTTGTAGGGTCTTCACATTTAAAAGGTTACGAGTGAGTGTTTAGGGCATGTTCTTGTGTGCTTAAAGTGAATCTGCTATTTCTTTATTCAATTTAATACTTAAAGTAAAGTTAAGAGGTAAGCTTTTACCAGAGAATTTGACCTGGTTAGACACTGAACTTTGACCTGAGAATATTGATTGCGTACTTTTACTGTACCACCACAGGGCCGGACTCTAATCAATTCCTCACTGTTACTTTCCCGGAGCGCTGTTAATAAAAAAGAAAGAAACTAAAGAATCCCATTATTAAATATTTCCAGAGTGTAAGCAGTCTTCGGCCACATTGAGAATGTACCACGGCCTGGTCTCCACTGAAATGCCTCATAGGTTCCCTTTTAGTGAAAGGTCAGCAGCTCGGGCTCTGTTCTGACTAGGGGCGGAGTTGATCCTTAGGCTTGAAAAATAAAGTGTTGTCAGTTTGGTAACAAAAAAAGCGCCTACACTAGTAACAAATCTAGCACGTTTTTGAGCAGTCGTTAGTGACCATCCTGCACTTGATACAACGCTGCCAGCTAGACGACTTAGAAGTGATGCATCATCAGTGTGTATCATAGTCTGAATGAGATTCCAGTTAACACGCACATTAACAGGCACATTTCTTCCAACAAATCAGTCACTGCTCATTGTCCTTAATGACCAATTACTGTTCAACATTTTCCCCAGTAATCAATGATCAATTATCATTTTTCAGTCACTCACGCACTGTTTTGTCTCTCTTTTCCTCTTTGTTTTCTCTCCATTTTGAGCTGTTTTCCACTGTATTGGACTGTGAGCTCTGTTTTGTTGAGGATTATCCGAAATTAGGATTATTCACCATCAGGACAACTTTACAGGACAGACATTTTCTATCATTGTGCTCCCGGACTGATTCATTGAAACCGGTGAGGCCGACTCATTTCTCCCGCACCCACCACACACACACACATCTATATTTCCTGCCGTTTTTCTAAAAAGTCGCTCGCTATCAACCCTCGTGCCTGGGGCACAGAGGTAACTTTGTGCTGCTTGTGTGAGAGCAGGAAAGTGTCTTTTGTTATTCTGCATTAAAAAAAAACAAGAGTTTTTGTGGGATAACTGGCTCTGATAGGTAGACTGCAATGATACTGAGCTGCTGATGTCACTGTCACCATGTTCCTGATCTCCATCCAACAACTGTACATAGAATGCAAGGAGACGGATTGTGGTATTTCTCTGGGGTTTTGGATCCGCTTGCAGCCAAACTCGCCTCACCATCCTGCAGCGGCAGTCCAGTGGCCAGGGCATCAGAAAGCAGCCCACATATCTGGGGCTTAAGTGTTAAGTGATTGGGTTACAGTTGATGGAAAAGAAATATGCAACAGCACATAGGCACATAGCGATGCTCCATATACATGTGCTCCGATGGAATATTTTCTGGACCGCTTCCAACAACGTGGTTTTTACTCCATGGTCAGTGTCTGCGGTCCTCTCTAGAAGACGAGTTAGAGCTCTGATCGATGGAAGGACATCATGCAGATGATGAACTTATCTGCTGAGTGAGCTCTTCATAGGGGGAGAATGGCGAATCATATTTTCCAACAGTTTCCACTGGCTGCCGCTGAACAGTGTGGGTAAAGCCTGGTCAGGTCCATAAACACACAGGGCTCGTTTCTGATCTAGCAGACTCTGCAACATGTTTAGAGTACTGTTCCATCTGGTAGGTTTATCTTGCTGTAGACTTTTGACCCAGCTCTTTCTGAATACGTTGTAGTCGGGGAGAAGCAAGCGCGGAGTGTTTGAAATGCCAGACGATGCGTCTTCCTGAGGCAGTTTTATCAGCGATGCTGCGTTGTGTCGTAACTCCCTCGGCCACGGCAAGCTGGAGTGAATACGCCATACCCGGCAGACTGGGGAGATCAGCGTCCCTCAAGGCCTTTTTCATGTTCTTTGCATTATTCCGTAGAATAATGAAATTCTTTGGGTGCTTCACGCCTCATGGAATTTGCGTGGTATTGCCTTTTTCACACGGTACGTAGAATTGCCAGACCGGTGAAGCCATTTTAGCAACGCGCAAAAAACTGACTCACGAGTTTTGCGTCATCTGATCTGCTTGTCTAGATTGACCATATAGAGAACGTCGGAAACTTCCCAAAGCAATTATCGTCCAATTATGATCTGTGATCGATTATTTAGAGCACCCCTAATATACCCCTAATATAAAATGCAACCTTGGTCTGCGAGTGTTTTTAAAACTTGATAAATAAGTGAGGTCTGGAAATACGACTAGTTCTCATGCGCTTTTGTCTGCCGAGCGTCACATGATCACAACTGAGCCAATGGTTGTTCTCTCTCTCTCTCTCTCTCTCTCTCTCTCTCGCTGCGGGATTATGGGTAATCATCTCTTATGCTTATGATCAGCTCTCATGCCTAACTCGTATGGTCGACATCCATGTGCGCGTATACTGTTTATTATAACATTGTGACCGTGTGTGTGTGTGCATGTGCACTGTATCAACGGCCTTCGGGAAGAAAAAGGTGAAAAAGGCTGTAGCAGTGCGACTTTACATTTCCATGACATCCACAAAAGGAGGCAAAATCAAGCGTCATTAGAGAGGTTTCTTGTTAAAGAATTTTGCCGAGCAGTGATTCTGTAAGTATTTGGAAAAGTGCAAAATTTGTCTTACACAGTATTTTTATATGAATGATTTATGAACGAATTATGAGTTTCCATTATTTCTTATGGGGGAAATTTGCTTTGATATATGAGCTCTTTGACGTATATAAGCATGTTTCCGGAACGAATTAAGCTCTCAATCCAAGGTTTAACAGAATAAATATAATGTTCTGATTTTAATTATTCTCTTCTATTCTATTAATAATTATTTTATTATTGATGTAAACACATCGACAAAGTAGCAAAACGATTCGAGTATGCAATTTTATCTCTGGCACCAACTGATGACTTCTTGAATTTTTTTAGAGGACACGTTAGCTGCTTAACACTGAAAGAGGCATAGCATGAAAAAAACTAGTGGAGAAAACAAAGACAAAGCACATTTGTTTTTCTGAAGTTATCCAAAAGCATATGGTTATATGTAAAGCAACAAATTGCAGCTTTAATTCTTCTATTTCCGATCAATTCCGTCATGTTTGTACAGTGTCTCGGGATAATAGCAATTCTCGGAAGAACGACATAATCAGGATTTGATTGCCCTTGCATTGATCATTGACTCATTTTGCACTGATTAACAGATCAATGCGGTTCCCCTCGGATCCCTGCTGCGTGGCGCAGATGGTTTCAGAACAGTGCTGGGATTTTCATCAAGTAATATTCCATTCAACTGATTAAGCCCGTACCATGTGTGCAAAGGTTTAAGATGGATAGCGTGATGACAGTTTACATGTGTTTTATTAACAGACTAGTAAAAGAGGTTTACGTTTGCATTGCGATGCCACGTATGGCAGATGTCGTGTATATTATTTGTAAATGTGTATTTCTTTTATTAAAGGACATGGAATATCATTGCACAGTCTCGTCTACATTGTGCCGTTTTTATTTTTATTTTTTCAGATGCTTTAAAAAGATCACTGAGCATCTAGATAGCATTTTCTCTAACATATAATAAATGCTTTGATGGCTGACAAAAGCTGCCTACCTCAGCTGTAGCCTAGACTTTATGATGCACCTCCAGACTCCCATGGTGCACCCTGAGATGCGAGATGTTTAATTTATTGATTGTGTCATTGGTAGCTGTCCTGCGTTCCCTTGGTAACGGGTCGCCTCCCTCTCCCCACGAGAGAGTGTGTGTGTCTTTGTGTGTTCAAACCCTGCAGCTGTTCACTCTCGTGCACGTTTCAGCATCATGATACGGAAAAGGAGCCGGCGTTGCACTTCTCTTATATTTTTCTATTGTACATTTTACTGAAATATTTCCCCTCCTTTGGGCATGCACAGTCTCTTGAATTTGATTAACGGTCACGGTTTTTGGCTTCCTCAAGTCATTAAATATTAAGAACTGCTAAAGTTAGTTACTTGGCTAAATGTTAGATATCTACACTACTGTAGACGATGTGTATGTCGAGGCAGATCCAATCCATTTCATGGCACACACAGACACTCGCACACACACTAACACGCTCACACCGTCACTCTCGCACATTACGGGCGATTTGGGAACAGCAGTGATCCTAGTCTAGGGTTATCTTAATCTCGTCTCATCCCAATCCCATCTCGTGTCTTAGGACTGTGGGAGGAAACCGGTGAACCCGGAGGAAATGGGGAGGACATGGAAACTCTATGTACAAAGACCCGAGGAGGGAATCGAACCCTCGTCTCTGGATGGCGTAGTTATGAAAGTAAAAACTACCTGTATTCCTCTATGTAATCCCATGCAACACTAATGCACCTATCCCAGCAATTCACAAGTGCTTGGATTCTGTCAAGTAGCCCGGAGAGATGCCACCCAGGTGCCACCCTGTCCCAGATTTCCGTAAATGGATGTATGGCTTTCTTTAAAATGTTTGCATCTTTCAAATGTTTTGCTGCGACTAAGAGTCTCATCACCGTTCTGTGCTTGAAAAAGTCCCGGTTTGACTTGAACACCCCTCATATTTACCATTTACAAGACCTGTTCAATTTATTCTGTTCACTGATTATGACTGAAGGAATCATTCTGCATCATTTTGTATATATATATATATATATATAAAAAAAAAAAAAAAGACACCACAGTGCTGCAGAATTCTTCATTATGATTGGCGTTGATTCAGCATCTGCTGAAGGGAAATCCTCAATCGTCCTTGTAGCACTGGTGGTGTGTGTGTGTGTGTGTGTGTGTGTGTGTGTGTGTGTGTGATCCCTTTTTTTTTCTTTTTTTCTTTAATTAAATAACCTGAAGTTGTTCTGTAGCTTGGTCCAGCTACGAGTGTGTTTGCTCAGGTGTGTATGTTTACTCTTGTGTGAGTTTCAGCTAAGGAAGAGCCTGCACTAAACCGCGCCTACATGTACAGTACGTCTCACACAAGACCAAGAAATGGACCGTATCCAATTTACACACACATAATATTAACAAGAGAGTTGGAGTCATGACTTAATGAGATTGTATAAGATTTACTGCTTCTATAGCAGCACTTAGATCTCGACAGTGCATTATTGCTTTTCATATACAGCTCCTAATCATATACTGCCATCCTGCAGGTGAAAGGGAAAGGACATTTTCTTTTCTGCTCTTCATGGAGAGCGGGCTCTCGTAGGATCATAATGACTGATTACAGCCCGTTGTGTCTGCAGCGCGCGAATTGAAGCTCCAATCAGCTGAAAATGCGACCTGTTTTTGTTTGAACTCTGAACGAACACGTCTCGCGGCGCAGAAATGCTTTGGGTGAAAAGAAAATGTAGATAATTAACCCTCTTACTGTAAATGAGGTAGATCAGCCGAGGCACGGATAGTTTCTGAGCCCTGATTCATCAGATTCGTACCGGAGCTGTGAGGCCAGTGTAGTGAGCACATTAAACGATCAAAATCACTCCTGGATATTGTTGTATATGTAGTCATTATAAAATATAAAATGATTACATACATACATGTGTTTTTATACATTAGCAAATATTAATGGGTCATGGTTCATTTTAGAGATATAATAACACCATAATACACATTCAGATTTGAGTATACTGTACACCAATCAGCAATCAAACACAATAACCACCTCCAATGTCCGGGTTTCCTGTGTACAACACACACAAAAAGCAGGCAGCGTTCTCATCGGATCACTGACGCTGATGAGATTTACTCCTTGGCTAATTTGGCTTTTTAAATTTTTTAAAAAATTTTTAAATCTTGAACCTGATCGGAGACGGTGTTCATTAAATAGCTATGACAAATTCTGACAAATTTAGTATAAATTTTTTAGGTAAATGGGTGGTGCTGTAACCTCTCGCAGCCGGAGGTCTAGAGAGAGCTGATTGGCCGAGCTCTCTCAGAGGGGAGGGATGAGAGGTACTTAGTGCTCCCACATTAATCACGGCTCTACAGCCAGTCAGGGGCGTCTGTGAGCTCGCGCAACGGAGGGAGCGGATAGCGCTGTCCCCCGAGTGTGTTACGCCGCCCCCAACGGTGCGAGAGCGAGCAGTTCGAAAAGATGCGGTCGGCTGGCGTCACGTGGTTCGGAGGAAACACGTGATAGTCTTCGGCCCTCCCGGCTGAGTGGTAGTAGTAGCCTTAATGTGGGAGCCCCCTAGTGACGGGGAGGAATTGGACACGACTAAATTAGGGAGAAAATCGGGGAAAAATCCAAAAAAAAACTAAAAAAATATACTGGCTCGTTGGTCTAGGGGTATGATTCTCGCTTCGGGTGCGAGAGGTCCCAGGTTCAAATCTCGGACGAGCCCTGTTTTTTTTTTTATTTTGGGGCAGTGGTGGCTCAGAGGGCTAAGGCACTGAGTTACTGATCGGAAGATCGGCGGTTCGATTCCCAGCTCAGCCAGGTTGCCATTGTTGGGCCCTTGAGCAAGGCCCTTAACCCTAACTGCTCCAGGGGCGCTGTACCATGGCTGACCCTGCGCTCTGACCCCAGTTACGCTGGGATATGCGAAGAAGGAATTTCACTGTGCTGTTATGTATATGTGACAAAATAAAGGCTTTACTTTACTTTACTGCTTTACATGATGGTGTCAAATGAATTCAGTAAATCACACATTGGTTCGTCTGTGAAGATTCTCAGTCATCCAGGTGAGTCATGTCAACTTGTTAGGTAATTCTTGGCATTCATGTAAGTAGCTTGCTTCAGTCTGAGGATAGTTGGTAAGTTCCTCATATTTGTATCCTCAAGGGTGAAAGGGCCCCTCCCCTGACTGAAAGCTTGTTATGTGAACAACGGAGAAGGTGAGAGGATGGAGAGTCGTTAGAGAGAGTGTGTGTGTGTGTGTGTGTGTGTGTGTGTGTGTGTGTGTGTGTGTGTGTGTGTGTGTGTGTGTTGTTAAGAAGAAACAGCAATAGAGAGCGATTAGGGAGAGTCGTTAAGTTGTAACGACCAGAGAGAGTAGAGGAAGTGCTTAAGTGTTTCTACCTAACAAGAAAGAAGTCCAGACACATCCTGGTTTGTTTCACTTTCAGCACTTAATGCAAATAAATGCATACTACTTAGGGCTGATTGTAGCTCTTGACAGTAGAGTGTTTGGGCTGCCGGTGCGTCTGTACTTCCTCAGTGCGACGCAGGGCTGGGCACGTCTGACCTGATAAGATCTAGAACCGGAAATCAGAGATTTGCTAACGGAAACAGTTCTGAGAACAGTTTAGAATCACGGAACTGCTTCATTCTAGTTGGCTCCAGTCCTTAAAAGTGTACTCGGAACAGTTTTTGTCCGCTAGGTTGTGACTTTTGGTTTCAGAATTTGTCAAATCGGATGCATCGGTCTGCGTAACATTCGGGAATTTCAGGAATTGTGTTGATTCTGACAGCCACGTCCCGTCTGTTTTTTTAGGGCACAACAGCCGTGTGCTCCTTTAGAGGGAAGTGTAACACACTACACACAAAGTACTATTTGCTCTCCTCTGCCTGCATAAGATTTCTATTACAGGGGGTGTGTTATGAGGAATTTTTCTAGTCATTCTACAAACAAAAACAATAAAAATGAAATATGTTTCATAGGTTTTCTTTCAGCTGGAGCATGAACACCCGCATATACACACACTTCGTTAAACCTGTTAAAGAAGAAGTAATATATGGGACCTTTAACCATCCTAGTCAGTGAATCCAGTGCCAACAGTGTATATGAGACAGGAATACACTCTGACTGAGACTAAACACTCATACGCATTATTTTACCGAGGGATAATTTAGTCACCAAACCACCTGTCAGCATGTTCACATACAGGGAATGAACATGACAAACTCTTTGCTTGACAATAATCTAAGGTCAAGGACCAACTAGAGAACTGTGACCGTGCTGTGTGGACAGGAGAAAATGTCACAATCTGCAAAGTGACATAATCCTCTTTCTCTCTCTCTCTTAGTCTGCTGCTTTGTGGTCCATAAGCGTTGCCATGAGTTTGTCACATTCTCCTGCCCTGGAGCGGATAAAGGACCCGACACCGATGTGAGTATATAAACATAACCACACACACACACACACACACATACGCTGGAAACTTAACACAATATGCAGAGTACAGCATTACTAACTGGCAATATTCCAGCGTCCACATAATCTGAAGTTTGACACGAAGGATGAATGATGTAAAGAGTGCGGTGCTAACTTTAAGAACGAGTCCAGTGATCCCTGCTTACGCTGGGTCTTTTTAGTTCTGCTTGAATGAGGAAGTAGGCTGAGAGTCTTAGACAGAGGAATGTCAATACGGTAGCTCATTAGAATATTAGGCCACACCCACACTGATTTTATTACAACAAATGTATTTACTGTACAACACGGTATTTATTGCATTCCTTTATTTGCTTATTAAAGCAAGGAATTGTAGTTGAACTGAATCAATTGGATCGAATCGAATTGTGTTTAAAAATCAGGATGAAATCATTAATGATCAGGTGTATAAAATTCTGGTTCAGTTTTATTATAATGATGTGTCAACAAAATCCGGTTCCAATTTATATTAATCATGTGTAGAACATTCATGTTCAGTTTTATAATACGTCAGGTATAGGAAATTCATATTCAGATGTACAGTATAATAATATAATATAATATAATATAATATAATATAATATAATAGATATGTAAAATTCTGGTTAAACTAATTTAAGCATAGATAATTTATTTTCAAATATCCTATAATTATTTATATACATTTCAGAATCAAATGATCTAATAATTCTTATCTAATAAAATATCTAATAATTATTTATATACATTTCAGACTCAAATACAATTACCAAGTTCAGATTCAAGTTTAGTTCAATAATCAGCTGTAAAAAAAAAGTCTGATTAAATCTTATAATAATAATAAGCTGCAGAAATTTCAGAATCAAATTTATAATAATCAGATATAAAATACTCAGGTACAAATTTATAATAGTTATAGAAAATTCAGACCCAAGTATTCAGGTGTAGAAATTTCTGCTTATGTTTCATAGTAATCAGATGAAGAAAATTTAGGTTCAGATTTAAAATAATCTGCAGTGCATAAAACATTGTCATGTAATGATTAGTAATTTAATAATTAGGTATAGAAAAATGTAATGAAATGTGTAATATTACGGTGTAGAAAATAAAAGTGTAATTTTATAACAATCACAAATCTAGGTAAATATAACTATAATCAATGATATCAGTGTATAAAATTCTAATTTACATTTATAATAATCAGGTTGCATACTAATAATACAAATTATTTTTATTTTCTATTTATTTTATTTATAACATTCCAGTTAAAACATTGTAAATATTTCCCCTAACGATTAGGTGTGTAAACCTAATAATAATAATAATAATAATAATAATAATAATTTTTACACTATTTTATTGTGTTATTATCTGGAAACAATCAATTTCAGATTTAGTTTAAAAATACCAATTAAATTTTAATTAGTTTGAAAAGTTTCATTGCAAACTATTTTAATTTTAAATCAAAAATGTTTTTTAAATTGCTATTATTCTCTATTTCATTTTATGATTTTTTTTCTTTTCTTTTATGTAACGCACTTTGAATTACCATTGTGTATGGAATGTGCTATACAAATAAACCTGCCTTGCCTTGCCTAAAAATACCCGGCTATGTGTGGACATGGCCTTAAAAGAACTGTTTCTGAATTTCAGTGATTTAAGTCTAATTTAATTAACATAGTTTGCTTACATACATGCATTTAAGGTATCTGACATACAGCGCAGACTGACTGTGCAGAGTGTGCAAAGTGGTATTCATTAGTGCGCAAATGCCACAGGTCACTAGACATACCCGAGGTTTGGAGGTGGTGCTTGGTCATTTTTTACTTTGACAGACATACAGGAGCTGACCCTGTGTGTGTGCGTGCGTGTGTGTGTGTGTGTGTGCACTGACTGAACTACATGAGAGAGTAATGCTACTGATCACATCACCACATGACTCTGTAATAGGACGTAAAGTGTATTTTTGGTTTGATGTTACTCAGGATTCTGTTGTCTCAAACTGTGTGTGATATTCAGTTTTCTCAAATAATAAACCCTTTATGAATTTTTGGTTGATTGGTTGAATGATTGTCTGCTTGAACGATTGTCTAATTGTTGAATTGTCTAACTGATGGATTAGTTGTTTGTTTGATTGATTGGTTAATTGGTTAGTTAGTTTGTTTGGTTAGGGTCACTTGATTGGTTGGAAATTGTTTGGTTGATTGGTTGCTTGCCTAATTGTTTGCTTGTTTGTTTGTTTGATTGGTTGTTGAATTAATTGATTGGTTGGTTGGTTGGTTGCTTGCCTAATTGTTTGTTTGTTTGATTGGTTGTTTAATTGATTGATTGATGGGTTAATTGGTTGATTAATTGTTTGTTGGATTCGATAGTTTGTTGATGGGTTGATTGGTTGTTAAGGCAAATGAGGTTGTTTGGTTGTTATCATTTGTTTTATTGGTTGATTAATTGATTGCTTTATTGGTTGGTTATTTTTATAAATATATTGTTGTGGAACTTGTGGCTTAAGTTGTTTTGGTTGACTGATTTGCGTGACATTTGTACGTTCAAACAGTTAATGATTAATGAACATCGTGCAGGTGAAGATGAAGCGCTGTAGTTACTGCATAAGTCAGAAAAATTGGGAAATTGGGAAAATGCGCTCCGAATGACTGACTGTGACCTGGTTATCGGTGCCAGATGGGCTGGTGTAAGTATTTCAACTGATGAGATTTTCTTGTACAAGGGTTGTACAAGGTGGCTGAAACAAACACAAAGGAAAATGACGTGAGCAGCAGTTATGCAGGTAGAAACTCCTTGTTGATGAGAGATCAGAGGAGAATGGCCGGATTACTTTGAGCAGACAGGAAGGCTTGAGTAACTCCAATGGCCACTCTTTACAATCATGCTGAAACAGAAAAGTAGCTCAAAACTTTCAAATATTGGAGTCTTAAACAATTAGTTTCCACTGCTGCCTGGTGGTCTGTTTCTCTAGATCTCGGGTTTATTTCTCTAGATCTTCCGTATGCTGTATGTTTCATATGCATGTTTCAGCTCAGAAGAAAGAACTACAGTATAAAGCAGCAGCTAACAGACTTTAAAGATTTTACTAGACAATTTATGTAACAACAAATGAAAACATAACTCTCTCTGTCTCTCTCATGAGGTAATACTTGATATAGCATCCTCCACCCCTTCTGAGCAGGAAACTCAATCCAGGCCAGAGTGTCCGTGTATGTGGTGTTTCCCAGGTCCTTAAATACTCAGGAGCGCTTCGCATCCTTGCCCGTCTCAGGTGTAACCTGAGGAAATACATTGCTGTATTTGCTGTTTTATATTTAGCATCTCCACAGTTTAACCCCTCAATCTGCTGACACACGTGTGGATGCTAAGCGTCTTTTATTACCAGATGTCACCCGCGGTACCGTGCTGTCTGAACCTCTGATTTATAAGCCCTTGGGTTTGGTCTTTTGTGCCTGAATTAGAGGTCCACTGGTTCGACCCAGTCATTAATCATTTTATATTAGCCCTTTTAGTCACCGTTCGCTGAGCTCAGTGCTTCTCGTACCGTTCCCAAGATGTTTTCCAATAGTGATGAAGCACTGCTCAGTCGCACGAGTCTTCATCATGTAGTGACAGCTGCTTGAGCTTGTAAAATGATGGAACTGTCAGTAAAATTGACACGAATGAACATCAATCTCCGTGGACTTTTATTGCCTGGATGGAATTCTTTATTAAATGCATGATATGTTAATTATGGATATGTATTACATTTAATGCGATTTCTAAATTAACTGGATTTAGTTGCTGCTCATCACATCCTGCATACGATGTGAGGACTAGGACACGTGCTGTTGCTGGAAAATCATCAACGACCAGGTGCTGTGAAACCTTAAAGTTTCTTATAACACGATGTCTTGAAGGATTTCATACCAGAGCAATAACACACTTGGAGGAAAGCGCTATCTATGTATCCACCCACATCATAGACAGACATGATTGGCCAGTTCTTCGATGATTGACTGGTGTGAAAGTGCGACGTAGCTCCTTTTTGGCTCGTATTCACGGATGTCTTTGATCACGGATCTCCGGGAGACATCCCCATGTTCATAACTTCCGTAGGATAGGACGAATGTTTTTTTTCTTCTGTTGCACCACTTGAGGGACACTTTGTCTTGCAGGAACAGTACCGTATCACCGCTGATTGTGACACAGCTTTGAAAATGGAAACTCCTTCCAAAAATGTACTTGTGAACCAGAGCATTAACATAAACCTGTGGTCTGCCATTGAGCTATACCGTCGTCAGAGCTGCTGCAATAAGAATATTAATCACTGTGTGGTATAAGACAGTTGCACATAACGCTGCATACAGTAGTCTCAGCCGTAACTGTCATAATATCTGTGGGAAATAAAAGAGTTCCATTACAATGCATTTTTATATAGCCGTTTAAATTTATCCGGAAAGCACATGCACAGCGTGAGAAATGCTGCCTACCTAGGCAACCTCCTCCCACAAGGGTGATCATATTTTGGAATATGGAGTGTGTTTGGTGAGCGGGTTGCGGCACCTACCTACTTTAGCAGAACGCTAAAAGGAACACGCACAGCATTTTTTTAAGCAAGGAAATCGTTTAAGCATGGCTGTGCATATTTTTTATTGCCACGACAGCACTCGAAGCAGCTTCATTCAGTGAACTGTTTAAGAAAATGACACTTATTATTCTATGTGTTACCAATGAGGGGATTTTGCATGAAGTTCTGTAAATGAAGGATAGCTAGCTGTTGATTATAACGACGAAATGTGAAATAGATGGCCAAGTATGTTTGTTATCTTTGAGTGCATATAATTGAACATATTTAATCTGCACAATGCCAATATTTGTACTGACTGATGTATATACATTACTATTTGCACTTCTGGTTGATGGTAAACTGCGTGCAGTGTCGTTGCTGAGACCCTGCACTGTGTAATAAAGTTTGCATCGCTACTAGGGTGAATCAAAAAATTATTCACGGTCTGGCCGTAAAAATCTATTTTCATGAACATTTAGAAAAGACAAATACATCATTTTTTGTCATTATCTCACACACTTTGTCCAACAGCTTTCATATTCCCTCATTACAAATGTCCAATCTTTTATGTATTTGCACATAATCAGCAACTCTGACGAAGTCATAAAAACACACTGAACTCGATCCAACAATGGTAAAGTATCTTGCTCTCTGTAGTCCTTGGATGTAATGGGCTTCCCTGTGCTGCAAAGCAGGAATAGAATTTCATCGGCGATGTTAAAGATAGCCAATCGATAATCTCTCGTATAAATCAAGCTCCGTTTGCAATGCAGAAGCAACTGAGTTTGTGTTGGAAGCTTCATGACGGTGCAGTCTCGTAGCCTGATATAGAACCTAAAAGAATACAAGTCGAGACTATAGCTAGGGGTTTTAAAGGTTTTAAAGCTGCTGTAACTGCGGAAAGATCTGTTAAGGTGCACTGGCTGCTTGTGATACCTTGGCGATCATAGAGTACATGAAAATATTTACATATTACAGTGGAAGATCATTGCTTGGAGAGATGATTCCTTTGTTTTGTGAGCTCATTGGAATAATTTGGGGAAGAAATATACTGTATGATATGGAGAAGCTGATGATCAAGTTGCATTAATCAGCATGTACTGTATGGAAATCACATTGATAAAGCAAAGATCTCGTAAGAAAACCTGCATTTGTAAGCATGATGTATTCAACAACAATAAAATGATATCCTCTCAGAGCGCTAAACAAAGGTAGCTGCAGTTTTTGTTGCTTTGTTCTGATTAACAAAAGCAGACCTTTCTTAGTTATTTGGTAATTAATTATATACATGTCTTTTGAATTTTGTGTGTTTTTTTTGGTTAAATATGCACAACATGCAGTATTGTTATTGAAAAATTACTTATTCATTACTGTTAACAGTACAGCTGTGGTTTTTAAGTGATTATGCAATTTGGTCGATATTTCCGGTTTTCGATTCCGAATCGAGTCACACTTTTCAAATGATGTAGGTAAACTTCTAAAGGTTCAGTTGAGTAAAATTTATGAAGTTCTCAAAACCATAACCAAGCTTTTGCAGATAATACAATCCACTTTCGTCATCTGCAAAGACTCGCTTTTTTGTGAGAGCATCGCTTCGTCTTCGTTTCGGGTTTACGGCAAGATTGTGGCTTCATATGAAACGCGGCATCTCAGCACAAGTTAGACAGCCTTTCATTTTTTATTAGACACTGTTATACGTGAAATAAACAAAGTGTGTTAAAATAAAGAAGAAACATAAGTGCATAAAAATCTAATTGGAGCTCTGTCTCCGATTCACAGCTGTAGTCAATGCTGAAGATTTTATATATAGTATATCTTATGCTACAACAATACGCCATTAATTACAATTTTTTTTATTATTTTTTTTATAGTTTATGGTCACATTTAATGTTGTTTAACGTCCATGAGAAAATGCCTGTTTTTGATTGATACTGTAACTTAGTTAAAAAATAACCACATTTCAGTATTTTTCAGTGGTGGCTCAATCGGTTAAGGCTGTGGATTAACAACCAGAGAACGAAGTATGAACGTTTAGAACATCTCGACTAATTAACATCTGTACTAATTATCTCAAATATAAAGGGACAAATAATGATTTCTCTACTCATTTCTTTTTTTTTATTTATTACAATTAAAAGTACAATTACAATTTGATCTAATTGTACTGTAGTAACGTTGAATATTGTGAAATATCCACAATGCAAGTTAGTTCCTGGAAACTGGATATTTCGTGCAAAAGTATTAAATACATCTCCTTCCAGGTGCAATTCTTGGATCAGATCTTTAGGGGGCACAGGCCTTAACGAGGATGTAACAATACCTCGCTATCAGTAATGATCATTATTTATTATTAATATAAAATAATTATTTGAATATATAATATATATTTTTAAGACAACTGGAAAAGAATCTGCTGCCTGCAAAAGTATTCAACCCTCTTAGTGTTTGCGTATAATAATAATAATAATAATAATAATGGTTCAGAGTAATCAGTTGGAGATTTTAATATCATAAAGCACTATCTAAAGAACTTAATGTTAATGGCACTGTGAAAGTAGACTAACATTAAATCTACGACCTACATCAGCTATCACTTGCCCACGTTTTAATTTATCAATGCTTTTATTTATTTATTTTTATTTTTATTTTTTGGATTTTTCCCCGATTTTCTCCCTAATTTAGTCGTGTCCAATTCCTCCCCGCCACTAGGGGGCTCCCACATTAAGGCTACTACTACCACTCAGCCGGGAGGGCCGAAGACTATCACGTGTTTCCTCCGAACCACGTGACGCCAGCCGACCGCATCTTTTCGAACTGCTCGCTCGCGCACCGTTGGGGGCGGCGTAACACACTCGGAGGACAGCGCTATCCGCTCCCTCCGTTGCGCGAGCTCACAGACGCCCCTGACTGGCTGTAGAGCCGTGATTAATGTGGGAGCACTATGTACCTCTCATCCCTCCCCTCTGAGAGAGCTCGGCCAATCAGCTCTCTCTAGACCTCCGGCTGCGAGAGGTTACAGCATCACCCGGGATTCGAACTAGCGATCTCCGGATGATAGGGCGAGCGCTTTAACCACTGCGCCACTCGGAGGCCCATCAATGCTTTTATTCCGTATGCAACAAATTCAAACTTTCATGCAGTAAATAAATGTATCTGTCATACATGGGCCACCTGAACCAGAGTGGTAGACAAAACTCTCGATCAGCTGTAACCTGTAACAGTCAATAACCAGTACTGTACTTCCTTTCAGTCATAATTCCTACTGCCACCTACTTTCTACTTTATCGGAGTGTGACGTCACGCCATGAATAATACTGTGCATTAAAAAAATTAGCTAAACCTGCAATAATGGGTCACGTCTCTAAGTAAATTGAACTGTAAGGGGAGAGATGATGCATTATTAATTTTGTTCTATTCACAGTCTGGCTGGGATTAAATTTAATGATGCTAAAAAAAAAAAAGGGTCTAAAATCACCTATGCCTCCTACCCCAAAAAATCTCACCACATTTATAAAAATCTCTAGCTGTGGATCTGTCGAAACAATAATGTATTAGAACAAGATCATAAATATAGACATGCAGGTGGCAGCTCGAGCTGAGAATTGAACAGAGACCCTGGGACTGTAGAAAGCACCAACACTGCTGCGTTTCCTATCAGTCAAGTGCTAATGGTAATAAACACACGGTGTACTAATATACAAAATAACAGCGCCGGCTCCTCAGGGGTCTCGGTTTATCCCTGAGTTTGTAATCATTTTCTAATAAAGCCTGATTATGACCATTTATTATAAAAGCGCAGAGAGAACAGTGTACGTGTGTGGAGTGTATATGGCTGTTCATCAGCATGTTATTGCTGTGGGATTTTCTGCTGGTGTTTACTTTACACTGTACATTAAGTAAACAAGCTAGTAAAAGTAAAGACTCGACACACACCGTCTCGTGACTGAATGTGACAGTTAACCATCTATGTAAATAGAAATGTTTGCCTTTAGAGTAAGGTCCTCCTGAAACATCAGGATGCTGGTCATGTGCTCTAATCAAATAGGTTCCTCTGTTGCAATTAACTCGGTCAAATTGAATCGGGTGTGTTTAATGACACCGTCTGTGCTTACATTATTGACAGTCAGGAAGCCGTAAAAGCTAGAGATTCGCTACAGAGGGCAAGATACAGACACCCCGAACCCCAGTGCATTTACAAGTTTTAACTCCTTTAAATAACTGGAGCTATTTAGAGCGATGATATTTACTCAGCAACTGAAGACTAATAGTTATAGCATGATTTATATGGACAAAGTGCATGAGCTTAAGTTTCTGTCCTCGCTATTCAGATGTTAATAATTTATACCTCTGAGTTTTTTATAAACATTCTCTCAAAACTACACATGAAAATAGACATGCTTTGGGCTTAAAGTATTTGCAATTAAATATTATATTTATATTGATTGAATTACATTTTATCTTTTAATTATGGAGGTTGTAAAAGGTGTTTTACAATGTTACCAATGTTATTGTAAATAACTTGTCTTCTACATACAACAAACACATATGAACCTCAACACAATCTTTGAATTTATTTGATATTTCTATTCATTTCCCATTTCAGAGATCCAACCCACCAACCGTGCCCTCCATCTACCCGTACAGTATGTGAAGAGTAAGACGAAGTAAAACAATTAGGGAACTAAGAGCACATAATCCCTGTAAAACTGAGCAATTTACTGTAGGTATTTTCTGATGTATTAATTTATTACATTTATTATGACATATCCTTTTTAGCATAACCTAGGGAATATGTTGAACTGAAATATTATTAACTCTTAACTAACTATGTGAGAGGGAACTGTCTGCTACTAGTTAATCGATACCGGATGGTATTGTTTTCCCTGACAGATTTTTAAAAGCATAGCCACCCAAGTAAAAAAAAAAAGCATATTACATTATTAAATCCTCCTGTAGCATGCCAACGCATACTTAAGTGTACTTGCTCTAGACTAATAACTAATATACTTGAAGTTTGCTATTTTGGAACAACTTGGCAACAACTAAGTGCATTTAAGTTGTAATTAAATTGTACAAAAGCACAATTTTAAGTGTATTAAGTATAGTTTTGTGTGCTAAAAACCTGCTGTGTTGATTCTAGCTGTTACACAGAAAGAGCGCTATGGAGCATTATGCCAAAGTACATAAGATTGAGCAATAACACATTAGACAATACATTTGATAGTTTAAACTATGTACTTAATTACAAACTATCTAATATAAACCATATGACGATAAAAATAAAATAATAATGATACGAACTAACTTATGCAATGATGCAGCTTCCAGCCGTGAATTCAAACTAGAAGAGTAAGAACTGGGGAGCCAATCAGAAAACAGACAGTCCGCAGTTGGCCGGAATGGTTGCAGAGCTCTAACGCTGCAGTGCGCGTGTACAGCAGCGTTATGATAGTGAGCGCGCAGAAAAAGACAGAGTTCAAACACACTAGGGCTGCAACAACTAATCGATAAAATCGATAATGAAATTCGTTGTCAACGAATGCCGTTATCGATTAGCTGGACTGCTCACATTACTGAGGAGCGCGACCACAAGATGCACAAATATACACACAGATACACAGCTGCTCGCGCAATGGAGGTTACAGAAGCGTCTGCAGGAAAAAGCGCGCGCCGATTGCGTTATATCCCTGCCATAATTCTGAGCGCGCGATTTGACATTTTGAGAGCAGACAAAGCACTCTATGCGCGTGCAATGTCTTCCCTGCTCGCGCAATATGTTCTCCGCGCACGCGCGACTTCTCGATTCTGTGCGCGCTCGACTCTGCCTGTACGCTCGCTCAACTTTGTCCAGTGTTACAAACTGCCTCAAAACCAGCCAATCACAGACTTCTACACACGACTTCTGATTGGCTGTTCTTTCTCGATCAGCTGGCAATATCTGCAATTATTGTTAAAATGCTGTATTTTGCGTACTTAAATGCTTTATTTAAATGCTTTAAATGATTATTTATTTATTTATTAGAAAGAGACAAGTCAGCATAAGTGAGTTCACTCAAAAGAAATCCCCCATGCACTCCACAACAAGCAACAGATGCCATCCAATATAATAAGAGTACAACAATTGTGTTTTTATTTATTTATTTATTTATATTTTGGATATTTAGAGGAGTTTTACTGTTCAAAAACAAACTTTGTCTTTAATTTAAGGTTTAAAATGTCAAATTAAAGATCATTAACCTCTATACGTGACTTTTGCATTTTTTAAAGTTTAGTTTTATACATAACTAATACCCTGATTTATGGTTTTATATAGTTATAAGCAAAACATCAAATTAAAGAAGCGTTTAGTTTTTATCCGATTAATCGAAAAAATAATCGGGCAACTAACCGATTATCAAAATAATTGTTATTTGCAGCCCTAAAACACACATAAATTATCTTGAGCGTGCAAAAACGAGTTTGAGAGAGAGAGTAGTGCACTAAGTAAAAGCATGAATAAGTACATATGAATAAGTACATTCAAATTTAACTGAAAATATACTGAGACTACCGTATATTAATATTTGTATTCTAATGTACTGTATACTTTCTGAACATTGTTGCAACTATTATTTTGAGCATATTTTTTTAAATATACAAATAACTAACTAACTAAATAAAAAAGTTTAAATAAGTGTGCTTTGGAAAATAGACCAACCTTTCACTTTAGGTACAGTATATTTTCCTTTAATATATTTTTGGAAAGTGTACTATAATACAATTATTTTGAAGTATGTTTAAAATTTAATTCCAAAATTTGGTAAAAGCATGATGTTAGTATTAGTATTATATGTTAACTAATGGTACCTTTTTTGTTAGTATATTTGCAATGTACTATCGAAGATATTAATATATATGTAATACACTAAAGTGTATTTTTTTTTTCCACTGGGCAAATATACGTCAATATAATTAGGCCGCCGCCCAGTTATACTCTGCGTGTGGGAAACACTGGATAATATGACAGACTTATTGTGATAAAATGATTCATTTGTTGACCCTGATTGGAAATGCTCCTGAAGTGGATTCCAGGAAGGAGCTCCAGTTTAGGGTGAGAAATATTTTAAGCCCCAGTATACACTGACTTATGAATAAGAAGATTTAATAGTAGCCTTGCACTCTCGATACATCACTCTAGTCAACTATAATAAGTGCTAAATTTAGCACTTGTTTTATTTAAGTTGCATATAATAATTATTTTTATGTATTATACTAACAAATAATTGAGTGCTGATTCAAGTTTTACTGTTCATCAGTGAACTTTTCCAGCCTGCCACTAAAGTCAGATGGGAAACATTCGTAGCCTGGAACCTGATCAGAAGGTGGGACATTAGCGCTAGTTCTCCTTGGGCGACTTCTAGTTTTTTCGTGCCAAGCATTTACTCAAGGGGCTCTAAAAATGACAGACCGGATTATGAATCATGATTGTTATTTGGCGTGAAGGCTGTGTATTGCAACCAAGACATTATGTGCAGCAGTGCGATGAGGCAGAGTTTTCATGTCTAATCAGAATTATGGCTGTATAATAAAATAATGACAGGCATTAAATGAGACTCGGCATCTTTGCTTTTGTCATGTCTGTCTGGGAAACCGAAACCTCTGTTGCGGCTTTATTTGTGTGAGAAATTCCTATTATTTACCAGCAGTTAACAAATATCAATGAATATTTGTCATTTCACATTATTCTTTCACAGTATAAATAAGGAAATGAAACGAGTATAGTTATGAGGGGTGTTCAAGTTAAACTGCGA
This sequence comes from Clarias fuscus, assembly GCA_030347435.1. NCBI lineage: Eukaryota > Metazoa > Chordata > Actinopteri > Siluriformes > Clariidae > Clarias > Clarias fuscus. The sequence continues at coordinate 34,447,192 of CM059206.1, forward strand.
CTTTTGTTTGTACAGAATGACAGAACATATAATCCAGTGCTGCACTAATGCACTTATCCCTGTGTTTCAAGTTTTCTCAGTCATGGTCAGTCTGGCAACTTAAGATCTGAAACACTAGCCTCCCAGGAACTCCTTTAATGGCCAAATCTTGTGGAAATGGCTTGGAGTGAGGACTGTATGTGAGATGTGGCAATAACTCCCAGATGACTTCCTGTAATGTGTGAGTGTTGTTTATAAATGAGAGTATGTACTGTTTTGTAAGTCCTGGATTGATCTGAATGCCTCTCGTGTCTACTGAAGTATATACTGGCCACATTGTATTGACTCAACGTTAAATCCTTACTATTCCAGTTATTTTGGCTGATTTAAGTTTTTAATCAGAGCAGCAGTCAGGTTTAAGAGAGACAACATTATTACTGAATAATAATCATTATCTTTGACATTTGTGGCTGTAGATTTGTGTAAAATAACCTTTTTTAGCTGCAGTTAAGCGAGAAAGGTTCAGCATTTTTAGAGACAATGCAGCAAATGTTATAGAATCCAAAAGGAATTTTAAAAACATTTCCATCAGACACACAAAAGTTGCTTCATGCAAAAATATTTTCACACAGAAATTATTGTGTTTGCACACGATAGCATTAATCGCCTCAAGGTTAAAATTAGTGAGCATATAAGCAAAAGAAATATGGTCCATTTTTCCAGCAGTATGTCCAACTCATTAAGCATAGTAAGAAATAAGCTTGTTAAAGAGAATATAATTATTAAATTAAAAAATAAATTTCAAATTTTACTTATATGCTACTCCTAGCGACGTTTCGCTGACATAAACCCCTGTACAACCAGTTCGCCTGCTGATCCAGAAAACAAATTGAGTGCCGTTAGGAGCAGCATTTTCGTACCCGAGCACATTCTCTTATTATTTCCCTGCTAGCAGCCTCATTATCTGTTTTACCCTGCAAATAGTTCACGCGTTCTCATCCTGTTCCTGTTCCTGTTGAGAAGCTGCACTGCGCGGTGCAGACGGGAGAAGCTCAGTGATCAGTAATGTCTTTTTGAAAATCATACAGAAGACAATAACAGGCAGTAATACTCACTATAATACTGCAGCGATGGAACTAAAGTGATTAAGCAGCACTTTAAACAAATGAAAAATTATACAAACTGATTAAATGATTAGCATAAAAACAGGATGGTATTACTTTACTGCCGTTCCATTTGTCTCAAAAGAACGCCTGGAAAAAAGTGATTCTTAGATATCAATCCTCTGCTTAGAGGAAAACATTTTTGGTCTAGAATAATTAGGTGACAAAAAGAAAAGGCTAATGCCTGCAATATGTATATTAAAAGCTGGTTAAGATATCTAAAGATGGACAAGCTCAGACCCTGTTTTGAAAGCAATTTCTTTGTTTAGGTGGCATGGTGGCTTGTTGGTGTTACCGGGCAACTTCAGGGTTAGGGGTTCGAATCTCACCCCTGGTCTAGTTCTAAAAAAATCAAACAGAATATTCTGCTATTCTGCTGTTGTACGTTGCTTATAGAACATCTGGCTGTAAATGATTTGCAACATATGCGGTCTCTGAAATATATATTATTCACAAACTAGCATTATATTCATTTCAGTGCACTGAAATGACGCTCCGCCTCTCCAAGGTATAGCGGAATCTGTAAGTGTTTAACAGTCCAATCATCTGAAACGAATGCATCGCAGAATTAACACAATCCTACACTGGATAAGTACACGGATAGATTTTGGATACTTTTGAGTTTAAAAAAGACAAAAAGAAGTGGGAGTTGTCTTCTGCTGTGCCTGCTCTTAACAGAAACCCTCGAGCAAGCGGCAGTGCTGCTGCCAGACCATTCAGAAAAGGCTAAAGTGAATTACCGGGTCAAATGCAAATCATTTCAAATCATTCGTGCCTGTACACCATTGTTGAACACCTACACCTTTATTCAGAGTTACACTTGCTGGAGGCAAAGTTCAGAATTTGACTTTATTCTATAAAAGTTAACAGTGCTCAAGCTGCATCAAGATCGGTTTTATAATCGCATCATGGCGCAATGATTCCGAATCTCACAGAATTGTAGCCTGCGTCTAGAATCACATCTGTAGTATAAAGGAGTTTGGAGTTATTGGGGTACAAATGATGCAGCTTGGCTTACAGTGCAGTTAAGTCCTCCATGATTTAAAAAAGTTTAAAGTGCATTTAATGCTGTACACGCATGCTCAGAGCACTCACGTTAGTTCACAGATGAGCAAAATCAACAAAGAGTCGAATGTTATAGTTCACGCTGGCAACTCAGTACACTGTAAAGTGTTTATCCTTGTAATCGTGTAGCTGACTCTGAGCTATGGCTCGCTGTCGCCACCCAGCATCAAGAGCGAGTATCATAGTACATACAGCTAGCTAAGGAAAAGATAAAAAAAAAAAATCCTAATTCAAAGTACAGGTTCTACTCGAATGCGCATCACTTTCACACCATCATAAAGTTGAAAATTTCAAAGTCGAACCAGTCTGAAAAGAAAAACTCAAATCTTCTCTGAAGAAGTTGTGAAAAAGCCGCTACCACTCGTTTAAGCAAGGATGGAGTATCGGGACCAATCGCAGTGATGCCACACTCACTCGAAATGCAGCGACTTCACGGGTAACAAGTCCCCATGTTCTGTCTTCTTCCAGGCTCATGTCCTTGTCCAGCACTAGTTGTAAAAGCAGCTCAATAACAGAATCTGTTTAGGTGATGCAACCTTTGGAAAGAGAAAGAAAGAACACAGTGGAGACGGAAGAGACTAAAGGTGCTAGGGAGGGGGGGACTTTCTGCAACTTTCAACATAACTATTATCAGATAAATCAATAATAAATATATTTTTTAAAAATCTGCAAATTTCGATGGTCCTTTAAAAACGAATTTCATTTACTGTTATTAGAAAATATTTAAACCGATTGTCCGATATTACACAACCCTAGGGTTAATTATTTTTCTATAACAGCGAGCCTTGTTGTGATTTACTCGCTAATTAATACACAGTTATAGTGCGATGATATTAAGGTTTATTGCTCATGACAAATATAATAACAGGGCTGATTTGCTTCTTGTGAGTGTGTCTATGTTTGTGTGAATTAGCTGACTCCATTGTGCAACAATTATCTGTGTATCAGGGTTACACATAGCAGGAGCATGACTCTACATTATGTGCATTTTTCTCCATCTCTCTCTCTCTCTCTCTCTCTCTCCCCCCCTTAACCATGTTTCCTAATTGAAGGTCTCTATGCCTTGTTGATTCTATTATCGGTCCATTAGCTTTCTCTGTGAGCTGCGTGACGGATCTGGAAGATGTTGGCGATGTCGGTACTGACTCCAGTATAAATAAATAAATAAATAAATAAATAAATAATTCTTACAGCTTAGCTAATGTCTAATGCCTCACCTTCCATGTTAGTGGAGTGACTGTACTGAACAGTATGAAAACGTTGACCGTTTTCATACTGTTCATGTTAGTGTAGACAGTTTAATTGTAGAATAAAGCTGATTAATGTATAGTTCTCCTCAAGCTTGGTAGGTTTCTTCCCAGTGCTCCTGTTTTCTCCAACAGTCCCAAGATATACAGATTAGGCTATTAGGGCTGCGATGGATAGGCACCCTGTCCAGGGTATACCCAGTCTTGTGCCCAAAGTCTCCTGGGATAGACTACAGGCCCCCCGCTACCCTGTACCCTGGATATGCATTAAAGATGGAAAATAAAATAGTATAACATACAGAGTCAGCCAAAACAATGTATACACACTTCGGGAAAAGAAAAATAGTATGATGTATATTATAATTATATAATCTTCTTCTATAATAAAACTGTAAAATTGGCGAAGATATTTGCGAAAAAATAATTTTGGGGATGTAAGATGAGTAAATTTGTAAGATGAGATTTTTTAATATGCGCTTATGAGTGTGTAATTAAATTCCACATGACCAACGTCATGGGCACATCTAGTACTAATATATATATATATAAAACGTATAGAAATAAATTTTGTTATTCAAATATATTTTCAAGTTTTTCTTTTCTTAGAGTGGGTATACATTTTTTGGGCTGACTTTGTGTGTATGTATATAATTTGTACATTTTTCATATCAATCCTAAATGCATCTCCAGACTAATGGGTTTATCCATCCCCAACAGTTTGATATTCACCACGTGCCTTTACACATGCTGCATTTCTCAAGAGCCTTTGTCATTAATGTCCTAACCAGACTGTAATGAGCCGTGCGTGTCCACTCGTTTGCCACTCGGGCAGATAGAATTGTGTTAAAGTAAACCTGAGCTCCTCTGGAGAACTCATGTGACATGCAGCTCTTTCGTAGTGGAAATGGATGGATTAAAGCCCAGACCGCCACAGAATCCAAATGACTGAACCCACCATTTCAGCCACAGGTTTCAGCAGCTTTTAGTGCTAACTTATATTCCTTGTTTTCTTTTTCTTTTTAAACTGATTTAGAAATGCCTTTATGATGCCTTTATTTCACCTTCGAGTGCTAACTTAATAATCTAGTCACACAGCATCATTTCATTGTCTCAAATGCACAGGAAGCGCTTACCAACTCCACTGATTATTAGCCAAAGCACATAACCATGTTAGCATTATTTTTTAAAAACTCCATTTGTTGTCTTAGTTACAAAGGCAGCATTAGCCAGCCTTTCTACTGTAGGTGTAGAAGCTAAAGCACACCACCTTCAGTGACAATAATACTTAGCAAACTTAGCAACATTAGCAGGCAGTTTAAAGCTAACTTTCATTGACTGTCTTAGCCTATGAACATAGTCAGTGTTGGCTAACTTCAGTAAACATTACTGTGTGCTGGGATTAACTGGGAATATACTGAGTGTTGGGATTAACAAAATTAGCATGCTAATGTTCAGCTAGTCTGCATTCATTCTCTAAGTCCCATAGGCTCCAGTGACTGCACTGTTAGCTGTATTAGCATTATTTGTAAGCTAACCTCGTATTCGCAATGGTTTGTGTATTATTTTTCACACAGTTAGTATTTTTAAAGCTACGTTCCTCACCTTAAGCACATGTTACCTAGCTGTGGTGTTTACTAGCCAAAGCACACACAATTGTATTAGCATTCATTATTTTAAAGTTATCTTTAAAAATATGAGCTATCCTTTACATGGCAATATCAGCACAAATGTTTATGCTAACATTTGTTATTTACTTTAGTCACGTAAGCTGTGTTATCTAATTTAGTAATTAATAGCTAACATAAATGTATTGGCTTAAACACATATCCAAGGTTTTCAAGGTTTTTTTTTTTTTTTTTTTTTTAGTCATTAGCAATGTTAACCTCAATTCATTCATTGTTCTGATAACGTAAACAGTGTTAGCTTCTGGAGGTTATTAGCCAAGATTTTTGATATTGGCATTATGTGACACTTTAAAACTGATAGATGCCGATCCCATTTGTGTATCTCAAATTAGGTGGGAATAAAATCATAACCAAAAAACAGCGCACAAATTGCATGAATATGCATTTTCAACAAAAACACTTAAGCATTATGTGTCCTTTCATATATAATCTATAGATTTGATATTATTGTGCATATTCATCATGGCATAAAGGTCTATTTGTGTGTGCATATTACTACAGTGTTTGTCACAAGCATGCGGCATTGTGTGCTAACATTGCACAAACATGCATTTCCAACCAAAACACTAAAATGCATTGTTCTTTGGATACGAGGTGTGCATGTCATCAAGTTCTAGGTTTGTATGCGCATACTACAGTGTTTAATGTAATGAACACCAAACGTTTGTGGTGTTTTAAAATATTTTGTGCAACTTTTTTAAACATTCACAAATGGAACAAATGTAAAAAATGACAAAACTGTCTCTTTATTCATATTTTTTTCAGCTCACTCCATAATGTCTCTGTTTTCTCACATGCTTCTCATACTATATGCTATCTTGTGCTTATAATAGCACAAATGTATTTTTTCATCAGCTATAAAAGCATGGATTCATTCTGAATAAAGATTTTATATTATATCCGTTGTGACCCTTTGATCTCTTTAAATACGTGTCTCTGAAGACCACACTGACCGCAGAGCTCCAGGGAGAGACGGCAGAGTCACCAGTGCCTTCATGTTGCAGTGTGACTCAGTCTGACCTTTTTGTCTCATCATGCTATGAACTCACTCAGCGTCTTGCTGTTTGTCCCCCATTTCCTGTTTCTGGCATTTTGGGCGCTGCTTTTAATTAACAGCACTGAAGTTAAACAGCATAGGCTCGAATGTACTTCATCATTATCACTTCAAAAGGAGCGAGATAACAACTGTGTTGCATAGTGTAAATAGTTGTCTAATGCACAATGTTGCACAATATAATATTGTCACAAGTATTATATAGTACTGTACATTAGCTATAGCTCACAATCGAGTAACTATTACAATGTGAAAATAACTAATAAATTTTCCCAATGATGTTTCCACATTTGATCATAAGATCATATGGTAGCATTATAAGAACTATTTCATTTTATAAGTAAACTAAGGAATGGTAACAGGGCACACTTAGATTCTTGCGTTTTGACCCAGAGATGCCTCTTGTTTTTTTGATAACTCATGAAATGCCTTCCTGAGGCTTATTCATTCCTGTTACTCTCACTTTTTCTTGAAATGGTTTTCATTACTTGGAGGATTGCTGCTTTATCTTCATCTTCCCCAGAGATTGGCCCTTTCTGCTTGGAGGACTTTCATATCAACCAAAGGATCTTCAGCCGATGGAAGTTTATTTGGAATTTATTTATTTTTTTATTTCGTTTTTCACTCTTCGAGAGTGAGCATACTATTACTACTATTAAAAAGATTAATACTACTAATTACGACTTCTAGTATCAATCCTATTATCAGTTGTTTTACTATACTGCTGAAGCTGATGGTGGTGGTGCTGCTGCTACTAATGATAGTACTAATTATTTCTACTAGTATTATTACTACTTCTTTTACTATACTTCTCCTGCTACTACCAGTACTTGTAGTAAATCTACTACTACTACTGTTTTTATTATGCTGTTACTACTACTATACTATGATTATACTGCTACTGCAACTGCTACATTAACTATGCTGCTGCTACTTTTACTACTACTACAAATAATAATAATAATAATAATAATAATAATTTACCTGACTAAGCAACTTGCATACCTTCATGGGTGAGGGTTTGAGTCCCGCCTCACATGCGTGCATGCAGTTTGCATGTTCTCCCTGTGCTTGGGGTGTTTGTTCCAGGTGCTCCAGTTTCCTTCCACAGTCTCCAAAGATTGTGTAGTCTTGCATTTCAAAATTGCCCATATTGTGTGATTGAGTGTGTGAGTGTGTGCACTTGTGAGCCCTGCGATAGACTGGCACCCTATCCGGGGTGTACCCCACCTAGTGCCCCAAGTCCATAAGATAGGCTGCAGACCTCCCACAACCCTGTACCGAACTAAGCAGTACAGGGAATGAGTGAGTGATTGAATACAATTTATGAAGCAGCATGAACACCAGGAAAAATGTAAAAGTCAACAAAAACAGAAAACATTGTGTGGAGTTTATAAAAGAAAAACAAGGACAGCAAAACCCAGAGATCATAAACAATAAATTATAAGACAAAGACTTTGATTCTAGATAAGACACGCAAGACTTTGCTTTTAATTTGAGTCTTCTTTCCCAAAATGCTTACATTTATAGCCTTTGTAGCTGTCTAAAGCCAAGGTTCATAATAGCAAGACTTGGATTTGCGGTTTTCTTTCCTCTATTAAAAGGATCTTGAATTCATATTGTTTATATCTTGCTATGATTATAGGATTACACAGGCTGCCAAGGTTCATATAACAAACCCTTTTGCAGCATATTCAGCTTAGCTAAATCAATAACGTGTATGATCCACATCTCACAACGACCGTCATTTTTATGAGACTGTTCTTCATTGCAGTAGCAAAAAGAGACAAAATACAGAAGAAAAGAAGGCTCACATCACTCGTAGCTCTGTCTGTTTGGAGGTCAGATATGGCTTTATGACCAAAATATTTTTGCAGGCAATGCACTAGAAGCTAAGCCTCCACCTCCCTCTGTAACTGGATACTACACATCCTGACTGAGAGATCAGGACCAGGAGAAGTATCTCCAGCAGTATGGGTGACTGATTTGTGAAGTTTGGGGGTTCAAGGTCCCGCACTGCCAAGCTGCCGCTGTTGAGCCCTCAAGCAACTCAGAACTCATGGGTATATTTAATAGCGAAAGTAAGAGCATTCCACTAATGGAATGCAAAGAGAACTTAAGGTATTGGGATTAAACAGCTGTGTAGCCTTACGGGAATCTAAGATAATTAGTCCTTAATCCCATCTGCTCTCTGCGGTCTGACCCCAGCTTCCTAACTGGAATATGCAACAACAACAAAAAAATGATTGTGCTGTAATGCTGTAAAGTACATAAGACAAATAATTGAATCTTCATCTTAATAACCTTATAACCAGATAGCTCCTTGGAGAAAACCAAAGAGCAATCTGCTCTCAGACATTAGCTATCTGCCGTTAGACATCTCAGGCAGTAGCTCAGTGGCAGTTAAGGCGTTGGATTCCTGAACGGAAAGTCCCAGGTTCAAACCCCAGCACCACCAAGTTGCCACTTTGAGCAGCGCACTTAATGCTCAACTGCTCAGATGTATAATAACAAGAAAAAAAAGAAAAAAAAAGTCAGTCACTCAGTCGAAGAGTGTCTGCCTAGTGCTATAAATGTAAGGAGCTGTTTGTTGACTGTAGGAGATGATGGAATCACAGCTCTGTGGGGAACATCAAGAGCTCCACATGGCAGAGAGCCTCAATAGGTCCCTATACACCAACTCCAAAGCCTAGGAGCCCTTATTTTCTTTAAAGGCTGAGAAAAGTCCTCCTTCGCCCTCCTATTCTCATTCATCCTTTTCACCTCCTATTTATCGTCGACCTCCTATTCTTACTGCATTCTGCGGAAGGGCTCTATGACCTGAGTGCGTCTCATATTTCAAGACTCTCAGCGGAAGGGCCTCCGAATGGCGCAGTGGTTAAAGCGCTCAACCTATCATCCGGAGATCGCTAGTTCGAATCCCGGGTGGTGCTGTAACCTCTCGCAGCCGGAGGTCTAGAGAAAGCTGATTGGCCGAGCTCTCTCAGAGGGGAGGGATGAGAGGTACTTAGTGCTCCCACATTAATCACGGCTCTACAGCCAATCAGGGGCGTCTGTGAGCTCGCGCAACGGAGGGAGCGGATAGCGCTGTGTGTGCGAGCGAGCAGTTCGAAAAGATGCGGTCGGAGGAAACACGTGATAGTCTTCGGCCCTACTGAGTTGTAGTAGTAGCCTTAAATGTGTAGTAGTAGCCTTAATGTGGGAGCCCCCTAGTGACGGGGAGGAATTGGATATGACTAAATTAGGGAGAAAATCGGGGAAAAATCCAAAAAAAAAAAGACTCTCAGCGGACCGCATCAGAGTCTTTATCCCCTCCATCACAGACATGTACAATTACACGGCATCAGCAAAGCCACTAGCATTGTGGATGACCACTTAATCCCTTTCTAACTCTTCAACCTCCCGCCATCTGGAAAAAGATGCTTAAAGCCATCAGGCACACCAGATTCTTCCACCAAGCGTTTCCACCAAGTTCAGGTACTGGATTGACTAATATAAATTTCAAGGTTACTATTAAGAAGCTGTTTTTTTTTTTATTATTATTTTTTTTAAAGCTAATATTAATTTACATATGGAGACCTAACAACTTGTAGGAAATTGCGTCCTGGCGTTACGCACTACATTTGGTTGAAACCCTCGTCAACACTGATCAACAGCATGAGATCTATGGTGGTGGTAGCATCATGTCGTACAAATTCATTTTCATCATTAGGAGCTGAGAAATTGTTCAAAGCTATTTGGATGACATCCAATATAGGGCAGCCCTAGAAGAAAATCTCTTTCAGTCTGCATTGCCAGCTGTCATTAAATCAGCCATCCAATAAGCTCTTCTTTATCCACGCCTTTTTATATTAACATTGCAAATAGATTGCAGGTTTGTACAAGTGAATTTAAGGGTGAAAGAACACTATCTGGGTGAGGACCTTTTGTTAACCATCCTCTTAATTAGCTTGAGTGTGTTCGATGTAATGGAGGATGAACACGTCCTTATGTCTCAATGTGGCTCTTCTCCAAGTCTTCTGCCGGAGCAAGCATTTCCAAAACAACATTCAGATGGCAGATCATGTTCCTTCCAACAGTATTCACTTGCAACTTGATATTTACAGTGCCATTAATTGGACCATTATGTTCAGATAAAAAAAAAAATATGCTTGACACTTAAATGCTGTCTGATTCCGTATTAAGAGTGCTGTTTTAAAACCAGACCCTGGCAAGCTTAGCGAGTGTGTCTCATTTGCTGTGTCTGATTTATCAGTTTGGATCATTAAACACAGGGAAATGAATGTCGATGTTAACCTTGGTGAAAGCAGTTTGGGAGGATTTTCGCAATCTGTTGGCCCATTTTTATGAACCAGGGCCTCAATGTGTTAACTGTTGTACACTATGGTGGTTTGCCCTATTATTAGGTCATTATATAGTATGTTCCCCTTTCGAATTTTTTATGTTTTTGCATGTATGTCACATTTAAATAATTGAGATCATCAAACTAAAATTTGAACACTACACAAAGGTAACCGGAGTAAATAAAAAATGCAGTTTTAAATGATGATTTTTATTTATTAACGGGAAAAAAAGCTGTCCTGGCCCTATGTGAAAAAGTAATTGCCCCCTAAACCTAATAACTAGTTGTTCCACCCTACAACAAGTTACAACTGCAATCAAGCGTTTGCGATAACTGGCAATGAGTCTTTCAAATTGCTGTGGAGGAGTTTTGGCCCACACTCCCTTGCAGAAGTGTTTTAATTTACTCACATTGGAGGGTTGTGGAGCATGAATTTGAAGTTCGAGTTTAAGGTCCTGCCACGGCATCTCACTTGAATTCAAGTCCGGATTTTGACTAGGCCGCTCTAAAACCTTCATTTCGGAGCTATTCACAGGTGGGATAGCTGGTGTGTTTTTCAGATCACTGGCCTGCTGCGTAACGGAATGCATGAAGTGCAATTGAGCTTGAGGTCATGAACTGATGGCTGGACTTTCTCCTTCAGGAATGAATGGTTCTATCTATTATGGCAAGTCATAGGAATACCCAAACACCTGCATGAAAATGCATGAAATTCTACAGATACTGGCTATGTTCCTTAACTAATATTTATATAAAAATATCAGACCTTTAACTATGGCTTGCTTCTTATGGTCAGATGGTTTTATTATTTCAGAAAATGTTGTTCTCTTGTTGTTCTCTCTTTTCACTTGCATCAGTCTCTAGAGTTTTATGCAGTAAATGTAAACTATACTTTATTTTGAACTGCTGACTCAATTCATGAAATAATTTTGATGATTTTGACATGTTCTTTGGCCCCAAATAAAAAAAATAAATAAATAATTGAAAATCCCATGTGATTGAGTGATTTGTGATCGGTGTGATTCGAGTGTGTGTGTGTAGAACAAATATCTGTACTTTTTACTTCACTATAATTCTGCATGCCATTGCGTTACATAATTACATATTATTTGAAGCCGACTTTTATATGTAATTGCTTTATTTGCCTTCCCTCTATAACACGCTTAATCGTGTAGCAGGTGCTTGAAATCAGAAGTGGAAGTGGTTTCTGACATCAGTGAAAACAGCATGTACAGAGTTTAGAGAGAGAGAGAGAGAGAGAGACTTTCCTATGACTAACAGAGAGCTTTGAAGTAATAGAAAGTCAGTATTTTTTATTTGGATACTTGCATAAATTTTAAGGCAAATGTAGAAATGCAAATCGAGGACTTGTACTTGGGTAATATTTTACCTGAGATATCTTCACCTCACTTATGTGTGTGTGTTTGTGCGTGTGGTGGGGGTGGGGAGTCGGGGCTGTGTCCCCAATAATATGGAGGTTATTTTGAGGCGAGTCCCCACTTCATGGTAGTCTACACTAGGTTTTTGTACGGTTCCCCCACATGCCAAATCCCTCTTTAACCCCTGGATAGATGCACATCAAAGTTCAATCAGTGTGTGATTTCATTGTCTTAACTTTCGGCCACACCTCTTATTTAGTCTGAGACAGCTCTTCACTTTCTACAGCTCATTACGTGTACTATGAAGGTGGTTGCTTACTTTAAGGATCTAGTTTTATAATTTGGCCTAAAATACCCTGTATTATTCTCTCCCTATAAACAGGCATGTGATCATTTGGAAACACGTTAACAGCCAGGACCAAATGCTTAGGACTTTGGAGTAACTCTTCATGCTTGTTTATCATTAGATTTGAACTTGTGGTTTTACATTTTCCACAGGAAGAATAAATATACAGTACATTGATCTGTCCGTACATCTTTGAAGGTTCAGTTTTCATAATCTTGATTTTTTTTTTTTTTTTTGTTACATAAGACATGCTGTGTCGCTCT